>OY755048.1:21844896-22592396 GCA_963576565.1 Aspidapion aeneum
CTAGGGTTTTATTCGAATTTGAAAGAATAAGGATGCGACTTTTTTACTTAATTTGCGCCAACATAGCCAATTCTTAAAACACTTGACTAATTTAAAATATTGATAATGCCAGGAAAAAGAATTAACGTTAAATTAATCGGACAAAAATGCGCGTTTTTAGTGTTTTTAACCTGGTCAGGCTAGCATAAACAAAAAAATCACTTTGATTTAATTTGCGATGTTTTGTCACGCGCTATTTAGCTTTTTCCTTCAATAAGAAGAACCACTATAGCAGCTACGTCCCTGGCCGTAACTTATATTCAATGTCTTTGGAGGAATTCAGCTATTTCAAGAGGAGAAAAAAACTTACTCCTACTAAGCTTTGCTTTTTAAGCGACAAAACAATAGTAAAAATCGCAGCAAAGCAAGTTGTTTTGAAAATAGATTTTTTTTTAGAAAAAAAAATTGAGATAACCCCGAAACTGCGTTATTTGGGTGTGTTTGAAGCTATCTGAGCAATATCGTTGTGACGTCTGTCTGCGTGTATCTCTGTCCGTAACACGATAGCTCCTAAACCGCTGAACCCATTTTCATGAAATGTTTAGGTGAAATAGTGTTTGACATTGTAACGAGCTGAATAGATTTTGGTCCAAATCCACTAATGCTTGATAGTTTTTTGACAATTAATTTTTTTTTTAAATGCGAACTTTTTAACGGAGCATCTGAACAATATGCGGCTTTGGAAATATAATGGAGCACTTTTATCTTAATAATTTGTGTAATACCTTGAAACTTCATAAAAGCCTTCGTTTCTGAGATATGTACAAAAAAACTGAAAACGTGAAGTGTTCTAATAGGCTAGCTAGAAAGGTATCAGATCCGTCATGGATCCGTTTATTTTATTTCAGAAAATTGCATTTAAATACAGTCAATTTTTATGAACTATAGGTCGTTTTTGAGTTAGATTGGTTTTAAATTCCTGTTGGAGTGCACTAATAATACGAGTTGAACCAGGATTACGTATAAGTAATCCTGGGCCAACTCGGAAATTATTAGTATACTTAAATAGGAATTTAATACTTTAGTACAAATTTAAATAACCTAAAATGAACTCAGAGAAATTCGTTTTGAAAAAATATGTAACTACAAATACTATAAACTAAAGAAAGTTGCTGTCAAGATTTGGCAATTTTGCAAAGCAGGATAATAGGAAACTATGCAAATTTTTCATTACATTAACCTCTCACAAGGTGCAGGAAAATATTAATAATAAGCTGTATATACCGGGTGATGCATTTGCAATATAGCGAAAAAAAATTATAATTTTATTATGACTTTCTTGGAAATTAAATGATAAAGAATGTAATTTACAAATTCTGACATCACGTGACATTTGAGCCTTTTGGTTGCTGGTGATTATTACTAGATTTATAATATGCGCGTTGGGCTGTGGCGTGGGCAAACACAATATCCTGCATATGTTTTTTTCTGTTTTAAACGGCTTAACTAACTATTACAACTCCTTTTTTATTCAATTTACTTTCACGGATAAATTAAAAAATATTCAAAATTCTGTCATATCCATCATGTCATAATCATTGCAAACCAAAAAATATACAAATTAATATAAACTATTAAATTTATTAGCATTCCAAAAACTGTATTTTTGACACTTCCCTTTTATTTGTTTATCGGATCTATGTGTAGAATTTTTGACAGTAAGTAAACCATTTACCAACAAAAATTGTATTTAGGACTTTCAAGCTATGCAACATTTCTGAGATCACAATCCACAAAATGAGTATTTCAAAAAAAAATAACAGCCCGTTTTTCTATAATGAAAGTATAAAGGTACGGTTTTTTATATAAAGACAGTACGTTGCCACCATTAATCTTGTCTTACAAACTTTTGCAACGTTTTAAAGTTGTAATATTTCCTAAAGTGTCCCTAAATAAAAGTAAAATGTTGTTACCTTGTATGTAATATATAAATTTAGTCAGATAAAGCTAATACGCTGCTTATAGGTTAGGGTAGATATACGTCATACGTTATCACCTCAATAAAACCGGCAACAGTACCTGAGGTGGCAGGACATAGCACATATCCAAAGGTTGTATATTGGCCTGAGGTCCGAACGTATTCCACGTATTTATCAAATATTTTTTTAAAAAATCTTTACCCCTCTTTTGAAATTCTGATAAAGGAAGTTCCCCTCATCTCATATATGTACCTATATATGTGGTAACACCACTAGAAATAGGTGAGGTCAGGTCGTCATATCCTTAACGCTGAGGTGACAACGGCGCGTGCATCAATATATATATATATATATATATATATATATATATATATATATATATAAGATCTGAACACCGGTATATTCCATCCACCGTGGATAGAATAGACCGGTTCGGATCTTATAAATATATGTCGAATTTTCACGACACTGGTGGTCCAGCTGATTTTTGTAAATAAAGGTTAGATATGATATGAACAACTAATATTTTTTGAATTTTTTAAAAGCTAAGGCAGTTTTCCTACTATTTTTTAGTATATTCTTACAAAATAATATTTTTCAGACATACCAGTCGTTATTATTTTCAGCCCGCTTCATTTCTCTTTACACAAAAATTAAAATTCGAAGAAAAAAATGTGTACATTTTAACTTCAAAAATAATCCGCTGACTTACATCTTTGTTTACTTCCCAAGTCCTCGGTTCACCTTTGATACTAAACGATCACATTCGGTTTGACTTGTAGTTTAAGTTTTGTGTAATAAAAAATAAAGCGGGCGAAAAGAAATAACGACAATAAGTCTAGAACATTACATTTTATAAGGATGTACTAGAAAACAGTGGGAAAATTGCCTTAGTTTGCAAAAAATTCAAAAAATATTTCTTGTTCCGTTGTTCATATCATATCTAACCAAGGCCAACACAAAAATAGAGGCCACGACCCTGAAAAAATCAGCTGTTCTCCCGGGGCTGAATTTTACATTGGGTCTTATGGGAGGTCAGACGTTTTTTTATGATATTTTCAAAATGGCACTACAGATTTCCGCAAAATTTCAGTGCAATATTCTCAGACACCATCCCGATATTCTACCAAAGGTTTGTAAGGAAGCAACATGATTAAAAGGTTAAAATCCTCAAGATTTAGCATTCCTTGTTTTGAATTCAAATTACCCGCCATGGACCACATGCCAACTGTTATATTTGACATGTATTTGACTTTGTCATATGTGATTGTCACATTCGCTTCTGCTTTAAACTTAATTTTTGTGTGAGCTAATGAAGCGGCTTTGAAAAATTAGGGCTTACTATACATTTAAAAAAAATTGTTCTGCAAGAATAAAGTAAAAACAATCTCAAAAACGGCTTTATTTAAAAAAAATCAAATATCCATGAACCGTCATTCCAACTTCAATATTTTAAAGACAATCAGCTGTGTCGTAACGTGACCATCAAAAAAAAATCAGCCCCGGATGTGACGTCAACAAAGTGGAGGATCGTGGCCCGTCCATTTTGATAGCCCTGATCTAACTTTTGATTCCAAAAATCAGCTGGACCACCAGTGACGTAAAAAATTCGACATATATATATAAGATCCGAACACCGGTCAATTCTATCCACCGTGGATAACAATAAAGCCGTTTTCAAGCGAATAACTAGTAATTACCTCTGGTTATCCCTTGGTTGACATTAAAAATCAGCTGTTAAGGCCCTTAGCCTATTACCACAGAAACGCCGCTTGAATAGCTTTTTTTATAACCGGTTATTGTTTGTTGTTGCTTTTTGCGATTTTTTAAAGAAGTTTAGTTGGTTTTAGTTTAGATGAATAATAATCTTCTTGCCATTATTGAACTTAAGTTCTTCTGGACCGACTCTGAAATACTGGCGTATTTGATTGGAAAAGGGCATAATTTGGAAAAAAAAATAACTATGATAAACTGTGGTTAGAGGACTACAATGATACTGTTTTTTTATGATATTTCGTGTATTAGTCCACATTGGGTAAATTCGAGTAAGCCAAGGGTTGATGAAAATAAAATTTTGGCAAGACAATATAGAGGAGGCCATCACTTTGTACAATTTTCCTTCATAATTGAGGCACACATGATAAATTTCACTCATTTCAAAAATTCACACAACATTTTTCCGAAAAAGAAACAAAACAAATGATTGTGAGGTTAGAAAACGCAATAACCTTCCTCAAAAGTGTGGTAATTACCGGTAATAAACGATGACGTCCAAAGGGCTCATTTATGACGTCACTCTTCAAGGAGTGGTATTTACCAAGGCCGCTTGAACGGCAGTGGTAAATACTAGTAATTACTAGTTATTCGCTTGAAAACGATTTAAGATTTTCTCTATGGATTAGTCACAGCACAGAACTTCAAAGAGACAGACACGACATAAACAGACTTGAATTAGAACTTAAATTAACATAGTCGTTCAGTCAGACACTAGATGGCGACAAAGAAAAAAAAATAGCACGTTGACAAACAGCTGCAAAAAGTTCTTTTTGGTTTGGTGGGTCCTTTGGAAATCCGTATTTTCCACCATCACAGCTGTTGCAAGATTTTCTTTATTTTTATTTAAAAACAACAACAACAGATATCACGTAAGTCGAAAAATTAATTGTAATTATAGTTCGAAATCTGTATTTTCACAAAATTATTATAAATTTTACATAACCTCAATCTTGATAAAGGGCTTTTTCTTTAGAGTTAAAAAATAACACGTGATTTATACACACAGTTCGTGTCGGCAGTTCGCAGTTCAGAGATAACCAAATTCTATGTTGAGGTTTGTGCAGTAATAGACCGAAAAACTGTTTCAGCACTAGCAAACTCCCAACTGCAGACGAACTGTGTTAACCCCTGATTTATAAGTTGCCGTTCACGGTTCACAGTTCGTAGACAGATTCTAGCATTTATAGGTTGCCGTCTTCCGTTCGCAATCGTTTGGTAATAATTACCTAAAAAAATGGTTTTTTTTTCATAGTTTTTTTGTTTAAAATGGAGCCTCTAACTTTTCTGACTTGGCTTTTGTCATAAACAAAAAAAAAAAAGGAAAATACAAAAATTGGCAAGTGTGACATATGTGCCAGACTATGAATCTCTAACGGCGAAAGATAAAGATGAACTTTTGCAAATGGCAAGGCCGAACTTTACCCAACCTTAACGAACGGCAACTTATAAATCAGGAGTTATGCTGCCGTTTTCCGTTTGCAACCGTTCGGTAATAACCTAAAAACAAATGTTTTTTTCATACTTTTTTTGTTTAAAATGGAGCCACTAACCTTTTCTGACTTAGCTTTTGTCATAAAGAAAAAAAAATAAAAGTAAAATAAAAGAATAAACCAACAAAGTGTGATGTACATGGCTGACTATGAATCTTGAATGGCGAAAGATAACGATGAATTATCTTCAACTTTTGCAAACGACAAGGCTAAACTTTGCCCAAGTTTAACGAACAGCAACTTATAAATCAGGAGTTACAGATTAAAAATCACGTAACCCCTTATCTGTAAACTTGACATTACTGATTCAGTTTGACACTGGTACATGTATCTACCTTGATCAATAAAAACGATTTGCTGATATTGAACTAATACAGTAACCTTATTTTTCTTATAATCCACTGTATCACACAATTAATGCAAGATTTTGTAAATTAAATATATTTCTCACTAGTAAACATTCCTTTTCAGCATGAGTAACTTGATTGAAAATGTCTGGATCGCCAAAAAAATCTATGATGAAGCTGAAGAACACTACTACTCTAGCACATCAAAGGTAGGTTTTGCAACTTGTACTAGTTTTACATTTAAAAACGATAACATTTCTGGTTAACATTAAAGTTCCCAGGGTTATGGACAATAAAATTATTTTTGACCTATTTCTTTTTTACAAATTTGACAGCTCATAAACAAACCATACATTGAATGTCAATTAAGATTTCAAGAGTGAGTCAGTGTTTAATTAAACATGGTATCAATTATCTTACATCAATCTTACAAGACATTATAGAAAAAAAATGAATTTTTTCAATGGGCTAAACCAGAGGCTAAAGAAATAAAAAAGAAATAAAAACAAAATTCATGATTTGGATAGGATAGACACTAGAAGTTTTTTAAAAGTTTTATTGGGATAACGGGTGTCTAAACTTTATAGACAGCTATAGAAAACTTTGGTCCTTTGTCTGAACACTTAAAATATAGGGTGGGTAAAATTTAATTTTTTTTGCAGATTTTAGTTACTTCTACCCGAGATAGATAATAATGACTTTTGCAGATTTTAGTTACTTCTACCCGAGATAGATAAAAATGACTAGACATGTCCTGGGCTCGATTTTGATAGACCTCATAGTTTTGCAGCTACAGGGGGATATTGAAAAGTCTGCATTTTGGGAGGTAGCCTATAACATTTCTATTTATAAAAATCTCTTAGTTTTTGAGAGATTACATAAAGTCATTATTTTTTTATGGAATGACTCCTTTATTTCTTTATATTTTTGATTTTTATTTTATATTGTAATTTAACTAGGTTTAAAATATTTCAGTAGTAAGTAACTAAAAAACAAATATATAAAAAACAATAAATAATTTACGCTGATTTTAAAAATCGAATAAAAAGAGGGTCATTCCATATACCAACTTTATGTAATATCTCCAAAATTAAAAGTGACAGATGAAATTCACTTTGACAGGTACCAAAATGAAGATTTGATTGAGTTACATGCCACCTCCATAAATGCAGACTTCTCAAAATCCACTCGTAGCTGAAAAACTACGAGGCCTATCAAAAAGCAGTTTTGATATTTTAAGACGTCTCGAAAATCGAGCCCAGAAGATGTCTACTGGTTTTTATGTATCTTGGCTATTAATATCTAAAACATTCAAAAACATTGAATTTGGCTCACCCTGTATATGAATTTAAACCTAGATGAATTTTTCCTTTTTCTATAAAATAAAAAACACTTGACCTGTTCCAAGAAAAAAGCAGTAAGAGGAAAACTGTTTAAAAAACCAAAGAAATTATTTTTTACTTAATGTTTTCAGGTATATCAACTTTTAATTAATTAAATGATGCACCAAACTTTAAGGGGGGTAGAAAATGTCAAACAAAGAGGAAAAGTTTAAATAACTTTTAAAACGTTAAAAGTTTTTGTTTCCAAGTTATAGCATTGGTCCAGTTTGAACAGTGTAGGAAAACAGTCAAATTTAAAAATGACAAATTTGACAGTGTCAAAATTTTTTGTAGATCATAAAATGATCTATTGCGTTTTTCCAAAAAGATATTGGTTATGGAAATACAAGGTGACCAAATAACTATCAATAGCTATCAATTTGACAATTTTATTAGGTCAAATCGAGGGGTGGGACACTCCTTAAATAGGTACAAATTTGGTAAAAGTATTTAATAGATACATTTAAATAGCTTTTAAATACTTTTAAATACTTTTAAATACTTTTAAATTCTTTTAAATACTTTTAAATACTTTTAAATAGTTTTAAATACTTTTAAATACATTTAAATACCTTTAAATACTTTTCAATACTTTTAAATACTTTTAAATACTTAAATACACTTAAATACAATTAAATACCTTTAAATCCCAAATAAATACAGTATTTAACTTAAATACTTAAATAGGTGTACAAATTTATATGAGTTAAATTTACAAAAAAAATGGGATAGGTTTTTACTGAATAATTACGGAAAATAGTAACACTAGCACTACATTAATAACAATTTTTTAAATTTGTCAAAAGAAAACAGATCTTTGGTGATAACTAAGTATTTTTTTTTTAAAATAATTTTAACACACTCAATTATTGACTTTATTGTAATGCATAATTCCACAAGATTTTGATTGTCTGTTGCATGGGCGCACTGAGGGGGAGGGGGGTTTCATTCTTTAAAAGTATTTTTGACATATTTCATGAATAAAAAAATATAGCATAAAATACTGCATCATGGGGTCTCGCCCCCCAAGACATATTCCTGGGTGCGCCACTGGTTTCTGTTGTAATTTTTAAGAAAATTATACCGAAAAATTGGCAAAAAAAGCAAAGAGATATGATGCAAAATGTAATAGGAATTTTTTTCTTATATTGATTCTACTTAACACTCCTTAAAGTTTGGTGCATCATTTATATTACACACTGTATATACCTATAATGAATAAAAAAATGTATTTTATATATAACTTGATACTAAAACTTTCTTTATTGAATTTTTGTTTAAGTTGTGAGGAAATATATTTTACATATAGTAAAATCTAAAATAAAATAATTTCACAAGGGCTGGCTGTATATAAGGGGTGTACTAGAACTAATGGTACAGAGTAAAACAGCAGATTTCTTAGTCTGAGATGAAGTGCAGAAAAGTTCTCTTGACAGTTACTTTCAACCCAAAAGCTGAAAGATTGCGATTTTTTCAATTTTATTAAAAACTAAGCTTCTAAGGAAAAAATGTATAATATACTTCATTGTAGACAATAAAATTCCCTTTTTAACAAGGTATATTCAATGGGGTTAGACGGATTACAAACTCTCCAGCGGCGTTTGTTAATTTAAAACAGGTAAAAAAATACCCATGTTTTTTCCACAATTCATTCGATTTTGTTAAAAACCAATGTTTACTGAAAAATATGTGTTAAATTTTATTATAGTCAATAAAATATCCTTTCAAATGATCTATAACATTATCGGATTTGTTTCCTCATTAAAATTTTAGGAACGTCCGTAAGTTAAATCAATTTTAAAAAATCAGAAAATAAGCCATTTTTGTTACAAGTTTTATCCAATTTTCTCAGAAACTAAGCTTAATATAAAAAATATATACCATACTTTATTGTAGACAGTAAAATTTCCTTTTTAACAATGTAAAACTCGCTGGGGTTTGACTTCTAACAAAGTCTCCAGCGACGTCCGTGCCTGGGGGGGTCGGTTCGGTGGGGGGTCGGTTCGGTGGGGGGGGGTTCGGTTCGGTTCGGTTCGGTTCGGGGGGGGGGGGGGGGGGAAAGGTGATTTAAAAAAATTATTTAAAAAAAAAAATTTTCTACGTTTTATTCTAATTTCTTAAATCCAAGCTCTTCGTCGTAGACATTAAAATTTCCTTTCAAACACTGTGTACCGCTCCAGTGGTGTCCTTAATTTAAAGTAAATATTAAAAATCAGCAAACTAATCAACTTTTTAACAGGTTTTATCCAATTTTCTTAAAAACTAAGCTTCTTACGACAATATATAAGTTATCTACTTTAGGGTGGGTAATGAAATTTCTTTTTACAAGGTGTACAGGCGTCTGTACATTTGGGTCACCACAAAAAAAAAACATTTTTGTAAAATTTTCTTAAAAACTAACGTCAGTAGGATAGGATTAGAATTTGGTAAAACGTAAATTTTTTTCCTAAGAAGCTTATTTTTTTTTAACAAAATAGATAAAATATGTAACAAAAATTGATTATTTTTTAAAACTTTATATAAGTAAGCCCCTGGAGACTTATATGTGACATAAACCCCACATTATATTGTAGCGTTTAAAAGAAAAAATATTAAATATACATTTTTGCCCAAGCAAAATTTTTATAAAACCTATAATAATGTTTTTTCTAAATAATGACAATAGGGAAAAGTTCTTTTGCCAAAAGGTAATATGCAATGCTTCTAGACCGAAAACAGACACCCTTTTAAGATTTTTTGCTTTTTTTATATTTTCCTTTTTTTTTATGAACTTACTTATTAATCAATATTTTTACAGTCAAGTAATTTGATTTTGTTGGTTATTTTGATATAATCGTCACTACCAGTACATTAAAATGAGTAAAACCTTTTTGTGCCTTACTGCACAACTTTTGGTTTAAGGTAAATGTGGGAAAATCTCAACAATTTTACTCTGTATAATTAGTTTTGGTTATAGAATTTCATATAATAAAATTTGTTGGTGTAGGCAGCCCTAACTCCCTTAGCGGGTGAAATTGCAAAAGCTAGACAGAAGTTAATTGAGAGTAGGGATACTTTTAATGTGAGTACGATTTATATTGCCCCTCTTCTATTTTTTTGACTAACCAACAAGTCTGATTTTATGTTATAAGTTTTCGTTAAGTTTTGCATGATTTTAATAGCTACCTTCTGGAAATGTGATTTGAACAATTAACATAATATGTATAAAACAAATTAAAATTGAATACATATCTCATTCTTTAAATAGAATGGAGCATGATAAACCTAAGCATCCTATGTTCTTGCACATGTTTAATTCACTGAAAAATAGAAATCTGAAAGCTTGTAAGTTCTACCATTAAAATAACAACAGACAAAAATTTTTCGTGGCTAAGCGGGCATAGAAAGATTTTGTTTCTCTTGTATTTTTCTGTGCACAGCTCGAAAGCTGTACACCCACGGGGGTCCAAGATCTAATGGACACCTATCAAGTGTTGACAGTTAACTGTCTCGTCCTTAAGGGACTCTTCAGAACACTGCATGGTCAATGTGTGATACCGTTTGCTTTCACATAAGTGGCGACATCTACAAATACAAAAGAAGCTACCAGGGTAATAATAAAAGGCAAGCAGATGAAACGAAAAACAGTACTCATGACCGTGACATAATTTGTCCCTCAGGTCGGGTCAATGCATATTGCATTGTTTCCGCCTTCGCAACGTTTTATGTCGAGTAAGCGAAGCGTGAGCCATATATCATCACTGTAGCTTTACAAAAGTGTCACATTGAACATGCAGTGTTCTGAAGAGTCACTTACGGGGACGAAACGGTTAACCGTCAACAGTTGGACCCCCGTGGGTGTACAGCTTTCGACCTGCCCACGGAAAAATTGTAGTATTTTTGGCTCTAGCTCCCCTCAACATCAAACGTTGCGAAGGCGGAAAAAATGCAATATCCATTGAACCGATCTGAGGGACAAATTATATCACGGTCATGAGTACTGTTTTTCGTTTCATCTGCCATACTTGTATTTTTACTCAACGCAAACGGTATCGCAGGCATTATTTAATTTATTTCTCTTACCAATATCGTAAGATGAGATTTATATACCGTCTCTGTAGATTTACAAAAGTGTCACATTGACCATGCAGTGTTTAGGAGAGTCCCTTAAGGCCGAAACAGTTAACTATCAACACTTAATGTAGGTGTCCATTAGATCGTGGACCCCCGTGGGTGTACAGCTTTTGAGCTACCCACGGAAAAATACAAGAGAAATAAAATCTTTCTATGCCCGCTTAGCCACGAAAAATTTCACGTTTGTAAAATAACAACACAATATGTTTTTTTACCGAAATGCAATAATACAAAGTTTCAATCAAAACCGTAAACAATAATTCCAAACCAGTGGTGAATATAAAGAATAAAAACTTATAAAAAAACCTTCAAGTGCTTCGCCCGGGCTTTGAACCCGTACCTTTGGCTATGAACGCCAACCGCCGGCCAATTAGGCCACCGAAACCATACTCTTCCACTTTTTTACTTATTGTAAATATTTTGCAGATCAATGGATCTTATAAAAATTATTCAAAAGTTTCACATAAATAGCTGTTTCAGTAGAAGTACACTTAGTATGCAATGTCTCAATTCATTATTACTTCTTCATAATTGAGTCAGTGGCTAGTAGAAGACTTACTTTTAACATTTTAAATATGTTTGTCTTAATTTTTTTTGCTGAATGACAAAAAAAATACTCTGCCAATTTATGGGCACCTAAGCTCACACTAGGTACTAAGTTCGGTCGAATTTTTTTTTTTTAATTAATAAATTTGGTCGCGCCCCCCTCCCCCCAAATCTTTCAAAATTTCAAATTTAAAGTAAAGGGCTGTAATAGTTGTAAAATGTATCTTATGTGTCTAAGGAACACAATTATTATAATATTTGACCGCGCCCCTGAGCACTTTTCCCTAAATACGTATACAGTTTTTCGCTTGGAAAAGAGATGATATAATATAATCATTATTAATGGATATAAAAAATTTATTCATCGCTTTTTCAACCCAGAACTAACCGCGTGGAGGTAACTGAAGACAGTGGCGTGTATAAGGCCCCCCCCCCCCCCGAAGCTAACAGTGTTTTAGATATGTTCCACATATTTCATGAATACAATCATAAAATAGCATAAAATACGGCGTCATGAGGTCTCGGGCCCCCCCGAAGCTGTCTCGGCCCCCCTTTTTTCTATATGCGCCACTGACTGTATATCGAGTCCCACCCCCACCTCCTCCCTTCTTCCCTGCCCTGCATACTCTTCTATCTATCTATGTATCTATCGATCTATTTAGCCTTCTTCGATCCATCTTTGGATATAGGCCTCCCCCAATATCTTCCACTCTTCCCTGTCTGTCGCCGTGTTCATCCATCTAGCTTCCGCATGTTTCTTCAAATTGTCCGGCCATCTCATTTGTGGCCTTCCCCTACTTCTTTTATTTTCCCAAGGTCTCAAGTTTACAATACATTTGTTCCATCGATCGTCTTTCTGTTGATATTATGACTGGCAAATTTCAATTTTAATTTTGCTACTTTTGCTCTGACATCCCTTACTTTTGTTTCATTTCTCATCCATTCATTCCTTTTTCTATCTGTTAGCTTTACATGTAACATTTGTCTTTCCATTCATCTTTGGGTTTTTGTTACCTTATCCATGTTTGATTTTGTTTCTGTCCAGGTCTAGGATCCATAGGTAAGGACAGGAAGGATACATTGGTTATACACTTTCGTTTTGAGTTACTAAGGATATTTTTTATTTTTTAATATGTAGCTTAATTTACCGAATGCTGCCCAGGCCAATCTTACACGTCTTTTGATTTCAGCTGTTTGGTTTTCTTTTTTTGGTTTAATAATTTGTCCCAGGTATTCCTCTACTTGTTCTATTTTCTCCTGGTTTATTCTGATCGTGATATTTTCATCTGTGTTTGTTAAGATTTTAGTTTTAGTGTAGTTCATACTCAAGCCTATATTTTTAGCTGCTGTATCCAGTTCTTCCAGCATTTTTATCAATTCTTCTTTCTTATCTGTTATTAAGGCAATATCATCAGCATATCTTAGGTGGTTTAAGTATTGTCCGTTTACTTTGATGCCCATTTCTTTCCAATCTAAGTTTTTAAAAACATCTTTTAGGGCCTGGTTAAATAGTTGTATCACCCTGTCTGAAACCTCTACCTCTTCTTATGTGGATTAGCTTGGTTCCTTCGTGGATTTTGATTGATATTGTTGCTTCGCTATATGTATTGGCTATTAAATCTGTGTATAACTGCCAATTTTCCCAGGGGAGCGGCTAGAAATACTTTTAAAAATTAAAAAAAATATACGTTAGCGTTTTTGACCCGTTACACAACTTTTTTTAACTATGACAAATCAATTTAAAAAAAAAAATTTTTTAGGCCTTTTTTGACCCAACTTACTAGGTACTATAGTTATAGTGTATGTGTAAGCTAATATAACTAAAATGTAAAATATGTTTTATTCAACTCCAGACCTAATTACCTTTCGTTTGGTACCACACAAGCCATGTTTTGACTCGAAATCTACCCCCACCCTTAAAAAAAAACTAAAATGTATTGTGTTTAACTCCAGACTCAATTACCTATCGTTTGATATCACACACGCCATATTTTCACTTAAACTCTAATTTTTGAAATCTACCCCCACCCTTTTTTTTAAATCACCTAAAATGTATTTTGTTTAACTCCAGACTCAATTACCTATCGTTTGATATCACACACGCCATATTTTCACTTAAACTCTAATTTTTGAAATCTACCCCCACCCTTTTTTTTAAATCACCTAAAATGTATTTTGTTTAACTCCAGACTCGATTACCTTTCATTTGATATCACACACGCCATATTTTCACATAAACTCTAATTTGGGCTTGCGTTCGGTGGATTTTGTTCATTTTTAAATGGGACTATCTCGATCCAAGACCCAGCCTAGGTACCAAATTTCATTCAAATCGGGCAAGCGGTTTTTGAGTTATGCGCGTTGGTCGTTACAGACATATAGACAGACAGACAGACAGACAGACGGGGCGACATAATAAGACAAGATATATAAAAAAATTTGAAATCGGAGCAACTTTTTTTTTCTCGAAGGAAGGATTAGGATCACCATAGCTCACACTACTATAGTATAGTATATGTGTGAGCTAATATTTTTAATGTCCCTTAGCAGGGAGATTTGGGAGTGTAAAAAAATGTTGCATCTACTCATTCCACCCTGTGTTTTTTTAATCGGGCTTTATGTAGGGTTTTTGAGAATCTTACATGACCCTAAAAATTCATTTTAAAAAATGTCAAAGTACAAAAAGCTTTTTAAATTTTGTTTTTATAAAATAAAGAGTACTATTTTTGGTGCCTATCGCATATTTGTATGTCTTGCAGAACCGTTGTCCCTACTAAAAAGGATTAAAGTAGCCATGAAAAAATATTGTTTTTTTTATTGACAGGTACTAAACTTTACGTTTGTAGTATTTTTGCCTCACACTCCGCTGACTTGACAAAAAACGTTGCGAAGGCGGAAAAAATGCAATATGCATTGACCCGACCTGAGAGACAAATTATGTCACGTTCATGGGTACTATTTTTCGTTTTATCTGCCTGCCTTTTTTGGTAGTAGTTGGTAGTTTTTTTTTGTATTTGTAGATGTAGCCACTTATGTGAAAGGATACGGTATCGCAGGCATTATTTATTCATTTGTCTTACCAATATTGTAAGATGAGATTCATATACCGTCTTCATAGCTTTACAAAAGTGTCACATTGACCATGCATTGTTGTGAAGACTCCCTTAAGGACGAAACAGTTAACTAGCAACACTCAATAGGTGTCCATTAGATCTGAGCTGCCCATGGAAAAATACAAGAGAAACTAAATCTTTCTATGCCCGCTTAGCCACGAAAAATTGTCGTTTTTTTTTTGGGTTTAAATATGTTTACAATTTCAAGATTTATATGCGCATAAACATAAAGACACTCACAACACCACGGCATTTTTGTTTTATAATTCATATTACGGTTTTATTAAAGAAAACAGTGGGTAAAACAATCTTTATATTAGTCCTAAACAGTGATTAAAAGAAAAACAAAACTATAGAGACGCAAATACGATCGAAAAATAAAAAAAAACTTACCTAATAATTGAAACTCTATACAATGTTTACAGCCAAATAAAAGTCCATTCACTGCGTGACATGATGAGCACAATCAAACAATTTGGACCGCCTCAAGAACATACCGTGTTTATGTTTGTCATGGAATAATTATTATTTCCTTTAAAAATGTGTTGTTTAAATCGCTTTTGTAAATGTTCTTTTGTCTTTTTAACCTAAAATATTTTTATTTTCAATGTTGTTTTAAATTTAATTTTGTTTTTTTAAACAATTTTTAATTTTTTTCTATAGAATGACATTAGCGGTCTCTCAGTTGATGTTGAAGCAGTAAAATTTATGGAAAAGAAAATTGTTGATTTTGAACAGAGTAAGTAAATTAAAAAAAATCTTACTAAAGATACTAAAATTGCCCTAATCCTACTTAATCTACTTGACTCCTCTCGGACTTGACAACCGTAACTCGAAATTGACTTTATCTATATGATTTTGAATATTATAAAAAATACCATCACATACAAGCAGCTTCCTAATTAACGGCTTCTGTGATTATTGTTTATTTATGATTTTGTATTTATTACTTTAAATAAACTTCTTTATTATTAGAATAATAATAATTATTATTATGACAGTGAGACTTGTAAAGTCAAAAGCCTTCGAGAGGTCAAGAAATATACTTCCCTTTTAACTTTGATGATAGAAAGCTATGTATATTTTAGTTTTGGAAAATCATGTCAAAAGCCTTCGATAGGTCAAGAAATATACTTGTCTTCCCCAGATTTTATGAATAAATAAGTAATTTTGCATAACAAATATTTAGTTAACTTTGATGATAGAAAGCTATGTATATTTTTGTTTTAGAAAATCATGTAGATTACTTTTTGTTTATTATAGAAATTAACTCAATCCTGGATTTCATCAAACTAGCCGAACAGCGATTAACCGGCTTAGAAAGCATCACAAAACATATTGTCAGCCAACCAGTTCACCAAATCGATGTCAAACAAGCCCCAAAGTCACAAAGTGCACCTGCGAATAATGATGATGAAGATGATGATGTAGATTTGTTTGGGTCTGATGAAGAAGAAGATGCGGACGCAGCCAAAATCAGAGAAGAAAGACTTGCCGCATATGCAGCCAAGAAATCCAAAAGTAAGCATTTGTTAAATATTTTTATCCATCATGAAATAATTTGTTCCTAGACAGGCTGTTCCAAATTCAGTGTCCAACATCTTTAAATAGTTCAAATTAGAATTTTCCATGCCCTTTAAGATGGCCAAATAAAAAAAAACAATTATGCATCGAGTTTTTAGGTAAAATCATAATAAAAACATTTCATGTAAAAAAAAGCCAAGTCCGCGAAAATTGTAGTCCGTAAAAAGAATTAAGATAAAAGTAAAGCCAAAATACAAATTTCAAAATGAAAGGTTCTTACTAGTTTGGAAATGTTTTTTTTTAAACTTTGCTATTACAGTCAAACTTCTTTATGTTATGAACACTGTGCCTAAGAGCCATTTACAGCCGTAATAGAAAAGCTTAGAAAAACATTTCCAAACTAGTAAGAACCTTTCATTTTGAAATATGTGTTAGAGAACTTGGCTTTACTTTTATCCCAATTCTTTTTACGGAATACCTTTTTTGCATACTTGGATTTTTTTACATGAAATGTTTTTGTTATGATTTCACAACTTTTTTAAAGGATTTGGATAATATTTAAGTTTTATAGTAAAATATGCGGAATATTGTTGCAATGTCTTATTAAAAGTTTTGAGGTTTTTTTATTTTGTCCTACGGTTTTATTATAGTTCCTATCAGCTTCTAAAGCTCAGCTCTCTAGCGTTCCTGGAAGTGGGCAATGTTACTTTTACATAACTTTACATTTATAAGGGAGGGATTTAAATTAAAATTTTGGAGTTTTTAAATTTTTTCCTCTAGTTTTATCACATTTTCTATCAGTCTGCCAAAGCTTAGTTCTCTACCGTTTCTGGAAGTAGGCAATGTTACTTTTACATAACTTTACATGTATAGGGGAGTAAATTAGAATTTTGGAGTTTTTTTCCAAGGATTTGGCAATTATTTCTATCAGTCTGCCAAATTTCAGCTTTGTAGCATGTCTGGAAGTACAGTAGAATTTTGATGATCTATACATGAGTGAGTGGCAATTAAGAAGTTTTTTGAAATTTCGTAACTACTTTACTACTCTATCGAAGTTCATGAAACTTGGAGGGGTTGTTAATTCTATGAAGATCTACGACTATGCAAAGTTTGAGTTTCGTAGGTTATTCCAAAGTAAGAGTTTTAGATAGGTCAAATATGGGCTGAAATGTTTCAAGAAAAAATGGTACAGCAGTTTACGCAAACTTGGCGTGGCACTGCCGTGCCCCCAGATTTCAAAATTTTATAAATTTATTCTCCTATTTGTCGTATTTGCGTCTAATTTGCTTGAATTTATATTAGCACGCGAATCACAATTTATTTATTTTTGTTACAGAACCTGCACTTATAGCCAAATCCAACGTCATCCTCGACATTAAACCATGGGACGACGAGACCGATATGAAAAAAATGGAAGAGGAAGTGCGTAAAATCGAGTGTGATGGTTTACTTTGGGGGGCATCCAAATTGCAGCCTTTGGCGTATGGTATTAACAAATTACAAATTTCCGCTGTGGTGGAGGATGATAAAGTATCTATCGATTGGCTGACTGAAACCATTGAGTCTATTGAAGATTTTGTACAAAGTGTAGACATCGCTGCTTTCAACAAAATCTAAACGGTGCTAGGTAATTTAAATGTTTTTTAGTGTTTTTTAAATTGTTCGCTCCATTTTTTTGTTCTTTTAATTGATGTCTATTTTTCTGATATATTATATTTAATACAATAATAATTAATTTGATTTTCTTTGAAATTTTAAATTTTAAAAAAATTTTGTTTAGTAAAAATATTAGTTGGCAAACTATTATAAAATATTGAAAAAAACAACTACCGAGATACGAGAGAAACTAGAATAAGAACAGGCGAGTATAAACTGCTATATACGAGGTACGTTCCATGAGTTTCCAGCCTAACATAGAAGGAAAAGGAAAATGAAAACACGTTGGTCACTGTTTTGTGAAACCAACAGAAACAACTACTCCGAGGAAAAATACCCCTACCGGCGTTGAATTATACTGATGGCTTGATGCTTTCGTTGGGAACTTGTTAAAACTGTGGATTGGCATGAATGGTATTCTTGTGATCGACGTTGGAGATAGTGAAAACCAAACAGTTTTAACAAGTTCCCAACGAAAGCATCAAGCCATCAGTATAATTCAATGCCGGTAGGGGTATTTTCCCTCGGAGTAGTTGTTTCTGTTGGTTTCACAAAACTTATGCTCTACACGGAGCTATCGCCTACATTCACCTGAGGATGGCCCAAAAGGTCGAAACCGGTCCGGTCAGTGGATTGACATGGATCACTAGTTCCTGATTGTCAGGACGTGTTCCAGACGGGGATCATTCGTATCCTTATGATCGACGTTGGAGATAGTGAAAACCAAACAGTTTTAAGTTGGTCACTGTTTTGCAATATAATCTTCTGTAAGTTCAACACACTTGTTACAACGCTTTGGTAGCAATTCTATTAATAAATAATAAAATAATTTTTATTCTTTAAAACAAAATGGGCCTCTACAGCTGCATGAATTTCTTCATCGGTGTTAAATTTTCTTCCCCGTAAGTCGGATTTCGATTTTAAGAAAAGATAATAGTCACTAGGGGCTGTAGGGTGGATGACGAATTTTCTGGAATCCACAGGCCTGCACATCGGTCTTCGCATCAACGGCTGTGTGCACAGGAGCATTATCGTGAAGCAACCGAACACCACGTGCCAATTTTCCTCTACTTTTAGCTCACACATATACTATACTATAGTAGTGTGAGCTATGGTGATCCTAATTTTTTCGAGAAAAAAAAAGTTGCTCCGATTTCAAAAATTTTTATATATCTTTGCGTTTCAGATGATTTTGAAACTTTTTTGTTGCGCCGTCTGTCTGTCTGTCTGTATGTCTGTAACGACCAACGCGCATAACTCAAAAATCGCTTGGCCGATTTTAATGAAATTTGGTACCTAGGCTGGGTCTTGGGTCGAGATGGTCCCATTTAAAAATGAACAAAATCCACCGAACACAAACCAAATAAAAGGGTGGGGGTAGATTTCAAAAATTAGAGTTTATGTGAAAATATGGCGTGTGTGATATCAAACGAAAGGTAATTGAGTTTGGAGTTAAACAAAATACATTTTAATTTATTTTAAAACAGGGTGGGGGTATATTTCAAAAATTAGAGTTTAAGTGAAAATATGGCGTGTGTGATATCAAACGAAAGGTAATTGGAGGAGTAAAGGAGTTTAACAAATAACATTTTAGTTTTTGCTTTTTTTAAGGCTGGGGGTAAATTTTAAAAATTTGAGTTTAAATCAAAACATGGCTTGTGTGGTATCAAACAAAAGGTAATTTAGTCTGGAGTTGAATAAAATATATTTCAGTTTTTAGTTATATTAGCTCACACGTAAACTATAACTATAGTACCTAGTGTGAGCTTAGGGGCCCATATATTGGCAGAGTATTTTCTTTAATAGCCTCTCGCAAGCGATGTAGCAGAGCCGCATAGTACTGTCCATTAACTGTGGTATTCATTTCTTTATAATCGATTAATAAGATTCCTTGGGAATCCCAAAATATCGTGGCCATAACCTTTTTGGTCGATTGGGTGACCTTTGCTTTTCGAGGGGGTGCTTCTTCCGGTTTTCGAAAGAGGTAAAGAACCATTGTCTTATCCCCAGTGACAATTGACTCCAAAAAGTCCTTATGGTTAAGGTTGTACTCCTCCAAAAACTCCCGGCAACAATCTACTCGTTCTCGCTTTTGGGCAACATAGAATTCTGGGGTCCCATCTAGCACTGACGTTATTCATGTGTATGATCTTTAATTATTGTGGATATCACTGTCTTAGATAGCTCTAACCCCGCTGCAATATCCTTAGTCTTCGGCCTTCGATCACTAAGCAGTTTTAATATTCTCTGGAGTGGCCACTTCGGCTGGTCGACCCGATCGAGGATCATCTTCAAGGGTTTCACGCCCCACTCCTTCACAGTCGAAAATGAAGGGGACATATGTCCATACACACCATCTAAACGAACTTTAATTTGGCTGGGTGTAAGCCATTCTTTTACTAAAAATTTAATGACTGCGCGGTACTCAATTTTAAACATCGCAAGAAAACCACCGACACGCCCTATTTCAATCAAAGCTAGCAGCGAACTAATAGGCGGGAACGGAGTCGGCCAGTGTAAACAATCAAATCAGATGCCCCGCTATAAAATACCAGGGTTGAATTCTGATTTATCAAGTAGAAGTGGGTCAGGCCGGAAACTTATGGAACTTACCTCGTATGTATAAAAGAACTTTTTTTACCCAATTAGCCACGAAAACTTTTTAAATTCACGGGTACTAAAATTCCGCTGATTGACGCTCACGTCTGAAGGTGGGTAAAAACGCTAATCAGCGTTGATCTGGCCTGAAAGAAGTGCTGCCGTAGGTCACGGATGGTTTCTTATTCTTCGCAGTTTATACTTGCCTGCCTTTGTTCTAGTTTCTCTCGTATCTCGGTAGATGGCGCTTCTTGCAAGAGTTTTCTTACTCTGGACGTAGGATGGGAGACAAAACAGTCTGATTAACTTCGCAAGGGTGTGACATTGACTAAGAAGTGTTCCGAAGAGTCCCATAAGGACGAAACAGTTAATTGTCAACACTTATTAAGTGTCCATTAGATCTTGGACCCCCGTGAGGTTAAGCTTTCGAGCTACCCACAGAAAAATATGAGAGAAACAAAAACTTTTTAGCCGATTAGGCACAAAAACTTGTTTGTTAAAAAAATCACGTAGTCAGGTCAGACGATCTAGGGGGGCATCTGGTACTACTGCGTCTGCTTATTACTCGTCGGGAAAAGTTTTGTCTAAAAATTCTCTGGCGGGTAAAACGTCATGTGCCCGACACTCATCCTGCTGAAACCCAACTTGCTGAAAATCAACATCCGGCACTTGTCGAATTGCAGGAATCACTTGATTTTGCAACAATAAGCGGTCCCATTCAAGTTACCAAACATTTAATTTTTGAGGGTATTGTGTTCACACATTTACTTAAAATATTGTCCTCAGGTTTACGATAAGTGTCCTTAACCAAACCAAAACGACAGGCGTCCAAACAATCTTCGCGAAAAAAGTGGGTGTCAAGGCATTATTATTTTTTGTTGTTTACGTCTATTGTTCAAACATTCAGCGCCCAAATGGTCATCGCACAAATGATCGGAGCTGAAATTGATGGCGCCCAAAAAGTCTGCGCCTTTATGGTTGGTGTCCAACCAGTAGGTCCTCAAACGATCGGCCGTGAGCGTCGCCTTCAAAAGTATACATACGCAGCACTTGGCATACGATGCAGTACCGCGTGGTTGTCACGCGTATGAAAATTTTAAAGACAACTATACTTACATAAGCTACATAGCTTTTAAGTACATCCTCCGAAAGAGAATTGATCTGGCTATAAGATGCACCTATTCATTTAAGCCTCGGAAGCTTCAATCATGCAAAAAAACTGCTTCAACCAAAAAAATTTCACTTGAAAAAAAACTTCAAGTATAGCTGTGTCATCACTCGATTGGACATTTTACGGACTAGAACAAATGTCATAGCAAATTTTGATTATCCCACATTGGTTGTCCAGAATCTGTGTTTTATAATAAAAACAGATTTTTCCTAAAGTCACAAATTGTCCTGGACAGCTACAAATTTAATCTTGAAAGCTAATTTATATATTTTTTTGTAGGCAGTTTCAATCTCTACAAGATTGGCCTCTACAAATTTTTTGAAAAAACCTATGGTTTTTGAGAAAAAATTATTCATATAAAAAATCACTTTACTTTTAAGAAACTACCCCTAATTCGACACCCTGTAGGGGTGTTATTTTTGGGACAATATAGATATAGTTCAGGCAAGATTCGGGAAAATCCACTTTCTAGAAGCATTTTATATTACTTTTTGGCAAATGGGCAATTCCCCCTATTTTGTCCCCGCTGAATCCGAATATCCCTGTTGCCAACTCGAAATATTGACAGGGGCTGAGATATTCAAGATGGCGGCCAAAATGGCGGCGGAATTTTAAATTGCCGCTGGAAAGCCCAAATTGTCACAGGTGTACATTCAAAATATATATTTGTATAACTCAAAAATAATAACATATTATTTTTTTTTTAAATGGCTGCAAAAACCTCCAAAAACCCCCCCAGACCCCCCAAAATCTGAAAGTTTGAGGTTTTTTAAAATTTCTTAAAAACTAAGCTTCTAAGAGAAAAATGTATAATATACTTTATTGTAGACAATAAAATTCCCTTTTCAACATATTATAACTTAATAAAGTTAGACTAATAACAAGCTCTCCAGCGGCGTCCGGTAATTGAAGTAATTAAAAAAAGTTGAAAAAATACCTATGTTTTTTCCAAGATTTATTTAATTTTTTTTAAAACTAATATCTACAGAAAACCATGTATTACATTTTGGTATACCCAATAAAATTTCCTTCAAAATGACGTATAACATGATTAAATCGGTTTTATAAATAAAACTTCAGGGGCATCCGTAAATTAAATTACTTTTGAAAAAACAGAAAATAAACCATCTTTGTTACAGGTTTTATCTAATTTTCTCAAAAACTAAGCTTAACATGAAAAAACTTGTTCTACACTTTTTTGTAGACAGGGAAATTCCCTTTTTAAAAATGTGAAACTCGGTGGGGTTTGACTTATAGCAAACTCTCCAGCGACGTCATTGTTTTTCATAGGTTTTATTCAATTTTCTTAAAAACCAAGCTCTTTATCAAAAAATGTGTTCTATACTTCTTCATAGCCAATAAAATTTCCTTTCAAACGATGTATAACAATGTGGAAGGTATTTTATATTTACCGCTCCAGTGGTGTTCTTAATTTAAAGAAATTATTTAAGATCAATCCAAACTAATCAATTTTGTGTCTTATTAGCTTTTCGGTGGATAATAAAGAGCGGCGGATAAAAGGTCCAAAGTACAAAAGGTCGAAAGTATAAAAGGTCGAAAATACAAAAGGTCGAAGTACAAAAGGTCGAAAGTACAAAAGATTAAAAAACAAAAGGTCGAAAGTTCAAAAGGTCGAAAGTACAAAAGGTCAAAAGTACAAAAGATCGAAAGAACGGCCGCGGGTCCACATCGACTGGACAGGTCAATTCGACTTGATACGGTAAATTTGTATTTTTAATATTTTGTTTTGTCGATTTTTTTCGAGCTTTTGTACTTTCGACCTTTTATGGCTTCGGCGGCAGGCCCGATAATAAAATGTCCTTTTAAACAGTGTGTCACAAAATGTGACCCATAGTATAGAAAACTCTCCAGGAGCGTCCGTAAATTTCAAAAATTACCAAAAATTATTTTTGTTACGGGTTTCATTCAATTTACGAACCTTGAAGTATTTATCATAACATTAACCTCACTTTGTAATATATCATTTAAAACGAAATTGTCTTATCCTCAATAAAGAATAAAGGCACATTTTTTTCTGAAAATCTTAGAAAATATATTTAAATATGCAAGAGAAACTTATTATTTCAGTTATTTTTGAAAATAAGTTTATATTAGTACGCCCCTGAAGCCTTAAATATGGCAACAACCCGATATTTTAATAAAGTTTTTAAAAGAAAATGTTATGTTCTACAATAAAGTATACTACATATTTTTTCCTAAAAAGTGTAGTTTTTGAGAAAATTTTGGAAAACCTATAATAAACATGTTTTTTCTAAATAATCCCAATTTACGTACGCCACATGCTTTTTCCAACCTTATTGACCAATACATCGTTGCAAAGGGAATTTTATTCTCCACAAAAAACTGTTCTTTGCAATTTTTGATAAAAAGGTTAGTTTTCGAGAAAATTCCATAAAACTGAAAAAAAAACCGTTTTTTGGGGGTTTTGGGGGATTTTCTCCGTCCCTGTCGATTTTTCGAGTTGGCAACAGAGATATTCGAATTCAGCGGGGTCAAATTAGGGGGAAATGGTCTGTTGCCAAAAAGTAATATGATTTGCTTCTAGACCGAAAACGGAAAGCCTTTTAAAATAATATGCTCTGACTAATAAGCGATACACACAAATACAGCATTAATCCTGTAGTTTTAAATCCGCCTACTAAATTTTATCAGCCTTCATTTCTTAAGAGTGTTTTTTGCAGGAATTGAAAAAGAAAAAATCACGTTTTCAGACCTAATTTAGGGGTAACTGATCCCCCCTATGAGGGGTAGATGGTAAAAAAAAACAATTTTTTGAAAAAACGCGACTCCTCCACCCCCTTGGAGGGGATACAGAGTGGTTCTGCACCACATGCCAGCTCTCAAACCGGCCTATTTCAAACCTGACTATGAACAAAAAAATACCACCACCATAATAGAAAAAAACCACCACCATAATAAAAAATAAATTAGTACCTAGTTGGGGAAACATATTTCTGAATAAAATCTACATACACATGTTCTTAAGAGTTTGGAGGAACTCGCTGAAAAAAAAATAATTTTTAACTTTTTTTTCTTTATTCTTCTTTTTTCTACTAACTAATAATAATTATAACACACTGATCGCATTACATGACATTTTCAGATGCTATTTTAGTTTAGATTTTCTGTTTAGGGAACAATGCAGAAATTATTAATATGCATTGCTTAACATACTATAGAATTTTAAAAAAGTGAAGTAAAGTACTTTTTAACATATATTTTAAGTCGAATTTAACAGACCCTCTTCTAAAAAATGAAGTTATATTGAAAAATGTTTTGCAAAACATGCGGTAACAGGTGTTTCATGAAATTTTAAACCCGATTTCATATATAATCAGTTAAATTAAATTCATTTTTCAAATTCAACATAAAAAAATAATTTTTAAACAATGAAATTATTTTTTTTATTTAAATCTTTTCTAATACAAAATAATTTTGTTTATTTTGTCATAACTTTTAAAATCACAACAGAAACACAAATTTTATGAATGTGTCAGTAAAAAAAAATTAATTTTTTTTTAGAGAAATCTTATTTTTTTCAGTGATTGGTGACTATTTAGAAGAAAGTATGTAAAATTCTAAAATTTGTCAAATACAGATTTAAAAACATTTTTACAAGTATAAAACAAAACAAATATAAAAATATGTTTTCAACATTAACAGTGTCAGTTGGTTATAGCGTTGTTTGATAATTCCTCAAACAACGGTTATAGTCTTTAACATTCGATTTTTAGTTAAAAAATATTTATACAGTTTCTTTGCAACTTATTTGGACTGTAAAATTGAATAAACAAAAAAGAAGTAGTTTTCATAAAAATAAAGGAATTTAGATGCCGACCTAACTAAACTAGACAAAAACTAAAACAAAGTAATATTTTTTTATGGAGCCTGCTTAAAATATGTTTTTTTCCAAACATAAACATAACAAACAATAAATAAATATAGACTAGATTAAAAAGTAATCAGTAACACGTATAATAATAAAGAAGGTAACAATTATTAAACCTATGTATCTCTAAGAAAGGTATATCTATTCACAAAAAATAAATGGAATGGATATTAGAAAAAAATTAAAATAAAATTGTCAACACGTTTTTTCTTCTTGGTTACTGGCGAGTTTTAATGTCATCGATCAAACCAAAAATAAATACAAAAAAAATTGGTTGTTCTGATATTAAACTAGAACTTAAAGGACTAATATAGGTAGACCAAAAGGTCAAAAGTCTACAATAAAAAGTAAATGTAAACATTAAGGAAACTGACTTTTATAGGTGACATAAAAAATTGATCGCAGCATTAAAAGGCGCCTAAACTCGTTAAGACACGCTGATCAGAAAATATTAAATACCTGTTATACTAGTTTTGGCTTGGGATTTATGATTATTACTGACATTCTAATATAAAGTTCATAATATTATGATTCATATTTATTTTTCTCGTTTAAATGACACAGAACATCCCAAACTCTGTTTTACTGTCTTAAAAACTCAACATGCTGTCTTTCATATTCCTCTCCTCTATTTCAAGATGGCGGAGGCAGCCAAAATTAAAAAAACTTCCCCAGTAGTCTGTTGTACGTACAGTAACAGTGCAAGGTATCTTCTTATTAGAAATCAAAATTGGTTTAAATATTGAAAAAACTGTGTCTCGCAATTTTCTACATATTTTTGGGTTTTCTTAGTAATAAATATTTTTATAAAAATTATTTTAACTAGTTGAGATAAAGTAATGTTAAATCTCGTTACTGAGATGAGGTTATAGAAATAAAACAATTTTTGGGACGTCAAAAAGTTTCTATGGTTGAAGTTTTATAAAGTAGGATGAGTGCTAAGACATTTTAGTTATTGTCTTAAGTAGAGTAGATAGGTAACTACATAGAATTGGGAAAACTACTTCTACAAACAGTTTTTAACAGTTTTCCGCAAGCCAATATTGAAGTAAAAGATTTTGTTGCAAAAAGATCTTAACCATTTTAACTAAAATTAAAATAGCTACATCAAATAGGAATCCATTTTTTTTTTAAGTTAGGTTTTAATGTCGGGCTAAATAACTTTCAAAGATCTCGAGACCTACAAATTTTTGTAACTGTAATTTTCACTTATGGGGAGCAATTCTTTACATCTGAAAAAATCTGGCAAAATTTGACAAAATCTGGCGCTTAAGATTTCTCGTTTAAATGGCAATTTTTAAACTTAAAAACTTACCAATTTCACACTTTTTGTTAGATGTAGCTTCACGATATTTATATTTTTTTTAGCAAAAACGCCTAATTCGTTGTAAATTTTTAATTTAAAAATTGTAAATAAATTCACAAACGACACTAGAAATTGATATGTCAAATATCGCCAAATTTATTTTGTTATTTCTATTCATGCTGTCAAAATATTTTGGCCTTGTTTAAGATTTTTTGAAACCCACTTGTAAACGGTCATTTTTTATAAACTCACACCCCCTCTTTGTAGAAAAAAGAACAAATTCCTTACAATTACAGCAATATGTATTTGACGCCATGGGTGTACGTAGCGGGGGGCAGGGACGGGCATTTGGGCCCTCTTCTAAATGTTGAAAATATTTTTATAATTTCCTAATTTCCAACCAAAACAATCAATCAGTCAAGTTAGAACTTCAAACTTATTCCTATCTTCATAATATTATATAATAGATACACTTCCTAATGACATACACTGTAATAATACTGTGAAAGATATAATTCGTTTCTTTCGTGAATTAGGCACGATGGTCTCAAAAATACAAATGTATTGCTGTATTTAAAGAGAACAGAAGGCAGTTCTGCTACTAGAAAGGTGAGATTTCAGCTTTACAGTGCTTCAACAAGGCCGGTATTTATTATTTCCCTTTGCCTATGAGAGCACGGTGTTTTGCGTTTTTGGAACCTGTGGCAAGTATCAAGCACTCTAAAAGTTTAGATTTATTGCAGTGTGAAAATCACATTCAAATAGTATTAGATCTAATTAAACATTATCACGAATCTGCAGAAGAAATCATGAACAGAATCTTAGCTGCAGCCAGACACATGCCGAAAATCTTGAAATGGAGTTACAGGTGCCAAGGATAATTGGACGACAGCAAAATCGTATGAACATAACCTACCAGAGTACTGAAAAAATCTTAATTAATACCTTATTTGGATCTTAATTAATACCTTATTTGGAGCCAACTTGTGGAGAGACAAAAAAATTATTAAAGCGGAGTTAAAAAGTTTGAAAGTAGCAGAAGTTGTAAATCTTTTTTTTTTCATCAACAAAAACGTTTCTACATATTTTGCCAGCATTGCCATGTGGTACCGTAGAACGATCTTTTCAGAGAGACAGATTAAGCGGTTTAGGCATGCTGAGGGTACAGCGGAAACTAGTTTTAGAAAAAAATAAACAATTCGAAAAGGATTTAAGCAGATTTGCCGAAGATCCCAGACGTATTGTTTTACTGTAATAGGTTAAGATTTAGAAAAATGATTTGTATATATTTCCGTTTTCCTTTTTTTGTTTATTTTAAAAAATACCTATTTTAGTTTTATATTTTTGCATTTGCCCCCCCCCCCCCCCCCCTCCGGAAATTTTATGCTGCGTACTCCCATGTGTGACACCCTATCGATATATTTGAAGAGCTCTCGGGAATAAGGATGAAAGTCAATTTTTTTTTACAAATTTTAGATTTTGAAAAATTTGTATTCTCTGATATTTTTTTCATCTATAACGAATGAAAAGTCTTAAATTAAAAGTCTTACTTAAAAAAATTAAAAAACAATTTAATCTCTTGCGGGAAAAAAGATGATAGTCCACAGCAGGGGCACCTTTGTGAAGTTCTCGGGAAAAAGGATGAAAGTCCATTTCATGATAACGTGTATATGGTCAGTTTTTTTATAGAAAGATAAAATTAAAATAAATGCCAGTCTTATCAAGAGAGCGAACAATTCTAAAATTTAAATCATTTTATTAAAAGTTATAGAGTTTTGGTGAGTGTAGTTTGGTTGCGCTAAAATGGATAATAAATCGAAAAAAAGAAAATCCTATGAAAGAGTTAGTGATGTTGCAAAGAAGACTGGACTGGCAAGTCATACAGTAGGAGATTATTGTAGATGTACAGTTCATAGGGACGTAGGGTAATCAATATGGACGAAGTGAAATCTTGTTATATTAACCAAGAATTTTATTTTAATTTTAATATTTTGCGATATATTATTGATTGAATTTTTAATTAATATTTATTTTTCGTAAAATC
This sequence comes from Aspidapion aeneum, assembly GCA_963576565.1. Lineage (NCBI taxonomy): Eukaryota > Metazoa > Arthropoda > Insecta > Coleoptera > Brentidae > Aspidapion > Aspidapion aeneum. The sequence continues at coordinate 21,873,831 of OY755048.1, forward strand.
TTTCATACATTGTTTGCGAATAAAAGTTATTTTCAAGTAATACATTATCAAAAAACGGACGTCTAGCTTTTTCCGACCATTTTTAAGATTGATCCTGTCGTGGACTATCATTTTTTTTCCCGGGAACTGCCGTCATTCGACAGAATAGGAAGTCATAATTACCAAACAGTTCTAGTAGTCTACAAATAGTTATGTAATTTGGAGTCTTTGGGCTAAACAAAGTATATTATATTTTGTCCACGGATATTTTAAAAAAGTAATTTTAAATCTAAAAATTGATTTATTGAACATTTTCAGTTTTTGGACTTTCATCTTTTTTCCCGAGATGAAAACATTCGTAGAAAAGCACTTAGTTTAGAGATTTTCATTTGCGAAAGGTTTTTCCTTACAATTATAGCAATTTTTATTTGACAGCCGATCGATATATTTGTAAGTTTTCGATTGTAAATAACATTAATTGAGGAAAATCTTTAAAAACATTCGTAGAAAAGCACTTAGTTTAGAGATTTTCATTTGCGAGAGATTTTTTTGGTTTAGAATTTTATAGAAGAGTGCGTTTTTCCAGTATTATTTCTATAATATCTATGGTATGGTTTTTTAAAAATCACAATTGCTAGATTTATCTTGGATACCTGTCACTTTGGTAAATCTAGTAATCATAATTAAATTAAAATTTGGCAAAATAAAGAAATCTGTTACAATAGAAATTTACCCCCCAATGATGTATCAATAGAAATTTACCCCCCAATGATGTATCCAGGGGGGGCAAGAGGGGGCAGCTCTTCCCTCCTTTTAACAGGCAACAAAATGTAAATCCATGATTTTTGCCTCTAATTACGAAGACTATGAAATTCAGAAAGCTGCCTCCTTTTGTTTTAAGTTATACACCCATTAAGTACTTCAAAAGCTTCTTAGGCTCTTAACTCCACAGATTTCTTACAAATATTTTGCCAAACACAAAGTAACGAGGTATTTTAACAGTTATACATACCTCTTAACACGTAGGTAATAGCAGTCTCTACAAATCTATGGGTGAGGAAGGGATGGGAGGAGTATTTTGTCTGTGCAAGATGCTTAACAACGGGTTCTATAATTAAATTAAGATTGTCCATCTAGATGCTCTTCGTCCGAAGAATAGTGAGATTCAGCCAGCGATGATTGTTTAGACAGCGACTAAGAAAAAAACAAACGTTTTAATGTTGATAAAAGGAATAAGCTTAGGTATTGATCAGTTAAGTACGCGGCCTGCTACGGGGCTTCAAATTCAAATATGAAGTGTGGTCAATAATAAATGTTGGCCTCTTACGACCCCTAGGAGTCGGAGGCAAAGGAAAAAGCGAGGGGCTGATCAATACGGAAGGACCTGTACGAAATCTTGACAGGACTTATAAATACCACTCAGGACTGATAAAAATCAGTACAAATTAAGTCCTCGCAAGACCTTTAAGGTAAATAATAATATTTATTATTTAAATAATAAATTAAATAATTCATATTTTGTAAATGACAACTAAATATCTGAAAACGTCACACATGTAATTTTTGAGGGTTAAAACTAGATATCACCCTGTAACGTTGGCAATCAACTTTTACAGTTGATTAAGAATGGTGACAAGGGATTCCACCATACTCTCACTCGAAGATTATACAAACTAAGATTAGACAAACTCTTGGCGTGTTTATTAATATTTAATCGCGCGTATAATTGGGATAACTATGCAAACAGCGTTTAACACATAACTTTCATTTAAGTAAGTATGCGAATCTGGAGTAGATGTCACGTGTCCTTACTTAAAGCAGTTGGCGTATATTTAAAATATTGCGAAAAGGGAGACAGGCCCGATAGAGCAAAACAATGAAACAGGCTCTTTCTGTTTACAAGCAAATCATATTACTTTTCGCTGAATTCAAATATCCCTGTTACCAACTCAAAATATCGACAGGGACGGAGAAAACTCCCCCCCAAATCCCCAAAAACCTGTTTTTTTTTTCAGTTTTATTGAATTTTCTCAAAAACTAACCTTTTTATCGAAAATTGCAAACAATTGCTTTTTGTGGAGAACAAAATTGCCTTTCCATCGATGTATTGATCGATAAGGTTAGAAAAAGGAAGTAGAACTTCAGTGACGTTCGTAAAATGGGATTTTTAGAAAAAAAATGTTTATTATAGGTTTTATAAAATTTTCTCAAAAACTACACTTCTTGGACAAAAATGTGTAGTATATTTTATTGTACACAATAAAAACTTTTTTTAAACGCTGCAATATAATGTAGGGTTTATGTCACATATAAGTCTCCAGGGGCGTACTTATATAAATAATTTTTTTAAAATATCCAAAATCATCAATTTTTGTTCTTTCTAAAATAATCTAATTACGCCTAGTGGCATCAGTATCTTATAACAAACTCTCCAATGGCGTCCGTTAATTAAAGTAATTTAAAAAAGTTAAAAAAATGCCCATTCTTTTCCCAAGATTTATCCGATTTTTTTAAAATCTAGTTTCTACAGAAAAAATAGTCAATAAAATTTCCTTTAAAATGATGTACTATATGATACATACTTTATTGTAGACACTGAAATTCCCTTTTTAACAGTGTGAAATTCGGTGAGGTTTGACTTTATAACAAAACTCTCCAGCGACGTCTATAATTTTTTTAAAAAACCAAGCTCTTCATTAAAAAAAGTGTTCTATACTTCGTCGCAAACAATAAAATTTCTTTTTAAACGCTGTATAACAAAGTGGAAGTTATTCCATAGTTACCGCTCCAGTGGTGTCCTCAATTTAAGGTAATTATTTAAAATCACCAAACTAATCAATTTTTTTACAGGTTTTATCCAATTTTCTTAAGAACTAAGCTTGTGCGACAATATAAGTTATCCACTTTAGGGTGGATAATGAAATTTACTTTTAAACGGTGTATCACAAAATGTAATAGAAAATATGGCTGACCAGAGGCGTCCGTACACTTTCAAAAATGACGAAAAAAAATTGTTTTGTCAAATTTTCTGAAAAAGTAACCTCGTCAGTAGGATAGAATAAGGTAAAAAGTCAATTTTTTTACTAAGAATCTTAATTAAAAAAAAAATAGAAAACTAGGTAACAAAAATTGGTTATTTGAGTTATTTTTAAAATTTTATTTATATAAGGATGCCCTGGAGACTTATAGGTGTCATAAGCCCCACATTATATTGCATCGTAAAAAAAAAATTGTCTACAATAAAGTATACTACTCATTTTTTGTAGTGTAGTGTAGTTTTTGAGAAAATTTTATAACATGTTTTTTTTTTAATAATCTCAATTTACGGACGGCACTGAAGATCTACTTCCTTCTTCTAACCTTATTGACCAATACATTGTTGGAAAGGGAATTCTACTCTCCAGAAAAAAACTGTTTTTAAACGCTGCAATATAATGTAGGGTTTATGTCACATATAAGTCTCCAGGGGCGTACTTATATAAATAATTTTTTTAAAATATCCAAAATCATCAATTTTTGTTCTTTCTAAAATAATCTAATTACGCCTAGTGGCATCAGTATCTTATAACAAACTCTCCAATGGCGTCCGTTAATTAAAGTAATTTAAAAAAGTTTAAAAAATGCCCATTCTTTTCCCAAGATTTATCCGATTTTTTTAAAATCTAGTTTCTACAGAAAAAATAGTCAATAAAATTTCCTTTAAAATGATGTACTATATGATACATACTTTATTGTAGACACTGAAATTCCCTTTTTAACAGTGTGAAATTCGGTGAGGTTTGACTTTATAACAAAACTCTCCAGCGACGTCTATAATTTTTTTTAAAAACCAAGCTCTTCATTAAAAAAAGTGTTCTATACTTCGTCGCAAACAATAAAATTTCTTTTTAAACGCTGTATAACAAAGTGGAAGTTATTCCATAGTTACCGCTCCAGTGGTGTCCTCAATTTAAGGTAATTATTTAAAATCACCAAACTAATCAATTTTTTTACAGGTTTTATCCAATTTTCTTAAGAACTAAGCTTGTGCGACAATATAAGTTATCCACTTTAGGGTGGATAATGAAATTTACTTTTAAACGGTGTATCACAAAATGTAATAGAAAATATGGCTGACCAGAGGCGTCCGTACACTTTCAAAAATGACGAAAAAAAATTGTTTTGTCAAATTTTCTGAAAAAGTAACCTCGTCAGTAGGATAGAATAAGGTAAAAAGTCAATTTTTTTACTAAGAATCTTAATTAAAAAAAAAATAGAAAACTAGGTAACAAAAATTGGTTATTTGAGTTATTTTTAAAATTTTATTTATATAAGGATGCCCTGGAGACTTATAGGTGTCATAAGCCCCACATTATATTGCATCGTAAAAAAAAAATTGTCTACAATAAAGTATACTACTCATTTTTTGTAGTGTAGTGTAGTTTTTGAGAAAATTTTATAACATGTTTTTTTTTTAATAATCTCAATTTACGGACGGCACTGAAGATCTACTTCCTTCTTCTAACCTTATTGACCAATACATTGTTGGAAAGGGAATTCTATTCTCCAGAAAAAAACTGTTTTTAAACGCTGCAATATAATGTAGGGTTTATGTCACATATAAGTCTCCAGGGGCGTACTTATATAAATAATTTTTTTAAAATATCCAAAATCATCAATTTTTGTTCTTTCTAAAATAATCTAATTACGCCTAGTGGCATCAGTATCTTATAACAAACTCTCCAATGGCGTCCGTTAATTAAAGTAATTTAAAAAAGTTAAAAAAATGCCCATTCTTTTCCCAAGATTTATCCGATTTTTTTAAAATCTAGTTTCTACAGAAAAAATAGTCAATAAAATTTCCTTTAAAATGATGTACTATATGATACATACTTTATTGTAGACACTGAAATTCCCTTTTTAACAGTGTGAAATTCGGTGAGGTTTGACTTTATAACAAAACTCTCCAGCGACGTCTATAATTTTTTTAAAAAACCAAGCTCTTCATTAAAAAAAGTGTTCTATACTTCGTCGCAAACAATAAAATTTCTTTTTAAACGCTGTATAACAAAGTGGAAGTTATTCCATAGTTACCGCTCCAGTGGTGTCCTCAATTTAAGGTAATTATTTAAAATCACCAAACTAATCAATTTTTTTACAGGTTTTATCCAATTTTCTTAAGAACTAAGCTTGTGCGACAATATAAGTTATCCACTTTAGGGTGGATAATGAAATTTACTTTTAAACGGTGTATCACAAAATGTAATAGAAAATATGGCTGACCAGAGGCGTCCGTACACTTTCAAAAATGACGAAAAAAAATTGTTTTGTCAAATTTTCTGAAAAAGTAACCTCGTCAGTAGGATAGAATAAGGTAAAAAGTCAATTTTTTTACTAAGAATCTTAATTAAAAAAAAAATAGAAAACTAGGTAACAAAAATTGGTTATTTGAGTTATTTTTAAAATTTTATTTATATAAGGATGCCCTGGAGACTTATAGGTGTCATAAGCCCCACATTATATTGCATCGTAAAAAAAAAAATTGTCTACAATAAAGTATACTACTCATTTTTTGTAGTGTAGTGTAGTTTTTGAGAAAATTTTATAACATGTTTTTTTTTTAATAATCTCAATTTACGGACGGCACTGAAGATCTACTTCCTTCTTCTAACCTTATTGACCAATACATTGTTGGAAAGGGAATTCTATTCTCCAGAAAAAAACTGTTCCTTGCAATTTTCGATAAAAGGGTTAGCTTTCGAAAAAAAATTATAAAACTGAAAAAAAAATACAGGTTTTTGGGGGTTTGTGAAGCATTTTCTTCGTCCCTGTCGATATTTCGAGTTCACAACCGTGATATTCGGATTCAGCGGGGTTGAATTACAACGGAGAGCCTTTTCAGACTTTTCGCGTCCATTTTTTTCAAATACAGTCTAGTTAATGAAAAAAAAATTAAAAATTATTAAACAAAATTTCAAGCTTAAAATAATATATAAAGTTTTGTTCAATTATTTGAAGTGAAAAAGATTAAAGTTTAAGTTTATCATATAACTTTTCTCGTTTGCAGAATTAAAAAAAGTAACTGGGCATTCAAGAACTGTCTTGAGCTATCATTTAACGATAAAGACGAAAAAACATGAGGCAGTTACAGAAAGACGGAAGTAAAATTTTCCTAATATTTTCTTGGAAAGATTTAAAGAATAAAAACACCGGAACACTGCTGCAGCGAGAAAATGGGAAAACATCACGGGAATAAAGTAAAATGGGCCCTAATGGTAAATTGAAAATCTTACTATAATAGAACTTAAATAAAATAACAAAAAACAGCGAAGAAAGAAACTAAAAAAAAATCCAAACTTATTTTATTTCGAAATAAAAGGTGGTTGGTAGGCCATATGGTGGAAATCGAAAGGATTTTGGTGAGGTACAGTCAGTTAGAGATCAAAGCATACATTTTTTTAACTGACTCTACCCCAGCAATTTACACAAAAAAAGTTATTATCTGGGTCAAATATCCACAAAAAGAAAGATAAAACAATATGTACCTGTTGTAGTTTTCTCCTATTTGGAGGTGATCTGTTCCACAAAGCTTCTAACTGATCAAAATGTTGTGATTGAGCCAAGGACCCTTGCTTTTGACCCATACCCTGAAAATAAAAAATGGCATATATATACCAAAATAAGAAAAAAATACATACATAACCTTCTTCAAGCCATCTTTGGACATAGGCCTCCCCCTATATCTTCCACTCTTCTCTGTCTGTCGCCGTGTTAATCCATCTAGTTTCCGCATGTTTCTTCAAATCGTCCGATCATCTCATTTGGCGCCTTCCCCTGCTTCTTTTATTTTCCCAAGGTCTCCATTTTACAGTACATTTGTTCCAGCGATCGCCTTTTTGTCTGATATGCTAATTTCCATTTTAATTTTGCTACTTGTCCCCTGACATCCCTTACTTTTGTTTTACTTCTTATCCATTCATTCGTTTTTCTATCTGTTAGCTTTACATGTAACATTTGTCTTTCCATTGCACTTTGGGCTTTTGTTACCTTATCCATGTTTGATTTTGTAAGTGTCCAGGTCTCCATAGGTAAGTACAGGGAGGATACATTGGTTTTACATTTATGTTTTGAGGTACTGAGGATATTTTTTACTCGTCTCTTGATTTTAGCTGTTTGGTTTTCTTTTTTTAGTTTAATAATTTGTCCCAGGTATAAAATACATTCCTCTACTTGTTCTATTTTCTTTTGGTTTATTCTGAGCGTGATATCTTCATCTGTGTTTGTTATGATTTTAGTTTTGTGTAGTTCATACTCAAGCATTTTTATCAGTTCTTCTTTATTATCTGTTATTAAGGCAATATCATCAGCATATCTTAGGTGGTTCACGTCAAATCCATAATCAATGTTCATGTTTTTTTTTGGTTATAAGTTCTTTAAAAACTCAGTATAAATCGAGGTACAAATATGAAATTTGGTAAATTAGTGTACCAAAATAAGAGCAAAAATTCGAGGCAAAATAATTTAAACATATTTTTGTTATGATAAAGGTTTTTTTTTGGTATGAAGTTTAATAAACAAACGCTGTTATTTTTAAATGTATTCTGTTATCAGAGAGAAGTTGCTAGGGCTATATTATAATAATACCATATTATTGATGTTTAAAAACATAATAAGTAAGCGAAAATAATAAAGAGTTTTAAAAAATGATTATTTTTAAAAAATTTTGGAACGCTCTTTTGACAGGCTTTATCTCCTCAACTTGTTATTTTATCAAAACAAGGAATAGTCCACAGTACACCGGTCTATTTTTTAAAGTTATGTGACCGGTGTGTTGTGGACTCGAATACAACATTTTTGGATCATTAAGCCAAATATTGAATTGACAGTGGCAGATTTTTATATGCCGGGTGGGCCAAAAAAACCGGACAATTTTTTTTCAATTTAACTTTTAAACTATAACATTGATTTTAATGGGACAAACTACATTTGGCAGAGAATTAATCAGAGTTTTGACTAAATATATCTTTTAGTCCGACATCTCAAAATCCAAGATAGCGGACGAAATTAAATTGTACCCTTCAAAGATGCTCGTTTATTTGTGTGTTGCAAACAAATCGGTTGCTAGTTCTAAAAAATATCTTTTTGTTTTAACCATTGTTTTGAATATTATACGATTGCCTTGCTAATTATGTCCTTTCATTAATACTGAACCGATTTTAATGAAATAAAATTAAGAGTGAGAATTGAGAAAATTTTGATCATGATCTTAATGAATCGGTTCAGTAGTAATGAATTAATAAGGAAATAAATGCAGATATGATTGGCAAGAGCAATCGTATAATATGCAAAACAATGATTGAAACAAAAATATTTTTTTTAGAACCTCTGAAGCGATTTTGCTAATTCGTACCTTGTTGTGCGTGGCAAAAATGCAGCTTTTTTACTAATTAAAAAAAATATTAAAACATGTTCACAACACAAGAATAAACGAGCATCTTGAAAGGGTATCTTTTAATTTCGTCCGCCATCTTGGATTTTGTGATTGTGGACAAAAAAATATATTTAGTCAAAACTCTGATTAATTCTCTGCCAAGTGCAGTTTGCCTCATTAAAATGGATTGTATAGTTCAAAAGTTATTAGAGAATGTATGAATTGATTGTTGACTTGACCCCCAAGTTATATGAATTTATTTTCTTATTTTGGACTCCTTTACAACTCAATATTGTTACTTATTCTGTTTACATTTAGTACCTTGGATTCAGTCTGAGGTGCAATTTTAGAAATTTCCTCCATGCTGGCGGAGACGGAGAATCTGCGTTTGAACCTTTCGTCTATCGATGGTATCACAAGGTTGGAAGTTAGATGGGCGTACTTCTTTTGCCAAGTGTACGTGTCAAGTGACACCTCTTTTTTGAGTAAACGCTTCATTTGGCGTTTCGGTGCAGGCTTTGGATCTAAAAATAAGATAAAATCATAAAGAAAGATGTTTGTGGTAATTATTTATAATCAAAAAAGGGTAATTTATTGACTTATCTTATGACTAAAATTTTATAAAAGCATATGTCCGCAAACGCTTCGTTACTAACTAAGAAGTGTTAAAATCTCAAGGTCAGGGGCAGAAAAAATGGAACATCCTGTATATGTAGCGGTTTGCTTATAAGGGCGATGGGGTGCAGCCTTCCAGTACAAGGAAAAACAAACTGCACTGCACAAGCACTGTGCCCTGCGGAACTTCGCTGGTGACAGTTCTGAAATCACTCTGTATATCCTATATTACAACGTATTGTTTTCTGATAGTAAGATAGGCCTTCAATAGATTTAATGGACTGCCTCTGATTCCACATTCTTTAAGTTTTTGGGTCAATCTGTCATCGCAGACAGTGTCAAAAGCCTTTGTCAAATCTATGAAAATACCCATTGATGCTAAATTTTTGTCAATAACCCAAAGTATATTAGAAGTAAGTGTCAAGATAGCATCTTCCGTAGATTTACCTTCCCTGAATCCAAACTGTCTATCCGAAATTATTTGGTTAAAATTTAATCATTCGAGATTTGATAGCTTTTTCAAAAGTTTTAGCGATATTAGTTATAAACTAAATTGGTCGGTAATTATCTAGAGTTAATTTTAAAACTTCTTCTTGATTTACTTTTCCTACTTTAAGAGTATCTGGAAAACATCCGATTGTAAAACTAAGGTTTATCAGATATAAAGTTATAGGTGTAATTTCAGAGGATAGATTTTAGAAATTCTGAACGTATACCGTCATGACCAGAAGATTTTTTTGGATGTAAAGTATTTATAATTTTTTGTACTTCAAGTTCAGTCGTTTCTTTAAAATAGTGAAGACTTGGAATTTTGAATTCTAGCTAGCGTCTCACCAACGAACGCTACAAAAAAATGTGGCGATATTTTGTGTCTCTGATACTTCTATATTCTCAATTTTTGTTCGCTTTTTACCTTTTTTGCATATTTGATTTACGCAATCCCATAAAGCTTTTGATTTGGGTTTTAAATAATTAGTTTTGGTGTATATTCTTTGTTTGCTTTTTTTTTAAATAATTTTTGCTTATTTGATTTTATATTCTTTTACATTTCTTTATATAATTAATTTTTTTCTTGCACATGCTTTTTATTACTTCTTTAGTTGTTGCCATTTTTGTGTATTCGATTGTTTTACTGATTTTGTGCTTCTTTGTACAAACTGTTGTAGTGTTTCTATAAAGTTGTCGGTAGCAGAATTAAGGTCTGGTTCTTTAAAGATTTCTTCCCCGGAATGATTTTTAAGTTCTTGTTTTAACTCTTTAAAATGTATATATGTTTTAGTTTTTGTCTTCTTTTTAGCAGATATTGTATTTTTCGTGTCTAATTTTATCATAATTGGGCAGTGGTTTTGATCTACGGATTGTTGCATGCACTTAGCCATCGCGTTGTGACAGCCAAGGTAAGAACGTCGCGCGCTTTGCTTTCCAGGCCTTTCATTTTTTCTCGCTGTTGTTTGTACTACGTAATTTTTAAAATATGGCGAAATACTTTTATAAGCTTAAAACTTTCGTTAGTTAAAAAAATCTAAATTAATATTTACTCACTCCCGATTTTAATATTAAACAGACGGAGAAAGCCGCCACTGATATTAAAGGCTAAATATTGTTTGGCAGCTTGTTGCTACATATGCATAATGAAACTTTCTAGACTTTTTGATGTCATTATTTAAGCCATAAAAATGAAAAATTTAAAACCTCCACGAAAGCTTGATTAAAAACAGAGCACGGCTTTCTACACCACGGGGCCCGTAGCTCTGGCATTTTGATAAATAACTCATTTAAACATGCCGTTCAACTTATATTTATGTATGTTTCCTCTTGTTCAAAAATACTTTATTATGCACACAGAAAAGGAAATGAAAAAGAATAGCTTGCTTTACGTTTTTTGATACTTAACCACGATTTACATAGGTATATACGGGGTGTTCCAATTCAATTCTTTATTTGAAAAATCACAAGTGAGTGAGACAAAGTATATGAAGGTATATGATCTAATTGTGCAAGGCAGAGAAAGCAAACGGCATTTATTCAACTAAAAGTAGTCTAGCCAAAGCGTAGGGGACTGGCAACTAAGCACATGAAGCTCCCTTTTCGCCAACCCCCGGGCATCCCCCCTACTGCGTCCTTCCTTCGTTAAGGAATATCTTCCGTACAAAGGCCAGAATATCGGGCCACATCAGATTAGAAGGTCCTCTGTCTCAAAGGCTTCCTCTTCGAATACCTCTCTTCTTGCCTCCTTATATGCTTCACATGATCGGCTTAGCATCGCTCGCACGTCGCGTGTTCTTGTAGGACGCAATGTCTGGTTCGGACTCCCACTGTGGTTCCCACCTCTCTTCGTGTTCTTCGTCACATACTCCTTCGCCGGTCTGGCATTTCCTGTTGTATCTCTTTCTGGGCCAACTCTGTTAGGGCCCACTTCATTTGCCCTTTTCTGAGCCCCACGAAAGGCTCTGGCCCGGGGGGGACTGACTATCCTTTTCATATACTTTTGAAGTGTATACCTTATCTCTCGCACTCCATATTTCTTGATGAAAGAATTGCATTGAGAGAGGGAGTATACTTAAACTCATCGTTAATATTTCCATTTGACATTGGCACATCTCTGTCCTCTCTTATACTAGGAAATAAAAAGACACGTGCCAAGCAGGGGTGGTCCCAAGCTTTCAAAAAGGCGGGTGTGGTATACATTTTTTAAGCACTTATATGGTTGAAATATAAATATTTTTTTTGCTCAGGTGTGCACCCTTATACACTAGAATGTGTCTCATGTAATTGGAATTATCTAGAAAAAGGCAATTGCACTTTCTCCGTTGGGAACGCCACTCAAGCGCGGATCTGGGCATAAATCAGTGAGGGTAATTGCCATGTTACCCCCCGCCCCAAATCCGCGCTTGGAACTTTGTGCTTTTGTTAATAAACCGTATAGTTTTTAAAATTTTACCCATTTTGGGGATTCCCTACCCTAAAATTTGCTAGATGACGTTTTTCCGAATCTTAACTCAGGGTGTGGTTTTTTCGCATCACTATGCCCCTACCATATTGAGATTCGGTGCTTTTGTTCATAAATTGTATAGTTTAAAAATATGAATTTTCAAACTTTGGCCTTTTTGGTCTTGGATTCCTTACTCTAAAATTCGCTAAATGACGTTTTTCCGAATCTTAACTCAGGATGTTGTTTTTTTGCATCTCTATGGCCCCACTATATTGCAACTCGGTGCTTTTGTTAATAAACTGTATAGTTTTTGAAATATGATTTTTCAATGTTTGGCGATTTTGGTCTTATGGAATTCCCTACCCTAAAATTCCCTAAATGACGTTTTTCTGAATCTTAACTCAGGGAGTCCTTTTTTCGCATCTCTATGGCACCAACATACTGCAACTCGGTGTTTTTGATTATAAATTGTATAGTTTTTGAAATATGAATTTTTAAAGTTTGGCCTTTTGGATTATTTACCCTAAAATTCGCTAAATGACGTTTTTTGAAATCTTAACTCAGTGTTTGGTTCTTTTGCATCTCTATGCTCCCACCATACTGCAACTGTTGCATTTGTTGATAAACTATATAGTTTTTGAAATATGAATTTTTAAAATTTGGCCCTTTTGGTCTTATGGGATTCTCTACCCTAAAATTCGCTAAATGACGTTTTTCTGAATCTTAACTTAGGGTTTGGTTTCCCCGCATGTCTATGACCCCACCATACGGCAATTCGGTGCTTTTGTTGATAAACTATATAGTTTTTAAAATATGAATTTTTAAAGTTTGGCCATTTTGGTCTTATGGGATTCCCTACCCTAAAATTCGCTAAATGACGTTTTTCCGAATCTTAACTCAGGGTGTGGCTTTTTCGCATCTCTATGACCCCACCATTCTGGAATTCGGTGCTTTTGTTGATATAGTTTTTGAAATATGAGTTTTCAAAGTTTAGCCATGCATTTTGGTCTTATAGGATTCCCTATACCCTGAAATTCGCTAAATGACGTTTTTCCGAATCTTAACTCATGGCGTGGTTTGTCCGCATTACTATGGCCCCAAAAGTGCGGATTTGGGTATCTAGGGGGCCCTTTAATTTATTAACTAAAAGCATACCACCCACGCAAAGCCACGCTTGACGCCACTGGTGCCAACTTTGAACTGAAACAGTAACGTCGAGTTGTTAAATGGGGGGTAACGGTCCAAAGATGATAGACGTAATAAACAGTTGCTGCCTGAGGACGAGTAAAAGTTTTAGAGACAAATTGGACACAAAAAGGTCTAACAGCAAAACAAGGGTTAAAAGACCCTTACACAACTAGGTTGTAGAATTTTTTTTGTTTATCAAATTACAGAAAAATAAAAAACTGGCTCTATAATATAAGATATAGATCTAGTTTAAAACAAAAACTGTCAAAACAAAACAAATATTTTACATAAACACCTGTCATTATAAAAGGCCTGGTGAGAATGTGTATTTTTTGGCAATTTTATAAACTAAGGCACTTCTATTAAGGGTTTGCTTGTTTTCAGTCTATTGCACAGTGGTTTAGAGCTTTAAAGCTGCGTGGATATCATCTTTAATATTAAAAAAATAAATTATTGAGCGCAAGGGCGGATCCAGAGGTGCTTCTCGGGGGGGGGGGGCACTTTAGGTGACATTCTCTGTTGGTAAAAAACTGTATATATTTTTTAAGCAGCATTTTATTGAATTAGTCAGTGGTTGTAATTTCGGTGATAATAATAATAGACACTTTCGTGCGCGCAGGCAAAAATTTTGAATTTTTATTAGCAAAAACATTACTTCTTACTCATTTTTTGTATATTCAAAAAATTCTCGGGGGGGGGGGGCAAGTGCCCCTAGTGCCCCTCCCCTGGATCCGCCACTGATTGAGCGTTCTAAACTGAGGCAACATTAATAGATTTTTTTTCTTCAAATAACGCATATACTAATGAATTCACTTCACTGTCCGATTAGAAACCCGACCTGGTACCATCTGCCTGTTATGTACCAGTATAAAATCAGCACCAAATTAAATATAGGGTGTTCCATAAGCACTGGGACCCCAAAACATCTAGAAAAATACAAATTGCCTACAAGCAATGTGTTAATGTCAAATTCAAGGTGATACTTAGGTAGATAATTATGAGCCTTAGAAGTTTTGCTTAAAACATTTATTTAAATCTTTATTTTTCGAGACACTTTGGGGTCCTGCTACTTCAGGGTGATGGTACTCATGGGACACCCTGTATATAGTAGTTACACAGGTGAGTAATGAAAAAATTAATTTTTAAGAAAGTAAAAATATAAGTATCCTCAGGCACAAAACTTGGTAGTATCAGAGAAAGCGGCCGGTACAATTTACAATAATATTATCATATACGTAATATTCCAATACACCCGGTTAGCTATTTACTCTATAAGTGGTTTTTGAGTATCACATTAAAGGATGACAATACGAAAATTGCATAAGTCTGTCCTTTACACATACACGAAAACGGCCAACCCCTGGACACGCCTAATTGAATCAGCGCCGGCACTAGGCTATGGCTATTCCCTTGAAGAATAGTTTTTTAATTATGTTTTAAAAATTCCATAAAGAATATAAAAAAGTTTATAGAATTAAATTTGTTGTAATTATTAGATTCAAAATTTTATAGACGCTACAGATACACTATTGTCTTTAAAATGGTGCTGTGTGGCCGAACAACGCATTAGTGGTTAGTGGTTTAACCAGCAATCAAGTGAAAAATAAACTACTGCCTCTAGTAAATATCTCTCTGAAAAATTAATAAATAATATTGTTTTGTATCATCATGCATTTTGGGTGCGGAAAATTGCACTTTTCCGCACTAATTCGGAAAGAAACCTTCCCGTAGCAACAAAGGTATAGTCATAAAAATCACTAAAAACCCCAACTTGACAAAATTTAATACAAAGAAATCTCCCCTTTGGTACACTAAGAGCGTAAGTCACATTCATTACACACGTAGCCTTCGCACTTATTGTACCAAACAATAAGGACGTCAGTTGCGTGTGTAATGAATGGGACTTACGCCTTTAGTGCACCAAAGGGGAGAAATACAATTTAAGGTTTTTTCCATATATATTACGTATTTGGTTGCGCCTAAGAAGTTCGGTCAAGCAGTCGTGTGTGGAAAAATAAGAATATAGAATGTAAGTAAACTTATGCAATAAACTTGTTTTAATATTGCGGTGCACAAAAATTTATGAGATCAACTTGTTTTGACATTACGGTGCATAAAATAATTTACCTACTCGCGTAAAGTAATTACTTTACCGCACGCCGATCGGTAAAGGTACTTTACCGAACCCGCACCATTTGGAGACCTTAGCAACGCGGTTATAAGGCAACTTCAATATTTGCTTACATTTCAATTTCGTCTAATTTGACATGTTTATTTATAAATTACATTAAATCTTTTGAAAAAAAAAGGTACTCATAGGTAAAATATTGTACCTAACACAGGCGGAAAGTGTCTTTACAACCCTTGACGGCTTGACCGTCCAACTGCCGTCACGTGCGGTAAAGTATCACCTTCCACACTTGTTAGGTAAAATTTTTACACTGTACCTACAGGGTGTCTCATTATATGTTTCCCCACCCTTTAAGACCATTAATAATTGATTAACGAATATAAAAGAAATTGTGTTCGAATTCGCGAAATTTTTATTTTTAAATTGCAGCTTAACTTTATTCCTGATGCTTACTCTATTTGACAGGCGCTCAAATTTATAGATTTTGTAAATGTTATTTAATTAATAGATTAGGCTTGTAATATGCCTTCCGAAAATACCCTATATGTCGCAGTTTTATTAAATAGTTTCTGAAATATTAGCGATAATTTTTTAAATGACAAAATATAACATTACCACTTTTGTGATAATTTCAGTGTCCTTATTTCGAACCATGTTAGTTCCCATGTATAAACAGTGAAAATGACAAATATATATATATATATATATATATATATATATATATATATATATATATATATATATATATATATATATTTATATTTTTAATGACGCTCAAAATGACAACAAAGTTTATATGTCGTGTCACATCATGTCATTCTCACTGTTGGTCTAACGTAATTTGGAATAAGGATACTAAAATTAACAAAAGAGCGGTAGAGCGGTACTGTTACCTTTTTATCAGTTTAAAAAATAATTGCTAATATCTCAGAAACTATGGCTATAAACTACGGCATATCGGGTATTTTTGGAAACTATTGGAATATAGTCTCTTAAATATATAGCCTAATCTATTAATTAAATAATATAAGGAGCATCCAATTTACAAAAACTATAAATTTGAGCGCCTGTCAAATATGGTAAGCATTAGGACTAAAGTCAAGATGCAATTCATAAGTAAAAATTTCGCGAATTCGAACACCCTGTACAGTGCAAAAATTTTACCTAACAAGTGTGGAAGGTGATTATTTACCGCACGTGACGGCAGTTGAACGAACGACGCAAAGTGGAGTTAGGTACAATATTTTACCTATGAGTACCTTTTTTTTTAAATTTAATGTAATTTATAAATAAACATGTCAAATTAGACGAAATTGAAATGTAAACAAATATTGACGTTGTCTTATTACCGCGTTACTAAGGTTTCCAAATGGTGCGGGTCTGGTAAAGTACCTTTACCGAACGGCGTGCGGTAAATTAATTACTCTACCGCACGACGCGAAGCCGAGTTCGGTCAAGCCTTCAAGGGTTGTAAAGACACTTTCCGCCTGTGTTAGGTACAATATTTTACCTATGAGCACATTTTTTTTTCAAAAAATTTCATGTAATTTATAAATAAACATGTCAAATTAGACGAAATTGAAATGTAAACAAATATTGAAGTTGTCTTATTGCCGCGTTGCTAAGGTTTCCAAGTGGTGCGGGTCCGGTACACCCAATATGCAAAATCATCTTTTTGCAAAATGATTTAAACACACATTATATAGTTTCTCTTTATTTTATTAAAAATTATAGCAGACTATTTAATTATTGTGTCAGTTACTCCCTAAAAACTAACTTCTTGCGCACAGAATGGAGTTTTCCACATCCTAGTAGAAAATAGTAAATTTAACAAGTGCAAAAATATTACTTTGCCGCGTGTAATTGCAGATGGCCGAATAACGCGCTTAGATGGCCGGGCCAGCAATTAAGTGAAACAAAATTTTACAAGTATTTATTTATATTAAATTTTGACAACGTATATCGTTTTGTCTGACACGTTTATTTTTAATTCTTTCCTCAAAAAACTATTTTTATAGTTTTCCTCGGGCGTGACGAGAGCTAAAGTTGCTCGGAGGCGAAGTGAAAGCGCAAGGCACAGTGGTCTATGCCAGAAATGCGTTACCTACTATTAATATTTTAAATCACAGAAAATTCAAGTTTTAAAAGGTAAAGTGCTATTGTGAGATATCAATATGGTAAAGCGGTATTTTATTTGTTTATCCAAAAAGGGCCTGGAAATTCACTTGCACACGTAAGTATTGATAGTTTAGTTAGTTACACCATTGTTTCAGTGTAAAGAGTTGTTAAAAGCAAAGGATAAAAATATAATTAAAGCACTGGTGCACCTAGAAAGGGGGCTCGGGGTCCGGCCACCTCCAAGCCTAAGGATTCTTAGATATTTTCCATATATTTCATAAATAGAAAAATAAAATAGCATAAAATACAGTATCATGGGCTCTCGCCCTACACCTCAAGACATATTCATGGTTACGACACCAATTAAAGCAAACTAAAAAATAAAAATGGTTTTCAAGAGCGCTTATTATTCGAACAGTTTGGACACGTTTTTGTGGTTTAAATGAAACGGTTGACGTAGTAACGCGAGCTAACAGTTTAAATTGATATAAAATTCAAGACATGCAATGTGTCAAGCAAAATTCTATTGTTGATATATTTGACGTTTAGAAAAAGCTACGAAGGTCGCTCAATTATTTTAAAAAATGATTTTTTTTTAATAATTACTAAAACGTCATAAAATATTAAAAAAAAAATACATTAAATAACATAAAAAACCTTATATTTAAACATTTAAAAATTGCGGTTTATAAAGACAATTCCACGAATAAAAATTTGTGCGGGAATTCGAATTCTCGCAGCAAATGAGGGCAAGAAGTACGTAATTCTCTCACGAAAGTAGAAAAAACTTTTAGAAGTCGAATAAGGCATTAACATTTTTAAAAATAATTTTTTTCCAACCCTTTCTTTTTTAAAATTTTTATGTTAAGCAACTATTTTCTTTTAATGGAATACACGTGTAATAAATAAACTAGCCATTCTTAAACCATTCAAATAAGAAAGCCAAAATTATATTTATTAGTATGATATAAGAAGTGAAACGAAAATAGGTTTGGGAGAGTCACGTGATGATGATGTGTTTATTTTTTAATATAATTTTTTTGTGACAAGTTTATTTATTACTCTGTCTTAGTCATTTTTTTCTTCGACTTGTATATCTCAGAAATCTCACCACGACTTTCGCAGGCTGAAATAAGCTTTCAGTGCCAAGCAAGAAGCACAAACAAACCACGCCTCTGCCATAATCTGCCACAAACCTACATTGGTTTCACTCTTTCCAATCACCCCGTTCTTAACTTAAGGCCTGCGCAAACACATTATTTGGCCCGATAAGCCTAGGCAGTCCATGTGAAAGATAGATTTGTGCACACTCGATACTTCTTTTCTATATAAACTTTGCATCACACATAACTTGTTTAGAAGCTTTAAAAAATAGTTGTGGTATACCATGTATCCCAGATAAAAGTTATTACACGGTTTCTTATGCGAATTTTGAAAACAGTAATACAAACAAATTTGGATTATTGGGTAAACATTGGCGCTATTCCGAGCCCAGTATATTTCAAAAATAAAAATATCTATAAAGACTTTTAAAATATCAAGCAATAAATAAATTATTTTTATTAAAAGGAGTTTTTAGTTTTTGCTTAATATTTGGAAAACCCTTGTAGATATTTTAAATTTTAATACAGCACCTGATTGGGCTCAGAATATCGTCAATTTTTTCCATTTAACCAGAATTATAATATCTCTTATCATTTCCAAAATCCTCATAAGACCCCATGTAGTTAATGTTATCTGGGACACCCTGTATAGTAAGTATTTTTTGAATATTATCTATTTGTAAAAATTATACTACCCGCAACTTAATGAATTATATACGAAGTAACTGGAACGACCATGGCTATATGAGACACTGAGACAAAAATTTAAGAGTTTTTTTAGAGTGACAACATAGAATAAATGCTAAGCATTGCAATCTTTCTCTTTCTAGTTCTAATCACCTGTGGTATTCTGTGAACTTAATACTTCAAGGAGCTGGTCATTTGTGATTTGTCATTAAAGTGTTTGTCAATGTTGTCAGTAGCACCTCCTGCGCAGCGTGCTCTCTCTACAAAAAATTTCAATATTTTTGCCTCACATTGCATATAGAGATTATTGCCGTTAATAGGTCTTACGAGAATCTCTCAGTTTAGTGCCCTATTTAGCCTATTAACCTTCCCATCATTTTTGACGTTGGTCAAAGCTGTCACATTATTTATTGATCCAGGAGACGATGTGAAGCCTTCCAAAAAGGCGCCACAAATGAAATTGCCTTATTTGAAAAAAACTTGCTTGCGATTAAACACTTTAAAAAAAATCTCTATATCGTTATTTAAAGTTGTAGGAGTACATTTACATAGATAGGGTTTTTGGCCACTGTGCGCCGATAAATCAATGTGACGACACGGGTCAAATGTGTGGGGACGATATACACCAATAAAATAATATGCATGAGTAAAATAATGCATCTGTTTAAAAATAACCAATCAGGACATTTTATACTAAATTCTACAAGAAGGACACTCTTATGTACATTTGATATTGCCATTTCTTAATGTTTTCATCAAGAACTGGAAATTACCGTGGGTATTGGAATATTACGTATATGAATATTATCCACAAAATCAAATTCCCGTTTTAAAAACTACTACTACGGTTTGGAACGTTTTTCTACATTGTCCGACGCCTATTCTCCACCTCTTTCGATCCTGACAATCATCTTTTGTCAGGTTTTTTTAACTCATTGATCTTTGGATTGACAGCTAAGAAATTTGATACGCACAGAAAAAATGAAATGTTGGAGAGCAAATGCCACGATATAAATACACACGTAGGAGGTAGGCAGAGTTCTGAAGTATGGAAATTCATTTCTACAGTAAAAAACCCAACAAAAGAAAAAGTAAACATCCAAACCAGAACAATGGACAGAACACTACAAGGGACTGCTGCAGGAAACGAGACCCGAATATCTGGCAGCCTCTCCGAGGAGAGAAAAAGAAATAATAAAGAATAGTATTAAAAAGCTTAAATCTGGAAAAGCTAGCGGACCTGGAGGAATATATGCTGAAATGCTCAAATATGGATCAGAGAAACTAATCGAAAATCTCACATATATTATCAATCAATGCATAAACGGACATCCAGTACCTGATGATTGGAAAATTGCATTTATATCCTCAATACATAAAAACGGAAACAAGCTGGATTGCAACAATTACAGAGGAATTTCAGTAACCAGTACTCTAAGTAGATTGTACGGTAGGATTCTTAGAGATCTAATAGGGAATGATTTTCATGTACCAAAAGTAGGGATTAACAGTGAACGTGGACAAGACACAGTACTTATGTATTGGAAACGAATCCAGTGAGTTAGAACTAGACAATGGACAAGTAATATCTCCATGCAATCAATGAGTATGTATGTATGTATATGTGATACCCAACATTTGATAAGACAGGAACAGACTGTAAAGAACTGGAAAAAAGAATAGTAAAAGCAAAAAAGGTTATTGGATGTCTTAACAGTATTTTATGGAGCAGAGAGATAAAAAAGAATGTAAAATTTATATAAGAAATGTGGTCAGAAAAGAAAATAATGGGAATCGAGGGAAGCATAACGGCTAAAAGACAACTGATATGGTACGGCCATGTACAACGGATGAACGACGAAAGATTGCCAAAGCAGGTCCTAGAATGGCAACCAATAGGGCGTAGAAAAAGTGGGCGTCTTTATTCCATACAAAAGCGTGCTTTTCGCCATTGTTTTGTATATTTTAAATTTTACATTATTTTTTATCTTACTGCTCCATAAAATACTTTTAAGATATCCAATAAACTTTTTTGCTTTTACTATTCTTCTTTCCAGTTCTTTACAATCTTCTTATCAAATGTGACACCCAAGTATACATCCTCATTGCATTTAGATATTATTGGTCCATGAACTAGTTTTCACTTAATTCGTATCCAATATATAAGGACTGTGTCTTGCCCACGATCACTATTAACCCCCACTTTTGATATTCTTCCGTTTTTAAACAGATTAATTAAGAAAATCGAAATTAAAAAAAAACGAACTGAACCGATTGACAACTTTTAAATTGATAAGTATAACAGTGGTATAACCAAATCTCAATATTTTAATCCAAGATATCCATAGCTGCTATACTCTGTATTATTAGTTCTGCACGCAGCATGAGTAAAATACGTATTTAATAAAATAAACACAAAAAAAAATGAAAATCGAACATACATACACATCAGTTTTCGAAATCTTAACCTATTACAGTAAAACGAAACGTATGGGATCTTCTCTCACAAACTGCTTTATTTATCCTCTGAAAAGATCGTTCTACGGAGAGGGTAATGCTGGCAAAATATGTAGAGCAGTTTTTGTTGATGGAAAAAAAATTCCGCTTGCTTTGCAACTTCTGCTACTTCCAAACTTTTTAACTCGTCTTTATTAATTTTTTTGTCTCTCCACAAGTTGCACCATAATTAAGCGTCATCGTCAAGCCCGTTTAAATGATAAAATTCTGAAAATTGTTTATTGGGCACCTTAAATTTACTGAATGGCTAGTCCAGCATAACAAACCGATGTAGTGCCAATAGCTCGAAAGCTGGTAGGTTTTTATCGGAAAAGCGATGCTTTAAAGACATTGTAGAGGCAACAAATAAGGTATTAATAAGGCTTCTTTCCAGTGCTCTGGTGGGTTATTTGCATTGGCGTAGCTAGCCTTGCTTTTCAGGGGGGGGCCGTGGCTTTGTCTATCTTGAACAGAAAGCAAACATAGGTTTTAAAGAGTCGTGCAAAGTGTGCAATGAATAAAAAAAAATGCGCGCATTAAATGTTCTAATATTTTAATATAACAAACAAGAACATTTACCAACTTATTTATATGTATGCACAGGAAGTATGTAATTCAGCAATTCTACAAAGAAAGTTTTCTACCTCGCTGACTGAAAGCGTCTACCACACTGTCTAAGTCGACCTCAACATCTTTTTCTATGAATAACAATGACAAACCTGAGTGTCTCTCTTGAGTCATAGTTGTTCTAAGCCAATTAAAAACTCTCCTCATGGCAGAGAAAGACCTCTCGCAAGTTGCACTTGAAATTGGAAGAATACTCGCAACTTTAAAAAGTTGGTAGAGGTTTGGATAGGTGTTTTCTGCTATATGTTGTTTGATAGAATCATGACCAACAGTTTGATTTAACCGAAAAATAAAATTCTTTAAAACGGTCATTTCTGCTCTTAGAGCAGAAGTATTAATATTAAAAATTTCCCGGTATTGCTCGACGAATTTATTCCATTTAACGACGTGGGAAAACTTAATATGAAAATGGTTATGAAATTGTCACCAAAATCAGAAAATTTCCATAAGACACTAAACGCTAACCTCAAAAAAAACTAAAAAGATTATTATATTTATTTTAGAAAAACAGTTTAAAAAGGTCTTTTATAACCTTACGACATCTGCAACCCGATTTCGGAAACAGAGGGGCAGGTAGCCGTGGTGGCTCAGTGCGTTCGCGCATTGAACACAAGTGAGTTAAGGAATCTCGCTTGCTACAGTGGCGGGTTCGATCCCCGTCGGTTGCCGAGGTCGGGTGCGGCAGACATTTATAGGATTCCTGGGGAGTGTAAAATGTAATATTGTCCTACCCCTTTATTCACGCCGGTAACCAGGCCGGATGAGGTCGGATATCTCGTGAAGGCGGACTTTGTTACACACTCCTTCAGTCGGTAGGCCATTCTAAGGGACAAAAGGACCGGATAAAAAAAAATACCCGGTCTGGGGTTCCAAAGGTGGCCGATGACCCGTGCAATTAGGCGTTCCGAAATGGCGGCCTTAGTGCCGGCGAAAGAGTCACGGTTATCAAATGAGAAAAAAAAAACAGAGGGGCAAAGGTCGCTGTCTTTATTAAATGCGAAATTTGACTTACACTTCTATAATATTTTACAAGATGTCGCCAATATGTATGAAATATTCAATATGCATAATTATGTTTAAATTTAAAAAATATTTTCGGGAAATTGCATAAGTGCAGAAAAGTTACCGATAATTTAAAGAGAAAAAAAGCCTAATTCCGCAAGACAATGGCTTTTTCCTGAAAAGTAAACATTATCTGAATGATTTTAAATTTTAATGCACCTATTTTATTTGAATATTTCCCGAATAATAA
The DNA here is from genome assembly GCA_963576565.1 of Aspidapion aeneum. Classification (NCBI taxonomy): domain Eukaryota; kingdom Metazoa; phylum Arthropoda; class Insecta; order Coleoptera; family Brentidae; genus Aspidapion; species Aspidapion aeneum. The sequence continues at coordinate 21,897,369 of OY755048.1, forward strand.
TAGAAAAGTATGTATTTTCAGCGTCATGTTCTTTTACTAGTAGTCGGTAGGGGAGGCCTAAAATATCTTAGGGGGGCCTGAGGGACTTCAGGGGGGCCAGCCCCCCTGCCCCCCCTAGCTACGCCAATGGTTATTTGCGGGAACATTTTTTTTTTATTTGTCAAACACACTGTGTTTTTTTTTATTACAATCTAGTCAGTAAGACTAATTAGCAATTTTGTTTTAACTTAATTTACTAGAAAAGTCAGATTTAAACTTAGGGTTCACTCAACAGTTCTCCCCGCTTTGTTTAGTCTGTAACTCACAATTGTGTTGTGTTTATAGCGTTATTTTGTTTTATGTGTAATTCACTTAGTTTACTAGCTCAAACGGCTTCACTCTTTTTAGTCGTCGAACTAGCATAGTATTGTCTAGAAGCTGAATTGCTTCCACATTCACATGCCGATGGAGTCTATCTTCATGGCTTTTTGCGTACTTTTTTATAGTCTCTGCTACAGTTTCGATTTTTAGATCTCGATGAAGGTCACTATTTCGTACGTACCAAGGTGCATTCACAATGTTTCTTAATACTTTATTTTGAAATCTCTGTACAACTAGAATGTTACTCTCTTTAGCACAACCCCATAGTTGAATACCATATGTCCATACTGGTTTCAGTATTTGTCTATAAAGCAGTAACTTATTATGAATTGTTAAATTGGACTTCCTTCCAATTAGCCAGTTCATTTTTCTATACCTTATCTCAAGTTCTTCTTTTTTTTTCTTAACATGTGCTTTCCAGCGCAATTTGGTATCAAGTGTCATACCTAGATATTTTGCCTGATTCGAATATGGTACTGGAATGTTGTTAATTGTTATTTGTATGTGATTTATATTTTTGTTTGTAAAATCAACATGAATTGATTTGGTTTCATTTAATTTTATTGGCCACTTTGTGGTCCAACTGTGAATTTGGGTGACTGCATCCTGAAGTTTCTCTATGCATTTTTCAATAGATTTTTCTACCGTCAATAAACCAGTATCATCGGCAAATGTTGCTAAGTGACAATTTTCTGGCTTTGGGATATCACAAGTGAATAATAAGTATAGATAAGGGCCTAGTACGCTACCCTGGGGCACGCCTGCTTGAATTTCTCTTAAATTTGAGTATGAGTCTTCCTGTTTTACTCTAAAATGTCTATCAGATATGTATGATTCCAAAATATCCAAATACTGTTTTGGCAGACACCTTTTTAGTTTAAAATTAAGGCCTTCATGCCACACTTTGTCAAATGCTTGTGCTACATCTAGAAAAACTGCAGAACAAACTTTTCCCTCTTCTAGTGCTTTTTCTATTATATTAGTAATTCTGTGTACTTGATCTATCGTGGAATGCTTGTCTCGAAAACCAAATTGATGAGATGGAATAATTTCTTGTCTTTCTATGATGGGTTTTATTCTTTTAAGCAACAATTTTTCATAGAGCTTGGATATAATTGGCAGCAAAGATATTGGCCTGTAAGATGACACGTCATGGAGTGGTTTTCCCGGTTTTGGAATCATGATAACTTCTGCAACTTTCCACAGTTTAGGTACGTACCTAAGCCTAAAAGACGCATTAATTAGGTTGCATAGTTTTACGATAGCTTTTCTGGGGAGTTGTTTTATGACTACCCCGTTAATAAGATCATACCCTGGGGCTTTTTTCGAATTAATATTTTTGATTTCTGTTAATATTTCTTTTGGTGATGTAAGCTTAATATGGTCCTCGATTTGATGGGGTTCATTTAAATGAAAGTGTTCATCTGGTGCTTCGTGGGGCTGAAATGTTTTTTCTAAATGACTTGCAAAAATATCTGCTTTTTCTTCGTTACTCCTTGCCCACTGGTTGTTAGATTTTCGTATGGGTGGAATTTGGATAATTGGTCTTTTAAAATCTTTGGTTGCTTTCCAAAGGGAATAGTCGGTATTTTTATCATCTGTAAGTTCATTAAGAAAATGGTTAATAGATTCATTTTTTATTACTAGAATTTCTCGCCTAATGCGCTGCGTCATGTTGTTGAGATTTGTTTTGTCCCGAGGATCACGGCTTTGTTGCCACTTTCTTCTTAGTTTCCTTTTTTCCAATATAAGGTCTCTAATTTCCTTTGGATAGTTTTTTCCCTTAAAAATTCTCTTTGGTTTTGGACTGTTTTCCAAGCTGCTTGTTGAATATTTGTAATAAAATAATCAACTTCTTTATCGATTTGTTCTGGCGTTTGCAATGGTACTGATAGGTTTATTTTTTCTGACAGACTTTGTTTAAAACTAATCCAGTCAGTCACTTTATTAACTAGTGAGATATTTGCTTCTTTCTTTATTATGTTTTTACTAAGAGTTAGAATAATAGGTGAATGATCTGAGTGTAAATCAAAACTTTCTTCTATATCTACAAAACTTAAAGATATATTTTTTACTATAAAAAAATCAATTAGATCTGGAATTTTTCCTGGATCTGTTGGACAGTATGTGGGCTTACCAGTTGATATCGGCTCACATTGATATTCACTAATAGCTTGCAAAAGTTCTTTTCCTTTAGAGTTCGTCAGTCTAGATCCCCAGTAGGTATTTTTTGCGTTAAAGTCACCTCCAATTATAAAACGGTTTCCTAATTTTCTGAGAAAATTAAGATATTGATTTTTCTTTAGTAAGTGCCTTGGTGGTATATAGACAGCACTTATGACTAATGTATATGTTTTGGTTTTTACACAGCTTGAATCTCTATGGTTTTATATCCCATCTCCTCATAGTGTGATATATTTTCTTTAATTATTACAGCACTTCCCCCATGTGCAGTATTGCTAGGGTGAGTTGTATGATACACTTTATAACCTTTAAATTTAATGTGAGACTGGTTAGTGAAATGCGTTTCTGCGGGAACATTGATATGATTTTGCTGTCGTCTATCCTTGGTACCTGTAATTCCATTCCAAGGTTTTCGGCATGTGTGCTTGCTTCAGCTAAGATAGTGCTCATGATTTCTTTTGGAGATTCGCGATGATGTTTAATTTGATATAATACTCTTTTGCTGTGATTTCCACAGGTTCCAAAAGCGCAGAATACTTTGCTATTAGGCACACGGAAATTATAAAAACTGGCCTTGATGAAGCACTGTAAAGCTAAAATATTACCTTTCTAGTTTAAGAATTGCCGTCTTCTGATAGTATTTACAGGCCTTTAAGGAAGCCCAAAAAGTTTTCTTTAAATTATTATTACTATGTCGGTTTAGAACATTGATTTAGAGGTATAGATAAGGAAACAGAGAGAGAGTGCTGAGCAAAAATCAAATCTTCTGTCTCATGTGACGTATGTATTTTTTAACCGGCAATGAAGATGGAACACGACCTATTGCAGGCACGATAGAGAAGGATATAAAAATAACAAGAGCGAAGTAAATTGAATTTAATAACTTATCTTAAAGGGTCGAGACAGTTTGCCTCTTTGTCAAATTTTCTCGCTCTGCATGCGAAAGAGATATCCAAAAAGCACTATTCTGAAAAGTGAACACACGTGTAGTAAACCTTCGTTTAGTAGTCATCTCAACATGCGCCGTATGTCTTGCATCTCTCTCAAACCCTCCCACATCGAGCGGAAAAGAGACACAGCGGGCCAAAATGTCCCGGTAAACGAAACTAACGCTCGTATTTTCATTCATTCATGTGTGGAAAACCAGTGTTGCTAGTTAGCTTTCGATTTTTTCAGTGATTTTATTGTGTTTTTTGACAAATTAAAGACAAATTTCTGTTTTTTTTTTTTTAAGAAAGACGATAAAAACTATTTTCTTAACCGATATAATGGTTCGGTAGTGTACTGTGTGTAAAAAACTTGATGTTTTAGATAAAGAAACATCATTTCATCGGTGAGTTAAAATGTCAAAATATTGCCTAATGCATTGGCGTAGATGTTTAGTTTTGTGCATGTTTTGTGAATGGTTGTGTGTGAAAATATTATTTTATAAAATGATAATTTAATTAAACTAGATGTTGTCATATAGGTAGGTACTTTAGTTTATTTTGTTACAAAAGGGGATAACTAGGTAGTAGTTAGGTAAACGGTTCTTGTTTATTTATTGTTTTTTGAAAAATTGTACGTTTCATATTGGTCAAAATTTGCTGACGCCAAATAAAATTTACAATTTGTTATGCGTTTATACAACAAAATAAACAAATATTTTGGCTCAAGGAATTTGCCTACCTATCTAGGTACATCTTATAACTTGAAAAAACCCAAGCAAACCACAGGTACCTACATTTCTTACAAATCCAATTTTTCAAAATTAAGGCCTTTATTTTTTTTATACCTATCTACAGGGTCTTTCAAAAGTAGTGGAACAACAAAATTTATCAGACATAAGTAACATTCCAACTCTGACTATTTGAAAAATAAATTTTTCAGATCTGCTGTTCAAAACAGTTCTGTTTATTTTTAACAGTAGCTGCGTTCGGTATTTACGTACGAGGGGAGGTAGATCTGAATCGTTCGGTAATTCTGCTCATACTACTCGGACTTAAATCTGGTTGCTCCGTGGATTTTGACCGACGAAAGAGATTGATCCAAGATTGTGGCGTCATGTAGCGTATTTGTTTTGTTTACAAAAATATTTTTTATGTAAAAAGATTGAAATTAAGGAGACAACAAATTATATAAATTTCCGACATCACAGGAAAATTTTGCCAAAATTATAGCTGGGCGTGAGTTGCAATATGTACATAATGTTTTTGGTTAGATCGGATCCGTTCGTTAATTCCAATTTGCTCAGACTAATCTGTAATCACCTGACCAAAAATCCGTCGCGTCTGAGATGCAAATACCGAACGCAGCTACAGTAAGCAATTTTTGACGCTGCCATAGTTCCTAAGAGACTTAGGATTTTGAATTAAAAAAAAATAGTTTTTTTAAACTTAACCTAACCATTTTTACCTGTTATTTGTAGCGGTTTTAGTTAGTAATCTCATCTGTCGTTAAAATTTTAACTTTACTATTTATTTGTTTATATGAACCTTACTTACTTAGTGGTCTTTTGACTTCCTTGGCGAACGTTTTAACTATAAGATTGTCTATATTGTAAAAAGAGTACTAAATCTTAACTTTTCGACTAAAAAAAGGATCAAAACATTGAATTTAGATGACCAAGTATACAGGGTATAATTTAAATGATGCACCAAACTTTAAGGGTTGGTGCAGAAGGTCAAAACTGGAGAAAAAGTTCAAATAACTAGAGGTCAAAAGTTTTTTGTTTCCAAGTTAAAGCATTTGTCAAGTTTGAAGAGTGAGGTAAAACTGGGACATTTAAAAATGACAAATTTGACATCGTCAAATAATTTTCTAGTTCATTGTGATCAAAAAATTTTCTATTCCTTTTTTGGCCAAATAACCTTTGCAATAGGTATAAATTTGTAAATTTTTGTAAGAATTATTTTTTTTCTGAGCTATTAAATTTACAAAACAATTTTGAGATAGGCTTTTATAAACATCTAAAGGCCTCTTAATAATTATAAAAAATTGTGATAATAGTACCAAATTTAAAAAGATTTTTTTTTAATTTTTGAAAAGAAAAACAGATCACAGTCATAATTTTCACATATCTCCAAAAAATTTTGATTTTCTATTGCAATTTTCAAGGAAGTTTTAATAAAAAATTGAAAAAAATCCTTAACTTTGAAACCCAGTATCTAAAAAATAAAGAGGTTTAATGCAAAGTGGACTGGGAAAAATATTCTTCTTTTGACCTTCTCTCCACGCCTTAAAGTTTGGTGCATCATTAAAATTACACCCTGTATTTTAATATTTTTATATAAGTTATTTATTGTTACAATTCTAGTTTTGATTTTTGAAGATGCCAAAGTTCACCAGTCACAAATATCAGGCACCGAAATTAGTACAAAAAATGCAGATCAATATCATAATCAACAACAAAAATATATGTATAGATCCTGTCAGTCCTCATTGGTCCTGTTCAGGTTTAAAAAATACCTAACCAAACCTTACTACAATTTTTATATTCTTGCTGAGTTCTTAAAAGTAAGTCCTACCAGGTCCTGATTCTTATTGGTCGTTAACAGTATTAACATATTGATCAACCCATCGGTTTATTTCTTCGGTGCAAATAGTTGTTTTGCAATTAAATATTTTGGGATAACGCTTCTAAAAACTTTTTTTACGAAAAACCTTCAAATTTTCAAAAAATTTAAAATTTTTGAAAAATTCTTAAAACCTTAAAATGATAAATTTTTTAAAAAATTCTTAAAACCTCAAAATTCTCAGAATATATTTCAACACTCGACTCAATGGACTCAGGTCTACTACTTACTACAAATAGTTAGCAAAGTCATATCGCAAGAAAATTGCGTAAAGTATTTGGTAGAAATTTTTGAATATTCTGTTTTTTAAATATTTTATCAAAAAAAGTATAATCGGAAGCCGAGTTGTACGGCGCCCAATGTTTTTTTAATCTAATTTGTCTATAAAAGACGTAACGAAGAGGAGAATGATAAAAAAAATCGTGTTAATTATATTATTTATGGACTTCCTATGTTAAAAGTCATTTTATTTATTTTTAATTTAGTTTTATTTTTATTTTACTCCGCCACTGCCTACATCTACGATTAAACCGCACCTATCACAGACATACGTAGTAAAGCAACAACCCGGCGTTGCCACATAAGAATAAAACCAAAACAAAACACGTTTTGTATCTCTTTCCCACTCACTAAATTTTGTTTTGCATACCGTTCCAAAACAAAAATGAATTTATGAATGAAATACGAGCCTATTCCAAGTCTACTACTTGAAGTTAATGGTTTAGAACGTTTTTCTACGTTGTCCGACGCCTATTCTCCACCTCCTTCGATCCTGACAGTCATCTTCCGTCAGGTTTTTTTGACTTATTGATCTTTGGATTGACTGTTGCCATTCCAGTTTAGGACGCCCTCTTTTTCTGCGCCCTATTGGTTGCCATTCTAGGACCTGCTTTGGTAATTTTTCATCGCTCATTCGTGGCACATGGCCGTACCATATCAGTTGCCTTTTAGTGATGTCATCCGTTATGCTTCCCTCGATTCCCATTCTTTCTTTTATGATCTCATTTCTTATATGATCTGTTCTAGATATTCTCATTGATCTTCTTATTGCATCCATTTCGACACTTTCCATTTTTGCTTTGTATTTTTCTGTTACGCGACAAGTCTCTATTCCATACAACAGCGTGCTTTTCACCATTGTTTCATATATGTTAAATTTTACATTCTTTTTTATCTCTATGCTCCATAAAATACTGTTAAGACAACCAATAACCTTTTTTGCTTTTACTATTCTTTTTTCCAGTTCTTTACAGTCTGTTCCTGTCTTATCAAATGTGACACCCAAGTATACATACTCATTGCATGGAGATATTGTTTGTCCATTTTCTAGTTCTAATTCACTTGATTCGTTTACAATACATAAGTACTGTTTCCTGTCCACGTTCACTGTTAACCCCCACTTTTGGTATTCTTCCGTTAACTTTCTCATCATATACTTCATGTCTTATTTATCATTAGCTACTTGGTCGTCAGCAAACTGTAGTGTCGGTCGTTAAGTTGTATTCCCATGCCGTGTACTTTGCGTTTCCAGTTTTTTAGAGCTACTGCGATATATATTTTAAAAAGAGTTGGAGAGGTACAACATCCCTGTCTTAAGCCTCTCGTTACCAGGAATTCTTTTGAAAGTCGATTTCCAATTTTAATTTTAGATTTTGACCCTTTGTATAGTTCTTTTATCGCTTTTGTGTATGTATGATTGATATGATAACACTGTCCATAATTTTTCTACTGGAACGGTATCATATGCTTTTTGTAGGTCCATAAAGGTAACATGAGTCTCTATATTTCTGGCGCTCCTTTTCTCAATTACTTGTTTAAGACAAAAAACATTATCACTACAAGATCTGCCTGCACGAAACCCACTTTGCTCTTCTTCTTCTTGTTCATGAAAATCATTCTCTATTAGATCTCTAAGAATCCTACCGTACAATCTACTTAGAGTACTGGTTACTGAAATTCCTCTGTAATTGTTGCAATCCAGCTTGTTTCCTTTTTTATATATTATGGATATGAATGCAATTTTCCAATCATCATATTTGAGCATTTCAGCATATATTCTCCCAGGTCCGCTAGCTTTTCCGGATTTTTGTTTTTTAATACTATTCTTTTCATTTCTCGGACTGCAGCAGTCCCTTATAGTGTTTTGTCCATTGTTCTGGTTTGATGATCATCCAGATTACTTTTTCTTTTGTTGGGTTTTTTACTGTAGAAATGAATTTCTATACTTCAGAACTGTGCCTACCTCCTACGTGTGTATTTATATATTATATTTCTTTAAATACATATCGTATATAAGTGTATCTAGTGTATACCTAATATTATGTAGATAGGAATAAGTTTATAGTTCTAAGTTGATTGTTTTTGATTAAGTTTTGTTTTGAAATAAGGGAATTATTAAAATATTTTTAACATTTAGGGGGGGGGGGGGGTAATTGTAACTCAAAAATATATGACATGACAGTCATAAGCCAAACCACTGTGCACCGAATGTTAGATGATGTTTTCACGGAAATCTGAAAATTTGATAAAGTAAAATCAGGTCACGCCGTTTTCTCCGGATGCAAAAATAATAAAACGGAAATGCAACTGCAGCAAGCAACGCAGAGGGCTGTGCCGTAAATCTCACTATAACAATTTATTCTTTCTTTATTTGATATAATCAATTCACGAACAAGCCACTTGATTCTACGCTTTAAAAGAAAAATAGGATTTTTATTTCAGTTCAAAAATACCCTGCTAAAAGAACGGAAAATTTAATAAATTGAAAATGATGTTGCGAGGACACACTAGCAAAAAGGCCTTAAATATTGGGATGGCAAAAATATAATAATAAGACACTCTAGAAAACTTGACACATATTCTTTTTTAAGTTAATTGTGTGTTTCAGCCAAGTATATTTATTTTAGTATACAGGCTGATATTAAATAACATAACATTATTTAAAGAGTTAATTCATGAGCCCATCCTAAACGGCTTAACTTTTAACATAGTCTCCGTGAGTTCGTGTCTGGTGATGGGTCGTTCGCGAATGAACCGGTTCAAAGATCCGGATCTTTATACTGAGCCGTGAGAACCGACTCTCCGGTTTTCAAAGAGCCGGTTCGCGGATCCGCGATCTGTGAGGATCTGACGATTGAGAAAGCGTCCGAATATTCACGAACTCTTCCGACCACGGAACTCCCGACTGAACCGCAGTTATAACCGCTCGAAAAGATCAAGCGACCGAAGAGATCCGAGATCCGTTGAATGCGTTGAATCTCACGAATCGCAAAGATACAGAACACTGGAGGGAGGCTGCGTAAAGACCACGTTGACAACTTTTATTTAAAAACTTTATTTTTTACGGCACAATTTTATGATAATTTATTTACTTAATTACTTGAAAAAAAAGGGCCGTGTTTCTTGATATTTTGTTTATGGTCCAACTACAATGACTTTGTTATAGTTTTCTTATGTCCCGCCAAGGATTTGGTGGCGCCACCTCTCAACCCCGTGGACTCTAGAGGTCTATTCTTAAGGTTAGTTAGGAAGTCTATTCTTTGAGTTTAATTAGAGCAGGGCTATCAAAATGGACGGGCCACGATCCTCCACTTTGTTGACGTCACATCCGGGGCTGATTTTTTTTTTATGGTCACGTTACGACACAGCTGATTGTCTTTAAAATTTTGAAGTTGGAATGACGGTTCATGGATATTTGATTTTTTGTTAAATAAAGCCGTTTTTGAGATTGTTTTTACTTTATTCTGGCAGAACAATTTTTTTTAAATGTATAGTAAGCCCTAATTTTTCATAGCCGCTTCATTAGCTCACACAAAAATTAAGTTTAAAGCAGAAGCGAATGTGACAATCACATATGACAAAGTCAAATACATGTCAAATATAACAGTTGGCATGTGGTACATGGCGGGTAATTTGAATTCAAAATAAGGAATGCTAAATCTTGAAGATTTTAACCTTTTAATCATGTTGCTTCCTTACAAACCTTTGGAGGAATATCGGGATGGTGTCTGAGAATATTTCACTGAAATTTTGCGGAAATCTGTAGTGCCATTTTGAAAATATCATAAAAAAACGTCTGACCTCCCATAAGACCCAATGTAAAATTCAGCCCCGGGAGAACAGCTGATTTTTTCAGGGTCGTGGCCTCTATTTTTGTGTTGGCCTTGATTAGAGAATATCTTTAAAAAATAAAGAGATCCGGATCCGCGAGCCGGTTCAGTGAGTCGGCTCTTTGTACTGACCCGGATCCGTTGAGCCGGATCTCAAAAAAGACCCGGATTGCCCATCACTATTCGTGTCCTCTTGTGTAGTGGTCCTGCTTCGGATATATCGCTGCAATGCTGGCAGCATATATTCGAGCGGACTGCCTCGATCACGGCGTCTCGCGAGTTTGTGGGTTTGAGTCCCACTTAACGCATGGTTGTGTTGTTATATCTAAAAAGCTATTTATCGACGTAAAAACTTTGGCAAAAACTGGGCGATTGATCCTAGTATGAATGGAAAAGTCCCAGTATAAAAAAAAATTAAAAATTAAAATTAATTAAGATACAGTATAGATACTTATCTATGAGTATATAAAAAGGTTCTCACAAATGTTCGAGTACGCGTGAAACAAATAGACAACCGACAAATTGGAACACTGTACTGTCACTGTACTGTGTGCGAACTGCGGCTGATAAAATCAACACAGCACTCGGCGCTGGAACAGTAGCCATGCAACAGTAACAACACAATTATTAATGTTTAAAGGCAGCCAACAACGCACAGGGTCAACGAGAAGAAAATTAATCAACAACGAAAATGGGCGAAAAGTTCCGCAAAAAGGTTTTCATGTGTTGTTTCTCGGATTTGCAGGGCATGCTGTTATATGAGTTATTATTACAAAACGAGATGGTAAGGAAGTAATTATTTGAAGAAATAAGACGCAGACCAATGAGAGAAGAAGCCAAGACGAGATCCTATTTTCCGTGAAATGTGACATATGTCCTTGGAACCAGCAACAAAGATGGTAACATGGTCCATTGCAGGCAGGAGAGATATAGCACATAATAACTTAAAACATCGGGACGGCTTTAATCTTTGCCAAACTCTCTCATACTGACTACTGAGAAAAACATCGTTAGAGATGTAACAGTTCTAAACAGTTTTACAACAGGCAGTGATCACAGGATGGTCAGAACAAAAATCTGCATTGATAGCAATTTCGAAATGAAAAGAAAAATTAATAATATCAATGAACAACTTGACATGGATAAACTTACACAAAATAAAGCTATATATAAAGAAAGGCTAAAGGAACAGCTAACCCAAAACTTAAGATACGAAAGTGAAAATATAGATAAAATAAATGATACGCTGACAAGAGCTATGACCAAAGTATATCGCCAAAAAAGATAAAAAGACAGACAATTGTATATTCGAGGAAATTAAGAAACTGATAAAAAACGGCGAAACCTGGAGAAAGAAGGAAAAAGAACTCAGAACTGCAACCTGAAATAAGCAAAGCGGAAATAAAGAAAGCATTAAAGAAAATGAAACATAATAAATCACCTGGAAAGAAGGAGTAACGGCAGAAATGCTAAAGTATGGTGGTAAAGCTAATGCCCCTCATATTCTCCTGAATAAAATGAACTGGAGACCTCGGGAAAATAAAAGAAGTAGGGGAACACCCCAAATCAGATGGACGGACGATTTAAAGAAACATGCGGGAACTAAATGGATAAAACGGTGACTGACAGAGAAGAAGGAAAGATATTGGGGGAGGCCTATCTCCAAAGATGGATCGAAGAAGGCTAAATAGATAGGTAGAGAAGAATTACACAGGTATACGACCAAAAAACTGCCCCCAATTTTTCCACTGTTCCTGATAGATTTTTAGGTGCTGAATCCGGAAAAATTACCCATAAAGACCCATTACGTCACGTTTTTTCGCCAAATTGATTTTTTTGCCTCATATGAGTGTTACCAGGATGGTATATAGGTCAGTGTTCTATCTGTTTATTAGTTATGTGTCATGAATAGTTTTGACTTTATATCGAGTAGAGACATGTGTTTATTCTTATAAGCTTATAAAAACCAGTCCATGCGTTTATTTGGGTGTCTGGCAAGTTTGCATTCACTTGTTGCTAGCTTAGTCGTGATCGAGCTTTATTAGGAAGTGAGTGAATACAGTGTAACAAGTTGCAAGTGCTGTGGTTGTGATGGCTAATAGAGTTTGAATAAACTTTCCAGACAATTTTTGTTACATATGCGGCGAATATACCTTGAAAAAACGGCAGTTGTTAAAAGAACATATTTCGCCTATTTCGGTTTACAGTTAGGTAATCAGGACAAACCGTGGGCTCCGCACAAAGTATGTAAGACTTGTGTCGAACTTATGGCTTATGGCTAAAAGGCAAAAAACAAGCAGTTCGTTACGGAATACGTATGAAAGGGCATAAACAAAAAGACCACGGAGGTGACTGCTATTTCTGCTCTTGCGATGTGAAGGGATACAACTTGAAAAATAAAGGAAATGAAAGGAAATTTATTGCTGACATATCATTCACTGAAACTATGTCAGAAAAGGAAAAAGAAACCCGGGACTCCTTCAAAGAGAAGAACAGAAGGGACGCCAACTACAAAGCTATTGTAGATCGGATGTTAAATGCTTTTAAACTGCAGGTGCATATAAGTCTAAAAGTGCATTTCTTGCATTCGCACATCGACTACTTCCCCGAAATCTTGGGAGACTATAGTGAAGAACAGTGTGAAAGGTTTCACCAAGATATCAACCAAGATATCAAGGACGAAGGAGAAGGTATCAGGGAAGTTGGAATACCAATATGATAGCTGATTTCTGCTGGTTGTTGATGCGGAAAACCCCAGAAGAAAAAGTAAAGCAACGCACGAACACAAGTATTCTGGGGAAGAAGAAACGATCCCACCCTGACAACAATTGATGCCTATCTGGTTCTATATCCCTAGTATGTTTGTAAATTATAATATTTATGTATTAACTATATTTCAGAATATACGGTTGCTTTTTTTTGTAACTAAAATTAGGCTTATTTTACCATTGTTACTCAACCCCAAATAAACCCCGTAAACCTCGCCCTCGTTAACCCTAGCAAAAAACGGTTGGCAGATTTGGATTCAGCACAACAAATAACATACAAATCAGTCAAAACTTACAGGACAGTTTTCAAAAAATATTTTTTGTGCGCCTGTGTTATTTGTCCTGTTTTGATTTCACCTGAAGATGCCGATGATATGAGGCATATGAAAGTGGGCTTGTGATATTACATAATTATAATCTCAGTTTGTGATATTGGGTTAAGATTAAACCAAGATACAGGGCAAACGTAGCAAATTGCGCACACTCTGTAGATAAAGTTAAAATAGTGAAACCTAAACTTTTTTAATGGTAAATTTACAAAGGGACAATTAAAGGAATATTACATATATGAATTAAATTCGGAGCAAGACACAAAAACCGTTAATGGTACTATAAAGCACAATTGGTCTTAATTCATATAAAAAAAAGTCGGTGGGAATGGCTGTTAGTGCTACAATCCTAGGTCTACAAGTCTAGATTTTCAATGTAGGTTTAATTTATTTTTCCTGTGAATGCAATAGTTTTTAATATTTATATAAATTGTTCATAATTACCTTGCGATTTGGGTCATCTTTTTTCGTTGTTATTTCCACACAAAGGTTAAAAATAAATAAAAAGAATATAATATTTTGGTTTAAACATGGTAGCCATATTTAAACCTCCAAACGTCACTAGGAAATGCCCAATAAAAACGGTGTAAGTCCACTGACTTAGCTGACACGTAAAATATTGCTGTCTGCTATACTTTTTAGACAAGTTAGCCACGATTAAACCGATGATCAATTGTTTTGGTGGATGTGTAGTTGAAAACGGATTCTAATATATATCTTACAATATTTAAATATTGATCCATATTTAATTTGGTATTGCATCTACAGACATAGTTTTAAGTTATTTATGTATTATTTAGCTTTGAAAATATTTGTATATAAGTTTTTTTATCATTCCTGGATTATTTTTATTGTTTTTCGAACTTTAAACCACCCCTTAGGGGTGGTACTACAATTTGAGACTATTTTTTAACGGGAATCCTACGACTGCACGGACTAAATTTCCAAAAAATGACGTTTTTTTCAATCATTCCACTTATTTGGCCTGTCTTATTACTTTTCTGCTAACCGGATTAATTTGATAATCTTTATTTTTTTAAATTTTTCCCTTTATTTAAGTTTGAAATTTAAATTTATGAGAACATTTTGAGTTTTAGGTAATGTGATGGGCAAAGGAAGGAACGGATTTTGCATTCCGGCTGACTCTAAATGCAATTTTGACTGACTTCCGCATTAATCTGGGCACGGAGTCAGCCTCAACGTGAATAAAAGATAACAAATGGTAAAGCCCTTTAGCGCTATCGTCTAAAATGAAACCCCGCTGTAATCAAAAAAGCATAGGTACGGTTATGAATTTTAATATTTAATCTATTGTACAGTTGCCCAGAGCTTTAAATCTTCTACAGGGTGTCCAATAAATAATCAGACAGAGTAAATCTCTAGATCCCTTGAGTAAAAACATATAGATTTCGCCACATTTCCTTCAAAAACTTGGGCGGGTCCGAAAGTATTTTTGTCCAATTTTTTTTTTAATTTACTTATAACAAACTGATATTTTATGCATACAATTTTGGGATTGGAGCTACTCTCCATATCATAATTTGGAGATAACTTATTAACAGTTATCAGCTGTTTACCATAACAAATAACATAGGCCAACGAAAAAAAGTTGTCAAAGGTGGTCTCAAAAATAATGATGAACTGTAATAAATAAAACTGATGGAAATCCACATGCGAAAAGAACAAAGTTGCATCATAATAAATTTTCTTATTAGGTAGTTTTTTCTATACCTATGTATCTATTTCCTATTATCTTTAAAAAGTAAATTTCAATTTTCTGTGAGATGTAAAGAATAGCGTACTTAGGTTTTGTAATATGGATTGAATCGAAAATATAGAGTAAAATAAGGAGTAATATGAAACCCTATATCTCCTACCTATGATGTACTGTGATAGCGTAAAGACTTAGATTTATGTTTTAAAAATGGAAGTGGAGTTTAAATTTTGAATTATACAAAAATATTAAATTTATTAAATTTTAAATGCAACAACAATTTTTCGTGGCTAAGCGGGCATAGAAAGATTTTGACATTTAACTGTTTCGTCCTTAAGGTACTCTTCAGAACACTGCATCGTCAATGTGACATTTTTGTAAAGCTATGAAGGTATATAAATCTCATCTTACGATATTGGTAAGAGAAATGAAAAATAGTGCCTGCGATACTGTATGCTTTTTACATAAGTGGCGACATCTACCAACAAATAAATTTATATACCGTCTCTACAGCTTTACAAAAGTGTCACATTGAATTGACAACGCAGTGTTCTGAAGAGTCCCTTAATGACAATACAGTTAACTGCCAACACTTAGTAGGTGTCCATTAATTCTTGGACCCCCGTGGGTGTACAGCTTTCATATATTTTTTGGTAATGTTTTCGTTATTTGTTTTTTTATGTATTTATTGCTACTGCACGAGAGAGTCGAAATTGCCACATAGCTGCAACTATAATAATTTTCATTTTTAAATTCCTAATACTACAGGATAGCGGTTAATGGTTAGGTTAAACGATATGTCATTTCCGCACGCTCGAGAAATGCTGCAGAATCGTTCTATTATGCATAATGCCGATTTGGCTCGATAGAAAGGGCGAATATTTAGTTTGTGGTTGTATCGCATTCAGTGAGTAATTTAACTTGTATTTGCTTCACCTATGCAGGAAACTCGTATAGTCAGGTTTGTAATAGGCCGTTCTAAGTTCCAGCTTCCGCAATATTATGTGAAACATCAAAATTTTCAAAAAATGATATTTACGGCTATTGCCCAAATGGTCGGCGCCAAAACGGCACGCGTCCAAACAATCGTCGCAAAAAAAGTGGGTGTCAAGGCATGTTATTCTTTATTGCCCAAATAGTCGGCGCTCAAATGATTGACGCCCAAAAGATCTGTGCCTAAACAATAAGTGTCCAACCAGTTGGTCACAAATGTTCGACTGTGAGCGTCGGTTCGGTTCGGTTCGGTCGCCTGTAAAAGTATACCTACGCAGCACTTTGCATAATGATGCAGTGCCGCGTGGTTGTCACTGCGCATGAAAATTTAAAAGATAGCTACACTTTTATACGCTACATCGCCTTTGTGAGCATTATTCAAAAGAGAATTGATCTGGCTATAAGATGCATCGATTCTTTTTGGCATCGGATGCTTCGGTCATTCAAAAAATCCGCTGCATACAAAATATTTTTCTGTGACTTAAAAAAAATCTAGTGTAAGTACGGCTCTTAGTCATGCTAATGTAGCTAAGTAGTTGTGTCATACATCAATCAATTGGAAATTTCACGGGCTATAAAAATATCTTATATTGGTTGTCTAGAAATCTGTGTTTTATATAATAAAAATATAGATTTTTCCTAAAATCATAAACTCAACCGGTCCTGGACAGTTATCAATTTAAACTAGGGAGCAAGTTATATGGAAACGTATTTAAATTATGTAACGCAATAATTCAGGATTTTTGATCCCTTCTCCTCCCCTTGTAATGCATTTTCCAGAAAATACCCATTAAAAAGCCATTGAGTGTAACGCAAGGCCAAACCCCCTCTCCTCCCCCCAGAGCGTTACATAATTTAAGGACAGACCCTATATTTTCCTGTAGGCACTTTCAATCTCTTTTTTAAGATCGATTAAAAAGAAACATGCAGAGATATCATTTCACCAATACCAGACAAAGAATGGGATGAGCATTTTAAAAAACTTTTAACTGAAGATAGAGCAGAATTCAAGGAAGGCGCAAGAGACAATATAATTAGAACGATGGGATCTCCAGTACCCCTCACAATCTCTGAGGTCAAAAACGTGTGCACAACCTTAAAAAGCGGTAAATCTGCCGGACCCGGAAATATCCCAGCCGAACTTATTAAATATGGCACTGAGGAAATGTTTTGGAGATTACGGAATCTTTTTCAAAAATATTTAAATGGAACTGTAGTACCAACTGAGCGGAAACGTCATATATATCCACAATACACAAAAAAGGAAGGAAAGATATATATGACAATTATAGAGGTATATCTGTGACTAGTACGCTAAGCAGAATATACGGTAAAATAATAAGAAATAAAGTGGAGAGCGAATATAAAGACATGGAGGCAGAAGAACAAGCTGGTTTCAGGGCGGGTAGATCGACTTCAGATCATCTCTTTTGTACAACCCAAGTTATTGAAAAGAAAATGGCATACGGACAAGAGCTGCATCTGCTTTACGTCGATTTGCAGAAGGCATATGATAGTATACCACTAAATCTACTTTGCAGAGCGTTGGAAAACACAAACATAAGCGTACAACTAATTAAGGCCATCAAAGAGTTATACCGCAATAGTAAGGCAAAAGTTAAAATAAAAGCAAAACTAACCAAAGGGTTTCAAGTAAATAAAGGTCTTAAACAAGGTTGCTGTATCTCGCCTACGCTCTTCAAGATATACTTGGAACAAGTCCTTAAAGTATGGAAGAGAAAATGCCAAAACATGGGATTTTCGTTGGATGAAACCACCTTGTATACTTTATGTTTCGCCGATGATCAGACAGTAGTGGCTCAGGATTATGACGACCTCGTATATATGACACAAAAACTAATAGAAGAGTACAATAAGTGGGGACTAGAGGTTAATCTCAATAAGACAGGGTATATGTGTATCGGTGGAACGAAACAGGATCTAATCTTAAATACCGGGCAGCGAATTCAGTCCTGTGATGAGTATAAATACTTAGGTCTAAAAATTACAGCTGACGGAACACTAGACAAAGCTATAAAAGATCGAACCGTACAAGGAAGAAAAGCAATAACTTTATTAAATGGAATAATTTGGGACCAAAGTATATCAAAACATAACAAAAAGCTTATATATAACACCATTTTAAAAAGTATTATTACATACGGCTCAGAAGTATGGCCAATTAAAGATAGAACAGAAAAAATGCTTTCCGCTACGGAGATGGACTAAGAGCAGCAGGGAAATCAAAAAGAGAAAGACTTACAAATCAAAGAATAAGAGAAAGTATGACAGTGGGTAAACGTACTTTAGTGGATGATATAAGAACAAAACAACTGGTGTGGTACGGACATGTACAAAGAATGAATAATGAAAGACTACCTAAACAAATACTACAATGGAAACCAACTGGCCGAAGAAAACGAGGACGGCCAAGGAGAAGCTGGAGAGAAGGAATAGACAGTGAAATAAGAATAAGAGGCCTAGATGATGAATTATGGGCAAACAGAAACGAGTGGAGATTGGGTATCGGAAGACATAGAACGTTGTGAAACCGATAAATATATATATATATATATATATATATATATATATATATATATATATATATATATATATATATATATATATACTTTCAATCTCTATAACATCGGTCTGAAAATTTTTTCTAAAATAACTTATGGTTTTTGGGAAAAAATTCTTTAATAATTAAAAAATCACTTTACTACTACCCCTAATTTGACACCCTGTAGGGTTGTTCTTTTTGGGACGAAATAGATGAGCGATACACCAAAGTAACCTGTACTTTTAAATGCGCCTACTAAATTTTTATCAGAATCCGTTTCTCAAGGGTGCTTTTGCCAGAAATGAAAAAAAAACAGGTTTTTAGATTTAATTTGGGAGTTGCTGACCCCCCTACGAGAGTGATTCTGCACCACATGTCAGATCTCCACTATAGTAACATACAACAACAAATAATTTCAGAACTGACAAGTAACAAATTCGAAGAGCATAGATATGTTTAAATTGAAACAGATCGGACTTTCAACTGATTTTCTTTATGACCTATCATTAGGGCCGACGGCAGTCCATGCTGAATTGAAGAAACTTTTAGCCTTCGCATTGATATAGCCAAGATACCTTCCTTTACCTCTTGTTTGTGTTTGTATTACGATATTTTTATCAAAAAATAGTGTACAAAATTTTTCTAAAAATTATTTTGTTCATTCATTACCTAAAGAAAATCGAAAATAAATCTCTTATACAGGCAGAACAAGTGGATATATAGGTGTGATATACTGGACGCATTGTTATGTTTTTATTTTACACTGATGAGAAACTATAACGAGTGCCATTCAAAAGTAGTTTATTAGCTCACATCAATGGGCACCTAGATAGTCTGACTCAAAGTCTCTAGGTGCCCAAATCAGTGGTTGTTCTAACTTTGTGTTTTCGCTGTTAATCCTTTTGTAAACCGACGGATCTGACCCTACTTAAACTTAGTCAGCTGGGAAAACTAATAAACTTTGACAGTCCGTATATTATAGTAAAAAGTGTACTCCTTTGTCCAACTAGGAAATGACGTTGCACAAACTATATGAGCATTGGGCTTCTGTCGAATGTTCTCGTATGTTATAGATTATATCCTCCTATACAACGTTTAAATGGGACAAATCTTCCGATGGGCTATAGGAGCTTTGGAATTTTTATTAAAAAATTGTAATTTCATGTCAATAATAAGCAAATGTGTCAAACATTTCGACGATTTTGGCAATTTTCTACACCTCCTCGACCTTTCAGGGCTGTGGTTACACCTGTGTCGTTATTCTTGAAATCTCCCCGAGCGAGTACTCCTCGAAATTCGAGCGAAAGTGGGCGTTTCTCCCCCAATGGTATTCTTGAAATTCTCACCCGAAAAACGTGTGACATTTTGGCGAATTTTCACCGGGGAGATCTCGATAGGTGCCGACGTGGTGACTTTTGTCAAAAACTCTGAGATAACCTAGAAAATGTTGTTTTGGTTACGTGTGGGTTTTGTTTTTTTTAAGTCTTTTCCCTGTGTTTTGTAAATGTTGAAGTATATTTTTTGGCCTCCATTACAGGCTTTTCCTTGATAAACTCCACCATTAAATCTTTTTGGGCTAAATATATTTTTTTTTAAATTGCTTTTTGAAAACTTATTATTACACCAAATTTTTAGTTTTTTTTTATAAATTAGTTTTTGAAAAAACTACTTTTTAAGAAAGTATTATTTTCAAAAATAAATTTTGAAAAAAAAAATATTTTTAGTTTTTTGAAAAAGCATTTTTTTTCGAAGAACACTTTTTTTTGTGTGGACATTTTTTTTGCAAAATGCTGGTGGTCGACACACCGCACCGGTTAGGATATGTTTGCTCAATTGAACGCGGTTAGATTTAACACAAATTTTGATCTCATAACATAAGGACAGAGCTATTATTTAAGAAAAAATAAGTCATATTTAAATAAAAACTAAATAAAAAATTTGGGCCAAATTTAATATAACTCATTTTTTGTCCATCCATGCCCAGAAACCAAAAATCAAGGAAATAAAAATTGGGGTTACATCCCTTCAACACATAACTGTATTTGGTTAATTGTCTGTCAAAATTTTTTGCTTTTTTATTGGTCAAAATTGACACGTGCTGTCATCTGAAAATTGGCAACAGTGCGCTCATTTCATATCACTTTTCATGTATTCCTCAAACCAAGAATACTGCATTTATGCAATACGGTGAGAAACGAGGGAGTGCTCACTCGTTGTCACTCCCCGGGGAGTACTCACCCGGGGAGATTTCAAGAATACTGCCACTGGAGTCCCTGTAGGTTACCAATCTTTAAGCATTAATTTAATAAGTGACCTTTAAAATATATGTGTGTCAAAACATTTCAATTTATTTTTAATTTGACAGTTTTTGACACAGTGCATTATCTACTACTACCTAGGAGGTAGTGCACAGTGCTAAGCTAACTAATTCTATTACAAGTTAAGGTATTTAAAAATTTTATTTTTTGTTGCTTCCTAAGTTGTTTTTTACGGTTTTTGTTAATTTTGTATTGTTTAATCTGTGGTTTATGTTTGTCAAGTATTATTTTCAGTTTTGATGTGATGATGATGTTTTGATTTTATTCCAATTTTTTAAAGCAAAATGGTTAATTGTTGCGCATGCAAAATTTTTCAAAATCAGAACGTTACAAAAAGGATTTTTAATCGCATATTTGCTGCTGATATAAATCAGTGATGCTTGAATCATCAGAGAGAGGTTTGGATTACCGGAAGCAGAGAGTCTCGGCTATGCATCAACTGCGACCAGAGGTTACGTCGTGTAATTGAGACAGAGGACAATTATTTGAGATCGATTTTAACTTTTTAGTAAAACTTTTTAGAAAACTGTTTTTTATGTGAAGAACAAACCAGAAACCGTTTGTCTTTTAAAGCTTAGTCAGCAAAACCAATTCAACTAATTAGATTTTGGTTCCTAATTACATATGCTCCGTTCAGTTTCTTTAGTAAAACACTCATTTAAAGAAAATACTCTAGATCTCGAGATATCTCTCACAAGATACATTTTGAAGAGTAACTGTCAGCTTCTCAGTTACTCTTCAAAATGTGTCCATTTACCAGAAATATTCTCAAGCCGAGATATCAATAATAGAATATATCTCTTTATTGGAGGCACTCTAAATATCTACAACAAAAAATGAAAACATCTAAGACGTTTATTTTAAGATATGCGCCATCATGTATTAAAACAACTATATTAACTTAGCATAAGATCTACACATTGTCTATATAAAAAGTCATTTAATAAATTAAAATTTGAAGATTAGTAACCTTAAAATTAGGTGAAACTATCGCCTCTGAGCGATACTTCCGGTATATATATTTAAGTTTTGCCCCGAGAGATCGTGGTGTTGTAGCAAAATAAAAATACCCTGCCAATATCTGGGCCCCTAAGCTAACACTCGGTACTCTAGTTATAGTGTACGTGTGAGCTAATACAATTAAAAACTGAAATATATTTGATTCAACTCCAGGCTAAATTACCTTTCGTTTGATACCACACAAGCCATATTTTAAATTAAACTCAAATTTTGAAAATCTACCCCCACCCTTAAAAAAAACAAAAACTAAAATGTAATTTGTTTAACTTCGGACTCAATTACCTTTCGTTTGATATCACACATGCCATATTTTCACGTAAAGTCTAATTTTTTTAATTTACCCCCACCCTTAAAAAAAAACTAAAATGTATTTTGTGCAACTCCAAACTCAATTATCTTTCGTTTCATATCACACACGCCATATTTTCACGTAAACTCAAATTTTTGAAATCTACCCCCACCCTTTTATTTGGCTTGTGTTCGGTGGATTTTGTTTCTTTTAAATGGGACCATCTCGGCCCAAGACCCAGCCTAGGTACCAAATTTCATTGAAATCGGGCAAGCGGTTTTTGAGTTATGCGCGTTGGTCGTTACAGACAGACATACAGACGACAGACAGACAGACAGGCAGACAGACGGCGCGACAAAAAAGTTTCAAAATCATCTGAAACGCAAAGATATATAAACATTTTTGAAATCGGAGCAACTTTTTTTTTCTCGAAAAAATTAGGATCACCATAGCTCACACTACTATAGTATAGTATATGTGTGAGCTAAAATTGACAAAATATTTGACATATTTGCCTATTATTGACATCAAAACATTATTAAATTACAATTTTTGAATAAAAACTTTGAAGCTCCTAGAGCCCATCGGAAGATTTGTCCCATTTAAACGTTGTATAGGAGGATATAATCTATAACATACGTGAGTTTTAAATCATTTCATCGAAGCCCAACGCCCATGTAATTCGTGCCACGTCATTTACGGTAACTCGACAACTCGTGAGGTATTAACATGTAAGAGTAAATATAATTTTCGACTGGGGAGCTCGACCACCAAACCTTTCGTAACTCAATTATGGAAAGTCAGTCAGTTACTTACTCTCGATAACATCCTTATCCGGAGCACAGTATGTGGGCAATTTAACGTACTTAGCCGGAGTATTGTGCAGGCATATAATCGGACTGTATTGAGTGTCTTTCAATAGGACTGCGATTCTAGAGAAGTCGGAAGTGGGCTCGACGCCTACTATTGGATAATGTACCTGAAGGGACGTCAGCTGCAAGCCTTGCTTTGTGTCCCAGATTATTATGCTTTTGTCATCGGAGCCTGCAAGTCAATAAGAAATTAGTAAATATATCCTTCCTACTGTTTCCTTCTATTAGGGAGTTTATATAGGGTGACCCATTAAAAACGCATCAAAGGCCATTTCGAGTATTTAAAGTTTTTGGAAAAATGCCTCGACTCACAGTGCGGACTCCTGTGGGCAATATTCGAAAAACTGAGGTTAGATTTTAAAAGTTTTAAGATTGCAAAAGTATAGATAAATGTCCAGTTTATCAGTAATCATAAGCTATTTTTTAGTCGTACTTGCGAAAGTGAACAAAATAAATAGTTAAAGTCGTTATTTTAAAACAGGTACAAAAAAATCGTATAAAATACCTATCAGAAAATTAATTTTACTGGTTCTGCATTTAAATATAAAAAAATTTTTCTTTAAGTATTACAGTGATATATATTTACGCTATTTGTTTAAATAAAATTTTGTCAAATTGACGTCTCGCTTTTAAAATAATTTAATTAAAACTGTTATGCTTACAAAAAAAAAATATTTTTAAAATTTTATTAGGGTTATAAAAAATTGCAAAGATTTGCAAGGTCTGGCGTATATCCTAAATATTAGTCCAATGAATTAGCAAAAAGGTAGCATAAATATTTTTTGCTACTGGCTGCTACTAAGGGTGCTGTATTTTTTTAAATAATATATTTCAATCCTAATAATTTATAACACATTGGTTACCACCCCGGTTGAGAAGCCTCACATCATCTCCTGTTTAGATATACCCTTAAAAGCAGTCTTGCCGCCATTTGGACAAATATAAAATTGTGACAGCTCTCATCAACGTCAAAAATGGCGGCAGCAAGGTGCAAAAATGGCACTAAATCTGGAGAAGATATGAGGCTTATTATTCGGTGATGGCGAGTGGTTATAGGTGATAATAAACTTTAAAAAAATTCACAAAATATTTATGGTATAGTTTTTGCAAAGTCAGTTAAACAAAGGTTAAAGCCGACCATCGGCATATCCTTTAAAGAAAGTGACATGGGCGGCGGTAGATATACTCATGAAAATTATTTTATGTAATTATGGCGTAAACTAAAGAAATAAAAATAGATAATAAAACTTTCTATTCCTACACCTACAGAAACGACACTGATTTATTTTCTAACTCTGCATACTGCCAACTAAAGGGGTCCCGAAAAGCGCACCGAAAGCAATGAAAAGCGCATCTCAAAAAAATCTGCCAATCAGGTACCGTCTATCCACCTGTGCTGGGTCGGTCAGAAAACAAATAGTTTGTGCTCGAACCGCAAAGAGCAGCGCCTTTTCTCTGTCGGTAGGGTTAAAATTATACCAGGAAGATTTTATATGAATTTAGATAACTTTTGAAGGGCAGGGAAATCGATAGAACCCCGTATTAGGAGCATTTCAGGTGACTTTGCAAAAACTATACTAATTCACCTTATACTACTGTGAGCAAAATGGAAAATTAAATATTTTAGAATCGCATATCGTATTGGCCGTTTTTTGTCAATGGGAATGTACAAAAACAATAATTTGAGGTAGTCAATAAAATTATAAAAAATACTGCATCAGTTTTAAATTATATATGCCAAAAATTATTCTGGTGTTCGTGTGGACGAATATTAAAAAAAAAATAGTTTTTTTGCACTTTGGAGATCAAAAATGCGCTTTTTATTACAAATTTTAGGGATAAAGTATCACTTTTTATCCCGTGGATAAAAAGTGACGTTCAAAGATAAAACGTAAAAATGGGAAGTCTGTTTTCCTTGCAAAATAATTTTAATAAAAACGGGGCCCAAAAATGACTAAAGTATCTTTTCAGCACTCGGCGAACTGTAGCTACATACAATTTTTTCTTCTCGGGATAAAAGTGCCACTTAAGTCCCTAAGACGATAATACACTATTTTATCACTTTTTTTTACTTTTAGAACGCATAAGCATAAAACATTCAGACATGTTAAATAAGTGGCCTCTCACGAAAATCTGAAGGTGTTAAATATTATCAAAAAAATTCAACCCTTATTTATTTTAAAAGAATGTTCTGACAAAAATAACCAAATTCTAAATAAGACATCATTAAATTTTTGCAAAAGTCTCAGTCTCAAATGGAAGCTATCGAGACGAAACAAAATTTATTTTCAAAACCCTTATTTCGAATGGTTAAATAAAGATATTATATCTGAGAAATGTTGTTATTAAACGGATTCAGAAAAATCAAAAAATACAGATTCGGAAACAGAGGCCGTACCCGGAGTCGTGGATGGCCTAAAACGGCTTTCTTAGAATCAACTTTAAGAACAAAGCAATGTGTGTGTGTATGGTAAAAATAATTATTTTGGGGTTGCTAATTTAATTTTTCTGGAAGGGACTTAGCCCCCCCCCAAGCCTTCCTAACTACGCCCATGAATCCGAATAAAAAAAAATAATTTTAGTTTAATTTCTAACACAACATAAATTGATTTTTATTTTTAACGTAACTGTAGGTTAAACTGAATGTACTTTAATTAATTTTTTTAATATTTTTAATAAAATGACATATATATATATATATATATATATATATATATATATATATATATATATATATATATATATTTTAAAAAGTTTTACTAATTTTAACCTTTAGACTACACGTTATGATATACCCTATAAAAAATTAACTTTTTTGAAAAACAACAAAGATATTGATTATTGTCCAAAAACCCTATTTTTGTCCGCACTGTGCAACTTGTCCATTTTCTTTCGAAGAGGGGGAATTTCTTGCACAAATCAGAACCTCTAAGGATGAGGTCTAACAGAAATGTGATCTTAATAAATTTTCAAAACCTCTGAGGTTGAGGTCTGTTTCACTGTTTCAGGTTTTTCAAAAACTTCTAAAAATTAGGTCTGTTTCGCTGACCAGTGCAACTGGAATTACCCAATTACCCTGTAAAAATCGCAAAACTAACAGAGATCTGATCGTAAATAATTTCCAACACCTCTAAGAATGAGGTTTGTTTTACTGATCAGTGCAACTGGAATCACCTAATTTCTTTTTTAGAATTGTATAACTAACTGAGATGAGATCGTAATAAATTTCCAAAACCACTGAAGGTCTGTTTCACTGATCAGCGCAACTAGAATGAACTAATTCCTCGCTAAGAATCATAAAAACTAACAAAGATGTGATCGTAATAAATTTTCAAAACATCTGAGGATAAGGTCTGTTCCTCTGATCAGTGCAACTGGAATCCCCTAATTCCTCGTTCAGAATCGTAAAACTAACAGAGGTGTGATCATAATAAATTTCCAAAACCTCTGAAGATAAAGTCTGTTTCACTGATTATTGCAACTGTGTATTATATATTTTAACTGGGAGAGTCGTAACACTAACAGAGGTGTGATCGCAAATAATTTTCAAAAACCCCCAAGGATGAGGTTGGTTTCACTGATCAGTGCAACTGGAATTACCAAATTTCTGTATCAGAATCGTGTAACTAACTGAGGTGAGGTCGTAATAAATTTCCAAAACAACTGAATTTCTGTTACACTGATCTGCGCAAGTAGAATCAACTAATGCCTCGGTAAGAATGTTAAAAACTAACAAAGATGTGATCGTAATAAATTTTCAAAACGTCTGAGGATAAGGTCTGTTCTACTGATCAGTGCAGTTGCAATCCCCTAATTCCTCGTTGAGAATCGTAAAACTAACAGAGATCACTGATCAGTGCAACTGGAATCAACAATATTAACTGTGAGAATCGTCAAAAGTGGTGCGATCTTAATACATATCGAAAACCTCTGAGGATCAGGTCTGTTGCACTGATCAGTGCAACTTGAATCCTCAGTAACTAAGTACTCAAGTCAAAAACTCGGAACATTTTGTCGAGGTTTTAAAAGGTATCGAATTAGATCCCGGCGATAGATTTGTAAGTTTTGATGTAGAAAGTCTCTACACCAACGTGCCAATAAATGAGTCACTCAGTATCATCAAAAACAAATTACAAACTGATGATACACTTCATGAGAGAACAACGCTATCGGTGGAGGGGGTGATGGATCTTTTGGAGCTCTGTCTCCGTAACTCTTACTTTCAAGTGAAAGATAAGTTTTACGCGCAAAATGATGGACTCCCAATGGGTTCATCTCTTTCGCCAGTGGTAGCAAACATCTACATGGAGTGGTTCGAGGACCATGCGATCAACACAGCAAGAGTCAAACCAAAACTATGGCTACGATACATGGATGACACATTTATTATATGGCCGGAAAATGATGACGAACTACAAAATTTTCTACACCATTTAAACGGTATTCGACCAACAATCAAGTGCACCATGGAAATTGAAAAAGATTCGGCCTTACCTTTTTTGGATGTTCTTGTCAAACGATTAGACAGAAACATTCAAACCACTGTATATAGGAAACCTACACACACGGGACAGTACCTAAATTTTAAGTCTAATCATTCTGTTGCAACAAAACAAGGAGTTATAAGAAGTTTGTATTTAAGAGCCGTAAATATTTGTAGTAATAACGAAGAATTAACCACAGAAATTAACAACATTAAAAAGGACTTACAACAGAATGGTTATTCCGAGAAATTAATAAACTCAACGATATTTAAAATTAAAAACAAACTAAATGTACCAAATTCTCAAAATAATAATCCGTTAGGTGTTATTAACATTCCATATGTTCAAGGGATTTCAGAAAACATAAGACGAATAGCTAAACACTATAATATAAATACAGTATTTTCTTCGGGAAATACGATAAGAAGTTTTGTAACTAAAACAAAACCAGACAATCCCTCAAATAACAAGGAATGTATTTACCAAATCCCGTGTGAGTGTGGTAAATCATATGTAGGTGAAACGAAACGCCCTCTTCAGGTTAGAGTAAATGAACATCTAAAAAGTACCCAATTAGGGGATATTGAAAAATCTGGTTTAGCAGATCATGCATGGTCAAATGATCACAGGATTCAGTGGTCAGAAGCTAAAGTTTTACATAAGGAGTCGCATTGGCGAAAACGAAAGTTTATTGAAGCTGCGTTTATAATGCAGAATAAAGAAGTTTTCAGTCAACCAAGCACGGACATACCAAACATATGGAAACCACTCCTTAAGGAAAACAGGCGTCTTACGATTAAAAAGGGGGCGGGCCGTCACACCTGACTGCACACCAAGTAGTATAAGTAGTAGCCTAGAGACTAGATTGTTTAGTTTACACTTGATAACGGTTAGAGATACTTACTAACCGAAACGTCGTGTTTTAAAATAAATAAAGACAATGGAAGTCCGAAATTTTATTTCTATTTTCAACTAAGTACTAATTCCTCAGTGAAAATCGTAAAAACTAGCAAAGATGTGATCGTAATAAATTTCCAAAACCTCTGAAGATGATGTCTGTTCCACTGATTAGTGCAACTGTAATCAACTAATTTAACTGTGAGAAACGTCAAAAGAGGTTTAACCGTAAAACATGTTAAAAACGTCTGAGGATCAGGCCTATTTGACTGATCAGTGCAACTGGAATCACCAAATTCTTTTGCAAGAATCGTTAGACTAATGATGCGATCGTGATAAAATTATATCTCTGTTTTATTTATTAGTGCAACTGGAATTACCTAATTCCTTTGTAAGAATGGTAACACTAACAGAGGTGTGATTGTAATAAATTTCCAGGATATCTGAAGAAGGGTCTGTTTCACTGATTAGTGTAAGTGCAACACTTAGTGAGAATTGTAAGACTGACAAAGGTGAGATCCTAATAAATTTCCAAAACGTCTGAAGAAAAGGGCTGTTTCACTGATCATTGCAACTGGAATCCCCTAATTCCTCGTTGAAAATCGTAAGACTAACAGAGACGTGGCAGTAATACATTTATAAAACCTCTGAAAATGACGTCTGTTTCACTGATCGATGCAACTAGAATCATATGATTCCTCTGAGAGAATCGTAACTCTAGCAGAGATGTGATTGTAATCAATTTCCAAAACATCTGAGAATAAGGTCTGTTTCATTGATCCGTGCAACTGAAATTATATAGTTCCTTTGTGAAAATGGTAATACCCGTGATCGTAATAAATTTTCAAAATCTCTGAGGATGAGATCTGTTTCACTGATCAGTGCAACTTGAATTACCTAATTCTTCTGGGAGAATCATAACACTAAAAAAGGTGTGATTGTATAAATTTCCAAAAGCTTTGAGGATAAGGTCTGTTTCTCTGTAAGAATCATAAAACTGACAGAGACGTGATCGTTATAAATTTTTAAAACCTCAGAGGACAAATTTTTAAAACCTCCAAGGATGACGTCTGTTTTATTGATAATGCAACTGGAATCATCTAATTCATTTGTAACAATCGTAATACTAATAGAGATGTGATCGCAATAAATTTCCAAAACCTTCAAGGATATGGTCTGTTTTACTGATCAATGCACCTGGAATCATATTAATCCTTAGTCGGAATCGTAACACTAATAGAGATGTGATTGTAGGTAATACCTAAAATAACAAAACTTTTGAGTATAAGGTTTGTTTACTACAACTGGAATTACCTTATAACTCTGCCAGAACCATAAAACTAAAGAGGTCTGATCGTGATAAATTTCCAGAACATCTTAGGATAAGGTCTGTTTCACTCATCAGTGCAACTGGAATCATATAATTCCTTTGTAAAAACCGTAACACTAACAGAGGTGTGAGCGTAAAAAATTTCCAATACCTTTAAGAATAAGGTCTGTGTCACTGATCAGTGCAACTGTAATTACCCAAATACTCTGTGAGAATCGTCACTCAGTAACAGAAACATGATTGTAAAAAATGTCTTACCTGATATGGCGATAGTCCCATCTCCAGACATTTTACAACACGTGACGTAGCTGAGATGGGACGAGAGCGTGTGCAGGTCGGAGCCGGTATTGATGTCCCACACGATGAGATTGTTGTCACAGCTTCCCGAAACAACGTGCGTTTTGTCGGACACCGCTACGGCCACACAGGTCACTGAATCCAAGTGACCGATTAGGACCTAAATAGGATACGACAGCGTTATAACAAGGGAGCCAAGAACACTTTTTTCCACAGTGCAGGATATTATCGCGAATTCCATAAAAAAAATACCCAAAAAGTTTTCGTTGAAACACACTAAATAATATATACTAAATTAAATGGGTAAAATGTACAATTTTTCCTACGTTTTAACTTATACCATTAGGGTAATAGCTATAGTGGACATGAAGATTCTGCTTAGAAAGAGAAAAACTAATTTAGCAGGTGTTAAATATCAGGTGATCAAAATAGAAACATAAGGGTGTACCCCGATATCAGCAAAATGCGACGGTCCGCGAATTAAAAGTTAAAGAAGAGGGGAAACAGCAAAGGATAAATTATAGGTAGGTAGACAAGAGCTGTCTAGAGATAGCAGAAGAGGTCCAACGAGGTCGCGTTACGGGACTAAGGTTGTTTGTGCTTTTAAATCGGCGAAGCGAGAAGAAGGTATGAATTGGGGTTTTATAAACCTTGCTAATTTCTTTTTCGGACATTAGGCCTGTGTTAAAATTTACTATCAAAGAAAAGGTTTAAATGTTAAAATGATATTTTGCAGGAAACTCCGCTAGAGATGTAATAAATTTGTTTATTGCTAAGTATGAGGACCGTGCTTTCAAAACTATCATTTTGAATATAATTAACCATTTTGATGAATTTGGGTGCGTTAAGCTCTGCAGACAATGAATGGGTGGATAAGGATCCTAGACCCATGTCGGCAACAAGGCAACAGCGAGAAACTGCCGTTTGTGCTGCGGCTGAAGTACTCCTTCCTTGTTCAAGTTCAGCCTTTGTTAAACAGATACCTGATAATATTCCAGAACCATCCGAAACTTTTTAAAAAAATATCAGGAACTGTTTCCTGAGGAATATTTTAAGGATGGATGAAAATTTTGTCAGCTTTCGGCTATGCCGTGACATAGAATAATAAAAAAATCTGAAAGTTCCTGTCGAGTTGCCGCAAAAAAAGCCTTTTGAAACAGAGGAACTAAAACAGACCAGGTAGTTAATAATAATTTGATCTACAATAAAAAAATGTGTTGTGGGCTCTAATACTAAATATAATTATGCCGAAACAGATGCTTTTTGGCCGTTTGAACTCAAAACAAATAAAACTGTGGAATGGAGAGCCCGAAGTTGACACGTTTTAGCTTCTAAAAGCCTATGTATCTTTTTGTCCTTTTTAGCATATTATACAAATAAAGGGTTGACAGATAATGAATTTAAAATATTTATTTTGTGAAATTCAAATGGTGAAAAGGCCGTTAAAAGCATAAGGCTTTTAAAACAAAAATTATTATTAATTATGTATAGTTTCCAAAATAATAGTAGGAGAGGCCTTGAAATTATTTGAAACTTATTTTCTTAGTCAGCAAAAATTAATAGAATTGTTCAGTGAGCAATTCTAAGAAAAAATATCCATATAAACCCTTCCTATTTTCCGATGGGTTTAGTCGCAAAATGCAAAAGATTATATGAATTCGAGGAACTTTTTTTTTAGTAATGCATATATGTTTATCAGTAAAAACTATATTTAAACTAAAATATAAAAAATAGCATGACTTATCTCTAAATATGGGAAATATCTCTGGCAAAATTGTCAAAAATTGAATATTTCATTTTTTGACAATTTTGCCACCTATTTTCTATAGTTAGAAATTAGTCATACTATTTTTTATACTTAGTTTAAATATAGCTTTGACTAATAAACATATATACATTAATAAGAAAAAAAGTTCCTGGAATTTATGACCTTGTTTTTATCTATCAATATTGCCAGAGTGTGCTTCAAAAGCAAAAAAGATGACAGGGTCATATTTTAGAAATTATGATTCTTGTTGTGGCACAGCCTGCACATGTGAATATCGAGACTACTTATTTAGTTTTAAATTTTTTTATAATTACTTCATCTTTTTTCAACCCCTTAGGTATAAGCGACCCTTTTCATTCTAGCAACAAATATAGCTAAAGGTCCAGTAAACATTAGGGACTTATTGGAATAAAATCTGACTTTATTTTAGAGTCGGCTTTATTCTGATAGATTTACAAAGAAAACTGACAGCTGATCTCTCAAAATTGACATACCAAAGTCAAATTTAAAAGTAAAGCCGCTAACTTTAATTTCATAAAAACAGACACTAATAAATCCGGTTCTTAAATACACAAAGGCCGAATTTTGAAAGAAAGCAGCTGCTTTTTTATGTAAATCTGTCACAATACTGCCGATTTTAAAACAAGGTCATGTTTTATTCCAATAAGGCCCTGTCTGTCTCTTTTAGGTTATAAAGATCTTTGAGTGCTTTAAAGCATTCCTAAACTAGCGCTATTCTAGAAGCGACCATAGGACAAAGCTTTATTTTTTGGTGTTCTGTGCTTTATCTAGAGTACGGCGTTCCTCAGGGCATGGTTCTTGGTCCTTTGTTGTTCATTGTTTACATGAATGAACTGAACTTAAAAGGTATTTTGGGAAGTTTTGCTGACGACATCTTTCTCTTCGTAAAAACCAAATCTTGGGGCGAGACAAAAAATATTGCTGAGGAAGATTTTAAAAAACTCAAAGACTGGTTTGATTACAATAAACTAACCTTAAATACTACAAAAACTAACTTTATTACATTTTCATTCTATGCCACTAAAAGTCCAAATATAGAAAGCTTAAAGCTGTCAGACTCACAAACTATAATGTCAACAGAATCTGCCAAATATTTGGAAATAGTAATCGACCAACATTTACGTTGGAATTTACACATAAATAACTTAACAAACAAATTGAGATACTTGCATTGGCGTAGCTAGGGGGGGGCAGGGGGGGCCTGGCCCCCCCTGAAGTCCCTCAGGCCCCCCCCTAAGATATATTAGGCCTCCCCTACCAACTAGTAGTAAAAGAACATGACGCTGAAAATACATACTTTTCTATTATTATTCGGGAAATATTCAAATAAAATAGGTGCATTAAAATTTAAAATCATTCAGATAATGTTTACATTTCAGGAAAAAGCCCTTGTCTTGCGGAATTAGGCTTTTTCTCTTTAAATTATCGGTAACTTTTCTGCACTTATGCAATTTCCCGAAAATATTTTTTAAATTTAAACATAATTATGCATATTGATTATTTCATACATATTGGCGACATCTTGTAAAATATTATAGAAGTGTAAGTTAAATTTCGCATTTAATAAAGACAGCGACCTTTGCCCCTCTGTTTCCAAAATCGGGTTGTAGATGTCGTAAGGTTATAAAAGACCTTTTTAAACTGTTTTTCTAAAATAAATATAATAATCTTTTTAGTTTTTTTGAGGTTAGCGTTTAGTGTCTTATGAAAATTTTCCGATTTTGGTGACAATTTCATAACCATTTTCATATTAAGCTTTCCCACGTCGTTAAATGGAAGAAATTCGTCGAGCAATACCGGGAAATTTTTAATATTAATACTTCTACTCTAAGAGCAGAAATGACCGTTTTAAAGAATTGTATTTTTCGGTTAAATCAAACTGTTGGTCATGATTCTATCAAACAACATATAGCAGAAAACACCTATCCAAACCTCTACCAACTTTTTAAAGTTGCGAGTATTCTTCCAATTTCAAGTGCAACTTGCGAGAGGTCTATTTCTGCCATGAGGAGAGTTTTTAATTGGCTTAGAACAACTATGATTCAAGAGAGACACTCAGGTTTGTCATTGTTATTCATAGAAAAAGATGTTGAGGTCGACTTAGACAGTGTGGTAGACGCTTTCAGTCAGCGACGTAGAAAACTTTCTTTGTAGAATTGCTGAATTACATACTTCCTGTGTATACATATAAATTATAAATAAGTTGGTAAATGTATTATTAAATTTGTTATATTAAAATATTAGAACATTTAATGCGCGTATTTTTTTTATTCATTGCACACTTTGCACGACTCTCTAAAACCTATGTTTGCTTTTTGTTCAAGATAGACCGGGGTCACGGTTCCCCTGAAAAGAAAGGCTAGCTACGCCAATGGATACTTGGTATCTAGATTTAAGTGTCTCAGAATGTACCTTAAGTTACCTGAACTTAAAACACTAAGTATACTATGCACTTGTCCAATCTCATTTGAAATATGGGATATGTGGGTGGGGAGGAGTAAATGATTTTAACATAAAGAAACAAAAGTGGATAATTAAAGTCATTTACAATAAAAATTTAAAATATTCCACTGAAGAATTGTTTGGTGATTCTAGGTTTTTAAATATTAGGCAATTATTTTGTGAGAAGATTGCTGTAAGAATTTTTTAAAATTAAGAAAAAATTGAGTTCTACCCGCTACCCACATCAAACTAGAAGCATCTTCAAACAAAAAACAAAGACAGTGAGGAGAAATAAGGTTATAGGGACCAAGTGTATTAGTGCTATTGCTCCAAAATTATTTAACTAAATACCAAGTGAAATTAAAAAGGTGGAACAATTAAAAAGGTATAAATGTTTGTTAAAGAACTGGATACTTGGGTCTAACAAACAAATTGAAAAATTGTTTCATTAGTGTTTTAAAATAATAAAAAAATAAAACATTAAATAATTACTATAGTGTATTACTAGAGAAAGTGATATTAATCTCAAAAGTGTCTTCAAACCCCGATAGTGACTTATTAACCAAATTAGACAAAATTAAACCCAAAATTAGGACTATAAAACAAAATTAGTGACTTCTTCACAAGTGGGTAACTCCACTTCAAGTGTTTATGTTTATTTTCATTTCTGTTTTTCTTTTGCTCTACATTTTTGTATACATTTAACTTTGTAATTGCTGTACAAGATTGAAAATAAACATTCATTTATTTATTTATTTAGTACCGTTTGGCTATCTGAGCAGATGACTATGGTCGTTTGATGAGATTAATCGCAGAAAAATTGCTCTCGATAGTTACATTCAACTCTTTGTTTATTTCAGAGTACTTTTGTAAATTTGTTCTTAGCCTGAGAGTTCCATGCAAAACGCGGCACTGTATTTGTACGCTGCCTGATGGCCAATGACAGCTGTCTGAAAGTTAGTGTCAACAATGTGTTCATTTGCGAGAAACACTCTCAAGAGCACTTTTTGGATGGATTGGAATTGGATACACACTCTTATATGTCTAAAAATATGTCGCACACAGTTATTATTCCACATTCGGATAGATTTCTACTTATTTTACCTACCAACAAAACCCTGTGTTCAAATTTCAAACCAGAAAAATATACTTTGCATATCTGATAATATATTTTGCATAAAGAACTACGGATTATAAAATTTTGTTTTGCTTCTCCTGTAAAATTATAACATATTGACTTATCGAAGGGGATGTGCGATGTCTAAAGATAACCATGTACACAAAGGGTCATTTTAAGTATCGACATGGATAAAAGTATCAAAAAAGTTTGGGGATAAGGGAGGCATGGTCGCTCCTTAAAGCCACCGGCCGCATAGGTGACCTATTTTATTTTGTTTTATTTTTGAGGTAAAATTCAGGAGGATAAGTCCAGGCAAAGATATATCGCCGAACATAATGGGTGCATAAAAGTGTTCAGAGCAAGAATTTACTTCGGCTCTCGAATGCCAACAATCGCAATTGAATATTGTTGGAGTTTCTATTGTTGTATTGTGTTACTATACATTGTGGCCCAGGAAAAACGTATTAGATGTTACTACTATGTTGGTTTAGAACGTTTTTCTTTGTCAGACGCCTATTCTCCACCTTATTCGATCCTGATAATCATCTTCTGTCAGGGTTTATTGACTGTTATTATTCCAGTTTAGGAGGCCCTCGTTTTCTGCACCCTATTGGTTGCCATTCTAGGATTTGCTTTGGCAATATTTCATCGTTCATCCGTTGTACATGGCAGTTGTCTTTTAGTGATGTCATCCGTTATGCTTTCCTTGATTCCCATTCTTTCTTTTATGATCTCATTTCTTATATGATCTGTTTTAAATATTCTCATTGATCTTTTTATTGCATCCATTTCGACACTTTCCATTTTTGTTTTGGATTTTTCTGTCACGAGTCTCTATTCCATAGAACAGCATGCTTTTTACCATTGTTCCATATATGTTAAATTTTACCTTCTGTTTTATCCCTCTGCTCCATAAAATACTGTAAAGACATCCAATAACTCAATAACCTTTTTGGCATTTACTATTCTTTTTTCCAGTTCTCTCACTTGAATCGTTTCCAAAACATAGGTACTGTATCTTATACTTCGTAAAAATTCTTGGACACGTCGATTTTG
This sequence comes from Aspidapion aeneum, assembly GCA_963576565.1. Classification (NCBI taxonomy): domain Eukaryota; kingdom Metazoa; phylum Arthropoda; class Insecta; order Coleoptera; family Brentidae; genus Aspidapion; species Aspidapion aeneum. The sequence goes on from OY755048.1 coordinate 21,933,857, forward strand.
TTTGCCGCGAGGTACTTTTTTGCGATCTTGAGATAATAATATCTATCAATCCCTAGCCGAGGGTAGCTTTGACCCGTTATTATTCCGAAAAACAAAGTCATAAATTTATAAAAGATATGTGTTTCAACCCACGAGATCCCTGTATATTCCGAGTTTGCCTTAAAAAAAAATTTTTCGTTTTCTACGACCAGGTGTTTAGACGGCAATTTTTCCACATTGTAACTATGGTCTTCTTTTATGGGGACACAGAACAGACTACAAAGAAAGGTTCTGAGGGTCATCTATGGGTAATGGTATCAAGATGATAACAAGCACATATTTATAAGCAAAAAGTACTATTAACACTCCCATGTTTATATATTTATACATGGCCTATATATGTTTATAAAAACTCTCATACTTACATAAAAAACAATGAAATTCACTCATACCTTACAAAAAATAGGAACAATATTGTAAGGATAAAAAATAATGTCCTATTAACTAAATGGCACAGGTTGCAAGTGCACATTAACCCTAAACTATCTAAGGAAATTAACTTCTGGATATAGTTCAATTTGTATTAAAACGTGTAATAAATTATATACGGAATAAAAATCATAAGTGGTTGACTGGCCATCGATGATGTTTATACAGGAAACAAAACACATCTCGATATCCTATCAATGGCAAACGGTTTTTAATAAAAGCATCTCCAAAAGAGTTTAGCAGTGAGTTGTAAGCTGAGAACGTAAGGTCCCACACGTAGTTAACAGTGAAGACAAGTCAAGTCAAAAGTCGAGAAAATACACATTTTGTAGACAAGATGTATTTAATCTAAGTAGTCATTATAAGTATTGTTAAATAAAACCATAAGACCTAACTTAAACTGTGTTACGTCACGATAAAACCCCCTCTTGACAATATTAAACAGAACAGTTTAAAATTTGAGCATATAGGTACAAGTATAGTAAAAATTATTATGGGCCAGTTTTCTATAATAAACTACCAGAATCGGTAAAAAGATTAAACCTCCTTTAAAAATAAAGTCTTATTTTTTTTGCTAAAAGTCGCGTTTTACGATTAATGAGTTTATCAATAAAAACATAACCGATAATGATCTGTCTATCTGTTGGCGATTTTTATTACCTTTATTATGTTTAAATTGTCTATATTTCTTTTTCTTTTGACTACTTTTAGATATTTATTTATTTATTTATCTGGGATGGCTATTAGGTTCTATGTAATTTTTTTCTGAAAATTGATATAAAAGGCCGGCGCTTTTAAAGGAATATCTTTTACCAGATAAACTCGTTAAATATCTTAAAAGCATTTCCCAACGGAGTGGCTAAATTTTTAATGGTTCTTTTTGAACTTTTGCTACTAGATAAAGAGTTTTCCTGCGGGCAAACTCATTATAGAATCAAGAAAATTTCGTTGCCTAGAGGATAAAGAATCCTTTTGAGAATTAAAATTATAAAACTCCAACTGCGTAATATTATTTTGAACTTTCCGGGATATGTCTTATTATGTCTCGCTGTACGTTCATTTACTTAATTACCAAAGCATTTTATAAGGAATGACTTTTGGGCGCGGATAATAAAACACTGACGGATTGGAACAAAAATAAAAACAACTGACAGTCACCGCCATTGTGACAAGGCCATGATAAAATCAAAGTATAGGCAGGTTTGGTTAGGCTGCCTACCAGTGCCCAACTATTTTTACCCAGTTTGTCACAAAACTGCAAGTTTTGCATAAAAGACCTGTTTCAAACAGCGCATGCGCCTATTTTTTATTAAATTTCTTCAAATAGATGTGCTAAGCTTCCTTTATTTTTTTACCACTGCAGGAATTTACCGATTATACTAGAGGAAGCATAGTAGTATTAAAATGCCATTAAATCGAAAATTTATCGCGTTTGATTATCTCTAGTAGTTAACCTAAAGGATAGCTTAGTTAGTAAGCTATTGCTATGTACATATTATATAGAGGGTGTCCCCAATATCTGGAATGGTTTGTCGAAAAAACTTAAAGTTAAGATTAAAAGGTTAACTACTAGATATGATCAAATGCGATAAATTATCGATTTAATGGCATTTTAATACTACTATGTATATGATTCTTCTAATATAATTGGTAAAATTCTGTACGGGTAAAATCACGCATACTTGTATTATGAGTAAAGTCTCAAAAATTTTGTGACAATTAAAGGAAGTTTTGCACATCTATGTGACAAATATAGGATATCTGATAATATTTAAAAAAATTAGGCCATTTGGCGCATGCGCTGTTTGAAATAGGCTTCTGCAACTGAAGATATTTTTCGAACTACATTCAACAGCGGATTAATGAAGTAAAAAGCCTCTCCTTTCATCAAAAAAAAAAAAATTAAAACAGATTTTTTCAAAATTTCGCTAATATTAAAATATATATGTTACATCTAAAGAAAACTTGGACACTTAAAAATATTTTACAAATCTTTAGTTCGAACCCTTCACAAGTTACCAAGAAAATAATAAAACTTGTATTGTAACGAGATAATTATAAAAAAATAGTAAAATCATTGTTGCTGATAAAAAAAACTGAAATTCAAATTTTTCATCCCCTGTATAAAAATACAAAATCTACTTAAAAATATTTAAAATACTTTTTTGAGTTTAACACAAGCCAAATAAAAGGGTAGAGGTAGATTTCAAAAATTAGAGTTTATGTGAAAATATGGCGTGTGTGATATCAAACGAAAGGTAATTGAGTCTGGAGTTAAAAAAAAATACATTTTAGTTTCAAAAAAAGGGTAGGGGTAGATTTCAAAATATAGAGTTTAAGTAAAAAAACTGCTTGTTTGGTATCAAACGAAAGGTAATTGAGTCTGGACTTGAATAAAATATATTTCAGTTTTTAGTTATATTAGCTCACACGTACACTATAACTATAGTACCTAGTGTGAGCTAAGATGCCCATATATTGGCAGAGTATTTTATAAATATTAGAGTAGGGTCATGGAGAAATACGTTTAATTACCGCGAAAATGGACTTTTGAAATTCAGTTCATTAGGGAGAGCTCTATTTTCATTACCTGAGAAAGCTTTCCTCCTGCAACCTGCCAAACTTTGAGCGACATGTCCCTAGAGCCCGTGATGATGTGTTGAGAATCGACCGTTATAACGAAACACGTTATTTCCTCCGAATGGCTCACGTTGTAACGCTCGTCGTCCTTTACCAACGACCTGTAAAGTATAAATAAAATTTATTCTACAAGATTTAATATATCCCAAATATGTTAGAGCATAAATATATGTTCAAAAAATCGAAAAGTGAAGCACTCAAAGCTTGCTTTGGAAACAATGGCAAATGTAATTATAGACACATAGCAGCTGTGTGGATGGATGCCATATTTGTTGTTTATTTACGTTTTGCGGTGTTTTGCGTTTGTCGTCTAAAATTATGTTTTTTCCTATGAAAAATAGGAAATAATTCACGTAAAACATCTGCGGTTTGTGGAAAAATGTCCGGGAGAAGTTAGGGAGTGCCCTTCCATGGGTAAGTACTTGTATTTTTCTTTATAATTTGTTAATAAAGTTAAGAGTGGTTTATAGATGCCATTAAACACTCTTCATGGTGTGCACAATAAATCTGCACAATTATTCTTAAAAAAAACTAAAATTTTAATCCACAATTTGATAAATTTTCATTCAATCCAATTAGTTTTTAGAAAAAAATATAATAAACATAAGCCTAAATTATTGACAATTGTGAAATAATGTAGTGACGTAACGGAGTATGTTCCAAAACCACCAAAACTGATGCATGCGCAGTAACCAAAATCCTGTCTACTCGAAAAAGGAACATTAAGAATTAAAGGGGGGTCCAATACATTTAACATTTAAACTCCTAAAGTACAGGGTGATTTTTTATAATTGCAAGATCGCTATAACTCGGTTATTATTGGGAGTAGAAAGTTCAAACAAAAACTTTTCGGTTTGGTGAATTATGGCCACTTTAGACCGACCATTAGTATTTTAGGTCACACTACTACTATAAGTAGTGTGAGCTATGGTGATCCTAATTTTTTCGAAAAAAAAAAAGTTGCTCCAATTTCAAAAATTTTTATATATCTTTACGTTTCAGATTATTTTGAAACTTTTTTGTTTTGCTGTCTGTCTGTCTGTCTGTCTGTCTGTCTGTCTGTCTGTCTGTCTGTCTGTCTGTATGTCTGTCTGTAACGACCAACCCGCATAACTCAAAAACCGCTTGTCTGATTTTAATGAAATTTGGTACCTAAGTTGGGTCTTGGGCCGTGATGGTCCCATTTAAAAATGAACAAAATCCACCGAACGCAAGCCAAATAAAACGGTGGGGGTAGATTCCAAAAATTAGAGTTTATGTGAAAATATGGCGTGTGTGATATCAAACGAAAGGTAATTAAGTCTGGAGTTAAAAAAAATTAATTTTAGTTTATTTAAAAAAAAAGGGTAGATGTTAAAAATTAGAGTTTAAGTGAAAATATGGCGTGTGTGATATCAAACGAAAGGTAATTGAGTCTGAAGTTAAAAAAAATACATTTTAGTTTTTTTTTGGGGGGTACCCAACAAACATTTAAAGTTGTAACGACGAAACCCCAACTAGAAAGAATTTCTTAAAAGTAACCGCAACGTACTCCCGCTACGTCTCAGTATACCATACAGCGACGTTATAATTCCCTAAGTGGGGAACCAATTTCTGGTTATAACTACTTGGCCAAGTGTTTAAAGTCACAGTAGTAACAACTACACTACTACGTCGTAGCCAGGTATCTACTACGTCGTAGAGGCTGTTTTTTTCCGTAATGGCATAAAAGTTGCGATGTAGCTGCAAATAATATAATTGTTTCTTTTTGGTAGAATTGTTACACAATATGGTGGACACAACAGTAAACAGACTCGCTTAGTTTTTTTGTTTGGTTATGGTTATAATATGTACTATGTTATCCAAAAGTGTGAGAATTTACGAGCAGAGGATCAAAATTCGAGTGCGACGCAAAGTTTTTTGTATAACATGCATTATATATATTGCAAAAAACCGGTGCGCCCGTAAAATTGAGCCGTTTTCTGGTAGTTGATGGAATTTTTGTGTTGTGATTTTGGAGGTTATGTTTTCATAATCGACAGTTAACTCCAACAAATGGTGCTTAAGAAGAGCATTTTTGGTAAGCTTCAACTAATTTGTTTATAAAATAGTATAGCTCTTTAATATGAGCTCATAAAACGACAACAAAAATATTAAATTTTCTTTCTTACATAAAAACATGGCGTCCCAAACTATATTCCCTGATAGTCGAAAGGGTTACTTGAAAGTGAGCCTAAGTTACGGCAACGTGTCACTTACGACTTTTATGTCGGCATTCCTTTTTAGTTCTAGATAACACACTCGAATTTCTACTCCTTCGTTGCGGAAACGTATTATTAACTAGCTTTCGCCACTAGAAAACGTCTACAGAGTGATAGGAACCACGCGATAAGTATAACTACTACCCTCAAGTTATTGGGGTGTCGCCACTTGTCATTTGCCGTTTCTGTCAACAACAGCACCACTGCTTATAGGTTTTGTACCAGCGTGAATTTGTGGTAGGTTTTAAAACAAAAACAAGATAAATTAAAATCCATTAGAACAATAAATGAAGTGCCAATAAAAAGTGTTTTTTAAAAATGTATGTTGCAGTCGAGAGCATGATCCCTATTCTAGAATTTCTAGGAAGTGTTGGTCAAGGAACTAAAAGAACGTAGTCACATCAATGAAATCAACTTATTGTTACTTTTTTTATTTACACATTGCTCTCACAACTCGTATGTAGTATTTTTTATTGTTTTTAGATATTTTGGCATTGTCAATATTCAGTAGTTTTTATTATTATAAGCCCTATAAGTAAAAAAACCATCTCTGAGACTTGTTAGATCGCTTAGAAATCCGCATGTAACCACGATATATTTAACTTGTTTTTTTAATCGCCGCAAACAGCACAAAAGTTCCTAGATGAAGTCTAGCATATCCCAGAGGTTATTTTAGGGGCCGTGCATAAATTAGATATTAGGGACCTATTGCAATAAAGCCTGGCACAAAACACAGCAGAAATTTAAGTTTATTCACTTCAAACCAAGCTTTAATAACAGCACAAATTTGAAGAAAACCCAAGCTCATCACATAAAATGAATCACAGTGAGACACGTCACGTCAGCACAACAGGCATAGATAAACGAATTCGGTTTAGTCCGCACAAGAGGGTTACGATGGCGATGGCAATAGGGTGGTGCTACAGCACAAACCACGAACGACGGTAAAGACAGTACAAGAATAGAACAGGAACAAGTAGCGTAAAAGATTAAGGATGGAGATTAAGCATGGACCAGGGAATTCTTAAAATCCGTGTACGGTACTCGATACTTTGAATCAATATTTTGCATTTTGATTGTTTTGCAAAATGGTCAAGCAATGAGCTCGAAAAAATGGACTGCTTAAGGTAGTTAAAAAAATATTTGCAAAACTATTCCTAATATTCCCATATTATAAAAGGAGCCACAAAAAGTAGGGTTAAGAATGTGTGCGACCAAGATGCGACTTCAAAAAGTCTACGTTTTCAAAGTAGAAACAGGAAGGAGAGATTACTTTAAAAGATCGACATTAAAAAAAAGTCAAAGTAGTTGCGACTTTAAAGTTGATCCAAAAAGTTATTTTGTCTACATTGTTACATCAGATGTTACTATGATGACACAAACTTTTGTGGTAAAAATTAAAGTTATAATGTAGTTGTCGGATACACTTGTTTGGGACTCCAATGAAGCTTAACTTTCTAGTGGTAATTAAGTAGGGTATAAAAGTCAGGGCGACTACGAAATAACGACTAAAAAGAAAGTAAAACTTTAGCAACGTCCTATTGTGGTAGAGAAGACTATCAGAATCGACTATCAAGAAACAATCCTAAGAAGTAGTTTAGAGGGTCGTTTTTACGAAACATCTACTATTTCCTGATACTAAATAGTAGTTAGAACTAAAAAGTAACAAATTTTGGTTGAGATCACCACATTTCTACTATAAGAAAGTAGCAAAGCCTTTAGAACATGTAGCCGCTACTATAAATGTTAGTTGGGTAGATTACAAAAATTTGAGTTTAAGTCAAAACATGGCTTGTGTGGTATCAAACGAAAGGTAATTGAGTCTGGAGTTGAATAAAATATATTTCAGTTTTTGATTATATTAGCTCACACTATAACTATAGTACCTAGTGTGAGCTTAGGTGCCCATAGATTGGCAGAGTATTTTTATAGGTTATAATATACAGGGGGCGACAATCAGATCAATTTTTTTAAAGGGAACACCCTATATATTTTTGTATTTTTAAGTTCCGCAAAAAATTAGCTTTACAGATATATGTAACACTATGGCTTTATCTTTGTTAGTTTTCGAGATATTGACGATTGAAATTCCGAAAATTAGCAAATTTTAAATAGGTATACGGTGCGGAGTATTTAACGCATAGACTGTAAATAACAAACTAAAACAATATTGACTGACAGTTTGATAAATATAAATAATCATCTTTGTCAATTTTCATAGAAATTTAAAATCAAAAGACGACAATTTTTTTAATGTTTTAATTGTTTTAAATCGACAAATAAATAAAAATTAACGTAACAAATGTTCAAACCTATCACCATTGACTTCAATACATTTTTGAAACCGGTCTCTTAAACTATTTATTGTTCTGGTTATTAAATTAGAAAAATTTTCATTAAGCTCATTGACAGACAGTGATATTAATTCTCTGAGCTCTCGAGTATTCCTCGCTTCTAATCTGTAAACTTTATCTTTAAGGTGACCCCATAAAAAAATGTCTAAAGGAGTTAAATCAAAACTGTTGGGTGGCCAGCGTATTGTGCCGTTTTTCCCAAGCCATTCATTAAAATTATTATTTAAGAATTCTCGAACCTCATGAACATTATGAGGAGGAGCCCCATCCTGCTGAAAAATCAATCTTCTTCTTTGATTTAGTGGCAAGTCATCCAAAAAATTTTCTAAGTAATTTTGTAAAAAATTTAAATAAATTTGTCCCGTTAAAGAGTGCTCAAAAAAAAATGGCCCAACAACACGGTCGTTCAGTATGCCACACCAGACATTCACGGATTGTCTTCCCTGTCTTTTAATTTCTTTTACAAAATTAGGGTTAGTCGTGGACCATAGTCTGCTATTCTGTCTATTTGGTAGACCACAAGTTGTAAACGTCGACTCATCCGACCACAAAATGTGATTTAAAAAACGGGGTTCTGCGTTTAGTCTTTCATGCATAAAGTGACAAAACTCTTAGGCCTTGAAGTTCTTGTTGTTTATATGCCCAATAAGAATTTGTTCTTAGGACACTTCTTACTTTGGTAAAAGACGTCAAGCGTTCCTGTCCTTCTTGCACTAATGCGGAAGATACTTTTCTTATAGAAATTTGTGGGCTTTCTTGAAAATGTAGTAAAATATTTAAATTAGCCTCTTCGTTTGGAAGAACAACTCGTTTTTTTCGTTCCACAGACGATGTTTCACGAAATTTTCTATATATCCTAAGAATTGTGGATAGCTATATTAGGACATTGTCGGGCTGGATACAGTTCTCGATATTCTCTCGCAGTAGCAGTGGCATTTTTATTATTTTTCGCATATAATAAAAGTATCTCTTGCTCTTCTGCATTGGAATAAAGCAACATTGTTGATAAATATTTAAAATTTGGCACTAACAATGTCATTAGGTATCCACACATCTTAATATTGTTTGTAACTTGTCACAGGAAATACTCCGCACCGTATTTAAAATTTGCTAATTTTCGGAATTTCAATCGCCAATATCTCGAAAACTAACAAAGATAGAGCCATAGTGTTACATATGTCTGTAAAGCTAATTTTTTGCGGAACTTAAAAATATAAAAATATATAGGGTGTTCCCTTTAAAAAAATTGATCTGATTGTCGCCCCCTGTATATTATAACCTATAAAAAAATACTAATGATGGGCCTAAAGTGGCCATAATTTACCAAACCGAATAGTTTTTGCTTGAACTTTCTACTCCCAATAATAACCGAGTTATAGCGATCTTGCAATTATAAAAAATCACCCGGTACATCGCACCCGGTTACACAGGTTATATGGGAATTTTTTGTCTCGTAATTTTCTATAATTTTAGTATATGTGAATAAAAAAAATGTGAGTAAAGTTAAGTTTATCTATGTACAGTTTTTGAGACATAAGCGGTTAAGTTCGTTAAATGGTTGTTTTTGAGTATGTTCTAATGATGAAAACTCTTACATCTTGACACAAAAAAAAACATAAAAATTATTAGTAAAGGCCTGAAGACAAAGTCACTTGTAATGTCATTCTTGTCAATTTATTAGATATATTTGTACTATTATTGAATTGTAAAAGTATGTTATAATATGTTAAAAAAAACATATTTTTATTTTTTAATATTAATTTTTTTATTTCTTTATGCTGTGTTTTATCACGGATCACCTAGGTGATCCGTGGTTTTATTACAAAATATTTAATACATTTACTTTTCCCATACGAAAAATAGCTTAAAACAGCTGAAGTCACTTTTATTTAGTATAAAAAAATCTGAAAAATATCTATAAAAATGAGGAAATCAAAAAACAAAAATATGTTTTTGTCCTCAAATATCGTATAAACCTATTAGTTTATTCCAAAATACAATGAGATAATTTTATAATTGAGTAACGGTTGTAAAAAAATATTTTTTGACCACCTCTCGTACATATCTAAAAAATTGACAAGAATGACATTATAAGTGACTTTGTCTTTAGGCCTTTACTAACTCATTTTTATACTAACTTAATTTTTTTCGGTCAAAATTTAAGAGATTATTAGAACACACAGAAAAACGACCATTTAACGAATGTTGACCGTTTATATCTCAAAAACTGTACATTTTTAACTTTATTTAACTTTATTTACCCTTTTTTAGCCACATATCCTACTATAACATACTTAAATTATAGACAATTCCACCGAGACAAAAAATTGCCATTAACCTGGGTAAACAGGTGCGGTGTTCTTTACTGGGTGCCAGGTGGGTGAAAAAACCGAACTAAATGTTCCACGTTATAACTTTAGAACTATACTACCGATTTTAATAGAATAAAGTGCAGTTTGCAGGGAATTGATTTATTTTTTGAGCATAAAGATCTGTTTGTCCGCCATCTTAAAATCCAAGATCACAAATTAATTTTTACTGAACCGACTTTAATGAAATACAAAACATTATCGCTCTTTGAAGACCATTATGAAAATTTGTTAAATTCCAAGATGACAACTAAAATATTTTAAGAAACTTTTCGAAATATTGCCTTTTTTTTCAACCATTTTTTACAGATTATACGTTTGCCTTGCCAATTTTGTGTTCATTCATGTTCTTATAAATGTATAATTACAGAATCAAATCTTTTTTATTTTTTATTTTTAAATAATCCGCTTTAACCAACCTCATTAAAATCGCTTTAGTCGTTCTTAAGATATTAGTGTTTGTTCTAACGATTGTTTGCATTTTAGACGTAGATTAATATTACTAAACCAATTCTTATCATGATGCTTTTTACTTTATTAAAAGCGGTTCAGTAATAATGAATTTATGAGAAAATTAATGAGTACAAAAAGCAATAGAAGCGTAGTCCTCAAAACGATGATTGGAACAAAAAATATTATTTTGAGAACCACTGAACCGATTGGATGATTCTGACAGCCATCTTGGATATCAATATGGTGGCAAATTTTGTATAATGTCTTTACAGCAATTGATCTTTGCCATAATATATATTCAATTCAAAACTCGTTTCAGCATTCATGAATTTATGAGGGAATTAATGCAGACAGAATTAGAACAGCCATCATATAATCTGTAAAACAATGGTTGAAACAAAAATTAATATTTCGGGAACCACGAAACTGATTTTAATAAAACACACCAAGTTGTACATGGCTGAAATAGAACTTTTTCAGCAATTAAAAACATATTCCAAAAATTTTCCAGAACATAATAATAAACGAGCTTCTTTGAAGGATCACGTTCGATTCTGTATACCATTTTGAATTGTAAAATGTCAAAAAAAATACAGCTTTTTAAAAGTCTGATCAATCTTTTTCAAACTGGAGTTTGTTTCATTAAAATCGGTGGTATAGTTCAAAAATTATAACGAAAAACGGTGCGGTTTTTTTGCGCACAAAGTATTAGAGGAAATGGAACAAATTATAGAACTTTAGCATTTTTGGGTAAACAAGGCGTCCTTTTAGGTGTAAATTTAAAAAAATAAATATTTTAGTTAAAAAAATGACAGCATGAGTGTGAATTTATATAAAAAAAATTAAGATAAAAATCAAAACCGTTTTTTTCGATTTATCTCGAAAAATTTTAGTTTATGTATGTTGTCTAAACCATGACAAAACTTTTTATTTCCTATAAATTTGTAATTAATTTTGTTCTAAATGAGATCTAGTTTTGGTTAAAAACCGCTAAAAACTATTACCCACCCTTAAAAGTTCACTCACAAAGTTTTTCCTGTTGGCTGCGATATATTTTCTTTTATTTTCAATGGTTTTCATGCTTTTATTTAGTTTTTCCCTCTCAAAAGATATTGTACTGTTGTCTATATTCGCAAGGGGCTACATTATTGATTAAACTTTTTGTATGACAAAAATGATAAAATATGTAATCTTAAACCATACCACTTGTGTGCCAAACCCATACTATGATTTAAAAGGAGAAAAAAACTAAGAAGAATATATTGAATGTTCAGTCCAAACTGATTTTTTACCGTTTAGCTTATTCAGAGTATTTTTCATTTTAAAAAGGTTTATTTTATTTGGTTTGCCGGGGGCAAACCCTTTAAATAAAAATCCAAACAAATAACATGGTCTTTAATGCGAAACTGAGTCAGTGGTATATCTAGCCCTTAACTTTAGGGGGAATTATTTAAAAAAGTATACAGTGCAGTAAAGAACATCCATCTACTATGAAACCATTACTATAACAAAAATTATGTCTGTTTCCGTTAAATAATTTAATCAAGTCAAATTGCGATTAAAAAAGTTGAAAATTTTTAAAAGTCCTACGCAAAACAGTCTATATATCTTTTGAAATAGGCAAACTTGCCCCCCTTTTTAATTAAAAATTATAAGGTAAATGTGATAAAAGTGTCATTTAAGAAGACAAACGCAGTTTTTAAAGTAGCAATTCTCCTAAAGCAAAAAGTTTGTAGCACGAACGTAACTAGGGACAGTGGCGTATATAAGGAAGGGGCCTGGGGGGGCCGGCCCCCCCCCGAAGCTAAGATTTTTTTTAGAAATTTTCCACATATTTCATGAATACAAACACAAAATAGCATAAAATACGGCCTCATGGGGTCTCGGACCCCCCCCCCCCCCCCGAAACTGTGTTGCCCCCCCACCGAAACTGTGTTGGCCCCCTCCCCCCCGAAACTTTTTTCTATATACGCCATATTACCCTTTTATCATAAAACTTACGATACGCCATTTTTTTTGCCATTATTTAAATTTTAGTAGTCTGAACGTGTATTTGTTTTGGGATAAAATCCCGCTAAAAACGGGATTTCAAGTTTAATTTACAATTTATATTAATGAACTTCTATGAACTGCCACTGCAAGGCAGGCTATAAAATTGCTAAAATGTTGCGGATTTTCGGTTCGAAAGCGAATCCTTTTTACAATTCAAAATAAATATGTGAGATACATATTGTCCGACCAGAATAAAACGAGGCACAAAAGAGAAGGCTTCAATTAGCGCTATCTTTCTCTGTCCAGTGGCGTGCAGTAATTTTTTAATTCATCATTATTAGGTATACTATACTATAGAAATATATTTTTTTTAAAACGTCTATACTTATTATATTATATAGTATATTATTCATTAGGCAGGTGCGTACGAATCTAGAAACCCAAAAAAATACCAATTGAAAACAATTTGTTATATCTTCAAAATTGGAACTCCACACAGGTTTATTAAAAAATTAAAAAAGTGTAAATGATACGCCACTGTTTCTTTTTGAATTTTAGAATGTGTATAGCGATAACAATAGAAGCCCAATAAAAGGGTGTGAATTGTGAACGGGCCGGATTCGAGTTGAGCCAGCGGTAACAATAGAAACCCAATAAAAGGGTGTGAATTATGAACGGGCTGTAGTCGAGTTCGTTAAACGTAGCAGACGAGTACCGTTTTTTCTTGTAATATTAAAATTTTGTACATGGTAAATTTGCTAAAAATGAAGACGACCCAGGAATACCAAAGTGCTATAAACAGAGGGAGACAGGGTAGTTTTTGTTAAAAGTATATATAAATGGTGAGTGGTGACCCTAATATCCCTTTTAGTCAATTAATTAAAAAATTGGAGACTTTATATGCATGATTGGACCCTTATTTGTTAGTTTGGAATACTCATTTCAGGAAAACCCGCTGACATCTTGTTGGGCGGCTTTTTAATTAGCTGATTTTTTTTTTGGAAGGTTCGGTTGGGTTAACAAAAAAAAACTAATATTTTTAAAGTTTTTGACAATTTAACCTAGTAAAAAAACAATAATAAAATACACCTCTTTAGTGCTCATTTTTAAAAATATTTGATATATTAACGCGTATGCCGTATTAGAATCGGGTCAAATTGTCAAAAAAACTTCAAAGATATTAGTTTTTCTTTTAATTATTTAAAAAAAATATATATTTAAAAAATTTAGTTGAGACAGTTGTGCTTTTTTCTATGTTGGCGCGAATGTTTCACATTTTATTGAACCCTGTTAAATTGTCAAGAGACCTAAAAATCGTTGTTTTTTTGTCCATTTAAATTAAAATAAAATAAGGTCATTTTTGCTATAACTAAATTCAAAACAATTTTTTCTTAACTGCAGATTTGGATTCAGTGAACCCAAAAACCATAGAATGGGTGTATCGCTTGCCTATGTTAACACGTTGATTTATTTAATAAAATCATCCATTGGGGTACCCCCAGAAAAAAAATAGTGCCAAATTTCGATTCCATTGGCCAAGATATATTTTTCTTCAAAAAATGGCCGCCATGTAGGATTTTACAAAATGTGTGCCAGAGTGACATCACTCGGATTCTTAATATAGAGCAAATCGGATTTTTTTAAATACCATTTATTTCCACCTTTTTTTGTTTTCCTCCAGACAATAATATGTATTAGCAAACGTGGAATTTCGTACCCGTGAAATTAAAAATCAAACAAGTTTCGTGGCTAATCTAACTAGCAGACATTGTTAGTATTATTTGGCTTAAAAAATTCCGTTGATTGACACTCACTGTCTTGATGACGGGTCAAAATGCAATATGCGTTGATCCGGCCTGAAAGACAAAGAGCTGTCGTAGGTCACGGACTATAGTTTGTTTTCTTTTCTTTGCATTCGATCTTTTCATTGATCGATATTGTATGGCAGTTTTTCGCCTGCGTTTGTTTTTTTTGTTTCTCTCGTATCTCAGTAGATGGCGCTTCTTGCGATAGTTTACTCACTATTTACATTTGATTAGAGACAAAACCGTCTAATTAACTTCGCAAGATTTGTCACATTGACCAGCAGTGTTCTGAGGAGTCCCATAAGGACGAAACAGTTAACTGTCAACACTTATTAGGTGTCTATTAGATCTTGAACCCCCGTGAGGTTAGGCTTTCAGGCTACCCACGGAAAGATATGAGAGAAATAAAAACTCCTTTTTGCCGATTAGCCACGAAACTTGTTTGATTTTTAAATTCACGGACACGAAATTCCACGTTTGATAAAAATAAGCTTCAACTTACCAAATCTTCAGGGTGCAATCTCCGTTAGTCGCCACAGCAAACTTAATGTTGGTGGTAACTTTGACGCACTCACTGGGCCCAGAATATGATTGTAGCAGGTTGCCATTATCGGACAGCCACACGTAAATGTTATCGTTGACGTCACTAGACATGATTCGGCTTGAATCCATCATCACGAATACGGAAGATATAGCTCCTTGATGACGCTAAAATATTTTTTTTTTGTCAAACCAGAGAATATAAACAGCTATCAATAATCCGTGTGACAAATACACTGTGTTTAAACCGGCTGTCCATGGAGCGTATTATCCGCGCGGATTTTTTTTCTCGGGCTTTGATTGGCTGAAATTTTTAAATCAACCAATCAGAGCCCAAGAAAAGATAAATCTAATACGCTTCATGGACACCTAGCCTTATTATATTACAATCAATCTTGTTAGTTAGACCAGTGCCAATAAATTATTAGTTAAGAAAAGATTTCGGAAAATTCACTTTCTAGAAGCATTTTATATTACTTTTCAGCAAATGGTCAATTTCCCCTATTTCGACCCCGCTAAATCCGAATATCACTTTTGCCACCTCGAAATGTTAACAGGGGCTGAGATATTCAAGATGGCGGCCAACATAGGGGCGAAATTTTAAATTGCCGCTGTAAATCCCAAAAACACAAATGGCTGCAAAAACCTCCAAAAACCCCCCCAGACCACCAAAAATCTGAAAGCTTGAGGTTTTTTCAAATTTTCTTAGAAACTAAGCTTCTAAGGAAAAAATTTATTATATACTTTATTGTACACAATAAAATTCCCTGATATCAAACTTTCCAGCGGCGTCCGTTGTTTGTCTACAGGAAAACATGTGTTATATTTTATTATAGTCAATAAAATTTATTTTAAAATAATTAATAACATGGTCAGATTGGTTTCATAATTAAAACTTAAAGGGTATCCGTAATTTTAATTAATTGTCTCAAAAACTAAGCGTAATATAAAAAATTATATACTACACTTTATTGTAGACAGTGAAATTCCCTTTTACCCATTGTAAAACTTGGTGGAGTTTGACCTATAACAAACTCTCCAGCGACGTCCGTAAATAAAGGTGATTTTAAAAAAAATCCTTTATAAAAACATGTTTTTTACATATTTTATTTAATTTTCTTAAAAACCAAGCAATTTATCAAAAAAATGTGTTCTACCCTTATTCATAGACAATTAAATTTCCTTTCAAGCGCCGTAAAATAAAGTGTAAGTTATTCCACATTTACCGCTTCAGTGGTGTTCTTAATTAGAAGTAATTATTTAAAATCACCGAATTAATCATTTTTTTAATAGGTTTTATCCAATTTTCTTAAGAACTGAGCTTCTCACGCCAATATAAGTTATTTACTTTAGCGTGGATAATAAAAATTACTCTTAAACGTTGTATCACAAATATGGCTAACTCTCCAGAGGCGTCCGTACATTGGTGTCACTCTCAAAAATTACGAAAAAAAAACATTTTAACCAATTTTCTTAAAAACTACCGTCAGCAGGATAGAGTAAGGTAAAAAGTCAATTTTTTCCTAAGAAGCTTATTTTTTTTAAATGGATAAAATATGTAACAAAAATTGATTATTTTGGTTATTTTTAAAAATGTTTTGATATAAATACGCCTATGCGAACTAAAGACCCATATGTGATTTAAACCCCTTTTTATATTGCAACGTTGAAAAGATAATTTTTTTGTGTACAATAAAGTATACTACACATTTTTCCCATGAAGTGTAGTTTTTGAGAAAATTTTATAAAACCTAAAATAAACATGTTTCTTCTAAATAATACCAATTTACGGACGCCACTGAAGAGCTACTTGCTTTTCCTAACCTTATCGACCAATACATCTTCGAAAAGGGAATTCCGAAACTGTTTCTTGCAATTTTCGATAAAGAGGTTAGTTTTCGAGAAAACTGAATAAAACTGAAAAAAATACAGGTTTTTGAGGGTTTGGGGGGATTTCCTCCGTCCCTGTCGATATTTCGAGTTGGCAACAGGGATATTCGGAGTCAGCGGGGTCGAATGAAATGGCCAAAAAGTAATATGATTGATTTGCTTCTAGACCGAAAACGGACAGCCTTTTTAAATTTTTGGCTCTAACTAAATTGCTCAAAAATTGAAGTGGGTGTGTCATTAAAATTATTTTGAAAAAAATCGTACAGGAAATGGGAGCCGTGCAAACTTTTGTTACACTTGCGTTGTAGCCACCCTGTGAAGCTATCTGTCACGCGCAGGACAACAAGGAAACTAAACATTAAAAGAGGATGACCGACGCTATATCACATAGACAATTCTATGGGTTGACCGTAGAGGTGTTGAAAAAGTAACTATTCGTTACTCGAGTACTCGTTACTCGACAAATAATGGAGTAACGAATACCGATGCGAAAATTAAATGATTACTTTCGTTTCTTTGATTACTTTGATTTCATCGACTATTTTAGTATTCAGTATTAAGTGCTAAGTTTAAAGATCTATTAAGAAAAAAAAGAACTTGACTTAAAGTATAAAAAAATATACTGGCTAATTGAAAGGAAGTCCAATTAAATCAATTATAAAAAGTAACTGCTTCATACTGAAACCAGTATGAACATATGGTGTTTAACATTGAAGATTTACTAACAGAATAACATATTAATTGTACAGATATTTCTAAATAGAGGACTATAAACATTGTTAATGCAATGTTCGAAATAGTGCCATCATCGGGACCTAAAATCGAAACTGTCGCAGAAACTATAACCAAGTAGGCAAAAGCCATGAAGATAGAGTCCAACGCCATGTCGAAGCAATTGAGCTTTTAGACAATACTGTGCTAGGGCGAAGTCTTAAACGAGCAGCTAAACAATATTGTGTCATAAATACGATAAAGATTTTATTTACAGTTGAATCACAGCGGGGAGATTGGTTATTTTAGCTAAATTCAACATTAGCTGAAATAAATGTGAATAGAACCATATAAGCACTTTAAACCATAGAAAAAAATGTTCTCTGAAAAATAATTTTATCAAAAAAATAAAAATAGACAAAAAAAAGACAATTTAAATCAGTCTGCAAGAATAAATTTTATTAAATATTTATTTCTCAATATCTATCGATCACTGGGAATATTGAAACCTGTTATAATTGTGATCAAATGATGGATTCATTTTTAACAATTTGAAAGAATATCGCTCGGAATATCATGTCCTCTGGAAGTATAGAAGGCTTCAGTGTAATCCTGAGTTTAATTTTGGGATGTGTTGTGTGTATGTGCATGTGTGACGGAACTGTCTTTATTAAACGGTGCTTAGTCCCTACCGGTCTATATTTTCGTTGCAAGTTTAACTCATTTGCCTTAATTGCAATAATTTTTAATATTTATATAATTATTTATACTTAAGTGCCTTGCAGTATATGCAATCTTTTTTCGTTGTTACAATGATGTACTACTACTATATAGGTTTAGAACGTTTCTTTACGTTGTCCGACGCCTATTCTCTACCTTCTTTGATCCTGACAATCATCTTCTGTCAGTGTCAGTTTTGTAACTCATTGATCTTTGGATTGACTGTTGCCATTCCAGTTTAGAATGCCCTGTTTTTCTGCGCCCTATTGGTTGCCATTCTAGAACCTGCTTTGTTAATCTTTCGTCGTGCATTCATTGTACATGGCCGTACCATATCAGTCTTTTAGTGATGTCAGCCGTTATCGATTCCCATTCTTTCTTTCAGTGGCGCACCCAGGAATGTGTCTTGGGGGGGGGGGGGGGGCCCGAGACCTCTCCAGCTAAAACGGGCGCCTCGCAAAAATCGTGCAACCAAAAAAAAAAAGGTAATTGTGTGTTGGAGCGGTCCGACAGCTCAAAAGGACGCCCTTCAAAAATCTTGCGACAAAAAAAAAAGGTCTTCTTGTTTTTCGCGCGTACGCGACAAAATTCTTGCGACCAACAAAAAAAAAAGTCTTCTTGTTTTTCGCGCGTACGCGACGAACTACGCCGCTGCTTGGGGGGGGGGGGGGGCGAGTCCTCATTATGTCAAATTTGAAGCTATTTTTTCTGTTTTATTAATATGTAGAAAATATGTAAAAAATCTAAGGCTTGGGGGGGACCCCCCATGTTTCTTTTATGGTCTCATTTCTTATTTGATCTGTTCTAGATATTCTCACTGATCTTCTTATTGCATCCATTTTGACACTTTCCATTTTTGTTTTGTATTTTTCTGTTACGCTACAAGTCTCTATTACATACAACGGCGTGCTTTTCACCATTGCTTCATTAATGTTAAATTTTACATTATTCTTTATCTCTCTGCTCCATAAATTACTGTTAAGACATCCAGTTGTTTTTCCATCTTCCATCGTCTACTTCTAACTCACTTGATTCGTTTTCAATACAAGAGTACTGTCCAGGTTCACTGTTAACTCCCACTTTTCGTATTTTTTCGTTAACTTTCTCATCATATACTCCATGCCTTCTTTATCATTAGCTACAATTACTTGGTCGTCAGCAAACTGTAGTGTGTATATGGTAAATCGGTCATTATGTTGTATTCCCATGCCGTGTACTTGACGTTTCCAGTTTTTTCGAGCTACTGCGATATAAATTTTCAAAAGAGTTCGAGAGATACAACATCACTGTCTGAAGCCTTTCGTTACCAGAAATTCTTTTGAAAGTCTTTTAATTTTATATTTTGACCCTTGGTATAGTTCTTTTATCCCTTTTATGTGTGTATGATTTATATTAGTTTGCTCTAACAATGTCCATAATTTTTCCACTAGAACGGTATAATATGCTTTTTGTAGGTCCACACAGGTAACATGAGTCTCTATATTTCTGGCGCTCCTTTTCTCAATTACTTGTTTAAGACAAAAAACATTATCACTACAAGATCTACCTGCAGGAAACCCACTTTGCTCTTCTTCTTCTTGTTCATGAAAATCATTCTCTATCGGATCTCTAAGAATCCTACCGTACAATCTACTTAGAGTACTGGTTACTAAAATTCCTCTGTAATTGTTGCAGTCCAGCTTCTTTCCTTTTTTATGTATTAAGGATATGAATCCAATTCTCCAATCATCAGGTACTGAATGTCCGTTTATGTATTGATTTATAATATATGTGAGATTTTCTAGTAGTTTCTGTGATCCATATTTGAGTATTTCAGCGGATATTCCTCTAGATCCGCTAGCTTTTTCGGATTTAAGCTTTTTAATACTATTCTTTATCATTTCTTTTTCGATGATTACTTCCGCTCCATGTACCTCTTCGGAGAAGCTGACAGATGTTCGGGTCTCGTTTCCTGCAGCAATCTCTTGTAGTTGTTCTGTCATTGTTCTGGTTTGATGATCTGAAGGTTTATTTTTTCTTTTGTTGGGTTTTTTACCGTATGGTTAACTTTTTCTTTTGTTGGGTTTTTTACCGTATGAATTTCCAAACTTCAAAACTTTGCCTATCTCCTATATATGTATTTATATTTTGGCATTTCCGCTCGAACATTTTTTTTTTTTTCGTGCGTATCAAACCTCTTAGCTGTCTTCTGCTTTCCCTGTATAATGATGTACCCATACAAAACTTACGAATAAATTTAAAAAAATAAGCCTCACTAGGGGATTAAATGTCAAAGGGATTTTTTGAGGTGTACTCAAAGACTTAATTAATTAATTTTCGGGGTCGTCCTCAAACATTGATGTTTTAGCCTTATTAGACTTCATTAATACGGCAAAACGAAAATGGAGAGGCGATGAAGTAAAGTCTGAAAGAGTAGATTTTATCAAGTAATAATCTAATTCTCCATAT
Organism: Aspidapion aeneum; assembly: GCA_963576565.1. Lineage (NCBI taxonomy): Eukaryota > Metazoa > Arthropoda > Insecta > Coleoptera > Brentidae > Aspidapion > Aspidapion aeneum. The sequence continues at coordinate 21,954,487 of OY755048.1, forward strand.
CTATCAATCACTAAGTAGTATTTAAGATGTGTATAGAAGACTTCAGTGTAATCTTGAGTTTAATTTCTGTGCTGTGTGTGTCCATCAGCCAATTTTTGATCACTGGGATATGTCGAATAAGTTAGCCTGAATCCACATGCATTTGTGAAATGCATTCGTTGTGTACCACGTGATCAATATCAACCAGAGATCGGTTTTTAATAAACTAGGCCATGTGTAGTGGTGATATAAACAGAAATGATTCATGTCAATGGAATACTTTTTTATTTTAGATAAAATTAAAACGATTGTGTTAAGATTATTCTTCTAATACTCTTAACAAATAAAAATTCAAGTATTTATTCCTGTGCAATTTTAATTAAAGAATTCAAATAAAGGATATGAACGGCATAGAAACTAACGTTAAAGAGGATATTTAAAATAACACACAACTATTCTTCATAGAATTATACTAAACAAAAAGGGAACCATCGTGAGAAACCATGAAGAAATTCTAAACAAAAATAAAAAACATTAATTCAGAACTACAACTTGAAATAACAAGCAAAGTGGAAATAAAGAAAGCATTAAAGAAAATGAAAAATAACAAATCACCTAGAAAAGACAGAGTAACGGTAGAGATGCTCAAGTACGGTCGGAAAGCTGTAGTTAATACCCCCCATATACATCTGAATAAAATACTAAAAGAAAAAATAATCGATATCTATTATACTACACAAGAAAGGCGATAGATCAGACCTAAAAAACTATCGACCTATAACACTCCTTAATGTAATTTGTAAGCTTTTCAGGAAAAGATTACCAGATAGACTAACAACAAAATTTGACGGATATCAATCAAAAGAACCAGCAGGCGTCAACAAAGGTTTCAGTATAGTTAACCACCTACTAACCATGAAAATCATAGAACGAGCCAACGAATACAACATAGGCTTGAGTATGAACTACACTAAAACTAAAATTATAACAAACACATCTGAAGATATCACGATCAGAATAAACCAAGAAAAAATAGAACAAGTAGAGGAAAAAATATTAAACTAAAAAAAGAAAACCAAACAGCTGATATCAAGAGACGAGTAATATTGGCCTGGGCAGCATTCGGTAAATTAAGCTACATATTAAAAAACAAAAAATATCCTCAGTACCTCAAGACGAAAGTGTAGAACCAATCCTTCTTGTACATACCTATGGATGTCAGACCTGGACACTTTTAAAAGCAAACATGGATAAGGTAATAAAGGCCCAAAGATTAATGGAAAGATAAATGTGGTAAGGGTAAGTAAGAGATGTCAGAGAAGAAGTAGCAAAATTAAAATGGAAATTTGCCGGTCATAATATCAGACAGAAGGACGATCGATGGAACAAATGTATTGTAAACTGGAGATCTTGGGAGAATAAAAGAAGTAGGGAAGAAACATGCGAGAATTAACAGACAGAGAAGAGTGAAGATGGAACGAAGAATAGATAGATAGTCTATTTAGTAAGCTGGTATCGGATAAGAATTCAGGAAAAAATAACCACAAAATGGCCAACTGATAGATCACGTTGGTGTTCATTCCCCTTCCATATCTCTGATATCAACCAACGACATTTTAGAAAATCAAATCAGCCTAAAATTTTATTGGTCAATATTGATTGAATTGAATTAGCCGCTCTTGCCTATTTCGCCGGGTAGGTTATAAAATGATTTATTTGATCCGTATTTAGAGGTGTGAGCGCAAAGTGAGAATCGAGAAAGACCGATCGCTTTAGTAATTTAACATTGCTCTCGATCCGTGCAACTAGAGACACTTAAAACTTCACACTGGAAAGACTGATTACTGCGGGACAAAAGATTAAGAAAGAGAGCTTTTAAATTATGTAAACAAAAGAAAACTACAAAAAATAAGTATCGAAAAACAGACGCTGGAATCTTTATATTTATAATCTCGTTTATACCAACCAAACATTTTAGGGCATATTGGCAAGCTGAAAGGTCAAAATTTCCAATCATATGTCAAAACTTTTTTCCTTAAAAACATTACTTCAAAGTTAAAACATAGGATGTCATAAACTGGAACAAATAACCCAAGACATCGTTATTTATAGACAAGAAATTTCAAAGAATTCTTTTAGGAAAAACTTTCTAATTTTTTCCCTCCTTGTAAGTCTTCAAACTCGTTTCAGCAAAGAGAGGAGACAATTTGTGCTAAGCCTGTCCTAGTATTCTACTTTGAGGTTCACGATTGTCGTGGGCATTTTTAAGACAACATAGCCTGTAAAACAGTGTTAATATTGACCTTAAAAACTTATTGAAAGTTAAGAACGTTTTTGGTGTGTTACGTAAGTTAGAGTTACTTATTTTTTATCTGAATTAATTCCTTTAAGGCAGGTTTTTGGTTAAGTTACAGGTTGAAAATTATAATTTTTAACAAATAAGTACGCCCTAAAACGGCTCTGGAACGAAATAGCGATGTACAAAATAGCGACTATTAAAATAGCGGTATCGAAATAGCGACAATCAAAATAGCGATGTAATGAAAAGGCGACTATCAAAATAGCGATGTAACAAAATAGCGATTGTAACGAAATAGCGATGTAACAAAAAAGCGATGTAACAAAATAGCGACTATCAAAATAGCGATGTAACAAAATAGTGACTATCAAAATAGCGATGTAACAAAATAGCGACTATCAAAATAGAGATATTTCGGTTCCGTTTTGGCATATAGCTCGACTAAAAGGTTTCTTTCTAATGGATCGTTCATACTCGTCTTTTGTCTAGTCTTTTGTCTTGGTTTAGTCATATGTCTTGTCATAAGAAAGTTAAAACCACTGTTTCTTATGGGAGTGTTCATACAATGTTTTTGCTTTTGTTTTTGATTAGTCTTTGTCTTAAGAGTTGCCAACTTTCAATCCTTAGGACAATGACTAAGACGAGTAACAGACATCAGCTGATATTTGTTGTTTTTTTTTACAAGGCGTCCGAAGAGCGCAAGCGCGCGGCCGAAATTTTAAATTTACCGCCATTAATCATGTTTTTAACAGAAAATCTCGACATAACCTCAAAATTTTATTTGATTTTTTTGTTTCTTTTTCGCTTTTGTTCTTTCGTGTCTGTGTTTCGTGCACAGATTAGGTTAAATAAGATTGTTTTGTGTAGAAAATGACTTTTGAAGAGGGCCTTTTATTTTTTTCAGTCGGTTATGACTAAGACTAATCAAAAACAAAAGACGAGTATGAACAGCCGATTTTGTTTAAGACAGCTAAGACTAATCAAAGGACAAAGACTAATCAAAAACAAAAGACTAAGACGAGTATGAACAATACTTAAGAAATGTTTTCAAAAAAAAACTTTCCTGACTCCTTTCCCGGGATCCTAAAGTGTGTGAATCCGAACCGAACCGAACCGACCCAAACTGAACCGAACCGAACCAGCATATTTTTTCAAAAAAAACTCTCCAGACTTCTTTTCCGGAATCCTAGAGAGTATGAATCCGAACCGAACCGAATTCGGTTCAGATCGGTTCGGTTCGGTTCGGATTCACACCCTCTAGGATCCCGGAAAAGAATCAGGAAAGTTTTTTTTTTTTAATAAGCTGGTATAGTCAAAATAGGATATAATAGCGCATTTCGATTTGGATTGATTTGATTCGATTCGGTTTGGTTTGATTCAGTATTTTCATACACCGCCATTTACATACATCGCTATTTTGATACATGGCTATTTTGATACATCGCTATTTTGATATATCGCTATTTTGATTGTCGCTATTTTGGTTGTCGCTATTTTGATATATCGCTATTTTGATTGTCGCTATTTTGATACATCGCTATTTTGATATGTCGCTGTTTTGTTACAAACGCTATTTTGATACATCGCTATTTTGATAGTCGCTCTTTCATTACATCGCTATTTTGATAGTCGCTATTTCATTACTCGCTATTTTGAACGTCGCTATTTTGTACATCGCTATTTCGTTCCAGAGCCCCCTAAAACGCATCGTTTAACTATATAGCAAGATCTTCCAATTCATTTAACCATATGGAAACTTCAAAAAAAAAACTCTCCAGACTTCTTTTCCGGAATCCTAGAGAGTATGAATCCGAACCGAACCGAATTCGGTTCAGATCGGTTCGGTTCGGTTCGGATTCACACCCTCTAGGATCACGGAAAAGAATCAGGAAAGTTTTTTTTTTTAATAAGCTGGTATAGTCAAAATAGGATATAATAGCGCATTTCGATTTGGATTGATTTGATTCGATTCGGTTTGGTTTGATTCAGTATTTTCATACACCGCCATTTACATACATCGCTATTTTGATACATGGCTATTTTGATACATCGCTATTTTGATATATCGCTATTTTGATTGTCGCTATTTTGGTTGTCGCTATTTTGATATATCGCTATTTTGATTGTCGCTATTTTGATACATCGCTATTTTGATATGTCGCTGTTTTGTTACAAACGCTATTTTGATACATCGCTATTTTGATAGTCGCTCTTTCATTACATCGCTATTTTGATAGTCGCTATTTCATTACTCGCTATTTTGAACGTCGCTATTTTGTACATCGCTATTTCGTTCCAGAGCCCCCTAAAACGCATCGTTTAACTATATAGCAAGATCTTCCAATTCATTTAACCATATGGAAACTTTATTTTGTCCTAATAAAAAAAACGTGAGAGTGGTTGAAAACCATAAACTTAAAACACAGCCTTGCCAGGAAGTAGTGGCGGGAGACAATGCTGTGTGGGAGTTTTGACATAACCAAACATTTTTAACGTTGGTTAGTTTCACTAACTTTTTGCAGATCAATTTCAGATGACGTCACAAACCTTGAACCAATGTTGATATTTTTAAGACTGTTTCATGATTTAAGTTGTTTTTGTGTTTATTTTTTCATGAAAAACTAAAAAAACACTGTGATGAACATAACCTACATAATTTTTTCATGTCAACATTGTCGATTCCGGGATTAAAAATAAGATAAGAATAAATGTGTTTGTTGTTAAAATTAGAAGAAATTTGGCGACGACATGTAATTGAATTGCTTTTATGACCAAACATCAACATTAGGTCATAAATTAAAAAAAAAATAATTTTTGTATTTTTGAAAACATAAAAACACTTTTTTTTTTGTTAAAATGAAATTTTTTGAAGGGCGCGTGAATTTTTTGGAGGTAAAATTCATGGATTCTACAAAAATATTTCCTATATATCTCAATGTATATATAAAATATTTCTATAATCCCAATATTACATAACATTAATTAATATAATTCATCATTATTTTTTTCACAAGTGGTTAAACATAGTAGGGAAGGCCGTGAAATTTTTTGGAACTTATTTTCTTTGTCAGCAAACATGAATAGAATTGTTCAGTGAGCAATTCTAAAAAAAATGTCTATATAAATAAACCCTTTCAATTTTCCGATGGGTTAGCAAAATGCAAACAAAGAATGAGTGCAGTTTTGAATTCGACGAACTTTCTTTTGTTAATAATGCCTATATGTTTTTTAGAGAAAGTTATACTTAAGCTAAGTATAAAAAATAGTAAAAACACATATTTTTTTTCCATTCTGCCAGATATAGAGCGCGCACAAAACAGGGACCTCAGAAGGCATTTTGAGTTATTTTGAACCATACGAGCTAAAATAACGTTGAAAACTTTTCTAAACACAGACATATAGTCCAAACCTTGGTCAAAGACTCATCTAGGTAACTTAGATATGTAAGGTAAATCAAAAAGAAATTTTTTCATTCAAACCTTTTTTTCATTCTACGAGTGAAACGACAGCGAACCAAGGAAACTAAGTCCATGGCGGGACGAAAACGTCCACCGGTCTATAACTATCTATACCAAAGGGTTTGTTTGTTTGTTCTACTTTGTGTCAGGCAAGCCACGCTGAGGATGGAAATGCCTTTTTCCGAAACACCGGTGTCCGTGGTTGACTATATTCCTATAAGTTGCCTTTATACTTTGTTAGATATGTAAGACAACCTGTGCTAATTACCAATTTTCTTCTTCCAAATTACCTTGGTCTTTGTCCCCACTTTGGGAAAATGTCGGTAAATTTCCCTCTTTTTTAAACTATTAATTTTCTATAGAGAAAAATTACTTTCTTATTTTAAATAAAGTTAACCCAATTTTAACCAAAAATGTTACTTCGGAATTTGGAATATGTTGTAATGTATAGTGTTCAAACCACCCTCTGAAATTACTTCCAACTAGCCAATAGATTTTTACATTTTAGTTCTTCTTATTTTTAGCTTTTCATTCGACCTTAAGTGGCATATCGAGATATTTTGCTTGATTTGAATATGGTACTTGAATGATAATAATTGTGACTTGTATTTGAAAAATCAACATAAATTGATTTGGTTTCATTTAATGGTATGCGATATACTTTTATCCATTTTTTTTGCCATCGGAAAATGTTGCTAAATGGCAACGCTTTCATTTTTGGTTTGGTTTTGTGGCATAGCATGTCAATAATAAATATAAACAGGGTGTATTTTGAATAATAAAATATTAGCACTACACTTAAATTTTAAAAAATTATTTGTTGAAAAAAAATATTACTAAAATAAGCAAAAAACTTACCGAAAAAGTAGACACGACCGATCCCAAAGTAAGACCCCAGACTTTGACAGTCTTGTCTTCAGACCCAGATGCCACAAAAAGCCCACTGGGGGCAAAATGTACTGCCGTGACGGCTCCAGAATGCCCGTTTAATGTCAAAACCAATTCTTGGTTGTTCAGTTGCCAAATGTTGACCAAATTGTCCGACGCCCCGGTAACTGACAATTGTCCATCTCTTGAGACGTCCAAACAAGAGATGAAGCCGGTGTGACCGCTTAGGTGTTGATGGGATTTCTTTTTTAGTTTCAGGAAACTTTTTATGTGGTCAGTCGAACGGAAAGGATAAAAGATGACCTTACCGCCACCTGCGGAAAAAAAGAAAACAATTTAAGCCGAATGTAATGGAAGGGGCCGATAAGTTATTTCTGCAGATAAAAGCTCACAAAATACATTTTTTAAATATCAAAAAAGTTTTGTGGCTAATCGGGTAAAAAGAAGTTTTTGTGTCTCTCATATTTTTCCGTGGGTAGCTTGAAAGCTTAACCTCACGGGAGTCCAATATCTAATGGACATCTAATAAGCGTTGACAGTTAACTGTTTCGTCCTTATGGGACTCCTCAGAACACTGCTTGGTCAATGTGACACCCTTGCGATGTTAAGTAGACGGTTTTATCTCTAAGCCTATGTATATAGTGGGAAAAGTCTCGCAAGAAGAGGCGCCATCTACCGAGATGCGAAAGAAACTAGAACAAGAGCAGGTGAAAATAAACTGCTATACATATCGTTCAATGAAAAGATCGATTGCAAAGAAAAAAAAACAAACCATCCACATTTTTTACTACCAAATTTCTTGAAAAAACCGCATAACATATGAAACAATATTGACAAAGTTATCTTCCTTTTTAGATATCATCTTTAATTTATCGTGTTGATGGGATCTCTCTTTTTATGTAGTCATTAGAACAAAAATGATAGAAGATAACCTTACCGCCACCTCCGGGAAAAAATAAAATTTTTGAGGTCTATTTCAACATTAAAAGGTCACGAAATATATTATTTACTATCAAATTTGTTTAAAAAAACAGCATAAATAAAGACACTATTTTGATAAACTTAATTTTCCTTTCTAGATATCATCTTTGAATTATTTTCTTTTCTTTGCTGATAATAATTGCTTGTGGAAACGCCCGAATAACTACTGGCTACTTTGACCTTTAAATAATAGCCAGTAGTAATAAGAGTACAGCCGGAGGCCCCCTCCACTTTTTAGGAAACAAAGCTAACCGTTTCAGATAATAACTTTATTTTATGTTCTTTTGATTGGTTATGCTCGAAAGACCTTGGTATCTACGAGTTACGTTGACCTTTAAATAATAGCCAGTAGTAAAAAGAGGACAGATGGAATCCTCCTCCACTCCATTTTTTAAAAACCAAAGCTAACATGCCTACTGAGTAGTGCCCAAAAATGTTAAAAAGCCTGGGTATTTACGAGTTACTCGGACTTTTTAAGGACAGCCAGTAGTAATAAGTGTACATATAGAAGCCCCTCTGCTCTGCTTAAAAAATACTCTGCCAATATATGGGCCCCTAAGCTCACACTAGGTACTATAGTTATAGTTTACGTGTGAGCTAATATAACTAAAAACTGAAATATATTTTATTCAACTCCAGACTAAATTACCTTTTGTTTGATACCACACAAGCTATGTTTTGACTTAAACTCAAATTTTTAAAATCTACCCCCACCCTTAAAAAAAACAAAAACTAAAATATATTTTGTTAAACTCCGGACTTAATTACCTTTCGTTTAATATCACACACGCCATATTTTCACTTAAACTCTAATTTTTGAAATATACCCCCACCCTTTTTTTAAAATAAATTAAAATGTATTTTGTTTAACTCCAGACTCAATTACCTTTCGTTTGATATCACACACGCCATATTTTCATATAAACTCTAATTTTTGAAATCAACCCCCACCCTTTTATTTGGTTTGTGTTCGGTGGATTTTGTTAATTTTTAAATGGGACCATCTCGACCCAAGACCCAGCCTAGGTACCAAATTTCATTAAAATCGGCCAAGCGGTTTTTGAGTTATGCGCGTTGGTCGTTACAGACAGACATACAGACAGACAGACAGACAGACAGACAGACATACAGACAGACAGACAGACGGCGCAACAAAAAAGTTTCAAAATCATCTGAAACGCAAAGATATATAAAAAATTTTGAAATCGGAGTAACTTTTTTTTTCTCGAAAAAATTAGGATCACCATAGCTCACACTACTATAGTATAGTATATGTGTGAGCTAATAATAAAACGAGATAAAGAGACATTATTATTTCGTCTGCTTTCGATTGTTTCCGCTCGTACCTACTGGGGAATGCCCAATAAAGTCGAAAAGATTGGGTATCTTTGACAATTTTAAGAATAACCAGTAGTAAAAATACTCTGCCAATATATGGGCCCCTAAGCTCACACTAGATACTATAGTTATAGTGTACGTGTGAGCTAATATAACTAAAAACTGAAATATATTTTATTCAACTTCAGACTTAAATTACCTTTTATTTGATACCACACAAGCCATGTTTTGACTTAAACTCAAATTTTTGAAATCTACCCCCACCCTTAAAAAAAACAAAAACTATAATGTATTTTGTTAAACTACGGACTCAATTTCTAAAATAAATTAAAATGTATTTTGTTTAACTCCAGACTCAATTACCTTTCGTTTGATATCATACACGCCATATTTTCACATAAACTCTAATTTTTTAAATCTACCCCTACTCTTTTATTTGGTTTGTGTTCGGTGGATTTTGTTCATTTTTGAATGGGACCATCTCAACCCAAGACCCAGCCTAGGTACCAAATTTCATTAAAATCGGCCAAGCGGTTTTTGAGTTATGCGCGTTGGTCGTTACAGACAGACATACAGACAGACAGACAGACAGACAGACAGACAGACAGACAGACAGACAGACAGACAGACATACATACAGACAGACAGACAGACAGACAAACAGACGGCGCAACAAAAAAGTTTCAAAATCATCTGAAACGCAAAGATATATAAAAATTTTGAAAATCGGAGCAACTTTGTTTTTCTTGAAAAAATTAGGATCACCATAGCTCACACTACTATAGTATAGTATATGTGTGAGCTAATAGAACCGATTGAAGCCCCTTTCTCCCTTTTTTTTTGAAAAATACAACTAACCGTTACAGATATAATATTTGTTTTTTCTTCTTTTTATTGATTATGCTAGTGTGCCCAATAAGGTCTACAAGTCTGGGTATCTACCAGTTACTTTGAGGTCTTAAGAACAGCCAGTATTAATGTGCATGTATAGATTGGAGCATAATCTTCCTCTATTTTTTGAAAAACTAAGCTTACCCAACCTAACTTCCGCAAAAAAAAACTGTGAATTGAGTTATTAAGTCCAGGCAAACATGATCAACCTGAGCCTAGAACACTAGAGCTCTCCTTTGATCAGTAAAAAGAACAAGAATCACGTGACACGGCACCCATTAGACCATTTTTTTCTTTTTAAAATCAAGGACTTTGACCCGGTTAAATTACGTTGGTTACTAAATATAAGTTAGTTTAACTCGGATCTTCAATAATGGAGTGGAGAGGGATCCCACTATTACAGGATGGGCCAAATTGGATGTTTCTTGGGGGTTTAAGGTATTTCTAGCCGAGATACATAATTATAAAACGGGTAGACTTGTCCTGGGCTTGATTTTCGAAAGTCTTTAAATATCCAAACTGCTTCTTGATACGCCTCGTAGTTTTTCAGCTACGAGGGAATTTTGAAACGTCTGCAGTTATGGAGGTTGCCTATATCTTTAACTTAACATTTAATTTTGATCTAAATTAAAAATATTCCATCTGTCAAATATATTACATAAAGTTGGTATTTTTCTTATGGAATGACCCTACTTTTATTTGATTTTTGTAATCAGCGTAAAATTTCCTTAAAAATGATATATCACATACTAAATTTAATTTTTTAAAATTTTGTATTATTTTTATAAATTTATTTTTTAATAACTTTTTTATTTTAAAACATTTAAATATATTTAAATATAAAATAAAAATCAAATATAAAAAAATACAAATATATATAAATAATTATCACTCATTCCATAAAGAAATAACGATTATATGTAATATCTCAAAACCTAAAGATTGGATACAGAGCCCCGCCCCTTTCCGCCCCTAACAGTAAAGCAAGCAAATGGCATTTTCTGTAAGTCAGGCAGCTGCGTGAGCACTCGTGTTAGTTCGAACCTTGATTCTTTAGGGAGAAGTTAATATATTTTTGCACTAGGCCCGGCGCGGAGCCTTTTAAAGGCGATGCGCGGCGATGCAAGCCATCCCCGATTTCGGCGAATTTTGGTAGGGATAATAGAGATGACGAAAAAAATCATGATATCTTTGTTGGATAGATTTATATATCGGGTTCCTTTCTCGCACTTCAATAGGAGAAGCTTTAAGAATTACATTGGGGCAGGCGGTATAAAAATTTTTTTTAAAAAGCAATGTAAACCAAAATGAAACTTTCCTAAATAAAAAAGTTACAGGCCACCTTCATAAATGCAGACTTTTCAAAATCGCCGCGTAGCTGTAAAACTACGGGGTCAATCAAGAAGCGGGTTTGACATTTGAAGACGTCTCGAAAAAACCCCAAAAAACATTGACTATGGCCCTCTTTATACCCTATAAATATTTTTTGGTATGGGTGTTTTGAATGTATGTATCCTTTTGGTAACTTAAATCACTTATAAATTTTCCATTATTACTATCTTAGTATGAGCATGAAGTTAGCGAAGCACCCATCGCAGATCGAATCGTGACTAGGTGGATAATTTGCCGTTATTCGTGTATTAGTTGTGGAAAAATTAATTTTGTCGCTCTTATTTTTGACCCTTTTTTTGGGTGCTTCGCTAACTTCATATGAGGTTAGCGAAGCACCCTCGTAAAAATGGCTTTTATCAAAATCTAATATGGTGGATAATTTGCCGCTAATTAGTCGTGAATTAGTTGTGGAAAAATTAATTTTGTCGCTCTTAATTTTGACCGTTTTTGAGGGTGCTTCGCTAACTTCATATTTTGGCACCTATCGCAAATCGAATCGCTACTAGGTGGATAATTTGCCGTAAATTAGTCGTGAGTTTGTTGTGGAAAAATTAATTTTGTCGCTCTTATTTTTGACCGTTTTTTAGTGTGCTTCGCTAACTTCATATGAAGTTATTTAAGCACCCTCGTAAAAATAGCTTTTATCAAAATTGAATATGGTGGATAATGTGCCGCTAATTAGTCGTGAATTAGTTGTGGAAAAATTAATTTTGTCGCTCTTATTTTTGACCCTTTTTTTGGGTGCTTCGCTAACTTCATATGAAGTTAGCGAAGCACCCTCGTAAAAATAGCTTTTATCAAAATCGAATATGGTGGATAATTTGCCGCTAATTAGTCATGAATTAGTTGTGGAAAAATTAATTTTGTCGCTCTTATCTTTGACCCTTTTTTTGGGTGCTTCGCTAACTTCATATGAAGTTAGCGAAGCACCCTCAAAAACGGTCAAAAATAAGAGCGACAAAATTAATTTTTCCACAACTAATTCACGACTAATTAACGGCAAATTATCCACCTAGTAGCGATTCGATTTGTGATGGGTGCCAAAATATGAAGTTAGCGAAGCACCCAAAAAAAGGGTCAAAAATAAGAGCGACAAAATTAATTTTTCCACAACTAATTCACGACTAATTAGCGGCAAATTATCCACCATATTCGATTTTGATAAAAGCTATTTTTACGAGGGTGCTTCGCTAACTTCATATGAAGTTAGCGAAGCACCCAAAAAAAGGGTCAAAAATAAGAGCGCCAAAATTAATTTTTCCACAACTAATTCACGACTAATTAACGGCAAATTATCCACCTAGTCACGATTCGATCTGCGATGGGTGCTTCGCTAACTTCATGCTCATACTCTTAGTTTCTCGTTATACTGTAGGACCTTTAATATTAGAAATTTGTTAATAAATGTAAATTAAATTGTCTACAGTTCACTCTTTAATACGTAAAATCATTTAAAATGTAAATTAAATGTTAACAATATTACATTCAATCGAAGAGGCAAATGTTTCACGCACCGCCGCCGGCGCCTTTGTCACCCTAATTTGCGAAAATTTACAGCACTAAATTGTGTGAGCTATTTTTAATTTAAAACTCTGTAGGAGCCAGGGGCAGTTTTCGAGTTGTCAGATCTACCGCAAAAAAAGAGTGGAATTAGAGAATTATTAAAATAAAGCCAGGCTATAATAGTGACAAAATTGATATGCCAAAGTCGAATTTACAACTAAGTCGTTTTTTTTTCATCAATAAAAAAAGACAGTATTTATTTCACTTTATATAGTAAACAAACGCCGTATATTAAAAGAACGCAGCTGATGTTACAATGTGAAGGTGTTAAAATACTGACTGGCACTATAGCCTGCCTTTATTCCAATAATTCTCCATTATGATAGACTGAAAGCACTGACCTCTTACCAATACAACATGGAATCAAATACGTTAGAGCATAAATATCCCTCATTTAATTCTTAATGTTCCTTTTTCGGGTAGACCGGATTTCGGTTACTGCGCATGCGTCAGTTTTGTTGGTATTGGAACATACTCTGTTACGTCAATACATGATTTGACAATTGTCAAAAATTTAGGGTCATGTCTATTATTCTTTTCTAGTTGTTGGTGAACAATTATCAAATTGTGGATTAAAATTGTAGTTTTTATAAAATTAACTGTGCAGATTTATTCTAGACAACATGAAGAGTGTTTAATGGCATCTATAAACCACTTCTAATTTTATTAACAAATTATAAAGAAAAATACAAATACTTACCTATGGAATGGCACTCCCTTAAGTCTCCCGGACAGTTTTCCACAAACCGCAAATGTTTTACGTGAATTATTTCCCATTTTTTACAGAAAAAAACATAATTTTACACGACAAACGCAAAACACCGCAAAATGATAATAAAGAACAAATATGGCGTCGACCCATATAGTAGCTGTGTGTCAATATGACAAAACACACGCATGCGCACTTAAAAATTCGCGTCTGCAAATTTAAATTTGCCATTATTTCCGAAGCATTTTTTGAACATGTATTTATGCGTATGGCAAAAGTTAAAATAAAAGCAAAACCAACCAAAGGCTTTCAAGTAAATAAAGGTCTTAAACAAGGTTGCTGTATCTCGCCTACGCTCTTCAAGATATACTTGGAACAAGTCCTTAAAGTATGGAAGAGAAAATGCCAAAACATGGGAATTCCGTAGGACGAAACCACCTTGTATACTTTATGTATCGCCAATGATCAGATAGTGGTGAATCAGGATTATGACGACCTCGAATATATGATACGAAAACTAATAGAAGAGTACAATGAGTGGGGACTAGAGGTTGATCTCAATAAGACAGAGTATATGTGTATCGGTGGAATGAAACAGGATCTAATCTTAAATACCGGGCAGCGAATTCAGTCATGTGATGAGTATAAATACTTAGGTCTAAAAATTACAGCTGACGGAACACTAGACAAAGCTATAAAAGATCGAAACGTTCAAGGAAGGAAAGCAATAACTTTATTAAATGGAATAATTTGGGACCAAAGTATATCAAACATAACAAAAAGCTTATATATAACACCATTGTAAAAAGTATTATTACATACGGCTCAGAAGTATGGCCAATCAAGGATAGAACAGAAAAAATGCTTTCCGCTACGGAGATGGACTATTGGAGAAGAGCAGCAGGGAAATCAAAAAGAGAAAGAGTTACAAATCAAAGAATAAGAGAAATTATGACAGTGGGTGAACGTACTTTAGTGGATGATATAAGAACAAAACAACTGGTGTGGTCATGTACAAAGAATGAATGATGAAAGACTACCTAAACAAATACTACAATGGAAACCAACTGGCCGAAGAGAACGAGGACAGCCAAGGAGAAGCTGGAGAGAAGGAATAGACAGTGAAATAAGAATAAGAGGCCCAGATGATGAATTATGGGCAAACAGAAACGAGTGGAGATTGGGTATCGGAAGACATAGAACGTTGTGAAACCGATAATTAAATAAATATATATATATATATATATATATATATATATATATATATATATATATATATTGATGCTGTATGCTCTAACGTATTTGGGAAGAATTAACTACAACCGGAATGTTTGCCTCTTTAATGTTTATGCTCTATAAAGGTGTCCTCCAGAAATCATAGTGAAACACGCAAATAAGATGTAAAAATTATTTTTTTCTTTGGACGATGTTCCTAATATTTCTTTTTGTAGGTTATCTTTTTTATTTAAATAATTTATTTGTAATACTTTCTCTCGCAATATTTCTCTTTGCCTCGTTTTTTTTTCATTTCTACGGTCTTTATTAATTTTCTAAAAATAACAATATCTCAGTTTCTCAAGAAACAGGTCAGCTCAAGGGGATATTAATAAGGCAAAAGAACTCAAGCACATTAAGACAAAAATCCCTTTTCTTTGAATTTCAACTGAGACTCACGGATTTCTGAAGAGGGAGTTCTGCGTATGGCATATAATAAGCGTGTAAGAGTTTTGAAATAACACTTTTGTAGGAAAAGCATTTAATATTTTTTGATAAAACTTTTGACAATTAGTAAAGAAAAGAATTCCTTAGCGCGCATTTAAATTCTTAATAAAAAAAATAAACTTCAAGCCTCAAAAAACGTGCCTAAATTACCCAATTTTTAGTCATTTTTTGATACATTATTTTGTCTAGAACCGTCTTACCGCAATGGGGTTTTAAATGCTCTGTGCATAATTTTTAAAATTATCTACTTTTGTCTAGCTGATCCTCCCTCCTCTACCCCTCAAGTACTTATATACTGTAGTGGACAAGTGGCAAGCAAATAAAACCTGAAACATGATTCCAATAGCAACCGAAAAATATATATGTCGAAAATTCCCACGAAGGGGGAGCGTTACCCTATGCTAGCCTTCGGTCGAGTAATTAAGTTATCTGTCAAAGCTTTATGTAATTTAGTAACATTTTTCTTGGTTAAAACATTCTGAAACCTGCCTTAACCGGACGCGAACCTCTGACAACGTGACGGAGCGCTGCACGACATGGGCATAAATATTATTTAGTATGCTGGCAACAACGCACTCTGCAGCCGGGGAATTACCTCTTTCCGTTTTAGTGCGGAGACTAAATTCTTCTGTCGTATTTGCAACATATTTTATTCGGCGGGACTTCTGTGTTTTATTTTTATTATTCAGTTAGGTAGTAATAGGACTCTGAAATGGCGCCTAGTTAAAAACTTCTTAGTTTATGTGAAGAAATGGAAGTTGTTTACGTTTCGGAGAACGAACATCTATCAGCACGAAAGATCGCTGAAAAATTTAATATTGGAAAAAGTCAAGCAGCGGAAACTGTTAATAAATATATATTAAAATTTCGCAGTTCGACGAAACCGCGAGTGTCCGCTTATAGGAGGTTTCACTGTAAACACCTCCGCCACTGGAAAACACATGGTCTTGTTATGTAAGCAAACCGCCAGTTCTTATGCTGCCACATTGTTTTAAATCTATTATACCTGTACGGTTTTGTATTATTACTACTGAGATTCAAAAAACTATATACTTGCTAATAGAATTTTAAATCATTTTTAATACAAGAAAGTATTCTCTGGCTTGATGCTCGAAGAGTAATCTGTATTATGGTATTGTAATATTTTTAAGATTTACAAAGAAATATTTGTATCATTAAAGGCTTAGGAGTATTTTCAAATTGACTTGGCAATTGAACAATGTCGAGGGATCTTTTACTTCTACAAACCTGCCTATGGTCTGAAGTTATGCTAAACTCCACATCATAATTTTTGAGATAACTTTTTGACAGTTATCAGCTGTTTACCATAACAAATAGCATAGGCAAACGAAAAAAAGTTGTAAAAAGTTGTCTCAAAAATAATGATATGAACTGTACTTTTAGTAGTTCAATTTTGTATGGTTCTAATTTTTTTGGCAAGGAGCGTATAATTCCTATTTTTACCTAACGAATAGCATACTTATACAATTAAGTAGATTTAATGCAATTATTTTTTAAAAGACCCGACAAAAGATAATTTTTGCTTTAAATTGAAAGCTTTAAAACGCATTTCCCCGTCAAACGCTTAAAAAACGTAATAAAAATAAAATAAAGGAAAAAATAATCCTTCTTTTTTTCTTTTTGAAGTTAAATTAGAGCCACCTGAGCGTGCAACTTTAAATTTATTTTTAAGATGCCTTTTGAAACTTGAATCATTGCGACTCGTTTATCGCTTGCAACATCAAAGGAAGGTTATTAGAGTTTCTTTAAGAAATACTAACAGTTTATAACCTGCCAAGTAAAAAGTTTTAAAAAAAATCTTGCCAAAAGCTAAGACCGCTTCGACTTCGAAAAAAATCTTTATAAGAAAATCAGGTCTTGCGAAAATATTTTTGTTTTGGTCCAAATTACGCAAAATTTTTTAAGGAGTATAATATAGTTAGAATGTTTTTTATGAATGAATGTATGAACCTGTATACATTTTATAATTTTAATTTGTACCTCTTTATGCGGACGAAAAGTAGTGTTTTTCTTTAAATTAAAAAAAACAAAAACATTTTCTAAAAATAAGAATTAACACGTACGCCATTTTGAAGAATCAAGTATGATTCTGTCCGACATCCTAAATTCTAAGATGGAGGCAAATTTTGATTATAATCTTTAAAGAGCAATCAATTCTTACGATATTTTTTTTTATTTCACTAAAATCGGTTTAGTAATAACGAATTTATAAAGAAATTAATGCAGACAGGATCGACAATGCAATCGTATAATCTGTAAAACAATGGTTGAAACAAAAATAGATTTTTTGAGAACCATTACACCTATTTTACTAATTTATACCTCGCTGTGTGGAGGAAAAGTAGTGCTTTTCTATAAATTCAAAAAAAAACTGAAACATTTTCGGAGAATAAGAATAAATATGCCATTTTGAATTAAGTTTGATTCTGTCCACCATCTTAAATTTTAAGATGGCGATAAACTTTGATCATGATCTTTAAAAGGAAATCAATTCTAACCAGGATGTTTTTTATTCGGTTCAGTAGTAATAAACTTAGAAGGAAATAAAATGCAGACATGATTGGCAAGGCAATCGTTTAATATGAAAAACATTGGTTGAAACAAAAATATTTTTTTAGGACCACTGAACCGATTTTGCTGATTCGTATCTTGTTGTGCGTGGAAAGGATGGAGCTTTTTTACTAATTAAAAGTAATTAAAACATGTTTGCAACACAAGAATAAACGAGCATCTTTAAAGGGTACATTTTATTTTCGTCCGCCATTTTGGATTTTGAGCTGGCGGACAAAAAAATATATTATGTCAAAACTCTGATTAATTATCTGCCAAGTGCAGATTGTCCCATTAAAATCGATTTTATAGTTCAAGAGTTATAATGAAAAAAAAATTGACCGTTTTTTTTGGCCCACCCGGTTTAACATAATAATTTTTTTCCCGAATTCGTCACGATAGTTGTTGTTCTGTATAAAGGATGACTGTGTGTGTGTGTGGTGTACTGAATTCTTACCTGCTGTAATAAGAAAATCATCTTTATCCGTTATCTTGACAGTGGAAACTTCACCATTTTGTCCGGTCATTGTTTTTAAAACTTTAGCGGAATGAATGTCGTAGATGTATACTTTTTTGTCGGAACATCCCAGAACAATGCGGGTGCTGTCCTGTGTCACGCAGAGCGAACGAATCTAATCAAAAGTTGGTATTTTAAAGCCTGCTTTCCATGGAGCGTATTATCCGCGCGGATTTTTTCCCAGGCTTTGATTGGCTACAATTTTTAAATCAACCAATCAGAGCCCAAGAAAAAATAAATAAATCCTAGCGACTGCTGTCCATGGAGTGTATTATCCGCGCGGATTTTTTCCCAGGCTTTGATTGGCTACAATTTTTAAATCAACCAATCAGAGCCCAAGAAAAAATAAATAAATCCTAGCGACTAATGCACCATCTGAAGTAAGGGCGTTTGCATACAGGACCGTAACGGCACGATTTGCCGCACGCGATATATCGCGATGCATCCGCTGAGTGCTCGTCCACTACACGGTATATCGTGCGAAACTTGTCATGGACTGCACGCTCTGAATGACAACAATGCACGAAAAATATCATTGGCGATATTGTGCGGTGTGTGCTACAAATCATTTATTCCTATTGGCGTTCAAAAGTCAGGCGACCCGAATTCGCGCGTTTTTTGACCGCCCAATCGCAGATTTGTGCGGCACCGACAAGCCCAGTGTTGCACTCAGTGCACATTTTTTGGCACGGACTCTCCGAGCTCGTGTTGCACTAGTGCACTTTTGTATTCTTTTGAAACTGCACGGGGGCAATTTTTTGATAGCACCACAGTGTCAGTGGACCACGAGTGGCACACTAAATTTCTCAAAAGAATTCGCTATAAATATCGTCGCGGCATTTTTCAGCCTGTGGGCGACACTGCATTTAATTGTATGACAAATTTATGATTTTTGGTCGTTGCGATATCGCGTACGATTCATCGTGCGCGGCAAATCGTGCCGTTACCGTCATGTGTGGCCCCAAGATACTAAATTCAAAATTATTTTGTTAATACAATATTAGTTAAGTGTTTTTTTGAAAAACTTCTTCTTTTGTAGTATTTAAATCTTTTTAATGTTTATTTTTTTAAGACGTATACGTAAATTCTAAAATATTATTTTTAACCAGTATATTAAATTACATACTCAAGCGTATAACAATTTACCACAAGGTATACGGTATACCTAATACCTATGTGGCTTTCAGTTTATCTTTCAGTGGTTTTTTTTAAATATTAACTAAGTTATTTTACCGCTGTAATACGAAAAACTACAACTCGAGTTAACAATAATATATATTTTTTTGCAAAAGTTCAAAAAGTTACGTAACAAAATAAAAATTATAAAAAAGCCAAGTTTCGTTATACTTTTCCCTTTTTAGGGCAGCTCTGTTTACGGTACGTTAAATTATAAATTTCTCTTTATAGAACGAGACTACGCTGCAAAGTTTTGAGGTCAAGCAAAAGAGGTCTTTTGAGCACGGGACTTGAATTATTGACCACTGCTCCTAACAAATAAAAGGGTCCAGTCCAATAAAATCAATAAAAATAATCCCTTAATGTCAATAAAAAAGTGATATGTATCCATTTTTATAAATCAGTCGCAATATAATGGAATTGATACTAAATGAATCCATTTTTTTATCAATATTTATTGGACTAGACTGACCTATTAATTATGCTGAGTTTAGATACCCTTGCTGGAATAAGGGCAACATCTACCTGGATGAAATTTTCGATATACAGCGTGGCCAGCCTTCTATCTAGGGGTAGGATCTTTGTATGGGCCATAAGGATTGCATGGGAGAACAGAAAAGCGTAAAACCAACGTTGCCAGATTAGCAAAAATATCAGTATAAGCCGGTACTTGGTTCGCAAAAGGTCAACATAGTCAATATGTTTGTCATCAATTTGAGAAGGTTAGGATAACACCGATTTTGATTTCCCAAAACGAGGACTCGAAAGCTATCTCAAAGAAATGATTTTTCTAAAAAATATGATTATATATATCATCATGTAATTCAAAAAAATGTTTTTGAAAAAAATGTAATTTGAAAAAATGGTTTTGGAAAAAAATGTCATTCAAAAATAATGTTTCCGAAAAAAACGTCATTTTAAATATTACGAAAAAAATGTGACAGTGACCCAAACGGGGTGTGATACACAACTAGAATAATACGTTAAAATTCTGCTTCTTTCTAAAAGTAAATAATTTAATAAATTAATTGAATTAAAACGTAAATAATTTAATTAATAATTTTCGCTTACTTTTACAAACAAGCAGCATTTTAAAGTGTTATTCTGTTTATTAATTTTCATCAAGTAATAATTGTCGCACCAAACAATTGTTTCAGGCTGTTACCTTTGGCAACGCTTGAAAGCTTTCTACGGAATCGTGCGTATCTCTTATTAATACATGCTATACTCTATCTGTTTTGTGTCCTCTTATAGAAACTAAGCCCCCTAGATGTGGACTTGTTCGAGCGGTATACCACTGAATAATTTTTTTAAGGTATTTGTGTTTTTAAATATTTTAAAATAAATACCTGCAGCTTTGACAACAGTTCGAGATCGTATAGACAGGGTGTCCCATTTAAAATGTTCCACCAGGGATTTCTCAAAAACTGCTAAATATTAAAAAAAAAACCGCCCCCGCTAGGGGTTGATAGATAGGGATGTCGCAAAAACGCGAAAAAGTGTCCACCTCGCAAACACAAAATGGACCTGTCTCGGCATTTTTAAAATTTTCAGCAACTCTCGAAAAATCCCGGGTGGGACGTTTTAAATGGGACACACTGTATAATTTTTGAATCAGTTTTTAAACAAAAAATACGAGGGGTGTTCGAAAAGTTTTCGGCCTAAAACAGAGATGGCGCTGTTATCACTAAAATTTTCTGAGGGTTTTCAAGCTAGAACTTGTACTTAGTCGGCTGCAGAGTTTCGAGTGCGTACGGTGTTTTTGTAATTTTTGCCGATTAAAAAGGCAACTGTGTTTTGGACAATGATTAATAATGGATAAAATTAAAGTTCGTGCAGTAATTAAATATTTTGTGTTAAAGGGCCCAACAGACATACAAAGTGAGTTTAGGAAGACATTAGGGGATCCTTCTCCTTCATTTTCCTTAGGACGACCAAAAACGGCTACCTCAGACGAAAACGTGGCAAAAATTCACAATGCTATACTGATTGACGGCCGATTAATGGTGCGTGAACTAGCTGAGATGGCAAAGATCTCATTAAACCGAGTGCACTATATTTTGCACGACATCTTGGGTGTGAGAAAGCTATCGGCAAGATGGGTGCCGCGATTACTGACACCTGACCAAATCCATCTGAATTTATTCGACGGTTTATAACAGTAGTTGAAACATGGATTCACGGCCCCTAAAAAGGCAAAAACTGCCCCTTCTGCAGGCAAAGTTATGGCTACGGTTTTCTGGGACTCTCATGGTGTGGTGCTGATATATTTTTTAGAGCATGGCAGGACTATCACTGGAGACTGGACCAACTTAACGAGGCTATCCAGGATAAACGCCACATCTAGCCAAAAAGAAAGTGCTTTTTCATTACGATAACGCTCCTGCTCATGCTACACGGATTGTTGCTGCGAAACTGCACCTGATCTAGCACCGAGCGACTATTACCTTTTGTCAGATCTGAAGAAATGGCCCGGCGGGCGAAGATTCACTTCAAATGAAGAGGTAAAGTGTGAAACCACAGCGCATTTTACCGAGGGTATCCAGAAGCTAGAGGATCCTTGGAGTAAATGTATTGAATTGGAGGGAGATTATGTAGAAAAATAAAAAATAAAATATTTGAAATTCTGTGTTTTTCTTGTTCAGGCCGAAAATTTTTCGAACAGCCCTCGTGTCTGCCACTGACTGATGGTATCACAAAACCGATGGTCACTCGGAGTAACTAACCGTGACGTCATTTTGAATAACCTAAATTACACTTATTCGATGTTACCTAATCAACGCTTATATGTTAAAATTAGAACTTGTTTTTCTGTTGTTTTGCTTGAGCCACAAAAGTTTGCACAGGAATCACGGGCTATTAGCGATGTAGCTATACAGAATATGAGAGTTACCTTTGTCTTGTGGTCGGTGATTGTATGCACTTCAGTGCCGGTTGCCAAAGTTTTGATATAAATGCGATTATCCTTGCAACAGGCTACCAACCAGATCGAGTCGGCCGAAACGTCGAGCATTTGAACAGGAGAGCAAAACATAATCGTGCTCAGCAAAGAGTAATTGCTTAGTGACCACAGGCAAACTTTGCAATCAGTGCTGCCTGAAACCATAATGTCCCCGTGGGAGGTCACCTTAATAGCAGTTACAGGACCTCTGTGGTGATCAATTTTCGTAACAACGTTACCCGTCCCCAGTGAGCTGATAATGATGCTACAATCTGCGCCGCCGCTTATAATGACAGAATTGTTTAAAGCGCTGGTTATGCAAAGTACAGGAGATGTGTGCTCGGTGGTTTTCAGTCGCTGCGTCAGAGATTTCAAATCCCAAACTATTATGCTAATATCGTCGGAGCCCGTTAGTAAATATTGGCTCTGTTTAGTTACCGACATGCAGTTCACTTTGGCTGTGTGTCCTGAAACAAACGAAATTGTTTTACATTAACCCACATGATAAAACAGTAATTTAATTGAGAACAAACCAGGGGCGTGCGGTGAAATTTGAGACAAGGGAAGCAATTTTTTTTAAAACTGTTTATTTGTGTTTTTCTGTGCTTTTTAGTTTTCGGTAAACCGTTATTTATGATACCTATCTGAGGGCACGGCAGTGCCCGGCCCAGTTCGAAGCTTATTTTGAAACATTTCAGCCCATATTTGAAGCGAATTCTCTTGCTATATGTTTCGTAACACTGTGGTTCAATAAATACCCAGGTAGCAAGGGGTCATCAAATGACGTCTTTTTTTCGTTGAAAAGTGGTCATTTTGATGACTAGCAGGTCATCTACCAAAAAATGTTGTCTTAAGGCGTCAGTTATTTGACGTTTTTTCGCCGTGTAGTTTTTACACTGGACACTTTGTCCAAGGGAACATACACTCATACTTACATGGATGGTGCCCCAGTCAGTACTTGACTGGATTTATACGATATGTGTTGGTATGTATGTAAAATAAATTAAATATTAAATCAAGACAAACTTCGAGACTTCTTTCGCTTCTAGGTGGAGGTGTCTAAATCTAGGTTTAGATCTATTTTGATCTGTACTCGATCCAGGACTTCCAGGCTCAGAAGAGTGACTCTTCTGTGTTCCAGGTCTAAGTTTCCTTCAGTGCTCTCAACTGCAGGGAATATTTCATATATTCAGACGAGTTTAAATGTTTAAAAAAGTCATAAATAGGTTCTGTTTTCGTCCCAAATACGTCATATTGCTGACGTCTTTAAAACCTCTAAAAATGACGTCATTTTGGGTGTCATTTAAAGGTCATTTACACGTCAGGTTAGAGACGTCAATGGTCATTAAAAATGACCTTTTTTTGACGTTTAAAAAACGTGACCTTGCTACCTGGGTACGTTATAAATTGGTGACGTCTCATATCTATATTTTCGAATTTATGGCCGTTATACGATGAAATACCGTTCACAGAGATGTAAAATGTGAATTTATTGTCAATATTTGAATAAAAACCAAATAAAATTAAGAAACAATGTCTCAATTAAAAAAACAAAATTTTAACATTGATTTTTTAATATTGATTTTTCAGCTAAACGTCAAAAAATGACATAAAATATGTCATTCAAATATCATGTTTTGAAACGAGGTAAAAGCTCGTTTTGAAACTATTGCTAAAATGATACATGTTATGTAATTTTTTGACGTTTAGCTGAAAAATCAATATTAAAAAATCAATGTTAAATTTTTGTTTTTTTAATTGAGACATTGTTTCCTAATTTTATTGAGTTTTTACTAAAATATTGACAATAAATTCATAATTTACACCTCTGCGAACGGTATTTCATCGTATAACGCTCATAAATTCTAAAATACAGATATGAAACGTCACCAGTTTGATGACGTATTTATTGAACCACTCTGTTTCGAAACATATAGTACGAGAATTCGCCTTTGACTTATTAGTACAATGAATAGAGGAGATTTACCCTACAAAAGGTCCGGTAGTTCTGAATTTTGGATATGTTATTTAGGTCGAAAGGGTAGTTAAAAATCTGAGTTTTCGTCAGCCCCACCCCTGTGCTTCCTCCGCCATCTTGAAAAAACCATAAAAAATTGGTACTTTTTGTAGTTTTTTGCCTGTAACTTCGTTCCAGTACACTAAATCGCAAAAAAATTTTTTTTGAGGATATAATTATCTACAATTGGGTGGTACCATGGTTGTTCTGCGAGCAGTAGTAACGGAGCTAGGTAATTTCCAAAAATGACTAATATCACTTGCTTGGGCAAATTTTCAGATTTTTTCTACTTTAGACGGCATAAGCTCCGAAATACTTTGTTCCAGGGTAAAAGTTCTAGGAACATATCTTGTAGAGAATTTTATCAGCTACAAAATCCATTCTTTAAATGTATTTTTAAATATTGTAATGGAGTGGGAGTAACTTTTAACTTAAAGTAAGTAAGAAAATAATATTTTTTTTTAAATTTAGTGCTTTAAACGGCACGTTTTTTATTTATTTTTATTTTTTTGTGTAAATTTAGTGACGTACAAAAAGGTAAGAGAGCTTAGGGGTCAACCACCTCCTTAAATTAACCACCTCTTTAAAAACCCCCCCAGACCCCCCCAAACTCTAACATATTTAGGTTTTCTCAAATTTTCTCAAAAAATACGCTTCTTTTGAATTCATGTTAATATCAAGGTTAAGTTTTAGTAGCCACATTCGATGACTGTCGCCCTCTATGACTTAACGCAGGAGCGAAGCAACTTTCGTTTTTAAAAACAATTATATTTTTCAAAAATTAAAACATGTGTGGTTTTACTTAAATCTATCTTAAAACTAAAAGTTAAAAACTAAGAATTCCCAAGCAACATCCAAAGAATGATATATGAAGCTGCTGACTCTTCATAGTGTCTTCTTCTATAATAATACATTGGCGTAGATGACATAACACCTCCCTCCTCAAGATTCAACTCTACGGGAAGCGTGGGAGTTGAACATCTCTTGATTCAACTTTTTGTGTAAAACTTCTTCATTCAAGCTTTTCTTTGACTTTTGATTGATTGATAATCTTTTGTAGATTAAAACTTTAGCGACCTTTGCGTGGGTAGATTAAAAATACTTGAGGCCGGCAATGAGCACTGTGTTTATGTGCAGATTTTTGGAACACCATCGATACAATAAAGGGGTCATTTTGTATTAAGTTTGGATAAAAATTATACGCTAATTGGGGATCGATAAACGATTTTGTCGATCCACTATCAATCAATAATTTTAAATTATATTCTGGAATTATGATATAGGGCAGTTTGCTAGTATTTGATGTGTTAAAATCGATAATATTTGTTATGTTTTGCTGATTGATGGAGGGGCATTTTGAAAATTTTGTTTGTCGGTTATTTCAACAATATCTGGTTTTTCGGTCGTTTGAGGTTCTTCATGGCTATTCTGGGAATCATCTTGGTATCCTGGTGGATATTGGTAATATTCGAAATTTTGATCATAGCATGGGTACTGGTATTGATAATTATATTGATCGTGATTTATATCGTAGTACTGCGATTCGTCAAAATACTGTTGGCTCTCGTTTTCGTAAAATTCATCTGTTCCCCAGTTTTTCGATGTACTAGGACCAGCTCTTAAATAATTAAAATTATTGAAATGGTTTGGCGTGGCCTGATTGCTGGTGCAAAGTGACATCGGCGTTGGTTTTGGAAATGTATTGTTTTGATTTGGTGCCCAAACATTTCTTGGTGTGCCAAAAACTTGAGAACCAGCGGCGTAGCGTGCCCTAAAGGGCGGGGGGGCGACAGCTCAAAAGGGCGCCTTTGAAAACTGATGAAAAATCTTGCGACCAAAAAAAAAGGGCGCCTCTCACGAATCGTGCGACCAAAAAAAAAAAAGGTCTTCATGTCGTTAGTTTCCTTTGGCACCCACTCAATTGGCCATTACCGGCCCGACTTAATAAAGCTGAGGACGCTTCGGCCACCTATGGGGCGCCACTACCCTCGGGGCGGGGGGGGCGACGAACCCCCCGCGCACCCCCACGCTACGCCGCTGTTGAGAACCTGTAAAATATCTCGGTGGGGGCATATTTTGTCTTGGTTGCACATTTACTGGGCCCGTTGGGAACTGTGGTCGGTTTTGATAATTAGAGAATTGATTTTGTGTTGGAAATCTATTAAAATTTTAAGGGTAATAATTTGGTTGAAAATTTGATGCTCTCAATTGAGAAGGAAAATTAGGTCTTTGCATAGGTATTTACATTGAATTTTTGGGACGAAAATCTATTTTGATTTCTTAAATATTGAATGTTTTCTTCCTTAATGATTGCTTGTAAAGCCGCGCTTAAACTCTCGGGTTTTTGATTTCTTACAGTAATACCTAACTGGTCCTCTAAACCTTGCCAAAAATGATCCAAAGAATGATATATGAAGCTGCTGACTCTGCATAGTGTCTTCTTCTATAATAATACATTGGCGTAGATGACATAACATATGTTCCTATATGCAAAATATAAAACACAGCCCTCGTGTCGTATAAAAAATATCATTCGATTAATAAAAGAGCTTCAGTAATGCCACGTGCAGTATCATCTGTTATGATTTATGCTAAACACTATAAGACTATTTATTGAAAAATCTGTAGAATGGAACTCGCAGCTGTACGTATTGTTTATAGATTTGAACGAGCTTTTGATATTATTCCTCAAAGGCCAGTAAGGTAAGAGGCATTCGATGGATACACAAATAACATATCAAAAGTGGACAACCAATGCGAAACAATCTTTAGTATTGAATCCAGAGGAAAAAAAGACCCGTAACACCAGAATTATCAGCGAACTGAGAAACGTAAGCAGACATTTATTTTTCGATTTCCAACGAGTATTTAATACTATTCCAAACAACTGAACATGAAAAGCTCTAAAAAGTACAGGAATTTCGGGAAATATCATTCTATTAATAAAAGGGCTTCAGTAATGCCATGTGCAGTATCCTGTTTGATTTAGGCCAGACCGAGCAGATTTTGACGACATAAACACTCTAAGGATATTTATTGAATAATTTGTATAATGGCAAATGTCACTTGCGGCTTCACTTAGTGTTTATAGATTTTAATCAAGAGTTTGATAGTATTAAACATCATTTAACATAAAAGACTAAAAACCAAAGAAATTCCGGAGGAAATAATTCGATTAATCAAAGAGATTAACAGTAATGTCAAGTGCTGTATCTTGCATGGAAGTGAGACGAAGTGAGACTGGTGAAACTTTTAACACCTAGAACAGTGTAGATAATGCTGCATACTGTCACTTATACTGTTCAACATTACGAGGTTGGGATGAACAGTTTCCGGCCTAACATAGAACGCAACAACATGGTGACTAAATAATAATTTATTTTTCTACATAGTCCCCTTGTAAGGTAATACATTTGGCCCAACGATGTTTAACTGATTTGATGCCATCACTGAAGTCTGATTTATCCAACTCCTCAAAATAGGCGTTTGTACCTGCAATGACTTCTAAATCTGAGGAAAATTTTTTACCAGCAAGAAATTTTTTCAGGTTTGGAAACAAATCAATTCTGAATGGGCTAGGTCTATCGAATAAGGTAGATGGTTTAACAGTTCAAAGCCTAGCTGATGGATTTTAGCCATTACAAGAGCGGGCTTGTGGCAAGATGCATTGTCCTGATGAAACAAAATCTGCGTTTTTGCCAAACCAGGGCGTTTTTCGCTTATATACTGCTTGAGCTGGTCCAGTAAGTCGCTGTAGTACTCTGAATTTATTGTTCTTCCTTTTTCGAGATAATCTATGAGGAGTATCCCGTTAGCGTCCCAAAAGACCGTTGCCATGACCTTTCCAGCAGACGGCACTGCGCTTGCCTTCATTGGAACTGGTTCGTCCTTTGCCGTCCATTGTTTGGACTGTTGCTTAGTTTCAGCGGTATAATGATGAACATGGGTTTTTTCATCAACCGTAATAAATCTACGCAAAAAGTCCCCTGAATCACGTCTAAACAGTGCCAAATTCTCCTCTTAAATGGTTAGACGCACGAGCTTTTGATCTGGCGTTAGCAAACGCGGCCCCATCGGGCGGATAGCTTTCTCATACCTAAAACTCCACATAAAATATTGTGAAGTCGCTCTTTTGATATGCCCACAGCCTCAGCTACCTCTTCCAGTCTTAATCTGCGATCTTTTAGAATTAGTTTGTGAATGGTTTGCACCATTTCTACAGAAGTTACCGTTTTTGGCCTAGTACGACCACTAAAGTCCGATACCCAGGTTTTAACTATGGTATAGGAAGGAGCAGATTCCCCTAGTTCAGCTTTTATTTCCGTCGGCGATAACCCTTTGATATGAAAATATTTTATCACGGCTCTTATCTCGTTTTTTTCCATCTTTTAAGATTGACACACTGTATAAACTTTCAAAATAAGCAGGACACAAACTACTTGACGCACTCAAACATAACACACTTAAACTTCGAGCGTATACTGATCACAAGCAAGGCTACACAAACACGTTGGAACACAAAATCAAACCGGGCCTGCTATAGGCTAGGCCGGAAACTTTTCATCCAATCCTCGTACATTGGATAAAATATTAGAAAAGGTTAGTAAGGTGAGAAGCATTCAATGGACACACAAATAGCATCGCCAAAGTGAAACTAGATTGGACAGATTTTGTGAAGATCAGGCAAAGACATTTTGCAATTATCAGGCGACAGCCTTTCAAAACGAGCTTTAGAGAAAGGAAACAAAAAAGCCAGTTAAGAGTGGGGAATGACAATTATCAGCGAACTGAGCTTTACCTTTGATGAGTGAATGCGTTAAACCTGGTTTCCAACAAGGCATGTCGCATCACTCACTGCCACGCGTTTTTTAACGTTATTGGCAGAAAAACTATTGTTTAATTGTCAATTTTTCCCAGGGGAAAAAGAGTCATATGGAGAACGCCTTGGTGGAAAACGGGTTTTAAAGAGTTAGAGCTTTGCTTCAGGGTCAGGGTTCTAAGCAAGTTAGTACAGGTCAACAGGGACACTTAAAACTTATACAATTCCTTAATGGGTACGTCTATTGACAGGACTTACCCTTGAAGATGTGGACCAACTGGTTAGTCATAATATGCCACAACTGTGGTTCAGAGTCCACGACCACAATAACGTGCTGTCCATTGGGCGTACACTCTACCAGCCTTACGTCCGGGGTGGTCATAGTCTTGGACGTTTGAGGCAGTGGTGGTTGTAACCAGTCGGTCAACGGTACAACCAGAGGTAGCGTAAATCCGTCACACCAGGCCATTGCGGAGATAACTAGATCGCTCATCAGACCACCTCCTTTTTCTGTTACTGGTCTCAGCCAGGCGATAAGCTATAAGAAACGACAAAGTTATGAAAACCAACTGGCTATAATCTTCCACTATCATGGCGTCATTGCTGCAAAGCAGCCACGGTGCCTAGAATAGATCCGTGTTCGGATTTTATATATACAGGGTGTTTCCTAATTTAATGTCAATATTTATGAGGGTGATTTTTGGGCCCATTTTAAGAAAAAAACTTCATATGAACATATGTCCTAAACGTCTTACCTTTTGAGATACAGGGTGGTAAAGTTTTTAAAAATAAATCATTTATTATTAATATCTACAATACCACTTCAGGTATTTTAATGAAATTTGTCATACATGTACTATGAATCAAGAGGCATTTTTTAATGTATTACTTTTTTTTAATTTCCATCAGTGGCGTTCTTAGGGAACGTCCTTTAATTACGTAACGCAAAAATTCAGGATTTTGATACCCCCTCCCTCCTCGTAACGCATTTTCAAGAAAAACACATTAAAAAAACATTGAGTGTAACGCAAGGACAAACCCCGCCTCCCCCCCTAGAGCGTTACGTAATTTAAGGACAGGTCCTTACGTAATTTGACCTGCCTATTTTGGCAGACATTGATGGCACGCCACTGATTTTTTCTGAAATAAAAATTATTGTTGAAATCCCCAATCATTTCTAACGAAAGTTGATCACCTGATTTTTTTCAATACGATGCACGGTTTTCGCTTAAAAAAATAAAAACCGTTTCTCTGCATGATCATAACAATATCGTTAATATGACAATATTATCATGCAGAGACACGTAGACTTTATTTTTTAGATGAAACCCGTGCGTAGGACTAAAAAAAATCAAGAGATCAAATTTGCTCATGATTGAATACAGATTTAAAAAGTACACTTCGCTTGGTATTGTAGTTATTAATAATAAATGATTTATTTTTGAAAACTTTACCACCCTGTCTCTCAAAAGGTAAGGTGTTTAGGACATATGTTCATATGAAGTTTTTTCTTAAAATGGGCCCAAAAATCACCTCCATAAATATTGACATTCAATTAGGAAACACCCATATACAGGGTGTTTCAGACCACCCGCACAAGCCGATTATTATAAAAGGGATAATTATTTTTAAACATTTTTAAATCACTATTAAGGTAGTGAAATGGGCTCTTTCTGATGATGTAGGTTTTAAGGTCCTAGCCTCACAGGAAGTGTCAAAATTCCGCTCGACGTTGATTTTTTTTAATGGAACATGCTATTTCTGATTGCGAATTTCAATTCTACGCGGAAAAATTAAAACGTTTTATTCGAAAACTTTTTCCCAAAAATGCGAAATAATTTAATATCAGTTTTTAGGTTTAAAAAAGCATTTTTGGGAAAAAGTTTTCGAATTAAACGTTTTAGTTTTTCCGCGTAGAATTGATATACATCATCAGAAAGAGCACATCTCACTACCTTGATAGTAAACTAAAAATGTTTAAAAATAATTATCCCTTTTAAAATAATCGGCTTGTGCGGGTCTGAAACAACCTGTATATACAGTATGTCCCCCTAAGTTGGAATCATATGAAAAACTTTTTTATTATTAATTTTAGGAAAAAAAGTTATTCTTCATAAAAAGTTCTGCATTATCTAAAAGCTAGAATACAGTAATCAAATATCAAATTTTTTCAGTGGTATGCGAGGTTTGTCAAAAAATATGAGTTTTGCTCAAGAGTAAAGTACTTTTAAATTTGACATTATCGAAAAATATAACTAAACAAAGTTGATCAGAATTAAAAATTTCGTTCAAATATGTAAGTACGTCCATTTAAATTAAAACTTCAGATTATTTTATATTTTACTAATATTTCTATTTTGAATGAACATGTATCTCTTGTGATTACGAAACACATGATAACCTTTTAGGTTCTCGATGTTTTCTAATAATTTTGCAATTAAAACGCGTAATTTTCTCGAATACTAAAAAAAGTCAAGAGTAAAAAATACGCAAAATCATTTTCTCTATACTAGAAAATGTAGAAAAAAATCTAACCAAATATTTTAAAAAATATGTTTAAAAAAAATATATATTTTTTAATGATTTTTTTTTTAAGTGTGTTTAAACTTGTTTTAAAATGTTAATACTTTATAATATTAAGCTTGATCCCCACTTGTATCAAACACCATTTACAAAAATTTTTATTTTTTTTTTAAAGTTAAACCACTTTAAGTAAAGGTTAGGTAATACTATTGGGATTTTGAAAATTTAATTTTTATACAATTAGGAACTGTACGACACAGAAAAGAAAAATATTAAAAATATTTAACTTCTGGTTAGAAACTCGCAAATGTGCACACTTTGGTTTTATTTGAAATTCCAGCTTAAGAGATATTAAATTAATTTTTATAAAATTTTAGAAAAAATTGTGTTTGACTAAACTTAAATGTGACAAAGGGGTTTATAAATAGACACAAGGGTAATGATCTCTATAATAAGGGTGGTTTATTAAGGGTTGAAAATTCTATACAGAATTATATTATATAACGTTTACCAAATACTCGTATTAATATGCATTTTCAGTTTCTTATGTCCAGATTTTTTGCCATGGCTGTCATGGATGGATGGTATGTACATGGATAAATTATTTTTCCTAGATATTTTAGAAACTAAAGCTTTTAGTATACATATATATTTGGGGAAAAAATCATGATACAACGATTATTCGGTATAAACTATAATTTTAAACCCTTAAAAAACCACCCTTAGGTTACATTTATTTTGTTTAAACCCCTTTGTTTTCCATTAAGTTTTAGTGAAACACTATTTTTGCCATCAATAGCAGTTTGGAATTTCAAATATAATAAAAGTGTACACATTTGCGCATATTTTAAAGCTTTTTCTACCCAGAAGTTTAACTTTTTTATGTACGCTTTTTTTTCTGATACACTATAAATTGTACTTAATTGTATAAAAATATTTTTTCCCCTGTCCTATTGGCGGTCCGGATATTATTGACCATTGGCCTAAGCCTTACTTAAAGTTGTTTAACTTTATTTAATTACAAAATTAAACAGATTTCCTTTTTTTACCAATTTTCATAAATCTTCATTTTTAATTAAATTTATTATTTAAACATAGGTGATCTTGAGAAATTAGGTTTTAATAACATAAACTAATCTTCTCAAGTTTACCTATTTAAATTATATTAATTATTTAGTTTATAAATCAACACGAAATATTGATTTTATATTTTATAATTTCTCATGAACCATAACAATTTGTTAATATGAAAAGAGAGGATTTATCTTAATAAAGCAGATTCAACATTTAATAGTTGTTCTCACTATACCTACTTAGTTTACTGTACCATAAGCCTTCTTGGTCACTGCAGGGAGTGAGGCTGCTCCCCGGCAGTAAACTTTTTACTTTAATCCCGCTGCTTAACCAAGCCGAGTTAAGCAAGTGTAATTGTCAGGCACAGCCCAACAAACATTTAAAGTTGTAGCGACGAAACCCCAACTAGAAAGAATTTCTTAAAAGTAACCGCAACGTACTCCCGCTACGTCTCAGTATACCATACAGCGACGTGTTAATTCCCTAAGTGGGAAACCAATTTCTGGTTATAACTACTTGGCCAAGTGTTTAAAGTCACTGTAGTAGCAACTACACTACTACGTCGTAGCCAGGTATCTACTACGTCATAAAGGCTGTTTTTTTCCGTAATGGCATAAAAGTAGCGATGTAGTTGCAAATAATATAATCGTTTCTTTTTGGTAGAATTGTTACACAATATGGTACACACAACAGTAAACGTTAAGTTTTTTTGTTTGGTTATGGCTATAATATGTACTATGTTATCCAAAAGTATGAGAATTTAAGAGCAGAGTATCAAACTTCGAGTGCGCCGCAAAGTTTTTTGTATAACATGCATTATATATACTGCAAAAAACCGGTGCGCCCGTAAAATTGAGTCGTTTTCTGGTAGCTGATGGAATTTTTGTGTTGTGATTTTAGAGATTATGTTTTCATAATCGACACTTAACTCTAACAAATGGTGCTTAAGAAGAGCATTTTTGGTAAGCTTTAACTAATTTTGTTTATAAAATAGTATAGCTCTTTAAATGAGCTCATAAAACGACAATAAAAATATTAAATTTTCTTTCTTACAAAAAAACATGGCGTCCCAAACTATATTCCCTGATAGTCGAAAGGGTTCCTTGAAAGTGAGCCTAAGTTACGGCAACGTGTCACGTACGACTTTTATGTCGGCATTCCCTTTTAGTTCTAGATAACACACTCGAATTTCTACTCCTTCGTTGCGGCAACGTATTATTAACTAGCTTTCGCCACTAGAAAACCTCTACAGAGTGATAGGAACCACGCGATAAGTAAAACTACTACCCTCAAGTTATTGGGGTGTCGCCACTTGTCATTTGCCGTTTCTGCCAACAACAGCACCATTGCTTATAGGTTATGGACGAGCGTGAATTTGATGAAGCCCAAAGAGGTTTATTTTAGGGGCCGTGCATAAATTAGATACCCTTCATAAGGGGGTAGATGATAGCCGAAGCGTTACATATAGTGGGGAAGTTGATGTTGCGACATTGTTACGTAAATTTCTTTACCGATTAGTTTTAAGGTTTCTTTTTAATGTTCCTTATTTTGTTACTATTTTGTTCCTATTTGTTTGTGAGGGATATATAAAGTTAAAGTCCAGCTTAACACATAAAATTAATCACAGTGAAACACGACACGTCAGTACAAGACGGTGGCGGCACAAGAGGGTGGTGCCACAGCACAAGCCACGAACGACCGTAAAGACGTTTGTTAGGTGATCCGTGCTTGCACGGATCACCTAACAAACAGATAGGGAACTCAGGTGGTGGGGGGTGCTACGCGCATCTTTCACGCAGCCTGCCATGTTGGGGTCAACCACTCCAGAGGCGCATTCTGTATTTCAATATTTTTTAGACTTTTAGTACGTGTTGAGCATTAGTGGTGTGCAGATGTGATTTTTGTATTTGATATATGGTATTTTTGATTTTAAATAATGGGAACGGTTTGTGCCGTAAGAGACTGTAAATCCACGCGACGGTATACTCTTAATCGAAGTAATTTTCGATTTCCCCAGAATCCTATAAGGCAAACTTATACATTATTTTATCTTTCGATTTTTTTAAAACTTTTGGCCATATCCTATACAAGGTGTTTAATAATTAAATGTCCTATGAGATGAATAAATGATTTAAGTACAAAGAGTTCTTAAGGACATATAGATCTGCAACCCCTTTGATTTTGTTTTTTAATTTTTTTTATACTTTTGCAGGATTTGTTATGTTTATCTCAAATTTAAAAATACGCTGCCATTAGAACCTAAAAAACAAGATATAAACTATGGTTTGTTTAGAAAGTTTTTGGTGTTTTGTATGGAACAGCGGCATAAGCTCAGTTTGTAGAAAAGGTAAATTTGTAGATTGGTATTTTGATCCTTAAATTAAGCAGAGGTTCACAAATTAAAAGGGTAGGGGACAATTCGCCGCAGCCGATTAACCGCGGCCGATTCGCCGCGGCTGGCTGATTGGCCACGGCTCGTTTTGCCACGGGGACATTTCGCCGCCAATCGAATTGCCGCGGGAACAATTTGCCGCGAAATTTTTGTTTTATGATATTACCATTGTTTTATTTACCTTGACGTCATATAATAGTTTTTTATAAAAATAATCTTTTCAAACTTTCCAACTATTTATTTGGTGGTAACTGTACAATCCAGCATTTTTTAATTGGAAAAAATAAATAAAATGACGAATGTAGAATGTAGAATGCGGTTTTTGCCATTTATGAACCGATATGCATCAAACTAGAAACTTTAGGATCTTTCAGGGCGCTGATTATTATTTTTAACTTAAACTAAAAGAAATCAAAATGGGACCCGACCTAAAACACCCAAACTTTTGAATTTGATGCATATCAGTTCAAAAATGAAAAAATCCGCCATGTATCGCCATTTTGATTTTTTAAAATTTAAGTTAAAAATAATGATCAGCGACCTTTAAAAATCTTATCAGTCCGAGTTAGAAACAAATCCGTCCATAAACGGAAAAATCCGCCATTTTGAATCCGCCATTTTATTTATTTTCCTAATAAAAAAAATGTTGGAAAGGTTTAAAAAAAGTTATAATCAAACAAATATATATGAAGTCAAGCTAAATACAACTGTTTAAATTCCCAATGGTAAGATCATAAAACAAAAAAATCTCACGGTGAATTGTCCCTGCCGCGAATTGGACCACAGCGAAGTGGCCGCGGCGAATTGTCCCCTATCCATCTAAAGGGCCCTCAATAAAAAGAGAAAAAAATGCATTTTAGCACTAAATTTATTAACATTTTTAAAACAGATTTTTGGGTAATACGTTTCAATATTTTTAGATATTTTTGAATAATTTTGAAACTTAATTATTACCGTTATGGTAATGCATAATTCCACAAAATTTTAATAGTCTGTTATAATTTTTAAGAAACAAACAAAAAATCGAAAAAAAAATGCTAAGTTTAACATTTTCCATTTCCACAACCCCTTAAAGTTTCATGCATCATTTAAATTAAACCCTGTATAATACACTATTATATAACAATTGGTCAAGAGTTTTTGACACAAATTTGTTATAATTTTTTATTATGCTACTATTTACACTTTTAAGAATACATATAAAACAACTATTTTTTTTAAATATTGGATTTTACTAAATGTTAAAATATTAATTTAGCGTGAAGCAATTTTGTGCTAATTGTAATGATTATTTGGTCACCCTGTATCTCCTTAAACTTTCAATTTTTTTTAAAAACTAATAAATAATATCTCATTCCAGTAAATTAAGAAATTACTCTACAATGTCAAACTTCTTATATTTAAAATTCACAATTTTACTCCTCTTGAAACTTAATAAATGTTATTCCAATACAACAAAAAAAGCAATCAATTTTTTTCTTTTTGTGTTTGGGTGTATGCTGGAAACGACAAACAGCCTCTCAAGAAGACCTCTTTTTGTGCTTCCCATATCTCTCATTCAATAGAACACATTATTTCCATAGTCCCCTACAGCGGACAAGATATAATATTTTTACGCGCCCGAGACTCTAAAATTCATTTTAGTGCCCATTTTTGGCAAAACAAAACTATTTTAATGTTTTTATTGTTTCTGGCAGTATAAATATTTTTTCGCATCAACAATCTGAAATATTCATATTTTATGATAAATTTATTTTAATCCGGCTCTGAGTTTGATTCCCAATGCTCAGCCATCGTTGAATTCTCCGAGATCAAAGACGGCCAGCCGGCTTATTTATCTGTTTGTTAGGTGATCCGTGGTACAAGAATAGAATACCAACAACAAGTAGCGTAAAAGATTAAGGATGGAGATTAAGCATGGACCAGGGATTTCTTAAAATCCGTGTGCGTACTCGATATACTTTGGATCAATATTTTGCATTTTGATTGTTTTGCAAAATGGTCAAGCAGACCAACAATGAGGTCGAAAACATGGACTGCTCAAGGTAGTTAAAAAAATATTGGCAAATTTATTCTTAATATTCCCATATTATACAAGGAGCCACAAAAAGTAGGGTTAAGAATGGACGCGACCAAGATGCGACTTCAAAAATTCTACGTTTTCAAAGTAGAAACAGGAAGTAGAGTTTACTTTAAAAGATCGACATGAAAAAAAGTCAAAGTAGTTGCGGCTTTAAAGTTGATGCAAAAAGTTATTTTGTCTACATTGTTACATCAGATGTTACTATGATGACACAAACTTTTGCGGTAATAACTAAAGTTATAATGTAGTTGTCGGATACACTTGTTTGGGACTCCAATGAAGTTTAACTTTCTAGTGGTAATTAAGTAAGATATAAAAGTCAGGGCGACTACGAAATAACGACTAAAAAGAAAGTAAAACTTTAGTAACGTCCTATTGTGGTAGAGAAGACTATCAGAATCGACTATCAAGAAACAATCCTACTAAGAAGTAGTTTAGAGGGTCGTTTTTACGAAACATCTACTATTTTCTGATACTAAAGAGTAGTCAGAACTAAAAAGTAACAAATTTTGGTTGGGATCACCACATTTCTACTATAAGAAAGTAGCAAAGCCTTTAGAACATGTGGCCGCTACTATAAATGTTTGTTGGGAGCTTGCACAAACTTTGAAGAAACAAAAATTAATTTACGTACATGGCGTTTTTGTAAAAGTGGGGCTCAAGCTTAATGTTATAAAGTATTAAAATTTTAAAACAAGTTAACTACAAGGTAGAAAAAAAATAAAATTAACAAAAAACATTTTTTTAAAATATATTTTTCCAAATGTTAGGTTAGGTTTTTTCTTAATTTTATAGTCCGAATGATTTTGCGTATTTTTTTACTCTTTACTTTTTTAAAACGGTATTAGTTTTCGAGAAAATCGCAAAATACTGATTTTTAGGACCTTTGTGGGGATGTGCCCCAGATGCTAACCTAGTTTCCACCTATGCGTGCCCACCCTGATTCAAAAAACGCATCACGTGATGGGTATTATATTTCCACCTGTTTTAAATGCAGCGTTACTTGATGCGGTTTTTGAATCAGGGTGGACATGCATAGGTGGAAACTGGGTTTTAGGAATAATTATACAAAAAATCAAAATCATCCATTTTTTTTTCCAAGTTTCAGGGTTTTCTTACCTAATATGACTGGGCTATTTGTCTCAACATCAATTTGTTAAAATTACTAAAATTAATTAAGAATAAAACAAATTCTATTCTAAGTAAAAACATACATAACAAAAAAAAGTATTTAAAAAAAATTAACCTAAACATTTTAAGCTCTTAATATTTTTGTAAAATTTTAGTGGAATATTGGGACGGACGTGCCCGAGAATATTTTAGCCAAGTTTCATGAAAATCCATACTGAGGTTGGGAAAATATTTTTAAAAAAACTCAATATACCTATAAGAGGCCACTTCTGCTGGTCCTTAAATGTACTTTACATTTTCCGAAAAAAAACATTGAAATGTAAGAAATTATTTTCCTGTGATGTAAACGAGTTGTTAAAATAACAAACCCAAAAAATGAGTCCTGTAAGGTTGTTTTAAGAACTCTTTTAATTGTCTCGGCAAAGGCAAAGTTAATTAATTAACAATCTCAGAATACTCTTCCTTAATTGTTTGTGGTTTAAAATGTAGAGAGTATGAAAAAAAGTATATTATTCTTTTTCGACGGTTCACTCAAAACAAATGGTATTTTTTAAGCTTCATAAACGTCGAAAAACCTGTCCCCTTAGAAGGCACGGTGGTCCTAAAGGGTGAATGACTTTGTCAAAAATGTACTCAAAAACTGTTTATAGGGTATCTTTATGGGATCGTTTATTTTCCTTAAAACCACTTTCATTGAAATCCCACCTGATCGGAAACTCAAAATATTTGGATTTTTTAATTGAAAATATTTGAGAAAAAAACTACTCTTTTTGCGCTAATATCAGAAGTTATTAAAATACTTGTAACACTCTGTCGGCTAACTTAGGGTGACCATATGTGTTTAGCGCAAAAGGAGGACATTAGAGGCAAAAAAGCCGGATTTTCAATGAAAAAGCCGGACAAAACCGTTCAGTTTAAAAACCATAATAAAAAAAAGTACCCTGGGACCGAAAAACCTGAATATGCAAAAAAACCAATACGAAAATTTTTCGAACAAAATTATACTTGTCAGAAAAAATTGCACCTCAGAAAAATATTAATAAAAAGGCGACAAAAAAGAATTAAGCACTTTTTTTTAAAATATAGAAAAAAAAATGCCGAAAAATTTACAAAAATCGCGGTGCAGGCGAAGGTTTTTATAATTTTTGAAAAAAATCGCGGCGTACAAAAACTTGAAAAATTATACCAAATGCAAAAGTTTTGACAATGTTTATGCGATAGAGTCGTGTAAACATTGGCCGTATCAAATTTTAGAGACCTATTAAGAAATTAAACGTAAAAGGTTTAAGGCTCACCTGTGTGCCGAGCTGAAATGTGTCCCTTGTCAGTATATCCGTCGATTTTCTTATTGAATAATAAACCAAGTCTATTTCTCGATCGAGCAGATAGCACCTGACGTGTTCCAATAGAC
Source organism: Aspidapion aeneum (assembly GCA_963576565.1). NCBI lineage: Eukaryota > Metazoa > Arthropoda > Insecta > Coleoptera > Brentidae > Aspidapion > Aspidapion aeneum. The sequence continues at coordinate 21,994,362 of OY755048.1, forward strand.
ATCTTAGATAGCTGACTGAATAGGTCTGAAGCTGTAACAAGGGAAACAACAAAAATTGAATGCGAAATATTCGAATATTTTTTATATCTCTATTTCTATGTATGTTGGTACAAGAATTATTTGCCAGCTTTTGGCTACCTTTAAATTTTAATATTATTTTTCATTTCAAATTTCGCGGGGTATATGCATATGATTTATCCCCGCACCGAGACACGCGCGAGTCTCCGCGAAAAAAGTCGCAATCGGGAAACCGACAAGAAGCACAAGAAACGCCGTGAGTGCTACAATTTTCCCGTTTTTCCTATCTTCCAAGCGACCAAAACGACTGCAACTAGATGAAAACTAAGGTAGGTGCACTTTAGATATTAGCTCACACATATACTATACTATGTGTGAGCTATGGTGATCCTAATTTTTTCGAGAAAAAAAAAGTTGCTCCGATTTCAAAATTTTTGATATATCTTTGCGTTTCAGATGATTTTGAAACTTTTTTGTTGCGCCGTCTGTCTGTCTGTCTGTCTGTATGTCTGTCTGTCTGTCTGTCTGTCTGTCTGTCTGTCTGTCTGTCTGTCTGTAAAGACCAACGCGCATAACTCAAAAACCGCTTGGCCGATTTTAATGAAATTTGGTACCTAGGCTGGGTCTTGGGTCGAGATGGTCCCATTTAAAAATGAACAAAATCCACCGAACACAAACCAAATAAAAGGGTGGGGGTAGATTTCAAAAATTAGAGTTTATGTGAAAATATGGCGTGTGTGATATCAAACAAAAGGTAATTGAGTCTGGAGTTAAACAAAATACATTTTAATTTATTTTAAAAAAAGGGTGGGGGTATATTTGAAAAATTAGAGTTTAAGTGAAACTATGGCGTGTGTGATATCAAACGAAAGGTAATTGAGTCCGGAGTTTAACAAAATACATTTTAGTTTTTGTTTTTTTTTATGGGTGGGGGTATATTTCAAAAATTTGAATTTAAGTCAAAACATGGCTTGTGTGGTATCAAACAAAAGGTAATTTAGTCTGGAGTTGAATAAAATATATTTCAGTTTTTAGTTATATTAGCTCACACGTACACTATAACTATCGTACCGAGTGTGAGCTTAGGGTCCCATATATTGGCAGAGTATTTTATATGCATCGTTTTTACTGATCTCCTTTCAATAAACTTTACAATTACGTTTTTCAATTTCTTATCTCAAAAATTTGGGTATTTCTCGAATGAGTGGTGTAAGTGGTGAACCAGCCAACCTAAACTCAACCCAACTTACGTTTGCACCCTCAATGTATTTAAATTTAAAAGGGGGGCTCCCCTACGATGTCTAAACTATGGGGGGATTGAAGATGATATACTTAGATAAGAAGACATAGCACGATATCTAGCAAAATATAGGCGACACGACCAGCACCTTAGGGAACGTCCTTAAATTACGTAACGCAAAAATTCAGGATTTTTAACCCCCCCCCTCGTAACGCATATTCAAGAAAAAACAAATTAAAAAAAAATGAGTGTAATGCAAGGCCAAACCTCCCCCCCCCCCCCCTAGAGCGTTACGTAATGTAAGGACAATCCCTTTTACACCTCGGATGTGGTGTAAATTTATTTGATTACATCCCTTAAAAATATTATTTTACTAAAAGTGCTTGTGCAAATAAATATCTATTAGGTATCTATCAGGTTTCATGTAGATTTCTAGGTATCTTGGCTCTTTAGTTCTAAGCCATATCAAGTATGTGCGTTTTTCCTCCTTGACCATTTCCTGTATTTCCTCCATCCATCACATCTTATTGGTATTTCTATTATCTTGGTATCCAACAGATTCTTTGCTTGCTTCCTTCAAGCTTTTTATTATGTTTGTATAAATCTCTTCAAATAAGTGTTCTGTGTTTATAAATTTTTTATCTAATCGGTTTTGATACAATCTTTGCGTACTTTCGATTTCTAAACTTTTGTATTTTTGATTTGTCTTCGATGCATTCTTGGTTTTCATTTTCTCCAATACTTTCGTCCCTACTTGTTTTTCTTAAAGGAAATAATATTTTTGCTTTTACCAGATGGTGGTCAGATCCATAGGTAACACCACAAAGTCCTAGCACATCTACCACTTTAATAGGGAACTTGCCCAAAAAATCGAATCCTTTAAAAACAATTAAACTCCTAAGGTATTATCATAAGAAACTTCCTAGAAAAAGAAAAATTCCAATAACAATTAAATTAACTGAGAAATAAAGGTTTGAAATTTGAATAACTTGACCTGTTCTTAAAACGCGCTGCCATTGGGGTGTGACGTCACGCCTTTGGATCTCGATATGTAAATAATTGATATTGTACTTATTGGAGCTTTGAACGTGGTGTTCAGTTATTTCCGGACGTAGTTTTGTCTAAATTTTCTTAATTTAGTGTTTTGTGATTCTGTTAAAAACTGAAAATGGTTGATGCGGGGTTTATAAAACGACAATCAGACAATTTACCTAGAGTTGATATGTTTATGACTGCATTATACATTAAAAATTCGGAGGATTTTTCTCAAGCTGAAGTTCGTGGTGTAAAAGCTCGCAAGTAAGTATAAATACCTAAGTACTGTAAGTACTATAATATAATAATTATATATATATATATATATATATATATATATATATATATATATATATATATTTATATATAACCATACTAATAAGTCTTATTAAAAATAAGTAAACTGACATAAGCCGACACTCCCTTTAAGCGGACAAATTTGTTGGAACCAAGCTTTTCCCTATTTCATTACCTGTAAAGTTCAACCCTATAACCGGACACTCTAATAACCGAACGCGGACAATTTTTTTTGGTTAAAAAATTCTGAAACCTCCCTTAACCGGACGCGAACCTCTGACAACGGGACGGAGCGCTGCATCTCATGGGCATAAATATTATGTAGTATGTTGGCAACAACGCACTCTGCAGCCAGGAAATTACCTCTTTCCGTTTAAATGCGGAGACTAAGTACTTCTCTCGTATTTATAACATATTTTATTCGGCGGGACTCTATGTTTGATTCTTATTGTTCAGTTGGGTAGTAATAGATCTCTGTGAAGTGGCGCCTAGTAAAAAACTTCTTAGTTTACGTAAAAAAATGGAAGTTGTTAACGTATCGGAGAAGGAACATCTATCAGCACGAGATCGCTAAAAAAATTAATATCACAAAAACGCAAGCAGCGGAAATTGTTAATAAATTTATATTAAAATTTCGCAGTTCCCTCTCATAAGCGGACACCTCCAATAAGCGGACGAAATCGACGGAACCGTGAGTGTCCGCTTATAGGTTTCACTGTATATTAATTAAGTGAACCTATTTAAAACACTGTTTAGAATGAGCTCTATAAACACTAGTGCTGATTTATTTTCATTTATACCTACCCACATAGGTACAGAGTGGTCCAAATTGGACACTTTTAATAGGAAACGCCCATTTCTAGAGGAGATAGAAAAAAACTAACCTACATGTTACGAGCTCGATTTTTGTTAAAACATTAATGCCGAAAACTGCACATCGATATATTAAACTACTTTCAAGATATATATTTTCAATTTGGTGCATTTTCGACCCACCCCCGTAACTTTTTTATTTATGAATATTTTTTATTACTGTAAAAAGATTCCTAAGGCACTTTTTTAAGAGCAATTCAACTGTCAAATTAAATTTTATCTGTCACTTTTAGTTTTTGAGATATTACATAAGGTTTGTATTTTTCTTATGGAATGACCTTTTTTATTCGATTTTTGAAATCAGCGTAATTTTTTTTTAAATGACATGTCACACTTAATATTTTATTTTTTATTTTTTTTATTGTTTTTTATATTTTTAGTTTTTAGTTACCTCTTAACTTTTTTTTTAATTTGCTGAATAAGAATTGGTTTAAGTTATTTTAAAAAAATAAAAAAAATAAGAAGTAATAAAAAAAAATATAAAAAAATAAAAAAATTAAATATTAAGTGTGAAACATCATTTTAAAGGAAATTTTACGCTAATTTTAAAAATCGAATAAAATAAGGATCAATCCATAAGTAAAATATAAACTTTATGTAATATCTCAAAAACTAAAAGTAACAAATAAACTTTAATTTGACAGTTGAATTGCTCTTAACAAAGTGCCTGTTTTTACAGAAATAAAAAATATTCATAAATAAAAAAGTTATGAACCGAATGGCCGTTATACTCATAAGGGGCCCGGGATTTTTCAGAGGAGTGACGTCACAGCGGCTGCAGCGCATTTTGCTGTGTTTGAATATACCAGTCAGCGATTCCAACTTTAATTATTTATTGTAAAATATAAATAAAGGCTGATATTTGGTATAATGCGTTTTCATGCAGAAACAAAAATTTAGTAAAATAAAAAAAAAATGGGCAAGTTCCCTATTCCGTATGTTGTCCACCTATAGCATAATCAATGATTGATTTAAGATTTCTTATTGGCTGAATCCAGGTATATCGATGAATATCCTTATGTTTAAAAAAACCATGAATCTCAAGCCATTTGTTACTTCCTCTCCAAATGGTCTGCTTTGGATTTGTCTACCAGTTCGACTATTAAAATCGCCAAGCATAATTATTTCCCTGGTATTACCGATTTTGATGATAGTCTCATCAAGTTTTTTGTTTAACTTATTTGATATACGAATTGTGATTACTATCTGTTATGAATATCAAAAAATTATGTTAATGAACCTAAGAATTTCCAATTCACAGGTAACTTCAAAATTTTTTGATCGTGTAGGGTAAGATGACATAACAACACAATCATCGGCATATGATTACATAGTATGAACCTTATCCTGAAAATAAAAATACTTTAAATAATGTTTTATTATCATCGAATTATGTAAATTATTGTACCACACTCTATGTGCCAGTGGCGGATCCAGCGGGGGAGCACTAGGGGCACTTGCCCCCCCTCCCCGAGAATTTTTTTAATATACAAAAAATGAGTAAAAAGTAAGGTTTATGCTACTTAAAATCAAAATTTTTGCTTGCGGCGTATAAAAGTGTCTTTTGTTATCATCGAAATTGCAACCACTTTTATTAATAAATTATCCTGAATTTGTAGCCTAAACTTGCAAAATATTTTGTAAAGATATATGTAAGATATTGTACTTTTTAGTTTTGACTAATTTAATAAAATGCCGCTTAAAAAAATATATACCGTTTTTTCCAACAGAGAATGTCACCTAAAGTGCGCCCCCCGAGAAGCACCTCTGGGGTACGTTCAGATAGCACGTCGGATGTAGTCGGGCGCGCTCAAATCCGTTCAGATTACATACTGGGTGAAAGTTACTCTCGTTCATATTGGCCGAAAATAACGTCGGGCGAAACGCCTTTTACACCCTTCTCTATGAGGTGGGTGACAAAGGCTCGACTTGTGCAGTAGGTATATAAACCAACCCCCAATTTTTTTATTTTTTGTTTTATATTTTCGAAAACATATTACATAAAATTGGAATTTTCCATAAATAAATAATCAAATTTTACTTTTTCTTGTTTGACTTTTGACAGGTGAGTTCTAAGTTTCTTTAGAAGGGTTAAGTCCCATTTATAAACTCGAGACCATTCAACATGGTTACCTCTGACAAGAAACCCACATAAAAACATCACAAAAGTTCCTATTTTCAAAAGATTGTAGAAGCCAAATTTGTTAAGGTTGGGTTTGTTTCATATCCCGTATAGAAAACATTAAATTTAGTTACCTATTAGCTCGCACTACTACCATCTTATAGTAGTGTCAGCTACGGTGATCCTAATTTATTCGAGAAAAAAAAATTGCTCTGATTTTAAACATTTTTATATATCTTTGCGTTTCAGATGATTTTGAAACTTTTTTGTCGCGCCGTGTGTCTGTCTGTCTGTAACGACCAACGCGCATAACTCAAAAACCGCTTGCCCGATTTGAATGAAATTTGGTACCTAGGCGGGTTTTCGGTCGAGATGGTCCCATTTAAAAATGAACAAAATCCACCGAAAGCAAGTCAAATACAAAGGTGGGAGTACATTTCAAAAATTAGAGTTTAAGTAAAAATATGGCGTGTGTGATATCAAACAAAAGGTAATTAAGTCTGGAGTTAAACAAACTACATTTTAGTTTTTTGAAAAAAAAATGGTGGGTGTAGATTTCAAAAATTAGAGTTTAAGTCAAAACATGGCCTGTGTGGTATCAAACGAAAGGTAATATATTTCAGTTTTTAGTTATATTAGCTCACACGCACACTAAAACTATAGTACCTAGTGTGAGCTTAGGTGCCCATAGATTGACAGAGTATTTTTCTTTGTGGGATTTTTGCTAGGGTATGCATGATGGTTTACCCATAGTAACATAGCACAATGGATAAAGTTAATGCCTTGTTTTAAAGCTCCATTTTACCATAATCAGCTGGCAGAAAAAAAAAGGAAAATACCAAAATTAACCCTAAAATTCCATTTTTCGTTATGTTGCTGTGTAAATCGACCCTCAAAACTGTATTGGTTACAGGTTTCACATCGCTCCATGCAATGAAGACAATTGCCTTAGGAATAACCCTTAGCAGTGTGAGTTGTTTTTAGAGTATCAAGCAGTTTTTCAAGCTGAATCCTCTTGCAGCGGCACTCCTTTTAGGAAAACACTCTTTCAGATGCAAATGGATCCTTTACAGAATTTCATTTTGACTGTTTAGTTTCTACTTAGGAGAATGTAGAGAATGGATTTTTATTTGGACAAATTGTTATAGGAATATAAATAATATTATACCTAGATATTACTTTGTGCTTTCAAATTAAAATAAAAGACATTTAAACTATGTATATTTGTATTCTTTATTTAATAGTGGATAATGTAACCATATAAAGAGGTTTAATATAATGTAATTGAAGATCTCAACGCCACAGCAAACACTTTGAGAATGTCTTCATTCGCATTCTCACTGTCATACGCTATTATATTATATTGCACATGTATGTACATATAACTATTCATTTTCAAATTTATTTATTTCCTTTGAAAGTGTTAAGCAGAGGAACTAATAAAACTCTGTCAGCCACCAAAAGTCGGGTACTCCAAAAGACTGTCTATTTCCATTTTTCAAAACAAAAAAAAAACAATTATTTGTGTTTATGTTAACTCTACTAAATAAACTGTAACAAATTTTTAAATCTGATCAAATTTATCAATTAAAAAAAAAATATATTTTAAGGTTATGTCTATTACATCCATACCGTTCACAAAGGCAAGACGTCCGGCGATTTACCCATGAAGTCATTCGCTCGGCAAGACGTCTCGCCCGACGTTTCAATCTGAACGTACCCCTGGATCCGCCCTTGCTATGTGCTAGTATTTCACCAAGATCTGATTAAATACTTAATTGTGCTCAGATGGTTAGGTATGTTAAGTTTGACCGATGTGACGCAATCTATTGTTTTCAATAACGTCTTTATTTTTTAATGTTCAGTAGCTAAATAAAGCTTTTAAATGGATAACCTAAGATATATTTTTATGTTGTGTAAAATAATGGTATATTATTCAGTAGAATTTTAAGGGTATTAACTACAGCTTTACCACCTTACTTTAGCATTTCTGCCGTTACTCTGTCTTTTCCAGGTGATTTGTAATTTTTCATGTTCTTTAACGCTCTCTTTATTTCCGTTATGCTTATTTCAGGTTGTAGTTCTGAGTTTATGTTCTTTATTTTTGTTTGGAGTTTCTTCATAGTTTGTCGCGATGGTTCCGTTTTTGTTTGCTATAATTCTGTCTAGAATAGCTGTGTGATATAATATCCTCTAATATAATGTTAGTTTAGATGCCATTCATATTCTTTATTGTAATTATTTTATATCTACCTAGAGTCGGTCTTAGACATTTCATATTTCTGTTATTCTCTATAACTTTCTTAACTTTTATTTCTTGGTTTATTCTTTTATTTTCCTTTAGCATTTTTCTTATAGTTTTATTTATTTCTGTGTATTCTAACGATGCTTTTTTTCTATTGTTTCTTATTGAGTATTCAAAACATCCCTTTTTAGCGTTTTTCGACAAAAATATTTGTAGGGAGTACTGCGTTTGCAAAGCACAAGGAACCGAATTCGTTGGGTCGTGCTTGCTGTATCGGTTCGGTTCGGTATGCGCCATTACCGATACCGCAGTAAATAATATATTTACGCTTCCGATAATAGGGACAGTATTGTGACAGATTTACATATAAAAAGCAGCTGCTTTCTTTAAAAAATCGGCGTTTATGTATTTAATAACCGGATTTATTAGTGCCTGTTTTTATTAAATGAAATTTAGCGACTTTATTATTAAATTTGACTTTGGTATCTCAATTTTGTCAGCTCTCAGTTTTCTTTGTAAATCGGTCAGAATAAAGTCGACTCTAAAATACGGTCAGGTTTTATTCCAATAAGTCCCTAATGGCGCACCAACTAAATTGCCCTGTTAAGAAACGTTAAACAAGCTACTAGTTTCCTAATTTATACTATTGTAATATTAACAAAGTTAGCAATAATGGACCCTTAAAACTTGGAACAGCCTGTAGAGACGACAGACTAATAATTCGGCCAGTGCATTTGCTTTTACAATATTAGTTAGGAATAATAAAGCAAATAGCATACTAAATGCATGACCGATATTGTCAATACATTTAGGATTCAATTAACTGGAATAACATATAGTGGGTTTACCGTAGATTTAGAAAGAAGTGATAAAAATATAATTCCTAGAGAATAACGGATGAGACCTAGGAACTCAACTTAACTAACTTTCAACTTATGGGAACCGTGGCCGACCGGCTAAGCGCGTTTGTTCGTGCATATGGCTGCAGTGCTTGCTATATGACTGGACTGACCGCGCGTAGGCTGGGCGCGCTGCGTATCTTGTGAGTTCGAGTCCCACCACGGCATATGGTTGTTTTCGTAACGTCCCAACAAGGCATACCTCGGCAAAATTTTGGCTAAAAAGACTGGCCGATTGATCCTAGCTATGGATGGAAGACTCAGTATAAGAAAAAACCTAATAATTAAAAAGTTAAATAAAAATACCTTTTTTTTTCTTTATGCATAAAGTTATGTTATTATTGAACGAGACCAAGCAATGTAATGTTTTTTCACTGTTTAAATATAATACCAATGTTTGAAATTGTACCAAGCTAAAAGATCAAAAAGTTTACTCTTTTTAAATCAAACATAAAAACTTCACAAAAGTAAAATAAAGTTCGCGAAGTTAAGGCTGAAAGAAGTAAACTTTTGGGACTCGCTACAATTTTCAAATATTTGGGGAACACATTAAAATGACAATTTGAGTTCGTAATAACAAAAAAGTTACCGAAAAAGTGTCGGACGAATTTGCATCTACTTAGATTAAGGTTTGAAAACTTCCTGCTAACATTTTTAACTACCGTTTAAAACGTCCTTAATATTATAAGTGTAACAGGGAAACAAATGTATTGGCTGTATTTAACAGTCATCAGACCAATTATTGCGTATGACACAATAGTCTGGTCGAGAAGGGACATCAAAGAATTTTAAGGGCCAATGTGGTGCAATGAGCTCTAGCCCATCAACTCCGCTTGAATGCTTACTAAACTTACGCCTGCTTCAAATTTTCTTAGAGGCGGACGCACGAAGAACAACATACAAAATAAGGGCCAACCACCAGGATGGCAGGGCAAACAAAGTGATATCAACAGCACTAATTATAGACGCACAAGAGTTGGACGCAACTCTAGGAATGATATCCGACGTCATGCCCAGCACGGTGTACAGCAGAAAGCTATACCACATTATCCTACCGGAGATGGAGGACTGGTTAAAAAACGTACAATTTTTCAAATAACGATAGCTTCTGGTATACCGACGGATACAAAATGCCATCACGCGTTGGATCTGGAGTTGTTAGTATCCAAGAAAAATCGGGATTAAACATAGTCTCAGCCAATTAGCTACTATATTTCAGGCTCGTAGCCATTGAACTGTGTGCCCGGTGGAATACTGACCAAATGGACAAACAGGACAACAAAAATCTTCCACGACAGTTAAGCAGCCTTAAGAGCGCTTGATCGAGACCCGTAAGGAGCTGCAGATTCGCTGAATGCGCTTGGTAGCGCTAACAATGTGTCATTAGTATGAATACCAGGGCATTCTGGGCACGAGGGAAATAAGGCCGCAGACCAAGCAGCGAGGGAAGCAGCAACTGCCGAATTTTTCGGCACCGAACCAGCCCTGGGGATATCATACAATACTACTAAATCAACCATATTAAAATGGATGGAGAATATCTTCCAACAATACTGGATAAATATACTAAAACTGGTTTACTCTAAAGAGTTCATTAATGGGCCTTGTAGAAACAGAGCCAGAAACATCACTGGAATTACCAGACAGGAGATACGTATAGTGACTGGTCTTTTCACGAGTCACTGTTGACTGAGAGTACCCATGCACAGAATGAGACCGAATGTAGACTCTGTATGGAAGATGACGAAACAGTCAGGCATGTACTGTGCGAATTGCCGGCTATTGCACGTTTACGTCAGAACACTTTCCGTAAACCTCAGATTGACTCAGAAGATCTGAACAGTGTCTTACCCAAACTGACAGCCGGCCTTATTGGAGGATTAGGCATACAAGGGTGAGAAACCACTCAAAAGTGAGCCACAATAGACCCACTGGTGGTCGAAGTGGAAGGGCTGCAAAGCCCACTCACATATAAATCATCATCAACAGGGAATACAAAACAGAGCGGTTTTCGGGAATATAAAACTTGAGATTTTTGAGAAATACTTAGACGCGTTAATTTTCAAATAAATGGAGATGCCTTTTGTCATGATTGTGACATGCATCTTTTTTAACTGATTATCAAATTAATATTAACGCCGAGGTAGGAAAACATAAAGAAACTTTAAGATTTTTTTAAGACTTTAAGAATTTTTCTATGCAAGAGTCGTGCAAGAGAAAAAATTAATAAATTTCTAGTTTCAAAGATAAATCAATCCTTCAAAACAATATTATAATATATTTTTTAATAAAAAAAAAATGTCATTAAATATGGTGGCTATTTTATTCAATTATTTAAGACCCTTAGATGTATACTAAAATAACCAATATATTTGGCCACACTGTGTCGCTAAAATAACTTCACTATTTTCTTTAATTAATAAAAGCGCCAAATAACCAACTTATTTTTTTTTTGTAAAGTTAAAAATTCATAAAAAAATTATTTTTTACGAAAATTGACGATTTGATATCTTGTGCAAAGGTTATTTCGCCAACTTTTTTTGATGTTAAAGAATCACAAAACTATTTGCTAATGTGAAATTTGTAATTTTTTCCCCTCACTCTTCAAACTTAACAAATTCTATAACTTGGAAAAGAAAATTTTTCCCAAAACTTTTTGTCTACTGTTGATCCCCACCAACTCTTAAAGTATGATGCCTTATTTAAAATACACCCTGTATATACTAAAAAGAGTTAAACATGGCGACAAAAATTTCTAGTCTACTAGTTAGATGAGTACTTAAGGGCTAAAAAAAACAAAAACTTTTAGATATCTTACACCCATATATTATATTTATAATATACAACAATAAAATATCAATCAATTCCTACATGCCTTCGTAAGTCGTCCTTAATTATTGTTGTTACTATTATTGCTATTGTTGTTGTTGTTGTTTGCAATGTTATTACTGTTAGCACTGTTACTGGTACTTCCACTGTTGTTCTGGATGCTGATGGATCTCAGTAACTCTTGAGGTATTAAAATAGCCACGTTGTTGTCTGAAGCCAGTCTTGCAAGTTGGCCAAGTGCACTTGCATCTGATTGTTCCATAGGTTTACTTTGGCACACAGCTACCCACATGGCGAAAAGTATAATCGCGAAGAATTTTGTCATCGTGCGATTTGAGGATAATGAAAACGTAGTAGTTAAAACACTAAAATATCTGATTGACTTAAAATGTTTGTCTGGGAACTATTTATATCCAACTAGAAGAAAAAAAGCAATAAATCATAACGACATAATCCACAAAAGGGGAAAGACAGCAAACATTATCAATCTAATAAAGAAAACTTATAGAAAGGCAAAAGATTCTAATTTTGATAACTCTTTGTTGAGTCTGGTTCATTATAAAAAATTCACATATATCATTCAGTGCCATTTACTTTCCAGCGACAAATATACTAAAAGCAAAGAGTTTTTTTAAAAGAAAGTTGACATGACCACAAAAATTGTGATGCATATTTAGGAGCTAAAAAAAAAGTTGCAGATATCTTACATCAATAGAGTTTATATGTATAATATACAAGAATAAAACATGTTAAAATATATAATCAATTACTACATGCCTTCCTAAATCGTCCTTAATTATTGTTGTTACTATTATTGCTATTGTTGTTGTTGTTGTTTGCAATGCTATTACTATTAGCATTGTTACTGGTACTTCCACTGTTGTTCTGGATGCTGATAGATCTTAGTAACTCTTGAGGTATTAAAATAGCCACGTTGTTGTCTGAAGCCAGTCTTGCGAGTTGGCCAAGTGCACTTGCATCTGATTGTTCCATAGGTTTACTTTGGCACACAGCTACCCACATGGCGAAAAGTATAATCACGAAGAATTTTGACATCGTATGATTTGAGAATAATGAAAACGTAGTAGTTAAAACACTAAAATATCTGATTGACTTCAAATGTTCAACTGGGAACTATTTATATCCAACTAGGAGAGAAAAAGCAATAAATCATAATGACATACTCCACAAAAGGGGAAAGACAGTAAACATTATCAACTTAATAAAGAAAACTTATAGAAAGGCAAGAGATTCTAGTTTTGACAACTCTTTGTTGAGTCTGGTTCATTATAAAAAACGTACATATATCGGTCAGTGCCATTTACGTTCCAGCGACAAAAATACTAAAAGCAAAGAGCTTTTTTAAAAGAAAGTTGACATGACCACAAAAATTGTGTACTAGTAAGATGCAAATTTAAGAGCTAAAAAAAAATTGTATGTGCTTAAGACCACAGAAGTGTAAACTTCAACAAGGCGAAATTAATAATACTGGCCTTCATCTGCATCATCATATCGCTCGCTGAATGTTCCTCCCAGAGTTAGTCGACTCGAGCCGACTTCACCTGAATGAGCGTTACATAGCCGAGCCTGACGGCTCAGTTCAATTCAGTACCCACAAAAACTGCTAAACGCACCTAAAGAAGTTTACACTTCAAAAACAAAAGTTGCAGATATCTTACATACATAGGGTTTATATTTCTAATATACAAGAATAAAACATGTTAAAATATCATCAATTCCTACATGCCTTCGTCAATCATCCTTAATTATTGTTGTTACTATTATTGCTGTTATTGTTGTTATTGTTTGCAATGCTGTTGCGGTTGGCCTGGTTACTAGAGCTGCCAGTATTGTTCTGGATGCTGATGGATCTTAGTAACCCATGGGGTATCAAAATGGCGACGTTGTTGTTAGAAGCCAGTCTTGCTAGTTGGTCCAGTGCACTTGAGTCTGATTCTTCCACAGGTTTACTTTGACAGACAGCTACCCAAAGGGTAAAAAGTACAACCACAAAGAATTTCGACATCGTGAGGTTTGAGAATAATAAAAACGTTGTAGTTAAAACACTAAAATATTTAATGGACTTAAAATGTTCGTCTGGGAACTATTTATATGCAACTAGAAGAGAAAAAACAATAAACCATGACAATATAATCCATAAAAGGGGAAATACAATAACTTCATTAGTTTAATCAAGAAAACCTATAACAAGGCAAAAGAGCTGAATCGTGACTACCCTTTGTTGGATGTGGTTTATCTTAGAATATCGATAATATACACAGTATGTCGGTTTGTCAGCCCAAATTAAAAAAAAAACATTGTATAGGGTTTGAACCAGAAGGTGTAATTTTTGGTTATTTTCCTGTTCGTATTTGTGTGACTGACTTAATTGCCAATATATATAACGAAGCAACAATATCAATCAAAATCCACGAAGGAACCAAGCCAATACTAATAAGAAGAGGTGTCAGTAAAGGTGACACAATATCCCCTAAACTATTTAACCAGGCCCTAGAAGACGTTTTAAAAAAATTAGATTGGGAAGAAATAGGCATCAAAGTAAGCGGACAATACTTGAACCAGCTAAGATATGCTGATGATATCGCCTTAATAACAGACAAGAAATAAGAACTGATACAAATGCTGGAAGAACTGGATACAGCAGCTAAAAATATAGGCTTGAGTATGAATTACATTAAAACTAAAATCATAACAAACACAGATAAAGATATCACGATCAGAATAAACCAAGAAAAAATAGAACAAGTAGAGTAATATAAAATATATTTGGGACCAAATATTAAACCAAAAAAAAAACCAAACAGCTGAAATCAAGAGACGAGTAAGATTGGCCTGGGCAGCATTCGATAAATTAAGCTACAGTACGTCAAAACGAAAGTGTATAACCAATGTATCCTTCCTGTACTTACCTATGGATCCCAGATCGGGACACTTACAAAATCAAACATGCATAAGGTAACAATAGCCCAAAGATTAATGGAAAGACAAATATTGCATGTAAAGCTAACAGACAGAAAAAGGAATGAATGGATAAAAAATAAAACAAAAGTAGGGGATGTCAGAGGAGAAGTAGCAAAATTAAAATGAAAATTTGCCGGTCATAATATCAGACAGAAGGACAATGGATGGAACAAAATTGTAAACTGGAGATCCTGAAAAAATAAAAAAAAAGTAGGGGAAGATTCCAAATGTGATGAGCGGACGATTTAAAGTAACACGCGGGTACTAGATGGATGAACATGGCGACAGACAGAGAAGAGTGGAAGATATTGGGAGAGGCCTATGTCCAAAGATGGATTGAAGAAGGCCAAATAGATGGATAGATAGATTTGTGTGTTTATGTTATTGTTTTGGTCTTAGCCAATGTTCAGAACATTCTAGAGTTTACTAAAATACTAAAGAAAGTCAAAGATGTTAAACTTTCCAGTAAAAATATCAGGTTGAATTATGGTTTTTCCTGTTAAAATAGATGAACTTTAATCTGGATCCAAAATTATATAGTTAAAGGATTACAAATGCAACACTATGGAAAATGTAACTAAAAGTCAAATAAATGCCATTAAATTGTTATTATTTGATTGAGTCCAAAACAAACTCGCAAAAATAAATATTAGCCAAAGCTTATTTTAGTAACACATACAATGCAATTTAATTTATTTATTTGTTGTAAAATCTATAGTTAATATTTACATATTAAATGACATTCCTAATCAGAAACTTTAAAAAATATATTACGACTTTGTCCTTGTTTTACCCCAAAAACAAACACAATTTCATATTGCAGAAGGACAGTCTAGTAGAATTAGAAAAATAAAACAGAAATTTGGTGGGTAACTACTACTTCTATGTCGGTTTAGAACGTTTTTCTACGTTGTCCGACGCCTATTCTCCACCTCCTTTGATCCTGAAAATCATCTTCTGTCAAGTTTTGCTGACTCATTGATCTTTGGATTGACTGTTGCCTTTCTAGTTTAGGACGCCCTTTTTTTCGGCGACATATTGGTTGGCATTTTAGGACCTGCTTTGGTAATCTTTCGTCGTTCATCCATTGTACATGGCCGTACCATCAGTTGTCTTTTAGTGATGTCATCCGTTATGCTTCCCTCGATTCCCTTTGTTTCTTTTATGGTTTCCTTTCTTATTTGATCTGTTCTAGATCTTCTCATTGATCTTCTTATTACACCCATTTCGACAATTTCCATTTTTGTTTTGTATTTTTCTGTTACGCGACAAGTCTCTATTCCATACAACAGCGTGCTTTTCACCATTGTTTCATATATGTTAAATTTTACATTCTCTTTTATCTCTCTGCTCCATAAAATACTGTTAAGACATCCAATAACCTTTTTTGCTATTAATATTTTTTTCCAGTTATTTACAGTCTGTTCAAACACACAAGTAAACATCCCTCATTGCATCGAGATGTTATTTGTCCATTGGCTAGTTCTCACTTGATTCGTTTGGTATTCTTCCGGTAACTTTCTCATCATATACTCCATGTCTTCTTTAGCATTAGGTACAATTATTTGGTCGTCAGCAAACTGTAGTCTGTATATAGTAAATCGGTCGTTAAGTGTTATTCCCGTACGTAACACCTTTTTTATAACTGGTGACCTTACCTGGAAAAATTATGTAAGGTTAGGATGGAGACCAATAATTAACTTGTAAAACAACTTTACTCCAATAAGTTTAATTAATCATTTTTAATGGGTATTGGAAGGTATCGGCTCTCTTGACATATTATGTGGTCCCGAAAAGGGATGGAAAATTAATACGACAGTGTACTGTCAAAGCAATATTTTATAAATCCTTTATAAGTGCTTTTATTTTATATTTTTTTCCTATCTTTTTTGATAAAAAAATAGTAATAACGAAAAGGGAAGCATTCAAATAAAAGGTTTTTAGGGGTAATAATTTCGTTATTAAAACAAGATAAAATATATGATAGGTCTTCAAGAACGATAATAACGACAAAGATTTAAATTCGAAAACCAAAAAATGGACGAACCCATAAGACCTAGTCATCCTTGTTGTTACGGTAGCTTTATTTTTGATATATATGATTTTCTTTTTTTTTAAAGTGTGACTGGTAAACTCAATCTAAATTTGAAAACTGCGTTTCGTTAGCTGCTGTGATTCGTAAGATATAATTTTTTTATCTCACAAACTGTGAATCTGACAAACTTTGAACGACAATTAATATTGTTAAAAATATAACATAATCTAACTTTGAAAAACCCATTTTAGTAGCTGCTCAGGTTCCCAAATTAAGATTTTTTAAAAGTACCTACATGAATTCCCCTAACCAACCATAACCAAAATTTAATGGCCTTATCCACTAGTATATCGCAAAGTTTTTATGCCATTTTTACTTAAAATCGGTTTATCGGATCAGATCGACAGACAGACAAACACTTTACAAAATTGGTTATTGATAAGTTATTTTGAGAAAAACTTAAAAATGTTTTTTTGACGATCCAGAGTCGTCCATACCTTCTCCAACCTGTTAAAATAAATGACTCGACTCTGAGAACACCCTGCAGATGGTAGAAAGGTGGGGAAGTAGCGATTTACATAACGTTTTTTTTGTTATTAAAAGCTTGATAAACAATAGTAGGTAATAGTAATTTAAAACAGAAGAAAGAAGAATTTTCTTAAAAAGCAACTTTCAAAGAATATAAAGATGATAATTAATTTAATGCAACTTTAATTGTAGAAACAAAAAATACGACGAAATAAGTGTTATTACCATCCAGCATTTTCTGCCGTGAAAAACTTTATGAAAAAGGAAAATAAGATAACAAAGCGTCTTAAAATTAAAAAAAGGAGAAAGGACTTGTGCTCTATCTAACTTTTAAACTGCAAATTCTTTATAAGGGATTTTAGTTAGGAAATTTTTATACAGGGTGTCTCTAAAAGGTCTGTACAAAATCTTCACATATTCCTGAGGTCAAAATAAGTCGATTTAATGCAAATTACCTTTGTTCAAAATTGCTCCGTTTCAAGTGAATTTAAAAATTGAAAATCGATTTTATTAAAATTTATGAACATTTCTCAACGCATTACTTTAAAAATTGGTACTCGGGGCTTTTTTGGGATGCAAAACCTAAATATGGACATTTTTTTACTGTGGCCGTTAGAGGGCGCTTCGCAATGCTCATCTTATGGTTTAAAATGACCATAACTTTTTTCTTAGTGTATTTTTCAACTTTTTTTGTTGATAAAATAATTTCCTGAACTTTTCTAAGCAAAAAAGGTACTTTTGATAAAATCCGCTAGGGTGAGCCGTTTTCGAGATATTTCCGTTTTTAGTGTTCGATGCCGCAATGGAATATTGAAATTATTTTGGATTCTCAAGATTTTGTTGCTACCTTTAAGGATTAAATTTAGTCAGTAAATGAGTTATTAATTTTTTTTTGTCGTTTAATCATTTTCGGTAGGTATTCGATTTCTGGGAATATAGTTTCACTTGGTTCAATTAAAATAAAAAACACCCTGTATCTCTGAAACAGAGCAATTTTGGACTAAGGTAAGTTGCTTTAAATTGACTTATTTGGACCTCAGGAACATGGGCTAAGATTTTGTACAGACCTTTTAGACACCCTGTATATGTTCTTTTGTTAAGTTTAGGTTCAGGTGCGAGAATAACAGCTAAACAGTTTAATGGACCTGGTCCTCTAATATCATTTATTTTCTGTTGTTCTTAGCCAGCATTTTTTAAACATGACAAGAACGGTTGCCCTAACGAAGCATTAAATACCACTCCTAATATCGATAGTTACTGAAAATGTTTGGGAATTCCATATCATATGCGTCTGAATAATATTATACTAGAACACTCATTGGCTGAATCACCACAGCATTTTTCTAAAAACTCCCCTTCACCTCTCTTAATCTATCTATCGATCTATCTAAATCTTTGGCAACAGTGTGATAATCTTTGGAAATCCCTGAAAATCTCATGGCAATTCCTCGGCAGCTACTGGCTATCAAACAAAATTGGCATTCGTGACATATTTTTTAAACTATTGGTTATCCCCTCGGGTGGTACCCTAAATCCCAGGACTTAAAATGTTAACTTAAAAAACCCATAGGTACAGAAATGGTTTTAATGTCACGATTTCAGGTCAGTTTACCGCTGATAGTTTTGGGGTTAGATTATGATGGTTTCAATTGATACCAGCTGGCAGATTTACCTAAATTAACACAGGTAAGATAAGGAAGTTAAGTTTCCCAAAACTCAGTCTGTTTTTTCCGTCAAGTTTCCAAATACGAACGCTAGCGTGGCAAGAGATTGTTTGGTTCGTAAATGGCTTAAATTTATTACCCTGCCAGTGTGTTTTGAAGCGCATTATTCAAAGGCTTTTAGCAAGAAACCCCTATTTGCACGAAGAAATTCATTAAATTTAGTCCAAGATACAATAGTCGTAAACCAACACTCACTCAAACGCGTACAAGAAGAAATCTAGTGACGATAACACCGCTCTATAAAATAAGAAAAAGTTCTTGTTGCAAAAAAAAGAAAATTTAATTTTTATTCAGTGCTACCTACTGATTCCGTAACTACCATTGGTTTGTTCAAGTTGGCTCAATTTGATGTAAAAAAAAAACGATTTTTCTTTTTCACCGTGTTTTTCGTTAAAAAATGTCCCATAACTTTAAAACTATAGGCAGCAAATTATCAAAATGTGGCAAAATAATAAAGTATTGCCTGGAGAATTTTCGTGCAAAAAAAAGTATGTTTACATAAGCGCGCTTGATTAGAATACGTTTCGAAACCGAAAAAAAGCGATTTTTAAGAAAAAAAATAATTTAATAAAAACCGCTTGGTAACGTGGCTTGTCAGTCATACCATTAAAACTGGAGAAGTAGCCAAATAATATGTCAAATACATTTTATCGTAAAATCATCAGGTTGAAAGATATCCAGGTTTGAAATAAAATGTTGCAAAAAAAACCGAGAAAAGAATTGTTTCTTATTGTCATAAAAAAAATAATATAAGCTATGGTTTTTGCTCGTTTTTTATCATTTTTCAATTACAAGACGCGATATTTTCTTTAAATGTGTAATTCTTAATCGTACCTACAGTTAACGTGTCATTGAGTCTTGACTTTTCTGTTGAATACTACGGTGATTTTTTTGGACTTTCGTGGAGGTTTTGAATTTTTATTTTTTAAGTTGGTGTTCTTTGGATTCTCATTTTTTAAGATGGTGTGGTGTGTGTGTGCAACGGGACTGTCCTGATCAACAACACCAAAGACAGTCTTCAAAAAAAAAAATTCTGTTTTAAATTAACAAAAACGCCATTTAAAAAGAGTATTAATTTCAGAGACAATCCATTTTTATTTTTGATCAACTTTACAAATTTACTTCCAGAATTGTGAACGTGTGAAAAAAGTGTATAGGACATTTTTTGTAGTAAATTTGTTATTTGATACAACGGTCAACCCAAATTTTCTTCTTAGCTATTCGTTCATATATATCTAATATGATCCAAGAGGGCGGTGTTCAAAATACAAAACAACAGTATTTTTTGGTTTGGTAAATTTTTTTACTAAAAAATGTTATTTTATATCTAAAATATCTGAGCTAGTTTTAAATTATAATGTACAAAAAAATACAACTAGTAAAAAAAAAACATATTTTTAAATTTTTTTTAAAAACATGACATATGTCACGTACCGGGTGATTGATTTTTTAATTAATAGCTATCTTCGTTAATATTGATCTGACAGTAACGTCTAAAGTAGTATAAAGTTAAAGGACAGAGTCTGATGTCAAAAATGGCATATGTCAATCAGTTCTAAAAACGTCTAAAACTCAAACAAAGTTAATTAGGTCTTCTTTGCTTCAAGCGACAGTAATATTTATAGTGCTATTCTCATTGTTTTGACTGCACAGAATGACTATGAACAAGCTTTTAATAATTACAAAAAGATGTATTTTAAGTACAGTGTTTTTTTTAATAGAGGGCTTCAATTGCAAAGCAATTATCAATCCCTTTTCAATTTTGCCCAATGTTCATTTTCAAGCGCATATTACTAAATTTGTAGCTAAAATAAACAAACAGTAAAAAAAAATTAATACATGCTTAGCACAGAATTGCAGGTATTAATGTTAATAAAGGCATTGTTTATGGTAAAATTAAAATCACACATGTTTTTGTTAACAATATTTTAATATTTAACAAATAACCACTTTCGTTGTATAGGGTGTCAAAAATTCGATGTTTATTGGGGGTTTTAGGTGTTTTTAAGGAAGAAAGCAAAAAAACTGACCCTTGAGAGGCTCGATTTTCAAAAAAAGCTTAAAGGTAAAAACCGATTTTTGATATAACAAGCTATTTTTAAGCTTCATGGGGTGTATAAAAAGTCTGGATTTTGCCTCTAATTTTTTTATTTTTGACGATTCCAAGTGTCACATTGAATTTTATCTGTCACTTTTAGTTTATAATATATAAAAAACTTATTTCATTATGTTCTTTGTATTTTCAAATATTTTTAAATATTTTTTGTATTTATTTAATATTTTAATTTGCTGACTAGGTTTAAGATATTTTAAAATGATTAAATGAAATAAAATATTTAAAAATCAAAAGTCAATAATCAAACAAAACTGTGTGTGCTCAAGACCACACGGCAGAAGTGTCAACTTCCACAAAGCGAATATAATAATACTGGCCTTCATCTGCATCATCATATCGCTCGCTGAATGTTCCTCTCACAGTTAGTCGACTCGAGCCGACTTCACCCGAATGAGCGTTACATAGCCGAGCCTGACGGCTCAGTTCAATTCACTACCCACAAAAACTGCAAAACGCGCCTAGAGAAGTTTACACTTAAAAAAAAAACAACAAAAAAATTTAAAAAAATTTAATATTAAGTCATTTTGAAGGAACTTTTACAGACTTTAAAAATCGAATAACAAGAGGCTCATTCCCATTCCGTAAGAAAAAACCCAAATATATGTAATATCTCAAAAACTAAAAGTGAGAGATCAACTTTAGTTTAACAGTTGGATTCCTCATTAAATAGTAGTAGTAGTGGTGGGGAGACCATTTTTGGTCAGCGACTAGGCACACGGCGCACCCTTTTTGCAAACTCCGATTTGTCCGTACACCATATACCAAACTGATGCACGTGCCCCTTAGGATGCAAGTTTTCTTTCTCTAATAAGACTTAATTTTGCCTGGCACCTCTTTGTCAAGGGCACGACACTCACGCTTTTACACCCCTTCCGAAAGATGTTCCTGCTACATGTTAGACTTGCATCTATCTAACATCGCTATCGCCCCAGCAGAAGTTGGTTATAGACGATAGACTTCTTTCCTTTCGAGTGCAACATTCGTGGTCGTCCTGAGTTGAATATAGGAGATTTATTCTGGCGCCATCTTGGTACCGACTATATTGCATTTATAGCAGGCTCCTGGGTTATTATTCCTGGTTCCCTGGCTGGATATATATATTCTCGTTGTTCAAGGTCAACATATATTTTGCGTGCATCGCATCGCACGCTAATTTGATGACGACTCTAGAATGCTGAAAAGGAAGTGAGCGGCAGGGCGACGAGACTTTTTTTTTTGCATCTTTGTTTGTGACGCAAACCTGGTACCTCCTGCAAGTGAAGCCGTCGATCATACCACGGCACTACCCTGCCGCCTATTCCTCATTAAAAAAAAAAACTATAAAAAATGAATTTACACACACCAAAAAATATATCGATGTGGGAGGCAAAATTGGTGTACTTTATATACCACCTGCCCCCACCCCTTTTCCAAGCTTAGCCCCTACGTCCCTATTCTAAAGGCGGCTCGGCCACGTACGGAGAAGCTAAACTTTATGCGATGTTAAAATGTAAAGTTCCGAAATTTAAGCTGCCAAAAAGTTCCTAAGACCTTGCTTGCTACGTATTCATCCCGCGATATAACTGATGGTTTAATAAATTCCCGAAACTTATTCTCAACTTGTTTTTACCGTACCATACTGTTAGACTAATATCATCTTTAAAAAATTGCCCCAGTACTTATAGGGTGTTTTACAACTTATCTGACAAATTTTAACCACAAGTTTTGGGTGACAACAGAAGTCGATTTATGTTTTTTTTTATAGTCCAACAGACAAGTAGGTACAAAATAACAAAGTTAAAAAATACCTACTTATTTTTTCAAAAGCTGTTTAAAATTGTCTTTGTTGACTTTGAATCCAATTTTGAACAATTTTAAACAGCGTGTATTTGAAAAAGTATAAAGGACATATATGTATATCGGTCAGTCGTCTGTTTGGAAATTTTCGCACTGTCAGATATATCGGTCCTGAAAGGGTTAAAAGTTAGTGCACACCAAATAAATCTTACTGAAACCAATGTAGCTGAAATGTAAAAGCAGAGTATTGATATATGAGCTAAATCGGCGTCAGCAGATTGGAATACTCCTAAGAGGAATGCATTTGAAGTGCCGAGTAATATATCGCACACCCGAAAAAGAGTTACAACTCAAAAATTGCCCTTATTGAGATAAACCTGTCGCCATCATCGAAATAACTTGTACTTTCTTCTATAAAAGCGTCACATTTATGTTTCGACAATTCACCGCGAAATGGCGATGTGACTCTTTTATTTTGTCCAGTTTAGCTGAGGATGCGTTCCTTTACAGTGTCACTTTTGACTTTATAACAGCGTGAAAGTGGAGTTTCATCCTTAAAAGAGTCACATTTCGAGTTGTGAAGGTTTTCGTGTAACTATTGGTTAAATCTGACCCATATAACAAGTAAAATACTTTTTTGTGTTGTGACTGTTTTTTCGAATTGTTCAGTGTACTTAGAATTAAGGAGAATAAGAAAAAATCTTTTCAATTTATTAGAGAATAATCACATTCCCAGTTGTTATTCAGCATTTTATAACTCGCTGTAAAAATAAATACAAAGTTTCTTCTTTATTTGTTTTCTTTTTTTATATTATTTACTATCCTGCGTGATATCCTGATTTACAACGTCATGATTCTTGTTGTAAAAAAGTGTCACAATATCGGGTTTTTGTCTTTTTTTTAACTAAAAACGACAAACATATTTTTTTCTGAGAAACGTACTGTACCAATTACATTGAGTTAATAGGTTTCTTTTGATATAAAATAACATGTTAACTCGTAATTTGTCATGTAAGTGAAAAATGAATCTCTAATGAACTAAATTCTTTAACAGCGATTTTATCAAAACTATGTTTTTTGAGTTGTGACTATTTTTTAGCGGGGGTGCGATATGACATGTAACATATTACATCCATAGTATCCTGATGTCTTGGAATATCGTACAAGCCCATGATGAGGTACAAAAATACAAACAGTTGAGATTCAAAAAGTTAAGATATTAAAATTACGACGAGATAATGTCCGAGAAAGAAATTAGCAAGGTTTATAAAAACGCAATTCTTACCTCCTTCTCGCGTCGCAGATTTAAAAGAAAATACAATCTCGATTACGTAACGCGACCTCGTTGGGTCTCCCCTGATATCCCTAGTCAGCTCTTGTCTACCTCCCTGATATCCCTAGTCAGCTCTTGTCTACCTGCCTATAATTTCTCCTCTGGTGTTCCCCCTCTTCTTTAACTTTTACTTTACGGACCGTCGCGATTTGCTGAGATCCGGGTACACCCTTATGTTTTGAATTTTATCTTAATACCTGCTAAAATAGTTTTACTCTTTCTAAAATCTGGTGACAATTTTCACAACTGTCAGATATATCGGTCCTGAAAGGGTTAACAGTGCAGACCAAATAAATCTTACTGAAACCAATGTAGCTGAAATGTAAGAGCAGAGTATTGATATATGGGCTAAATCGGCATCAGCAGAGAGGAATACGCCTGAGAGCAATGCTTTTGAAGTGCCGAGTAATATATGATATGTAACATATTACATCCAGGGTATCCTGATGCCTTGGAAAATAGTAGAAGCCTGGGATAAGGCACAACAAAACAAACAGTTGAGATTCAAAAAGTTAAGACACTAAAAATACGCCGGCATAGTGCCCGAGAAAGAAATTAGCAAGGTTTATAAAAACACAATTCTTACCTCCTTTTCGCGTCGCAGATTTAAAAGGAAAGACAATCTTGATCCCGTAACGCGACCTCGTTGAGTCTCCCCTGATATCCCTAATCAGCTATTGTCTCCCTGCCTATAATTTCTCCTCTGGTGTTCCCCCTCTTCTTTAACTTTTAGTTCACGGACCGTCACGATTTGCTGAGATCGGGGTACACCCTTATGTTTCGAATTTTATCTAAACACCTGCTAAAATAGTTTTTCTCTTTCTAAAATCAGGTGACAATTTTCGCAACTGTCAAATATATCGGTCCTGAAAGGGTTAAAAGTGCACACCAAATAAATCTTACTGAAACCAATGTAGCTGAAATGTTAAAGCAGAGTATTGATATATGGACTAAATCGGCATCAGCAGCGAGGAATACTCCTGAGAGCAATGCTTTTGAAGTAATATATGATATGTAACATATTACATCCAAGGTATCCTGATGCCTTAGAAAATCGTACAAGCCTGGGATAAGGCACAACAAAACAAAGAGTTGAGATTCAAAAAGTTAAGACACTAAAAATACGCCGGCATAATGCCCGAGAAAGAAATTAGCAAGGTTTATAAAAACGCAATTCTTACCTCCTTCTCGCGTCGAGGATTTAAAAGGAAAGACAATCTTTCTAAAATCTGGTGACAATTTTCGCAACTGTCAGATATATCGGTCCTGAAAGGGTTAACAGTTAGTGTAGACCAAACGAATCTTACTGAAACCAATGTAGCCGAAATGTAAGAGCAGAGTATTGATATATGGGCTAAATCGGCATCAGCAGAGTGGAATACTCCTGATTACATCCAGGGTATTCTGATGCCTTGGAAAATTGTACAAGCTTGGGATATGGCACAACAAAACAAACAGTTGAGATTCAAAAAGTTAAGACACCAAATATACGCCGGCATAATGCCCGAGAAAGAAATAAGCAAGGTTTATAAAAACGCAATTCTTACCTCCTTCTCGCGCCACAGATTTAAAAGAAAAGACAATCTCTTAAGGTTTAGAAAAACGCAATTCACCTCCTTCTCGCGTCACAGATTCAAAAGAAAAGATAATCTCGATCCCATAAGGCGACCTCGTTGGGTCTTCCCTGATATCCCTAGTCGGATCTTGTCTACCTGCCTATAATTTCTCCTCTGGTGTTTCCCCTCTTCTTTAACTTTTAGTTCACGGACCGTCGCGGTTTGCTGAGATCGGGGTACACCCTTATGTTTTGAATTTTATCTAAATACCTGCTAAAATAGTTTTTCTCTTTGTAAAATCTGGTGACAATTTTCGCAACTGTCAGATATATCGGTCCTGACAGGGTTGACAGTGCAGACCAAATAAATCTTACTGAAACCAATGTAGCTGAAATGTAAGAGCAGAGTATTGATATATGGACTAAATCGGCATCAGCAGAGTGGAATACTCCTGAGAGCAATGCTTTTGAAGCGCCGAGTAATATATCGTGGGCTGAATGCAATAGTTGGGTAACTCGAAATTTCGTGATTTTGATAACTGGATAAACAAAGATGAAGCCAACATTAAAGTGTATCCACAATATCTTCGATTCTCAGGTTACCTTTTCAAGAGACCTAATTGTTCAATAAGAAATGACAACTGAATACATTTTTCACTCTCACTATCGAAAATGTCACTAAGGATGTCTATTACTTGATCAATCTTATCCAAGATCTTATCTTTTACCACTTCTTTCCCGTGTGCAACATATTAGGTTTCAGCCTTATAGTTGGACCGACAAGGAACAACACTAATTACACGTTCGCGGCATTGTTTATCTTATAGGTATTTTCTTTATAATTTACTCATTAGCCATTAATTATTTTAACGCAGCCCACTACAGTCTTTTTCGTGGGCTGCGTTATTTTAATAACTTTGATAAAATTCACATAAAATTCGTGCCCCAATTAAAAAAAAAATCGACGTAAATAAACATACCAAAACTGAACACACATGTTTTATAATGACAGCGGGCCGTAAGGCGTTTTTTTGTGGGACTCCTACGGTCACGTGATATTTCCGCGCCCGGGCCTGTCTTTCTCGTGGGCTGCGACCCTTATGTTTCGAATTTTATCTAAATACCTGCTAAAATAGTTTTTCTCTTTCTAAAATCAGGTGACAATTTTCGCAACTGTCAGATATATCGGTCCTGAAAGGGTTAAAAGTTAGTGCACACCAAATAAATCTTACTGAAACCAATGTAGCTGAAATGTTAAATTGATATATGGACTAAATCGGCATCAGCAGCGAGGAATACTCCTGAGAGCAATGCTTTTGAAGTGCCGAGAAATATATGATATGTAACATATTACATACATGGTCTACTGATGCCTTGAAAAATCGTACAAGCCCAGGATAAGGTACAACAGCACAAACAGTTGAAATTCAAAAAGTAAACAGATTAAAAATAGTTAGACAAATAACTTTACTACACAAAAAATTGAAAAGGCATGCTACGAAACCAAAAAGTGTTTTTGGTACAGTTTGGCTTTTATAAGTTTATTGTTGACCAAAGGTCTATCCCTACAGTATATGTTAAAAAAATACTCTGCCAATCTATGGGCACCTAAGCTCACACTAGGTACTATAGTTATAGTGTACGTGTGAGCTAATATAACTAAAAACTGAAATATATTTTATTCAACTCCAGACTCAATTACCTTTCGTTTGATACCACACAAGCCATGTTTTGACTTAAACTCTAATTTTTAAAATCTACCCCCAGCCTTTTTTTAAAAACTAAAATGTATTTTGTTTAACTCCAGACTCATTTACCTTTCGTTTGATATCACACACGCCATATTTTCACTTAAACTCTAATTTTTAACATCTACCCCCACCCTTTTTTTAAATACCTTAAAATTAATTTTGTTTAACTCCAGACTTAATTTCCTTTCATTTGATATCACACACGCCATATTTTCACATAAACTCTTATTTTTTAAATCTACCCCCACCCTTATATGTGGCTTGCGTTCGGTGGATTTCGTTGCAAATTTTATTTAATCGCACAAGGGGTTTTTGAGTTATGCGCGTTGGTCGACAGACAGACAGACAGACAGACAGACAGACAGACAGACAGACAGACAGACAGACAGACAGACAGACAGACAGACAGACAGACAGACAGACAGACAGACAGACAGACAGACAGACAGACAGACAGACAGACAGACAGACAGACAGACAGACAGACAGACAGACAGACAGACAGACAGACAGACAGACAGACAGACAGACAGACAGACAGACAGACAGACAGACAGACAGACAGACAGACAGACAGACAGACAGACAGACAGACAGACAGACAGACAGACAGACAGACAGACAGACAGACAGACAGACAGACAGACAGACAGACAGACAGACAGACAGACAGACAGACAGACAGACAGACAGACAGACAGACAGACAGACAGACAGACAGACAGACAGACAGACAGACAGACAGACAGACAGACAGACAGACAGACAGACAGACAGACAGACAGACAGACAGACAGACAGACAGACAGACAGACAGACAGACAGACAGACAGACAGACAGACAGACAGACAGACAGACAGACAGACAGACAGACAGACAGACAGACAGACAGACAGACAGACAGACAGACAGACAGACAGACAGACAGACAGACAGACAGACAGACAGACAGACAGACAGACAGACAGACAGACAGACAGACAGACAGACAGACAGACAGACAGACAGACAGACAGACAGACAGACAGACAGACAGACAGACAGACAGACAGACAGACAGACAGACAGACAGACGGCGAGACAAAAAAGTTTCAAAATCATCTGAAATGCAAACTTTTTTTTTTCGAAAAAATTAGGATTACCATAGCTCACACTACTATAGTATAGTAGTAGTGTGAGCTATTAAACATTTTGCAAAAAAAACTTGATTTTATTAAGCAAGCCAATACATACATACAATACATTTTAAAATTACATTTAAATTTTAAAACATTAACTATTTTTTTTTTTCAATTCAATATATGTATATTTATTTACAATTCTTCTTTACATGAATCTATATTGATTTTTTCGCCGTTCACCGCAAATAAATATATTTTCTATGCATTTTAAAGTACGGAGTACTTGTTTGCCTATTTAATTTATTTATTAAAAATGTACATATATTTTTTTATTTTTTGTCTTGCTTTGTTGTTTTTCTAAAATAGGAATAGGCATTTTTTTATGAATGCGACAATGGCATACATTTAATATGTAGCTTTTCCACCAGTATTATACCTTAAAACTTAGCATTTTAGACCGGGTTTAAGTATGAAGTCTATATACTTGATACCGACCGATTTAAGTGTATTTTTTAATACTCACGGGTCAAATAACTGCAAAGATTAGGTTCACCCTAATGTGCAATATGATAGTAAGCATTTCTCAGTGAGTTTCACTTCATATAAATTCAAATTAACTTAAGAAATAAAGAAAAACCTCTGTGCAGTAATAGGATTCCCGTTAAAAATAGTCTTAAATTGTAGTACCACCCCTGAAGAGCGGTTTAAAGTTCGAAAAACAATAGAAATAGTCTATGATTGATATAAAAAACTTATAAACAAAAATTTTCAAAGCTAAATAATGCATAAATAACTTAAACCTATGTCTGTAGATGCACTACCGTATTAAATACGTATCAATATTTAAATATTGTAAAAAGCACAAGATATATTAGAATCCATTTTCAATTACACATCCACGCTAACTTGTCTAAAAAATTAACATGTAAAATATAGCGGACAGCTGACTGACACTGACACCATTTTTATTGAACATTTCCTAGTGACGTTTGGAGGTTTAAATATTATTTTTATTTATTTCTAACCTTTGTGTAGAAATAATGTCTTTGTTACAACGAAAAAAGATTACCCATATCGCAAGGTATTGATGAACAATTTATATTAAAACTAATACATTCACGGGAAAAATAAGTTAAACCTTTAAGCAAAATCTGGACTTGTAGACCTTGGATTGTAGCACTTAGCACTGTAGACCCTTTAGTAAATACTGGTGTTATACCCTGTTTCCACCAATGCATGCACACCCCGATTCAAAAAACGCATCAGGTGACACTGCATTTAAAACCAGTGTAAATCCATGGGCCATCACCTGATGATACGTTTTTTTAAATCGGGGTGAGCATGCATTGGTGGAAACAGGGTATTAGAGTTAGGTATTATATTATTACACGTTTTTATTAATTAAGGGCCTATTGCAATAAAACCAGGCAATATTTGAACATTTTTACATTATAAGATGATAGCTGGTCTTTCAATATTAGGCCTTTGTGTATTAAAAAAATAAAATAAATACTGTTTTTCTTTGTTTCGATTTTGTTATTGCAATTTGGAAAGATTAACTGTCAGTGCAAATTGTAAAACTGCCTGGCACTATTACTGCCTGGCTTTATTGCAATAAGTCCCTATTATTTATTTTCCTAATAAAACCAATTTTTTTTAGCAAAATGTTTTTTTTAGACTTTTTTTATGGTACATCCTCTATAAAAAAATATTTTGCTCTATCTAAGAATGAGCTCAAAATAATCAAACACACTAAAGATGGCACATCCTGTACAGAGAAGCAAAAAAATATTTCATATTACCCCATCTTCCCCTACGTGAAATAAATGCAGTAGAAAAATTTAGTGGTAAAAGGTACATATAATAACATCCCCACAAGAAAAAAACCGTAAGACAGAAAATGTTATTCCTATGTATTTTCTGACAATGAATCCGAATCTGGCGATTTTAGTTTGTTAATGATTTTTGATACGTTCATTCTAACGTTCAAGAGAACTAAGAATCTCAAATTTCAAACATTTCTCATCGGTAGTTTTTCATAAATTAATTTTTGAAAATCGTAACTGCCCGTTTGGCCCAACCTTTACTAAAATAAATGTAGATATCTTTAAAACTACTTACAACAGGCTATTATTATATGGCTCGTTCAACCAAATTAAAAAATAATTTATTTTTTGTAACAATTATATCATGTGATACATCATTCGAAAGGTATTTTAAAATATTTAAATTATTTTACCTTTTAAACAAGCTATACAACAAAACCCTGATTAAGGTCGCTCTCGAGATATTGCAATTTACTTTCGTTTATGTTTGAGGTCAATGAGCAGCTTTAGTTTTCAAAAATTAATTTAACAAAAACCATTGATCATCAAATTTTGAAATTGGCGATTTTTTATCCCCGTTGACCGGTAAATGAATGTGCCAAAAATCATTAAAATCGGAAATATAGTTTTATTACAAGCATTAGCAGTGGTGGATCCAGAGGGGAGCCAGAGGCGCCCCCCCCCCTTCTCCCAGACATATACCTTATTTAAAATTTTTCACAAATTCTTATTTTTACAGAAATTTCGCCTGCGGCACCATAAATCTCCTTTATATACTAACTTTCTCACCTCAGATCTATCAAAAACCGCTTATAAAAAATATATTTTGATGGTTGCTGCCACTTTGGCCCCTCCCCCTCGGAAATCCTGGATCCGCCACTGAGCGTGAGGCACGTTAGAATCGAAATCCATAGAATCGAAGCAATCGAAGTACATAGAATTTTATAATCCTCTAACCAGTGGTGTACCCAGGAATATGTCTTGGGGGGGGGGGGGCGAGACCTCATAATGTAGTATTTTATGCTATTTTATCTTTTTATTCATAAAATATGTGGAAAATATCTAAAAAAATCTTAGGCTTGGGGGGGGCGGGCCCCCACTGGTCGCGCCCATGCTCTAAGGTCCAACGATACATCAAATTCGGGTGATAACAGCGAGATAAAAAGTCACAACATAAAAGTCGAACTTTCGCAACAACGCAACGCCAGCAACCGTTCCTAACAAGCGTCATCAATCTTTGGGCCCCAAAGACAAAGACATTCTGGAAGCTAGAATAATAATTTGCCCGAAGGCAATGCGCAAGATAAATTAATGTCATTAGAAGACCAAACAATACGACGAAAAAATTAATAGCTTAATGGGACGGGAGGGAAATTTATGTTTTTGCATGGAAAAACATGAGGGTTCTTTTATTTTTGGCTAATTTGTCTAGCCTGTCAGCCACCAAGAATTTCCGCTCCAACGATAATGAATGTTGTTTTTGAATTCATTCGTACTATATTATGTGGAATAGTGACGTCGCACAAATTACATGGACGTTGGGCTTCGGTGAAATGCTTTGAGACTCACGTATGTTACAGACGAGATCCTTATATAACGTTTAAATGGGACAAATCTTCCCACGGGTTCAAGAAGGTTTGAAATTTACATCTAGTTTGCAACTTGACAAGGTTATGTTAGTCAAAATAAGTAAACTTGACAAGGATTTTTTATACTGGCACTTTGTTAGACGGCTAGGACACTTTAAGGTTGCTAATCACATTTATTTAAAAGTTATCTTTATTATTTATGTTAATATGGGAGTGGACATTTAAATCTAAGTAGATTGTACGGTAGGATTCTTAGAGATCTAATAGAGAACGATTTTTATGAACAAGAAGAAGAAGAGTGAAGAACAAAGTGGGTTTTGTGCAGGCAGATCTTGGATTGATGTTTTATGTCTTAAACAAGTTATTGAGAAAAGGATATAGACTCATGTTACCTCTGTGGACCTACAAAAAGCATTTCTTTCCACTAGAAAAAATATGGACAGTGCTAGAGCACAGTAATATTAATCATACATACATAAATGTGAAAAAAGAACTATACAATGGGTCAAAATCTAAAACTAAAATTAAAAGTCGACTTTCAAAAAATGCCTGGTAACGAAAGGCTTCAGACAGAGATGTTATATCCCTCCAACTCTTTTTAAAATATATATTGCAGTAGCTCTAAAAAACTGGAAACGTAAAGTACGGGAATACAACTTAACGACCGATTTACCATATACACACGACAGTTTGCTTACGATCAAATAATTGTAGTTACTGATAAAGAAGACATGGAGTATATGATGAGAACAGTGAACGTGGACAAGACACAGTACTTATGTATTGGAAACGAATCAAGTGAGTTGGAACTAGACAATGGACAAACAATATCTCCATCCAATGAGTATGTATATTTGGGTGTCACATTTGATAAGACAGGAACAGACTGTAAAGAACTGGAAAAAAGAATAATAAAAGCAAAAAAGGTCTTAACAGTATTTTATGAAGCAGAGAGATAAAAAATAATGTAAAATTCAACATATATGAAACAATGGTGAAAAGCACGCTGTTGTATGGAATAGAGACTTGTTGGGTAACAGAAAAAAGCAAAACAAAAATAGAAAGGGTCGAAATGGATGCAATAAGATCAATGAGAATATCTAGAACAGATCATATAAGAAATGAGATGATAAAAGAAAGAATGGGAATCGAGGGAAGCATAACGGATGACATAGCTAAAATACAAGACTACCAAAGCAAAAAAAAAGGGCGTCCTAAACTGGAATGGCAACAGTCAATCCAAAGATCAATGGGTCAAAAAAACCTGACAGAAGATGATTGTCAGGATCGAAGGAGGTGGAGAATAGGAGTCGGACAACGTAGAAAAAGATTCTAAACCGACATAGAAGTAGTAGTAGGACATTTGAAAAAAGAATTTGACAATTTGTTACACCTGGTGCTAAGGTAACTATACTGCAAATTGGCAAATTAAAATCGTCGAAATGTCTAGATGTATTTGCTTATTTTTATTAGTAAAATATTGTCAAATTGTCTCCTGGAGCCTATCGGCAGATTTGTCCCATTTTAACATTGTATATGGGAGGATCTCGCCTATAACATACATGAGTTTGTAAATAAACTCTTTGGACTGATCTAGATTTTCCTAAAGTATATCGACAGGTCTCAGAACTAAAAAAGAATATTAAAAAAGTTAGGAGTTTACAACAATTTAGGACATATATAAAACCACAACAAACTTCCGCTGAAAAAATTAAATCCATTTTTTCGTATGATTTTTCTTAAAGCACTCTTGAGCAAGCAGCAGTTTTTCGAGGGCTAATGTTAGGGCTTCATTAGTTTCTTTTTGTCAATTCGTTTTAATAATTTCGTTGCGCTGCGTGAGAACAATATCTGCTGTCTCACTTTTTTCGTAGT
Source organism: Aspidapion aeneum (assembly GCA_963576565.1). Lineage (NCBI taxonomy): Eukaryota > Metazoa > Arthropoda > Insecta > Coleoptera > Brentidae > Aspidapion > Aspidapion aeneum. Next base: position 22,028,132 of record OY755048.1, read on the forward strand.
ATCTGTTCTTTTAATCTTTCTAATTTATTTTCTTGTTATTTATTTATTTTGCTTCCTTCTGCCGTTTCTCGTAACTTTTTCATCTTGTTCTTTTATTCTTACAGTTTTATGTGATACTTTTTTCAAACTGACTACAACTTTTCCGTTGCGTGGTTCTTGCAAAACTAAAAAAAAATACTAGCTTCCTTTTCTTTTACTTCTTTAAATGCCATAATACTGTCTCATCTAGCAAATCTCGACTTAGCAACACAAAGCTATTGATAATAAATCCTTTTTCTAGAATAACATTGCCATGCGGTATAGTCAAAATTGTCAAATCTAATTTTGACAGATCTTAATAATTCGGTGTTTCTATGGAAGCTTCGCAAATCATATATTTTTAGAGTTTGGACATAAACTAGGTCATGGAAAAATTAAACAAAAATATTGTAACAACAAGCGAACAATCGGACAAAAAACAAATGTTAAGTTTAAATAAATTAGTGATCAGTAAGCCGAGTTAGCACAAATTAGGTCAGTTGTTAAAGTTAGTGCATTTTTATGACTATTGTCAAACGTTTAAAGATCAAAGCCGGCGTAAATACCGTAAATAAATAAATAAATTGGTTCGGTTTTCTTTTTCTTTGTGAAGAGACGCTGTTACAACTCTCAACATGACTTGGACTACTTCCAGAATTTCAGACGGAGCGGGTTGATTTATCAGTGTATATTTTCATTTCGAGTTGATTTCCTGTTCAGTGGAAAACTTAAATTGCTATTACACTTATTTTAAAGTTTCTATAGGTGGTTGGTTTTAAAAATGTTAGGACGATCAAAGGGGTTTGTATATAGCAGCATTCTGAGAAGAGGCTTAGTTGTCCAGAGATTTCAAAATAAAACACTAAGAAACATTGGCAATGCACCTCGGAACTTTCAACTATTCTGATCTTTATCGAGAGCTAAACAATAAAACTGTAGCACAGGTTACAAAAGAGTACGCAAAAAGCCATGACAAGAAGATACATTTCATCGACATATGAATGTAAAAGCAATTGAGCTCCCGTAAAATACTGATAAGGTTTAAATACTAAAATGAGTAAAGTCGAGTAAATAAAATAAATAAAACAAAATAATTCTATGCACACAGATCATGATTTACAGTTAAAGAAAAGCAAGATGAACTGCAGAATGAAACCTAATTTTCGTAATGAATGGTAGTATGATAACTAAAGACGGAGGAGTAAACGTCGATATCAAAAGTAAGACAAGAAAAATTCAGCATTGATGGACACCTCAATTTGTTTGGTGTAACTCAAATGTAATGTTCAAAGGAACCAAATTAGTTACCAACCAAGTTAGTAAGGTGCAAAACGTAAAAAGTGACATTGAGACGATCGAAACTCGGTGCCCTAAAGAATCCAAAAAATCTGAAGGCCAAAAGGGATTAGCAACCGAAATATTTTCTCCCGATTCGTCTGGTAATAATGTCTCGAAAGAATTCCAGAATTCTTGTTATTTACGTTTGAGGATAAATAATGATTAAAAAACTAAATAAAGCAGGAAAGACAGATTTAGATTTGTAGATAACAGAAAACTTGTTCCAGCTACAAAGCTATTTAGAACTTTTGCTTCAAATATATTTGGTGCTCCAAGGTACTAAATGAAGCCTTCTGACGAGTTGAACACTCGTAGACCAGATGGTCACCAGTTGTAGTACACACATGTTGTAGCAAAAAGCGAACAATTGGACAAAAAATAATTGTTAAGTTTCAATAGATTAGTGAGCAGTAGGCCAAGTCGCACAAATTAGGACAGTTGTTAAAGTAAGTGTGTTTTTAGAATAATTGTTCAATTCAAAGATCAAAGCTGGCGTAAATACCGTAAATAAATAAATAAATTGGTTCGGTTTTATTTTTCTTTGAGAGGAGACGCTGTTACAACTCTCAACGCGACTTCTACTACTTCCAGAATTTCAGACAGAGCGGGTTGATTTATCAGTGTATATTTTCATTTCCAGTTGATTTCCTGTTCAGTTGAAAACTTAAATTGCTTTTACACTTATTTTAAAGTTTCTATAGGTGGTTGGTTTTGAAAATGTTAGGACGATCAAAGGGGTTTGTATATAGCAGCATTCTGAAAAGAGGCTTAGTTGTCCAGAGATTTCAAAATAAAACACAACGAAACAGTGGCAATGCACCTCGTAACTTTCAACTATTACGACCTTTATCGAGAGCTAAAAAATAAAACTGTAGCACATGCTGCAAAAGAGTACGCAAAAAGCCATGACAAGAAGATACATTTCATCGACATATGAATGTAAAGCAATTGAGCTCTTGTACAATACTGATAAGGTTTAAAGACTAAAATGAGTAAAGTCGAGTAAATAAAATAAATAAAACAAAACAATTCTATGCATACAAATCATGATTTACAGTTAAAGAAAAGCGAGAAGAACTGCAGAATGAAACCTAATTTTTGTAATGAATCAAGCTTAAACAAAATAAATACATATAGTGTGTTGAATTATGTAAACTGATAACGTAAAATGGTTAACAAAATATTGAGGACGTTGAAGAATACCTTGGTAGTGTGATAAATAAAGACGGAGGAGTAAACGTCGAGATCAAAAAAAAAACAAGAAAAATTCAGCAGTGTGGGACACCTCAATTTGTTGGGTGTAACTCAAATGTTGTAATTTCCAAAGGAACCAAATTAGTTACCAACCAAGTTAGTAAGGTGCAAAACGTAAAAAGTGACATTGAGACGATCGAAACTCGGTGCCCTAAAGAATCTACAAAATCTGCAGGCCAAAAGGAATTACCAACCGAAATATTTCCTCCCGATTCGTCTGGTTATAACGTCTCGAAAAAATTCCCAAGAACAGGTGTTCTTGTTATTTACGTTTGAGGGTGGATAATGATAAATAAAATACTAAATAATGCAGGAAAGACAGATGTAGATTGTAGATAATAGGAAAGTTGTTCTAGCTACAAAGGTGTTTAGCACTTTTGCGTCAAATATATTTGGTGCGTGACTCTGCATCTTAGTCTTTCTCCACGGTCTGTGAGCTTCTTCGATGTACTGTACTAAAGGAAGCCTTCTGACGAGTTGGACATGACATGGTCACCAGTCTCTGTCTTGTTTTCGCAGTATATGCAACAGTCGTCCTTTGTTTTACCCATTGCTTTTAGGTGATATTTCACTAGGTAGTAATCGGTAAGTAGTTTAGTGGCTTATGTTCACAAACAGTTTTAATTGCCTTTGTCCTAAACTTCGTCCAATCCATTTCCATTTATTCAGTTGTTTCATAAGGTATATTAGACTTTTTAATAATCCAGTAGTAAATCCTTGATCCACAATAGGGTGCTGTAGTTCTTTTCTTTGCGAGGCTGTCTGCTACCTTGTTGCCTTATATTTACTGGCGACCTGGAAATAACATTAGTGCGACTTTGTTGTTTTCACCTAGTTGTTTTAAAGTCTGTTTGCACTCCAAGACTAGGTTTGACACGAACTTTTAGCACTTAGCTGTAAGACAGAACTTGTTGTCAGGAAAAATAAGACTGAGAAATACATTTTGCATCCTGATATGCATCTGCAATATCAATATATAGTTTAGTGCCTTATGTGACTCAACCGTTTTAATTGCCTTTGTCCTAAATTTCGTTTAATCCATTTTCCATTTATTCATTTATTCTATAAGGTGACTTTTTATTAATCCACAATAGGGTGCTGTAGGTCTCTTCTTTGCAAGGCTGTCTGCTACCTTGTTGCCTTCTATTTCCTGGCGACCTTGAAACAACATTAATGCGACTGTGTTGCTTCCAGCAAGTTGTTTTAAAGCCTGTTTGCAAGACTAGGTTTAACACGAACTTTTAGCCTTTAGGGCCGCTTAGCTGTTCGACACAACTTGTTGTCAAGAAAAGTGAAACTGAAAAATAAATTTTGCATCCTGATATGTACATGCAATATCCATATCTTAAAACAACCATCGATTTTACTAGAAAGGTAAAGATATATTATACCTAGAGCATGTCTAAAGTTTTGCGACTTTTCATGTCGATTGGGCTATGAATATTCGACACTCGCAGATGTGGAAAAATATTAGTTTCCACGCCTTGCTTATGAAAATCCATTTTTCGTTTTGAGGAAAGCGCAAAAATGGAGTTAAATAACCGGAAAAATATTCCATATCAATCAAACAAATCACTTACATTTATCTGCGATTCATAAAACCAACAAGAAGAAAATCCAAAGGTATTGGAAACAAGTGGCATAAAAACAGTGACCTGTTACTCCTCGTGGAACAAAAAAATCAAAATGACATTTATTGTTCCTTCTACGCAGTCCCACCTGTGTTTTCGTTTCTAAAGGCCCAGATAGCTGTACTGTGACACTCTTTTTTTGGTGTGTTATTGATAGTTAGATTTCAACGACGACATTTAGTTTTTTGAAGATTTTATTTTTGGTCCCTAATTCTAGTATGCTTTAGCCTTTCTAATAATAGAAGATATCGCAGAATGTCTCATCGGCATATCGTCGTAGTTATTGTTATTAGTTATGCCCTTTTGGCAGTAACTTATATCTTCAATAAAGACTGATCCGCTGTAGATATTGACAAGGAGTGGGGAAAATATGCAGCGTTGTAGAATGCTTAGTACTTTTAATTTCTTTCATACCTTTTCTTTAATTTTGAGTCCAGCTGTGTGATAAGAATAAAGTTTTACTATAGTTTTGATGTCCCTGCTATCTGCTATGTTCTTGAATGGTCACAATAAAATCAAGCTCAACTGTACCAATGCTATTCTGAAAAATATCGGTGTCCTTGCCTAGGATTATTTAACAAGGATTTAACAAATCTTGGAGGATAAACACCCCCATTACCCCTTCCTGCTACACGACGCAGGTGTGGTAGACAGCTTAAATGGGCTGAATCAAATGCTGGATGTATCAAATGCCGGGGCTTAAAAGCTTTTAAACTAATGAGTTTTGTTTACAGAAGCATGTTTGCCAATTCCTTGGTTAAATTTTTAAACAAAAAAGTAACCACTAGCGCAACATTGGAGGCAAATTCTCGTGCTATATGTTTCGAAACAGTGTGGTTCAATAAATACGTCATCAATTGGTGACGTTTCATATCCATATTTTCGAATTTATGGACGTTATACGATGAGATACCGTTCAAAGAGGTGGAAATTGTGAATATTTTAGTAAAAACTAAATAAAATTAAGAAACAATGTATCAGTTAAAAAAAACAAAATTTTAACATTGATTTTTTAATATTGATTTTTCAACTAAACCTCAAAAAATGACATAACATGTGTCATTTTAGCAATAGTTTTTGACGTTTAGCTGAAAAATCAATATTAAAAAATCAATGTTAAATTTTTTTTTAATTGAGACATTGTTTCTTAATTTTATTTAATTTTTACTAAAATATTGACACTAAATTCACAAGTTACACCTCTGTGAACGGTATTTCATCGTATAACGCCCATACATTCGAAAATATAGATATGAAACGTCACCAATTGATGAGTATTTATTGAACCACACTGTTTCAAAACATATAGCACGAAAATTCGCCTTGGATTTTCTTATTTAAAACTAAATATTTTTTATGATCTGCGTATAGGGTGATCCAAATTAGCCACTATTAGGGTGTTCAAGGTACTTTCAGGGAAGACAGAGCAAAATTGGCCTTTGCGACACTTAAATTTCAAGAAGTGTTAAAATTATAAAACTTTTCAGAAGGTTGAAAGAAGAACTAAATTTTTTTTTTTAAAACATTCTAAATAAATTAATTTTTGGGCTGGTCATTAGAACAGGATAGTAGAAGCCGTATACATCGACGTTACTGCCTTATTGTTTGACATTATTAGTAATGACCGGCCCGAAAATTAATTTATTTAGTCTTTGAAAAATTTCGTGTAAGGGTAAAGGCTCGTATTTATGTGACAACAATGTCGCGACTTTAGTGCCATGACACTAAAAGTCGCGACATTTTTAATCATGCAAACTTCAAAGTCACGTTTGTCGCAGCAACAATTTGAAGCCGTGGCATTAGTGTCGCGATATCAAAATCATATTGATATTTTTGTGACATTTTACATTAGTCCCACGCAACATACCTTGTGAAAATAGCAGTGCCGCATTATCATAGCCACGAGTGAACTAAATGTCATATTGTCATGACTCAAAGTGTCATGACATTATTATGTCGCATGAAAACGAGCCTTAACAGGCTTTATTATCATTTTTTTTTTGTAAAAATTTTATTGTTAACCTGAGCTTTATTGGTCACTTTTAATTTTAAGATATTATACATGGGTTGTATTTTAATGAGGATGATGATTCGTCGATGCAATGACTTTCGGTAAACAAATGGTGATGTACCAACCGGCAGTAACAGTCCTTCCCAAAGAATTTTTGCTAAATGACCTGCTTTTGAGACAAAAGTCACGACCATCGTTTTGGATACACTTCGAAAACGGATGACTTTTGTTGGCTTTTCTTCATCTTGGAACAGCCAAACAGGCGACTGACGTTAATTTTCGGATTCATATGAGTAAATCCACGATTCAACCAGTGGCGGCGCGTGAGGTTTTAAGAGTGGCGGTTTTGCAAAGTGGGGAACAAGACAATTTTTAAACAATCCGGTAAATGGTTCAAATCGTCAGCATCGGAATAGTCCATTTTGAGTCACCACCAAATGTCAAACAAGGAAAACTAAATAATTTGTTTTTTACACTGCACCCACAAATCCATTTAAAACGCTTATAAACATCGCGAAAGAAGTTTCTTATATAGTTTTTGCCGCGACTTTTTCCCCCATATTTCTAAATCTGGTAAGGGAATTAACGTCCTTTAATTAGGTAACGCAAAAATTCAGGATTTTTGATCCCCTACCCTCCTCGTAACGCATTTTCAAGAAAAAAACACATTTAAAAACCATTGCGTGTAACGCAAAGCCAAACCCTCCTCCTCCCCCCCCCCCCCCTTGAACGTTACTTAATTTAAGGATCGGCCCTAAAGGACGACCTTTTTATTTGATTTTTAAATTTTCGTTAAAAAAAGGTATACTTTTCGTTAAAAAAAAGGTAAACTTTTCGTTAAAAAAAAGGTAAACTTTTAGAATCCCGGTTATATCCTTGATAGTTTTCTTGTTTTATTAAAGTTTTTTGTACCTACCACACACCGCACTTATAAAACTAATTATTACAAATGCTTTTTGCTTTGGCAAACACAAAAATATAATATTCATTCATAAAAGTACCGTAATGACGTAAATTATTTCAACACTCAACTAGGTACAAATTTGCAGTTCCATCTGTTCTTAAAATATAAACGGGGCACTACCCCGACTTTCTAAATTTTGCATAGCTGAGACGTCAGTTGAATAGTTCTATCCTTTTTAATGTGTGGTACAATCTGTATTTATCCGTCCTTTATTCGGGGGAGTTTGGTTAACAGACCCGGCAAAATCTACCTCGCATTTACACAGCGCACATCACAAGCAGAGCGACGAGCCCACCAGACCCAAGAGCCCGAATAGCAACAGACTTGCCCCTCGTACCAATTATACAAATGTTGTAGGCATGTGCCTGCTTAATTAGTGAGAAAAAAAAGAACAAAAAAATTCTGTTCTAAAAAAATATATTTCTGTACTCAAAATTAGCCGATGCTGCAGCCCCGCAGCCCTTATTGAATAACCGCCACTGGATTCAACACCACTGACAATCTTGTACACGTTTTCGAGTTTCCTGTCTCAAAGCAGCCTAGAGTTCTCTGACACTAATTGACCCTAGCTTCTTTCTTTTGGTTAATGGATGCGGTATCCAGCGGGAAACTAATTTTCTTACTGCTAATTCTTCATGCAAAATTTTTTGAATTGAGGTCTTTGAAATCCCCTATGAAGCGTCATTCTCCCGATATGTCACGTTTCGATCTTCCGTGATGAGCTCTTCCTGGGTGAAAGCCGTTTTTGATGCACCTGGCCTTGGATTGTCGCTAAGCCTAGGTAATCCTTATACGCTTGATTTCTCCATACCAACGAGAAACTGTCGACTGATGTGGCGCTTCATTACCGAAAACAGAAATCAACTCGGCAACGCATTCTTGTTGAGATAATTTTTGATTTAAAAGTTGCAAAAAATTATAGCCCGAAAATGTTCTCGGTTTGAATCCATTTTTCAACTGATTTGTTAATTTAAAAATATCACTGTATAAAACTATATATATCCGCACTCACGGTGGATAGAATAGACCGGTGTTCGGATCTTATATAGATATGTCGAATTTTCACGTCACTGGTGGTTCAGCTGATTTTTGTAAACAAAAGTTAGATATGATATGAACAACTAATATTTTTTGAATTTTTTAAAAACTAAGGCAATTTTCCTACTATTTTTTAGTATATTCTTATAAAATAATATTTTTCAGTCATACCAGTCGTAATTTTTTTTAGCCCGCTTCATTTCTCTTTACACAACAATTAAAATTCGAATAAAATAATGTTTTCGTTTCAGCTTCAAAAATCATCCACTGACCTACATCTTTGTTTACTTGCCAAGTACTCGGTTCACCTTTGATACTAAACGATCACATTCAGTTTGACTTGTAGTTTAAGTTTTGTGGAATAAAAAATAAAGCGGCTGAAAAAAAATAACGACAATACGTCTAGAAAATTACATTTTTTAAGGATGTACTAGAAAACAGTAGGAAAATTGCGTTAATTTTCAAAAAATTCAAAAAATCTTAGTTGTTCCGTTGTTCATAACAGATCTAACTTTTGTTTACAAAAATCAGCTGGACCACCAGTGACGTCGAAAATTCGACACATATATATAAGATCCGAACACCGGTCTATTCTATCCACCGTGTATCGAACTAACGTTTTGAATTTAGGTTAGGTAAAGATTGAGGTTAAGTTTTAGTAACGACAGTCGATCAGTGTCGCCCTCTATGTTCCTTTGATATAAAGTTTAATTTTTTTATAAAATAGTTTTTGTTCCATTTTTAAAATTTGCGTCGGAAAGACCTTTAAATTAACGTGACATACTGAATATTTTATTATTTTATTTTACTTTTCAATTTTCACTGGTTTTTAATATTTAACCAAATTACACCTCAGCAGACATGTAAAGGATGACCTTTTTGTGGCAAGAAAATTCTCGTAGTGAGACTAAAAATATTTCTATAGGGGAAAGGTTCGTCAAAATACGGAGTACATTTTAATCAATGGAAAAAACTTTCAGGAGATAAAGGTTGTCAAAATTAATTTGTGATTTTCGATTTTTTTGTTAAAACTTAACAATTTCAAAATGCACAGTTTTTTCTACTCTTCAAATTTGACAATATAACTTTGACCAAAATAATTTTTGATCTTTTTGTCTACTTTTGACTAACCAACCCGTTAAGCATGATGAGAAACAAAGGGTTAAAGGAGAGTTAAAAATCCAAATTCACTTACCGCAGCCAGCAAAAAATCGTAGTTGCACATGCAAAGGTTCTTCAGTTTGACTATATCGCCGCATTTTAACAAGTGGATCCAGGCCTCTTCAAAGTGACGTATTCTGTAGGTGACATCCTTGTGTAAAGTGGATTGAAACGGTGTTTCTTTGATTTCCGAAAGTAAAGGCGCTAAAACAATAAAACAGAAGTCAATGAATGAAACACGCAGCAAACCTCACAATGCCTTGAAAGCATGGTTAAATGCTTAAAGGATTCATGGGAAATTATTACTGTATGTAAGATAAGAACAACTACATATGCATAAAATATGTAGTATGTAAGAAAAAAGGTAGAAGTTTACACGTGGTTACGCCCATTGTTTCAGGATAGCCAGACCCACAGCCAATACCTGTCCTCCGTGCGCCCCGGTAAGATAGAGGTAGAACATCTCTGACACCGATTGTTTCACCTTGCGCGGCGATCTTTTTTTTTGTTCGAAAAGAAAATCGATCGAGGGACGTTGTACATAAAATATCGGAAATTTAGACGATAACCACGTAACGTATAATCCTTTTTTCAAGCTTATTCTTTTTTATAATATTTAATGACGTGTTATCCAGCGAAATAAATACGAGAGGGGTCTGTTTTAAAATCGAATTCTTTTAAATTGATTGAAGAATGACCTAACGAATTAAATTCTCAAAAATACCACTGCTCTGTGCTAAACAGTATCCGAACCTGTTATAAAATTTAGTTTGGACTAGTGTTGTAAAATTTCCAGAAATATATTTTCGGAAATATTTCCTGAAACATTGGAAATATATGGAAATATTGGAAATATTAAAAAAAGAAAAAAAATCATAACAAAACACCGGAAAAAACAGAAGGCTTATATACATGAACACAAATAAAGAGTTATTCTTCAAACAAATAAACAGAAATGCATTTTAAAATTCACAAACCATCGACACTGTCAAAAAATTAAAAATAAACTTCCAAATCTTACAAAATATACTTTACACAACGTATTACACGTATTATAATGTATAATAGTATTTTCTACCTAATATTTATGTCTATAAGAGATTTCCCTACAAGCTCGGGACTTAGAAAGCCGTAGAAATGCGATGTTGCCAATAAGTTGGTGCATCCTCACACTCGGTATATTCACTATATGTGTTTGTAAAAATTATTCTATAGTAAGTTTATTGCTTATAGGGTTTCAAAATATGAAAGATATATTAATGAACATCGCGTTTAAATTGTTAATGACAAGATTTAAGTATTTTTTAAAATATTTCCAATATTTCCGAGACACGTTCGGAAATTTCCAATATTTTCATTTCCATGGAAATATTTCCAACGGAAAGACTTTGCCTGCTTGTAATAAGCCATTCCATTTAAAAACACTCTCACAGGTAAAGTGTCATGAGCTGGGCAACCATTTTGCATAAACTAAATTTGGTTAAAATTAACATTTATCACCTGTCGAATCGCAATCCTTGTATAGTATCATTAATGAAAAAAGAACCAATGATATTGTCACCCAAAATCCCAGTCCAGTTTTTAAGTTTTTAAGGATATATAAAATAACAAAAATAACACGAAATATCATCAAAAAACAACCATCCGCACAAGAAACAATGACGTCCCTTTAAATTTTTACCCTGACTAACTCTGTCTCACTCTGGAATCAATGTTAGAGCATGAGGGTCAGTTCAATCGTATTATAGGTCTATGGTCTTTACACGCCTGTTTTTAGTACAGGGTTTTTTAAAACGTTTATTTGAATAGATATCAAAATATGATAAATAAAAAAGTTTCATAATTTTTTACGAATTTTAAAAATCTTTGTGTCAGAATGTCAAAAAAAATTGTAAATGTCAAAATTTGACAGGTCGATGGTTTTTTTAAAGGAAACATCCTATATATTATTTCAGATTTTTATAGATCTTTTCTTCCTGATTTCAAAAATATATATGTTGGGATTATTTCGTTTAATAGTTTATGAGATATATGCGTTTAAAAGTATAAAAAACTTAAATTGGTACTTTTTAAAACATCAAGGAAGCCATGAAAAAAACAATCGCATTGACACAAAAGTGATGCTATTGTTTGTCACCTTGTCAAATTCAGTTTTAAGAGCGGTTAAGGATGATTTTTACCGAGGAAGAAAAACTGGATATTATTATATTATTTTACTCAAATAATGAAAATGCATCTGTAGCTCGCAACCAGTATTATATTCAGTTTCCCGACAGAAGACAACCAACCCGCCAAACCATAGTAAATATATTAAACTCATTTAATCAAAGAAAAACACATAAAAGAAAAACTAGAACAGTCGAAAGAAACGCTGAAGAGGACTTAAATATTTTGTTATATTTTCAAGGTTAGTTTTTCTTTATAAGTTAGTTTATTATATTTAAAAAAATGTTTTCCCTTGTTATTTTAGAGAATCCTGAACGGTCTATTCCGGATGCAGCAACTTTTTTTAACAAATCATGAAGAGCTTTTAGAAGAACTCCCTGTTAATAACTATAGAAATTTAATATGGCAACAGCACGGAGGCCCCACATAACATCCAGCCAGTAACGAATTTTTTAAATAATAGATATATGTATTGGATAGGAAGATACGGCACATTATTATGGCCAGCAAATAGCCCAGATTTGTCTCCCCTTGATTTTATTTTTGTGGGCTACCTCAAACATAAGGTGTATTATAACAGGCCGCAAACACTTCAAATTTTACAACAGAAAATAGAGCAAACAATTGTTGATCTTGACGAAAATTTTGCGAACTCTATCTTTCAAACTATCCACAGAAAATTTGTTAGAATTATTCAAAATTGTATTAGTAATCAAGGAGGCTATGTAGAAAATTAAAAATGAAGTAATAAATATTTTTTTCTTGCACAAATATTGCATAATTTTTTGTTTTTACTGGCTTGCGGCGCCACACATTACTGCGCAGAATCAGCCCGGATAGTAAATATTAATTAATTATATACCTTACAAAAGCAACAGCACCACGTTTTGTGTAAATGCGATTGTCTTTTTCATGGCTGCCTTAATGTTTTAAGGAGATCAATTTAAGTATTTTAAACATTTAAGCGCATATATCTCAAAAACTAATGAATAAAATAATACAATGATATATATTTTTAAAATCAGGGATAAAAGATCTATAAATGTCTAAAATAATATACAGGGTGTTCCCCTGTCAAATTTTGATATTTAGATTTTTTTTTTGACATTTCGACTTAAAAATTCTTAAACTTCGTAAAAAAATATGAAACTTTTGTATTTATTATATTTTGCTATCTATTCAAATAAACTTTTAGATATGGTGTAAAAATATACGGGAAAACCCTGTACTATCATTCCTCAGAATATATTACACTGTTTCGATGACACCCTGTATAATTGTATCATCACTTAAGTTCTAATAAGAATAAAAGCAAACCTATGTAGCATCTATTCTTTGGCTGGCACATTGGACGGACGAAACGTTAAAAGTCAATTAAGAAGGATATGTTGCATGTGGCCCCATTTCACCGAACTGGAAAGTTTAATTTTACGATTTTAACTGTCTGGGAAATTGCTGCCAACACCGACAATCCTTCGCACTTCGCCTTATTAATTACAAAGGTCAACACGCAATTTGGTGCCAGATATTTTTTGGTGTTTTTAGCTAATTTTGGTACGCTGAATTTAAAAACAGTATCAGATTGTGTTGAAGGAATGAATGGATAAGAAATAAAACAAAAGTAATGGATGTCAGAGAAGAGGTAGCAAAATTAAAATGGAAATTTGCCGGTCATAATATCAGACAGAAAGACGATCGATGGAACAAATGTATTGTAGGCTGGGGACCTTGGGAAAATAAAAGAAGTAGGGGAGGACCCCGAATGAGATGCGCGGACGATTTGAACAAACATGCGGGGACTAGATGGATGAACACGGCGACAGACAGAGAAGAGTGGAAGATATTTTGGCCGGCCTATTTCCAAAGATGGATCGAAGAAGGCTAGGCGAATAGATAGGTACATGCCAAACCTTTATAGGGTATTGATATAGAAAACCAAGGGTCCAAAAACAATTATTTTTATGGTACTGATCATAATGTATAAATTATAAAGTGAAACATGTCATCTTTCGTTGAGCACCCGGTTCTTCTTCTTAAAGTGGCAATACAACTCCTGGTGGGTTTTAGCCTAATTAAGCAGATCCCTCCATGTACATGTCATATTTGACATCGTTTATCCACCTTCCTCTCCATCCTGCAGGTCTCCAGTTCATTTTTTTTCTTGCTATTCTTATCCCATCCATTTGAGCACCCGGTATAATTGCGAAAATCTCACCTGCCTTAAAGCGTTCAATAACGCTTTAAAGGCATGTAAGTAAATACTCAAAGAATAAGAGCTTTTAGAAAGCCTTTTGCTAAAGATAAGAAGCACCATTTTACCTCCAATAAAAGCAAAAAAAAATGTTTAGCAGGGGAAATGCATGTTTGACTCAAAACAAGCAACAGCAGAGTGAAATAACACAGACTCAGTGGCGGCTCGTGACTTTCGCAATAGGTGACACAGGATTTTCATACCCCCATTTTTTATACACACATATAAGAAATAAAAATTAAATAATATGCTGAAATTCGTCTATCCATTTTTAAAATGTCGATTATACACTTTGTCTGTAACCTTAGCCGGTTTATTTACGTTCAATATAGGACACGGCTTTTCAGAGTTCAAAAAGTATTTTTTGTCATCGTCGTTCCACCTCGAAAACGGTTTTTCCAGTAAAACACACACTGCATCGTACACAGGCAACATTATGCAAAATAATTAAAATAAAAAAAGAACAGAAAGTAAACAATACGCCGACACACAGGTTACTAAGAAACAAGCGCGGATTTGAGGGCGGGTAACGGGGTAATTACCCCCCCCCCTAGAAAAAAAAATAAGCAAACCTATGAGAATTACCCCCCTAGAAAAAAAATTATATTAGCAAAAAAAAAATTCAGCGACTATTACCCCCCCCTAGATTTTGACCTAGATCCGTGCTTGCTAAGAAACCCATGCAGATGACCTAACCGACCCGTATCCGGACACTATTTCAATAATGGACGCAGGTGCAACACCTGAGTCTTTGCCCTGCGAAAGCATGCCACGTTGCCATGACAACTAACGGACGCCTTCACCCCTCGACATATCGAGAAGATACAGGGGAACGAAAAACAAAAATCGCTTCAGCATGCTTGTCTGCCGATAGTTTTTGTTGCCTGCTAATTGCAAAATATAGAAAGAGAGTACAGAATCCACGGCGGGAAACGCTCACGGTTTTATATCGGTTAATGGTTAATAAGGTGACCAACAGCTTGTTCGGTTTTGTTGACGAGCCGTCACTTCAAAGACTGATAAAGTGTAAAACAATTGATCACTGTGTTTACAGCTTATCAGGATGGGACGTGTTCCCAGTGGCGGATCCATGGGGGGGCACTAGGGGCACTTGCCCCCCCCCCCCCCCGAGAATTCCTTGAATATACAAAAAATGAGTAAAAGGTAATGTTTTTGCTAATAAAAATTCAAAATTTTTGCCTGCGGCGCATATAGTGTGTGTTGTTGTTATCATTGAAATTACAACCACTGACTAATTCAATAAAATGCTGCTTAAAAAATATATACCGTTTTCTACCAACAGAGAATGTCACCTAAAGTGCCACCCCCCCCCCCCCCCCGAGAAGCACCTCTGGATCCGCCCTTGCGTGTTCCAAACAAGGATGATCATATCCTTTGAATCAACGTGGAGAAAATGAAAACTACATAGTTTTAATAACTTCCCAACAAAAGCATCAAATTACACTGGTCTGCAAAAAAAAATTATTGAGCCCTGGCATTATTTCCACTGATTCCTATGTAAGATGACGCCCTGAATCCGAATATAGCTTGCGTTTTCTTCTACCATTCACCATTTTTGAGGGAGCAGCCTTTTTACCTATTTTTATAATTTTTCGATAATAATTATAATATTATCGACATAAATTTAAATTTTTAAGTATAAAGAGAGTTATTTTAGTTTCAAACAATAATACATCGGTGTACCCAGAGGAGACGGCCTTGGGAAAGCCCCCCACCCCCCAAGCCATAGATTTTTTACATATATTCTACATGTTTCATAAAAAAACACAAAAAATAGCTTAAAATTCGATATCATGAGGCTATAGAGGCGTCGGGCCCCCCAGACATATTCCTGGGTGCGCCACTGATAAATAAGAACTTTCGTACCTTCACTTGGTGCTTGCTTTCCTTTTATACCCTAAGGTACAACCCTCTCGTTTCAAAAACCAGCAGTACTCCGCCAACATGCTTGCATTTCACTTCCCTGAAAACCTCTTTTCCAAATTAGCGATGTCTTGATGAAACTGTTCCCCGTATTCATCCGAGACTGCTCCTAAATTTTCAGGAAAGAAGTCCAGATGCGAGAGAAGAAAGTGCACTTTAAGGGACATGTTACATCCCATGGCCTTGTACGCTAAAAGCAATTCCTCGACCTGAGCGACATAATCATCACTTTTGTGGTTACCCAAAAAGTTCTTACACACGTTTTGGAATGCAAACCAAGCTCGTTTTTCTTTTTGATTCAGGTGTTCAATAAACGTCGAATCTTGAAAAAGTAGTCTATTCTGGGGCCCCACAAAAACACCTTCCTTGATTTTAGCCTCACTAAGACGAGGAAATTTAGTTTTCAAAAATATGAATGCGTCGCCTGTTTTGTCCAGTGCTTTTACAAACTGTTTGATCAATCCAAGTTTGATGTGCAAAGGCGGCAAGTAAATATTATCTTGCGGGACCAATAATGGTCGTTGGCGACATTTTTCTGACCGGGAGTAAATCTTTCTCGCAAAGGCCAGTGAACAAGTTTCCCAACTTGTTTTTATTTTTGTAAATAATTATATTCTCTAATTTTCCCTTAAAATTAGAGAAGCTATCTCTCTTAGTTTTTAAATATTTTTGGGTTACATTTTCTACGCTTACAAGCGTTTTTAGAATATTATTTTGATTTACTTTACGCTATATCTTTTCATATTTTAAATTTAAACTTCGCGCGCTTCTTCCAGCAATGAAGGATTTGAGATAAGCGGCTAAATTCGGCCTAGCAGACGAAAACGCGGATTGTCTGCGAGAACAACTCAACCACGCGTCACGTGCAAGGAAAGTCACCGCACCGCTATCATATTATATTAAAATTGTGGAAACTATTAATTTTACGCTTTAGTTTATTAGATATTAGTGTTTGGAACATTTTGAACTATAGAACAATGGAGAGTCTGGTACTTCGCGTATAATCGGGCTGGCCAGCCAAGTAGCTACAAAAGACATCTAATGGTAAGTCGTTTCTTGATAATTTTTCATTGCTGCGCTATTTTTAGTATTTAAGTTTTTAGGCTCTTTTTTTCCTGTTGGAGCCCTGTGGAAAGATACAGTCCCTCTTAACTCCCCCACGTTTTTCTCGAGCTATCTCGAGTGGTCCTTCGGTATATTTTATTTTCTACAGAAGGCCTAACCTCACCATTTGGTCCTTCGAGCCGGATAACAGGACCCCGGGAAAAATTAAAGTCTACATCGCATTTTGTTAAAAATAAAATTTTTAATAAATACGCATGACCTTGATCTTTTTGCTGTGCTAGCAGTAAAAATAACAAGTAAAAAAGTACCGAACGCGCATTGTTTTCGCGCATTTCCTACCTCTTTTTGGCTTTGCGTCGACTGCACGTAGGAAAAATTTCCAACACTACGATATTAGAGAGGTAAATGAGACTTGTTTACATTTTTTATCGCCTATTTTCTTTTCTTTTAAACGCTTTTAATTTTTAAATATTAAAAATTTCGGAAACTAATCGTTCACCTGTTTTAACGGAGTTTTTTAAAAACATCACAATGAGTACGCAACTTAAGAAGTTAGAAGCACTCCGTAATGTGCAACATAATCGCATTAATACTCTTCATAACTTAGCTAATGCATGCCTAACGGATGATACAAAAAAACCGTGTTTACAGGTTCGACTTATCGACCTTGATGAAATGAAAGAAACATTTTTTATTTATCAAAATCAAATAATAGAGGCTTATTCGGCAAGTCCGGAGAGACTGGAAGAAGAAAATGAACGCCTTACTGAGTTTGACGACAGCTTCTATGATATTAAAAGAATTCAAAAACAACTATTTGAGGTGAAAATTGAAGCTCCTCAACCTCAAAACTTAACGCAAGTTTCAAATTCTTCTGATCCAGACCGCTTTATGGCGTCTTTAATGCCAAGACTGCGCATTGTCGAATTTCATGGCGACATCACTAAGTTTCCAACCTTTCTAGATATGTACAATAGTTCTGTACACAATAATCCTAGTATTCCTACAAACGCTAAATTTAATTTGTTACTGTCCTTCCTAAAAGGACCGCCTTTAAACGTAGTTAAACACTTACAAATAACCGACGCTAATTATATAATCGCTTACAATACGCTTCTAAAACGCTATCATAACCCCCGCTTATCGGCTCAAACTTATTGGCGCTCCGTGTATAATTTTCCCGCTCTCAAAGACGACAATCCAGAAACGCTGCGCACGCTGCTTGATGTTTTTTCAGAAAACATTGAGGCTTTAAAAACTCTAAATTACGACACTGATCAATGGTGTTTTCCGCTCGCCAACATTTTACTAGATAAATTGCCTGAGGTACTACTTTCGCGCTTTGAACTAGCTAATTCTAGGTCTAATGAAATGCCCAAATATCAAGAAATTTATAATTTCCTTGAAACTCAATGTAATTCGCTTTATTCGCTACAATCTAAAAGTAGATTTAAAAATAATAAACAGTTTTATAAAAATAACGCTTCGCCTTATTATACAAAAATGCTACTTGGTACGGAAAATACTCATTCTAAAGATAGATGCGCTTTTTGTGATTCTAACACACATTCAATATATTTATGTCACGCATTTAAAGGTAAATCTGCCTACGAACGCTATGCTTACGCTAAAAATAAAAAACTATGTTTAAATTGTTTAAGCTCAATACATTTAACAAATTCTTGTCAAAGTCTACGCTCATGTCGCTATTGCCCTGGTAATCAAAGACATCACTCATTAATTCATTTTGAGCGAAATTCTAATTACTCTCATTTTCAAAATCAAAATAGATCACATTTTGATGCTAACGTGAATTTCTCACAAAATCTCTCTAATATTTCTCCCAACGCGTCTCCAAGTAGCGCACCACGTGGTTACTTGGCCAGCCAGCAAAGTTTTAGATCCCCGGCTACTGGTTGTCCGCTTCAAAATTACTCTACTCAAACTAATTTCCCTGAAAGTGCCTCTCATCAAAATAATCAAAATTTTACTTCGACGTCTTCTAATTCACAAGTACCAATCGCAACTCCTTCGGGTTCTAACCCCACGCATTGTGGTTTTATTTCTGCGCAATCGCTTTTATTGTCAACTATCCTAGTAAGAATTCAAGATGTCCGCGGTAACTTTCAAACAGTTCGAGCCGTGATGGACAGCGGTTCGCAAAACACTTTTTGTTCTCAAAAATTAGCGCAACAATTGGGCCTTCCAAGACAACCCTTATGTTCAAATATACAGGGGGTTGGAGGCAACTCTCTTACTTCTGATCTAGGATCGATTTTTATTAAAATTTGTAATTTTCAAAAACCAGATATTTTTGTGTCTACGCAAGCGATTATTTTGCAAAAAGTTTGTACTGATTTACCGTCAGTAAAAATAAATACAGAAAATTGGCATTTTATAAAAAATTTACCCTTAGCAGATCCCACTTTTTACAACCCTTCGCCTATAAATTTACTAATTGGTATGGATCTATTTCCACTAATTCTACAGGGTGAAAAAATCGCTAGCGATGATCCAAATCATCCCTTCGCTATGGGAACTATTTTCGGCTATATTTTGATGGGACAAATAAATCAACCCTTAATTTCTACCCCGCCAATTAATGCTCTTTTTTGTCAAAATGAAAATGACTCGCTTTCGCAATTAATTTCAAAATTTTGGGAAACCGACTGCGTCCCCCAAAAAACTCATTTGAAACCAGAGGATGAAATTTGTGAAAATTATTTTAAACAGAGCGTGTCGCGTAATCAAGACGGCCGGTATACTGTCTCCCTTCCCTTTCGCACATTTGAAAATCCACCGCAGTTTCCCGCAATAAAACAAGTCGCGCTAAATCGTTTCTTATCTTTAGAAAAAAAACTGCTTCGCGATAAAAACTTGTATTGTGAATATTCTAAATTTATGAATGAATATTTGGAATTGGGTCATATGGACTATGACTCAGAAAAAGAAGACGATTCAGACAGCTATTTTATTCCACATTTCGCTGTTGTTAAAAATGAAGCTATCACTACTAAGACAAGGGTAGTTTTTAATGCGAGTATTACTGACCCTTTTACGCATATTTCGCTTAATCAAGTATTATTATCGGGTCCAAAACTACAAAAAGATATTATTCAAATATTATTACATTTTCGCCTTAACCCTGTGACGCTTACCTGCGATATTCAAAAAATGTATCGGGGTATAAATATCAACCCTGATCATCAAAAATACCAAAAAATATTTTGGCGGTTTAACCCTAATGAAAAAGTTTCCGTTTTTAAACTACGAACTGTCACTTACGGAGTGAACTGTTCACCATATCTCGCTTTACGCACCCTTCAGCACTTAGCTGAGTCCGAATATGATAACTACCCTCACGCTGCTAAAGTTATACTTAACGATACCTATATTGATGACGTCACTACTTCATGTAAAACGGTTCAAGAGGCGTTAAATTTGCAGCAAGAGCTTACGGAATTGTTAGGAAACGCTGGCTTGAAATTACACAAATGGTCTAGCAATCGCTCAGAAGTGATCTCTCATTTAGATCCCTCCTTAGTCAACCCCGCAGTTTTATCTCTCGATTCGGATGACGTCACTAAGGTCTTAGGCCTGTGCTGGCATCCTTCCTACGACGAGTTTCGATTTAACATATTACCTAATCAGCAAAGCTGTACTAAAAGGACGCTTCTCTCTTTTTTAGCACGCTGCTATGACCCCCATGGGTATCTTACCCCAGTAACATTCACTTTAAAATATTTGATTCAACAAATTTGGTTACTTGGTATTTCCTGGGACGCCACGCCTACTTTAGAAATAGTTCGTCAGGGGACACTCTATCAATCTGAATTTCAAGTTTTAGAAAAATTTAGTTTACCCCGCCACATTGACATCACCAACGCCGAATCCATCGATCTCTGTGGTTTTTGTGATGCGAGTGAACGAGGGTACGCATGCGTAATATACTTACGTGTCTTACGAAACGCTAAATATCACATATATTTTGTTCTTGCGAAAAGTCGCATCGCTCCACTTAAAAAATTTATTAGTATTCCGAGAATAGAACTTCTAGCCGCTACTCTTTTATCTGAGGTCTTAAAATACACATATGATATCTTCATAAAAAGGTTCACAATAAATAATATTTACGCTTTTTCGGACGCAATGGTTGTTTTACACTGGATAAAATCCCATCCAAGTAAATGGAAAACTTTTGTCGCAAATCGTGTTAGTCTTATCCAAGATAATATTAATCCAGAATGTTGGTTATATACCCTCACCTTTCTCAATAGTGCCGATGTAGCCAGCCGCGGCTGCTCGCCGAGTGAGCTTTTAAATCATCCCCTATGGTGGGCCGCCCCTAGTTTTTTACAAGAATCTTTCGATAAATGGCCAACAAAAACCCCGCAAGTCAAAATAAATGACAGTTTGGAGACTGAGGAACGAAAAAATGTTGCTCTGATTTCTTGTGACCGAATAACGGAAAATTTTTTAGATTCGCCTTTAAATAATAAATCCGATTTTTACGCTATTCAACTACTTTTAGCCCGCAGTTTACGATTCATAAATAATTGTAGACTATCCGCAGACGTCAGAAAAAAGACAAATATAGATTATATCGATCTCTTTAACGCTTTAAAATGTTTGGCTAAGCACGAACAACAAAAATACTTTTCTGAAGTAATTCTTAACCTTCAAAACCAGAAAAAATGCATAAAACCCATACAAAAATTGAATCCCTTTTTAGACCAGGATGGTCTTATAAGAGTTGGAGGACGCATTCAACAAGCCATGACTATTTCTTACGGACAAAAACATCCTCTTCTTTTACCCAAGGAAAGTAGACTTTCTTATATTTTTATTGAATATATGCACAAAAAATATTTGCATGTTGGAGTGCAAACAGTCCAATATCTCATTAGTCAAATTTTTTGGATTTTATCTGCCAAACGCTTAATTAAAACGGTTTTATCCAAATGTGTTCGTTGCTTTCGCGTCAAACCGCATTCTTATGAGCAAATCATGGGACAAATTCCGTCCTACCGCTTGATTCCACAAAAGCCTTTTACTTTTAGTGGAGTAGATTTTAGTGGTGCTATACCTATCACTCTCAGTAAACACAGAGGTGTAAAAACACAAAAAGCATATATCTGCCTTTTTATTTGTCTAAATACTAAAGCTTTACATCTCGAGTTAGTGTCAGATCTAACTTCGGACGCTTTTTTAGCTGCGCTACGTCGCTTTGTTGCCCGAAGAGGTTACATAAAAACTCTTTTTTCAGATAATGGCACAAATTTCGTTAAATCAAGCAAAGAATTGCTTGATCTTGCAAGAAATGCTTGCACGCAACAAGCTATCGCCTGGAATTTTATCCCTCCATCAGCTCCCCACTTCGGCGGTCTTTGGGAGTCAGGGATAAAATTAGTAAAAACTCACTTAATTCGTACCATTGGCTCGCAAATTCTAAGTTATGAGGAGTTGTACACGGTTCTTTGTCAAATTGAGGCTATTTTAAATTCTCGCCCCTTGACCCCGCAATCTACCGACTGTAACGATCTACAGGTTTTAACACCGGGACATTTTTTAACACATGGACCTTTAGTTTCTGTTCCTGATGAAGATTTTTCAAGTAAACCTGAGAATCGGTTATCGCGATGGAACTTGGTCCAACGAATACAAGCCGATTTTTGGCGTCGTTGGAGCCAAGAATTTTTACATACCCTTCAAGTACGAAATAACTGGTTGGAACCATGCGCAGAGCCAAAAATAGGTACCCTCGTTCTTATCAAAGACGAGTTATCACCGCCCCTTCAATGGCGGGTAGGTCGCATTATTGAAATTTTTAAAGGGCCTGATGGGCACGCTCGGGTGGCAAATGTTCGTACCGCGTCCGGTATCTTTAAACGACCTTTAGTCAAGCTTTGCCCCCTTCCAATTGATTCAGATTCACCTACCGAAAAATGATGCTCATTTTGGTGGGCCGAATGAACAAGTTTCCCAACTTGTTTTTATTTTTGTAAATAATTATATTCTCTAATTTTCCCTTAAAATTAGAGAAGCTATCTCTCTTAGTTTTTAAATATTTTTGGGTTACATTTTCTACGCTTACAAGCGTTTTTGAATATTATTTTGATTTACTTTACGCTATATCTTTTCATATTTTAAATTTAAACTTCGCGCGCTTCTTCCAGCAATGAAGGATTTGAGATAAGCGGCTAAATTCGGCCTAGCAGACGAAAACGCGGATTGTCTGCGAGAACAACTCAACCACGCGCCACGTGCAAGGAAAGTCACCGCACCGCTATCATATTATATTAAAATTGTGGAAACTATTAATTTTACGCTTTAGTTTATTAGATATTAGTGTTTGGAACATTTTGAACTATAGAACAATGGAGAGTCTGGTACTTCGCGTATAATCGGGCTGGCCAGCCAAGTAGCTACAAAAGACATCTAATGGTAAGTCGTTTCTTGATAATTTTTCATTGCTGCGCTATTTTTAGTATTTAAGTTTTTAGGCTCTTTTTTTCCTGTTGGAGCCCTGTGGAAAGATACAGTCCCTCTTAACTCCCCCACGTTTTTCTCGAGCTATCTCGAGTGGTCCTTCGGTATATTTTATTTTCTACAGAAGGCCTAACCTCACCAGCCAGTTCCGCTCAATGTAATGTTTGTCCCGTGCTCGGCTGTCCCATTCAAAAATAAAGCAAAAATATTTTATTTTTTATTATAGTTTCAGCATGAGCGTATACAAGGGGGAAGGCGGGCTTGGGGGCGAAAGCCCCCCCCCCCCAAGAATCTAAAAATAGATTATGTTAAAACTATTTATTTTCCTACTTTTTAATATGTTAATAAATAAAAGTGGATAAAATTTCCAAGCCCCTCCAAGGCGATTTTTTGTATAAGCCAGTGGTTTCTGTATATATATATATATATATATATATATATATATATATATATATATATATATATATATATATATATATATATATATATATATATACCACTTTTATATACGAATATGTTGCTTTATACTTTGCTATAACGTTTATTGCCTTTACCGTTAAGCTGCTGGCAGATAAAATTTTATTATAATTAGAAAATATAAATCTGAAACGGTAAAATCGAGAATGTCCATTTACCGTTTATGCAAAACACCCCCCCCCCCACCCCCCAAACAAATGGCTTACAATCTTGCTATAAATATTAATGTTTGAGAACACTAAACTCTCTAGTCTCTAAAAAATAATGATGTTAAGGCCAAAAAAAAATCCTTTCCGTCCCACCAAACTAGCAGCAAAAATAGGTAGGGGGGTCTTCCCCGAAAATGAAAGGGTGATGGGGAAAAACGGAGTTCATATTTGGATTCAGGGGGTCATTTTACATAAGAATCGGCAAGAATGGTGTCAGGCCCGATTTTCATGCCGACCAGTGTTATAAGTATAATTCAATGCAGGTAGAGGAATTTTCCCTCGGAGTAGTTTTTTATGGTGGTTTCACACAGATTATGCTCTGCATCCACCTGAGGAAGGACCAATAAGGCCGAAAGCGGTCGTGAATTGGCATGGTTTAGTGTGCCTGGAGCTTGTCAGGACGTGTTCCAAACAAGAATGATCATATCCTTGTAACCGATGTTGGACAAAGTGAAAACAACATAGTTTTACCCGCATTTTAAATAATAATGATTGCGAGGACTGATATAAGATATTTCCCTTGCCGGGAAAAAAAACTAACCTATAATTTAGGTTTATCTTTGTTTTATTCGATTTTATCAAACTCAAATTACAGGCCATAAATCGTTTAGATGTCGACAATTTAAAGGAGAAGTGAGAAAATAAAATGATTACCCGATAAATAAAGTTAAAAGAAAAAATCTCCCCCACATTGAGAGCGAATGTCAGAATACCAGTATATCTTATTGAATTGTAAATAGGTTTCTTTTATACAGAGGTAACAGAATTATTTTCGGGTTTTCATCGTACGTTTTTGGAAAAAACGATATTGCTTGAACTTTTAAGTTTTGCATATATAGCTGGCATAAAGTTTCTCGAAGTATTCTCCACGAAAATTAATGCATTTTGGCATGCGCTCAAACCAGTTGTCGAAGCTGTAATTCCACTCGTTTGTTGGTACTGTCAAAATTGCGTTCCTGAAGGCGTCCGCTTGCTCTGGCTAATGAAATCTTTCACAGTCCATTCTTGATTTTCGGAAAAGTATAGGAATCATTGAGACTTAGGTCGGGACTATATGGAGGATGGTCCAAAACTTCGACGTTTTGTTGGGTTAAAAATTCAATAGTTTTTTGTGCTTTGAGCGAACTTGCATTGTCTTTGTGGAGGATAATTCGTCGGTCGGGGTTCATTTTACGAAGCTCAGTGATGATTTTCCGCAATCAAATGGTGATGTGCCAATCGGCAGTAACAGTTCTTTGATCTTCCAAAGGAATTGTTGCTACATGCCCTGCTTTTGAGACAAATGTCGCGACCATCTTTTTGGATACACTTCGAGAACGGATGACTTTTGTTGGGATTTCTTCATCTTGGAAAACCCAAACAGACGACTGCCGCTCCTTTTCGGGTTCATATGAGTAAATCCACGATTCATCACCATCAACAATGCTGTACAAGTTTTTCAAGTTGCCTGCCTCCAAGCGGTCTATAGTTTCCTGACACCAATTGACTCTAGCTTCTTTCTATTCTTCGGTTAACAGATGCGGTACCAGCGGAAAACTAATTTTCTTACCCCGAATTCTTCATGCAAAATCTTCTCTTCCACGATGAGCATGCGGACAGTATCGATGTTTTCCTGGGTGACAGACGTTTTTTGGTCTTATGGGATTCCCTACCCTAAAATTCACGAAATGACGATTTTCCGAATCTTAATTTAGGGTGTAATTTTTTCGTATCTCTATAGCCCCATCATACTGCAACTCGGTGCATTTGTTGATAAACTATAGTTTTTGAAATATGAAATTTCAAAGTTTGGTCATTTTGCTACCCTAAAATTCGCTAAATGATGTTTTTTCGAATCCTAAATCAGTGTGTGGTTTTTTTAAATCTCTATGGCCCCGCCATACTGGAACTCAGTGCTTTTGTTGATAAGCTGTACAGTTTTTGAAATATGGATTTTCAAAGTTTGGCCATTTTGGTCTTATGGGATTATTATTATACTAAAATTCGCTAACTAACGTTTTTTCGAATCTTAACTCAGAGTGTAGTTTTTTTAGAATCTCTATGGTCCCACCATACTGTAACTCGATTATTTTGTTGATTAACTGTATAGTTTTTGAAATATGAATTTTTAAAGTTTGGCCATTTTAACCTTATGGGATTTCATACCCTAAAATTTGCTAAAGTACGTTTTTTCGAATCTTAACTCAGTGTGTGGTTTTTTCGTATCTTTATGGACCTACCATACTGCAACTCGGTGCTCTTGTTTATAAACTGTATAGTATTTGATAGATGAATTTTTAAAATTTGCCCATTTTTGTCTATGGGATTCCTCACCCTAAAATTAGCTAGATGACGTTTTTTTTTAATCTTAGTTCAGGGTGTGGCTTTTTCGCTTCTCTATGGCCCTACAATACTGCAACTAGGTGCCTTTGTTGATAAACTGTATAATTTTAAAAATATGAATTTTTAAAATTTGTCCATTTTGGTCTTATGGGATTCCCTACGCTAAAATTCGCTAAATACCATTTTCTGAAACATAACTCAGGGTGTGGGTTTTTCGCATTTCTATGGCCCTACAATACTGCAACTCGGTGCTTTCATTGATAAACTGTATAGTTTTTGAAATATGAATTTTTAAAGTTTGAAAATTTTGGTCTTATGGGATTCCCTACCCTAAAACTCGCTAAATGACATTTTTTCAAATCTTAACTCAGGGTCTGATTTTTTTGCATTTCTATGGCCCCACAATACTGCAACTCGGGGCTTTCATTGATAAACTGTATAGTTTTTGAAATATGAATTTTTAAAGTTTGAAAATTTTGGTCTTATGGGATTCCCTACCCTAAAACTCGCTAAATTACATTTTTTCAAATCTTAACTCAGGGTGTGGTTGTTACGCATCTCTATGGACCCACCATACTGCAACCCGGTGCTTTTCTTGATAAGCTGTATAGTTTTTGAAATATGAATTTTTAAAATTTCGACATTTTGATCTTATGGGATTCCCTACATTAAAATTTGCTAAAGTACGTTTTTTCGAATCTTAACTCAGTGTGTGGTTTTTTCGTATCTTTATGGACCTACCATACTGCAACTCGGTGCTCTTGTTGATAAACTGTATAGTGTTTGATAGATGAATTTTTAAAATTTGCCCATTTTTGTCTTATGGGATTTTCCCCTAAAATTCGTTAAATTACGTTTTTTCGAATCTTAACTCAGTCTGTGGTTTTTTCGCATCTTTATGGCCCCGCCATACTGCGACTCGGTGCTTTTGTTGATAAACTGTATAGTTTTTGAAATATGAACTTTCAAAGGTTGGCCATTTTGGACTTATAATTCGCTAAATGATGTTTTTTCCGAATCTTGACTCAGGCTGAGGTTTATTTTTTCACCAAGCGTGGATCTGGGTATTAATCTAGGGAGGGGGGTAATTGTCGACGAAAAAATTATCCGTTAAAGCCTTTATTTAATAATTAAAAAAGCATAATTTTTTTTCTAGTATGGGGGGTGTAATTATCACTTGGGCAAAAGATAAAAGCAAAAGTTTGTAAAAAAACATGAGGAAAAATCGCAGTCTTGGATTTATGATGTCACACAGACGCTCTTAGTCAAATTTAAGACAAACACCCGGCGACTTAAAACTGAGTATATAATCAATCGATTGAGGTACCGTAAAACGAGGTTACTTTGCTCCACTTTTTTAAGTTAATTCGAAAAATTTAAAGAAATAACCAAAAATTATACCATAAACAATGTTTTTTTGGTTTTAGTGAAAAACACATGGTATAGGTAAATAACAAAGGACATTTTTATTACAAAATACTTAGTATTATAAATATTTTTTTAACTTGAAAAGTGGAGCAAAGTTTCCCATAGTCCGACGTTACTTTGCCCCACTTTACAAAATATGAAAAAAAACATTGGTGTTTTATATGTTGGCGCAAACTACACCCAATATTTAGTTAGCTTTTCCCCAAGCATTCAAAATGGTGAATAAAAAATTTTAAAATATTGGTTTTTTAAAGTTTTTATTGCATAGAAATCGATAACTTCACTAGACATCAAATTTTTCGAGGTCAAATTTTAAAGGAATTTCAAGCTGTACTTCACTCTGGTATTAACTCGAGACGGCTAAGCGGAAAACAGCGGCTACCGCGTCTTTGACAAGTAAAATTTGCAACGGATAATTCACGCGTGGTGGCGTTGTGGTGCATCGCAGATTTTTAATGTGGAATATCTAAGAACTTTTTTCGCAATGGAGCAAAGTAGGACTAGGGGGCGCAAAGTAACCTCCTTTTACAGTAGTCTAAAACTTTCTTCCCAATTTTTTTT
The DNA here is from genome assembly GCA_963576565.1 of Aspidapion aeneum. Classification (NCBI taxonomy): domain Eukaryota; kingdom Metazoa; phylum Arthropoda; class Insecta; order Coleoptera; family Brentidae; genus Aspidapion; species Aspidapion aeneum. The sequence goes on from OY755048.1 coordinate 22,056,459, forward strand.
TTTGGTAAAAAAAGTTTTTTTCAAGTTATATCTTTGTTAGATTTTATGAAATAAAGCTCTTTACTACCTTAAATGCTGTTCAACTTCAAGCAAAAACCGTATAAGTAGTTTTTCTGGAAAGCTAATTTTGCTAAAATTTTTAAGCCAGTTTGTGAAAAAACATGAAAAAGCCGCCATCTTGGATTTGTGGCGTCACAAAGGCCTTCCTACTAAAATTGGTGACTGGAAATTGTGTGATCTATTACAAATCGATCTAGGGTAGATTTAAAAAATCTTCGACAACTATCTCACAAGACACGATTTTTGACTATAAGCCACTCAACTAATACCCGAAAAAGTATTTGTTACCTTAAAAAAAACACCCTGTATGAATACTGCAGTTACTTTGGGAATCTGTGCGTAAATTTTCTCGGGAAAACATATATACCTAACCGTGGAAATTGTGTAAAGGAAAATCCATTGGAGGGTAAAATGATTTGCGAGGAACATCGCGACAGCTGATAAAAGCTAAAAGCCCATTTAGAAAAAAGTTTTGGGGTGAATGAATTATATATAAGGCACTTATTGGAATTCATCTCCTGTCTACCTATATAAAGAAGGTTTTTATATTAGATATTAAAATGTTATTCGGCTGATGCTGGGTTTTTGGAGTTTTTTAATTTTTTCCTATAGTTTTATTATATTTTCTATCAGTCTGCCCAAGCTCAGCTCTCAAGCGCTTCTGGAAGTGGGCAATGTAACATCCACATAACTTTACATTTATAGGAGAGGGAAGTAAATTAGAATTTTGGGTTTTTTTGATTTTTCCAAGGGTTTGGTCATAATTTCTATCAGTCTGTCAAATTTCAGCTTTGTAGCATGTCTGAAAGTACAGTAGAAATATACATGAGTGAGTGGCAATTTCGACGAAATTTTGTAACTACTTTCCTACTTTATGGAACTCCATGAAACTTAAAGGGATTGTTAACTCTATAAAGATTTACGACTGTGCAAAGTTTCAGTTTCGTAGCTCATTCCGAAGTAGACAGGTCAAATAAAGGCTGAAATGTTTCAAGATAATATGGGTAAGTGGCAATTTCGACGTTTTTAAAATTTCGTAACTACTTTTGTACTTAATGGAAGTCCATGAAAATTGGAGGGATTTTTAACTCTATAAAGATCTACGACTGTGCAAAGTTTGAGTTTAGTAGCTCATTCCGAAGTAGAGTTTTAGATAGATCAAATATGGGCTAAAACGTTTCAAGAAAATATGAGACAGCAGTTTCCGCGAACCCTTATAGAAAGAACGAGTTTTTAATACTCTGCCAACCTATGGCCCACTGAACTCACACGATTAATGTATAATGTAATTCTTACCCATTTTGTTCCGCGAAAATAACCTCCTATACGCAACCCGGGGACGCGTCCGATTGGATACCCCCCCCCCCCCCCCCCAGTGAACCACCACTGAACAAAACAAACACTATCTGTATTTTTAATTTCGTGCAATATTTTTCCCAAAACTCTAATATTTGAAATCTACCTACGGCTTATGTTCGGTGGATTTTATTAGTTTTTTTTGGTTATATGGGGCCATCTAGAGCCAAAGCCCAACCTAGTTCTCAAATTTTAATAAAATCAGTAAAGTTTTTTTTTTTTTTAAATCTGTTCATAATACATGTAATTTAAATTTATGGTCATAATTCTAAACCTAATAATACTATAAACTAAAAAAAAAAAACAAAAAAAAAACAAAAAAAAAAAAATTAATAAAATTCAAATGTCAAATGTAATAAATTTCATTCAAACCGGACTCTACGGGAATGGTACCAATTATGGAAGCAACGTTACCTCTTTGCACTGCCAAACTGATTTTTTGAGTGATGAAGCTAAGAGTTTTCTTGTTAGGAATTTTTGAACTAATTTCCCTAACAAGCATCTTAGCTTCATCACCCCAAGGACCAAATGTTTCCACACTGAATGGACAAAAATAAAATCTCTCAACAAGTTCCCGATATTTATTATTTTTTTGATTTTCTCCCATTTTTGCAGCCTCTCCTGACTTAATACAAGTTTTAGGAATATATGATGGAGCTACGGTGTCCCTACAAGTAGCATCCCAGAGCAAAGCCTTTCCTCTCTTCCAAGGAACCAGGGTCATGCCATCCGCTCTCTTTCCGTCATCCCGACACACTCCAGGTGGTTCTAAAATAGCTGGAAAACCTGCTGAAATAAGTGACCGTTTAATGATGTCGTTTATCATCCTGTGGCGAACCAAACGACCAGCACTTTTTGTGCAACTTAGTCCATGCAGACCATAAATATCAACTTGCTTGTTGCAAGTGCAGTCGTGGGGTTCACACACAGGTCGACCAAGTCTAAGCGATATCGATATACGGAAAGACGAGTCGTCTAGAAAATTCCCAAGATTTGAAGAAGGCAATGCTCTGAGCCAAGCTGAGCTTTCTGGCTCTTGTAGGGCGAGAAGACGTGCCTTAGATGTTAATGAAGTGGAGTGGGCAATTAACTTGTCACAATAGAATTTGCATAATTTTTTATCAAAATCTTTTTGATTTTCTAAGGTCGAAGTATCTGAAAAATGTCCCAAATTTTTATAATAAGTTAAAGCTTTAGCATAGTCCAAATCTTCATTTGAGAAAACGGATGGAGGAAGAATAGAAGAAATTAAATTTTGAACATTCGAAGAGCAACCAAGAAAAGCTGAAAAACAAAGTGAAGATAATTTTCTGATACCTAAGCCACCTAGATCAATAGATAAAGAGCATTGTGTCCAAGAAGTATCATCCAAAGTGCAGTTAAATATTGTTTCCAAACATTCTTTTAAAATTATATCAAATTTTTCTAAACTTTTTGGAGCATTCCAGCAAGGTGCGCAGCGAAGGAGATAAGTTAGCCTGGGAATAGCAAATGAATTTTTTAAAAGGAAATATGCTATATGAGAATCAATACTTTTAAGTTTTTCATAAATTCTTTTGAAAAAACACATTTTGTTCTCCAGAAATTTTTCAATTTCTTGAGCAAAAAAGGGGCAACCAAGAAGGGAAATATTTTGTATATCTATTTTTGAAAATTTCTCAACAAATGGGTATTTTTGAAGTATATCCTTTGATAAATCTAAATAATTATCTGGATCCGAAACGACTGAAATTTCACATTTTTTAAAGTTTATATTTAGGCCAATTTCTGAGCAAGAACTGGCTAGAGTATTGAAATCTTCCAAAACAGTATCTGGATCTCCAGCAAGACAACCATCATCCAGATACCAGAGGTTGATTTCAGATTTTAGAGTTTCTATAATTGGTTGTATAGCTAAACAAAATAAAGCGGGACCCAATGGGTCACCTTGTTGTACACCTCTCTGTGATAAGAGAAGGTTATTTCCAAAATATAAAAAGGAGTTTTCGCTGTAGCATTGAAAAATAAATTTATAAAAATTTGGGATGTATTCTTTCACTCTTAATAAAATTGTTGATCGGTTTATCATATTGAATGCATTAAAAAAGTCTATTTTGAGTATACTTTTAGAGGTTAAATGTGGAAAAGAAACATAACGTCTAACTGCATGAGTGACAGCTTCACATCCACTTCTTGTGCCAAATCCAAGTTGGTTAGGACGAAAAATAGAACCTAAAATATCGTTTATTGAAAAACAAACTAATTTAGCAGTTAGTCTTCTTAAAGATAATCCATCTGCTATGGGACGTATCCCCCCGTCCTTTTTATTGAGTGCACATAGAGAAGCTCCAAAGAAAATGGGAGTTATATTTTTAGGTATGCTTCCTTCTAAAACAAATTTAATGAAATCTGAGAGAGAAACCAAGAGATCATTTGCAAAAATACCAATATTCTCAGAGATAAGGTCTTTTAAATGTTGAGGGCGTAGAGAATCGATGCCGCCCGCGGAGCCCGGTCTGAAAGAATAGACTGCTTTCCTAACATCTGAAACTGAAAAATTATGTGAATAACAATTGTTGCCTATATCTATGATACTTTCAAAATTTTGTTTTACTTCATGTTCGGGGTGTTTTTCTTGAAGTTTCTTTAACGTGTCTGGATCTTTTGGGGCGAGTTTATCATCTGAAGAGATAAGTCGAATGGCACCTTTCAAATCCCCGTCAGAAATCTTCGATTTTATTTTTCGGGACAGTGAATTTTTATGTTGGACTTCATTCTTCTTAGGATTTTTATCTATTTTCGGAAAATTTTCGAAATGACATAAGAATTGTTGTAAGGGTAGTTTTTTTAATTTAATCCAGGTTGATAAATTTTCTTTAATGATAGTTGTAAGGTATTTACTTTTATTTTTTTTGTTTTTATCTGGAAGTCTTAGTACTCCGTATGGAAAAATAAGTAAATGACACCATGCTTCATCTGAATTTTTGTTTATGCAATTTTTTAAAATAAAACCGAATTCTTCTGCTATGTTTGGTCGAGCGCCTTTGGGAATACGTTTTATAATTGGCACAGTTGATCTAAGTAAGTCCAACAATTTATTAAGGTCTAATATATTTAGCCGAAAAAGGTTTTCTTCACCCAAGGTTTTGTCTTCAAAATTTTCTGTTTTATGTTTTTTCGTAATATGCTGGTTTAGTCCTTTCTGTCCTTTGTAAAAGTTTTTACAAATATTGCATTGTATTTTAGTCAAATTTAATTTTGAAGAAGCTATCGAAACATCTTGAGATGACTGACTGAAGGATAGATAACTGTTTGTGATTGAATTATTTAAAAAATCTTCGTTAATATTTTTATGAAATTTTCGTATATGAATTTTTAGTTCTTGTTTGGTTTTAAATATATCTTCACATTTAGAACACCAAAAAGTATCTTCGTCGCGGTCAGTTTCTATTGGAAAAATTAAATCAAAATGGCCTGCATCAAGACTCCCAGAAAAAAGTAAGTTAATCGATTGTATGTGTTCATTTCTACATATAATTTTGGGTGAATCACTAATTGATATATTCTTTGTCGTGTGTATTTTACTTGAGATAAAAATTTTAAATGTAATTTTGTATATTTCGGAAAGTGCCAAGCATTCAAATGTTGTTCCGTAAGAACCGTTTTTAGCCATTTGTGTAATATATTTATCTTTCGAAATATCTTCGCCTGTAAAATTTTGAAAATCATTCCAATTTTTTGAAATAAATTCCACAGATTCATTTCGTAGTTTTTCATGAAAATTTTGGGTTTGATATAAAAAGTAACTCACAGCGCGAAATAAACAATTTCCATCTCCATCAATCAATATTCTTCTAAAAGTTTTCATAAAATCATTTAAACATCAGCTTGACATCTTGCACCAAAATAGATTTTTTTTTAATTGTAAAAACTTTGATTAGAACTTCTAAATCGTTTGATTTCTTCTGTGTAATGTAATTTGGTGTCTTCGGATCCAAGTTGGAATGTTTTTGTATTTGATATTTATATATTTAATGTAGAAAGTTGTAAAAAATGTATAGATTAAATATTTTTGTTGTTTTGATATACACGCGTTGGTCGTTACAGACAGACGACGCGACAAATAAGTTTTAAAATCTTCTAAAACGCAAAGATATATAAAACTTTTTGAAATCGGAGCAACTTTTTTTTGACACGATCACCAAAGCTCACACTACTATGTTTTAGTATACGTGTGAGCCATGGCTAATAATGCAGAGGCCTTAGTGGTATATCTTTGAGCCAAAGCGTTAAGCCTAAATCATTTATTGTTGTAATCTGCATAGTTTTTGCATGTACTGGGTGGAAAAAAAATATGCCACCTTAGTCAAACTCAGTATGTAGGTACGTGGGCACAATAGATTCATTTGTGGTCGCAGTGCATGGAGGTCCAGTAGGGCCTGCCACCACTTTCGAATACATATACATACATACGTGTGAGCCAAAATGGTGTCGTTTATAAAATGAGGTAAATCTTAAAACAAAACGTATTTTTAATAGTGCTAACTATAACATAATAAGGACTTATTGCAATAAGGCCAGGCAATAATAGTGACAGGCACTATATTGACAGTTTTTCACTGAAAACTGACAGATGATCTTTCAAAATTGACATACGAAAGTCCGATTTATAAATCCAGTCGTTTATTTTCCATTAATAGTGGCGGCATTAATTCCAGCTCTTATAATACACAAAGGCCTAATTTTGAAAGAAGACAGCTGTTCTTATAATGCGAAACTGTCAATATAGTGCCCGGCACAATTAGTGCCTGGTACTATTGCAATATATCCCTAATAACGACACAAACTTGACTTTTAACAAACTAAAATAAAAACGTGGGGCGCATTTGAAACATTTCTGTTTCTGTTGGTGAGGTTGGACATAGACAAGTCGTTCTTATTTGATTATACATTCATTATCCAGATTTTTATGCTCCCACGTTTTTACTATAGCCTGGTAAGAATTATTATAAATAAAAGGTTTCTGTGTCCTTGCTTTTTTTAGTTTTTGGTAAAGCTGATGATTTAAAATAAAACCGTTTAGCTTGAAAGTTTTTTACTTATTTTGATTTTCCGGTTTTTAGTATGATTTTTTTGTTTGCATCATTATGCAAATCGGTTCATAAATAGGAGAGACTGTCATATTAAATCCATATTCTTTTTAAATTAAGTGAAAAATCAGAATTCCCAACCTTAACACAACAAAGTTCCAAATTTGAAACATATTGGTTCATTAATGGGAAAGTGTGCCATTTTGCATCCGCCATTTTATTTTTATTTAAAATTTGTGTCCAAAATTGTGACCTTAAACATTGCAAAGTCAAGTTTTAAACAAATCGGTTTATAAATAAAAAATCCGCCATTTTAGATACGCCGTTTTGATTTTGTTTGTAAAAAATATCAAATTTTGTTGTCCCAAGAACATTATAAACCTACCAAATTTCATGTCTGTAGCTCATTTAAATTTAAAACAGAGATAAAAATAACTCACCTGGCTCGCCTTCATCTTCTTCTTCATCGCTGTTTTCTTCAAGAAACTCGCTGAAGTATAGGTTAGCCAATTCAGAGTGCAGAGTCTTCGAAATCTCCGACATGACGGCGTATCGGTTTTTCACGATTTCCTTGATGGCCAAATGTTTCCATTCCACCACAAGTCTACCACTAAGGATCTTGTATCTGATGAGATGAGCTGTTAACAACAATAAAAAATTAAAAAATCATACAGATAAATAAAATAAACATTCTTAAAGAGAACACGCAGAAATTATTAGACGGCCATATCGTGGGGATAATATCGGGGAAATTATGAAACCATTAGTTGTAGTAACAACAATTTGCCGATATATATTTGAACACTCTAAGTGGACCAATTGAAATGTCGTATTAGATATATTATATTCTTAACGTCGTAAGAGCTGCTACTGACAAAAGAAGAAAAGAAAACGACGATGTTATAATATATCTGCTCACATATACAAGTGACACTAAAGACAATATGTCTGGTAATAATAATCGTATTAGAAAGAGCTTATACTTAAAGGGACACTAGCAAGTGAAATGTATAACGCCGTGTCAGGCAACGGTATTGCAAGTCTTTATGTCCTAAGAGCTGCTAAGAAAGAAAGCATAAAACAATAAAATAAAACATATATCCGCTTAAATAACCAGGTGGCACTGAAGAGATAACCCCTAGGCTTTTACTAGATCGACAAATTCAGGCCACACAGGGATTCTTAGATACAAAAATTTTAATAAAATTATCAAGAAGAGATTCCGGCAGAGCCCTCAACTTTGCCCACGATTGAGCTAAGAACTTATTTCTCATGGACCTACAAGAAACAAAGGAAAATCACAGCATTCCGCAAAACCGAAAATAAGGGTATAGCTACTGGGTATGAATTGGTGAAAGAGAAAACCAAGACAGGAAATCGAGCATGAACAAAAAAAGGAATTAGCGGTTCTTTTCCTAGAGCAATGTAAAGGGTACAAAGGAATAAGAAAATAAATAATATGACCTTTGAAGTATACTTTAATGTGAAGGGTATAAAGGAATATAAAAATGAATTCTTCAGGCGGAGAAAACAGAGAACCCTAAGGAATTTAGAGCAAACATTTGACTTTTGAAATGTACTGTGAGGGGACCAACTGGGATGTCATATTAAAAAGAACATAGTACTTAAAGGAACACTAACAAGCTTGTAACGTGAGCGTGAAAGGACATAAGAAGAAAATAATACGCCCATTATATATGTATCTGCATTGAAGACGCTGTCTCTAGTAACCCCAAGACTTTTACTAGAGCAACAAATTCAGCACATGCAGGGATCGCTACACACTAGAATGTCAATTAAATTACCAAGGAGGGATTCGAGCAAAGGCTTGCCAGCCTAGAAGTAAAACCAGGACTTATCAAATCAGGTCTTAAAGAGCTAACACTTAAGCTATTCAAGACAAAGTATTAGTTTTGGCACAACTTAAAGGGATTGGCTACTGGGTAGGAAAAAAAAGCAAGGCATTAGCGCTGATTTGCCTGGAACAATGCTTAGGGTATAAGAAAATAGAGGAATTTAGAGCAGACTTTAGACCTGATTCGACATCTGACACTAGGATAATCCCTCATTATTTAGCAAGATCTGAGATAATAATAGAGGCATTTTTGATCATTTTTAAAAAATCTGTATTCTTTATGATTCGTCAAGATGAATAATAAATAATTAATATATGAAGCATTTCTCCCTTTAGCGTGACTTAATCTACTCGTTATACGACTCTTTTGTAATTATAATTAAAAAAAAATTTCGACTGCAAAAAATGTCTTTGTCGTATCTTTAGTTAAAAGGAAGGAAACTGAAATTGCGTTTTACTAATTTTTCTGTCGCTGCTGATTTAATTCTCGACTGCCACTCGTTGACTCTATTCATGTTCGCGCGATAAACCTTTCTCAACATTTTTTAAAGTAAAGTTCAATTAGACCGCGTTTCTCGATTTTTAATTTACCGTGTTTGTTTTTTAAATTGAACAAAGATTTTTAAACAATCAAGTTGGGGAGCATAAGGGAAGTAATTACCCCCTGCAAGATTGTTAAAATGTGAGGTTTATTTTACTAAAAATGTAAAATGTTGTTGGTTTGAAAGTAAGGTATAAATTCGTAGATCTGCAAAAATTCTACCTGTCAAAAAATTAGATCAAAATTACACAAAACAGCAACCCCCAGTTGTAAACAATTCAATTTTCAAATCAATTTCTTTATTGCTTCTAGAAAAAAATTACATTTCATAGCAAGAAGTTTTACAAAAAAAATACAATTTAAACGATCTACATACTATAGTTTAATAAAATTCAAATTTTGCAAAGAAATTGGTCGACCCTCTCGATGGAGTGGACAATCTATTAAAATACTCTGCCAATCTATGGGCACCTAAGCTCACACTAGGTACTATAGTTATAGTGTGAGCTAATATAATCAAAAACTGAAATATATTTTATTCAAATCCAGACTCAATTACCTTTCGTTTGATACCACACAAGCCATGTTTTGACTTAAACTCAAATTTTTGACATCTACCCCCACCATTTTATTTGGCTTGCGTTCGGTGGATTTTGTTCATTTTTAAATGGGACCATTACGGCCCAAGACCCAACTTAGGTACCAAATTTCATTAAAATCGGACAAGCGGTTTTTGAGTTATGCGGGTTGGTCGTTACAGACAGACATACAGACAGACAGACAGCAAAACAAAAAAGTTTCAAAATCATCTGAAACGCAAAGATATATAAAAAATTTTGAAATCGGAGCAACTTTTTTTTTCATCACCATAGCTCACACTACTTATATAGTAGTAGTGTGAGCTAAAAATGTGAACACAGCGTAGCGCTACCAGACGCCGGCACATTCGATAATCAAAGATTTATATGATTCAGATGTGAGTGGACCTTGCAGCTCTTCCACTGCGGCCACCAGTGGGTCTATTGTGGCTCACTTTTGAGTGGTTTCTCACCACTGTATGCCTAGTGTCCCAAAAAGACTAGCTATCAGTATAAGCAGGACACTGTTCAGATCTTCTGTATCAATCGGAAGTTTACCAAAAGTGTTCTGACGTAAACATACAACAGCTGGACATTTGCATAGGACACGTATGACTGTTTCGTCATCCTCCAGAGTCTGCATTCGGTTTCTTCTGTTGTCCCATTCCGTACATCGGTACTCTAAGTCGGCAGTGACCCGTAAAAAGTCCAGTCACTATACAGATCTCCTGTCTGATAAGTCCAATGATGTTTTTTTCTATAAGGTCCTTTAAGGAACTCTTTGGAGTGAGCCAGTTCTGGTACATTTCTAATATTCTTGGAAGCTGCTTTGCATCCATTTCAAGCTTTGCATCCATTTCAACAACATTGATTTACCAACATTATATGCTATGCCCAGGGCTGGTTTAGGGCCCAAAAACTCAGCTGCTTGGTCTGCGGCTTCATTTCCCTCATACCTAGAATGCCCCGGTATTCATAATAATGATATATTGTTAGAAGTACCAAGCACATTCAGTGCTTGACTATCGGAGATTTTTATTGTACTTTTGGTCCATTCGTGGTCAGTAATCCAACGGGCTCACAATTCTATAGCTACGAGTTCGACCTGAAATATTGTGGGCAATTGATACTTATAACTCCAGATCCAACACCTAAGAGTATTTTGGATCCGTCGGTAAACTAGAAGATATCGTTATTTGAAAGACTGGTCCTGTTGTTTGAAAAGTCCTCTATCTCCGAGAGGATAACGTTATAAAGCTTCTTGCTCTCAGAGAACATATACAGATGGGCATGACGTTGACAGAGTTGCGTCCCTAATTAGGGCTGTTGATACCACCTTGTTTGCCCCTTATTCTGTATGTTGCTCTTCGTGCCTCCGTCTCTAATAAAATGTAAAGCGAACAAGATATAGTGAGCATTCAAGTGCAATCGATGGGCTGGAGCACATTGCACCACATATGGCCATTGAGGTTCTTTGATATCACTTCTCGACCAGACTATTGCGCCGTACGCAATTATTGGTTTGATGACTGTGATATAAAGCCAATGCATTTGTTTGGGGCTTGTACCCCAGGTTCTTCCGGAAATTCTTTTGCACGTTCCAGGACAGTGTAGCTTTGCGGGTTACCTCTTTCAAATAAGCATTCCAGGTGAGAGTTTTGTCTAGGGTGACCCCTAGGTAGTTTCCCCCTTACGCAAATGGAATTCTTTCACCGTTAAGCTCCGGAGAAGTCAGGGAATCTAGCTTCCCTTTACGAGTGTACGGTATAATGACTGTTTTGCTGGGATTTATAGATATTTGTTCCCTGTCACACAATAGATCTCAAAGAATTTTATCTTTTTACTCAGGGCTTATACACGCAGGGCTCATTGTTCCAAAGCTGCAGAATATGGGAAAATGGTTTGCGCCATGTATTCTTATGCAAGCGACGGATGCAGTTTCCCTGCATTTTTAAATTTTGTTATACTCAGTAAGGAAACAATCAAAAGTTTTCCTCGTATTCCTTGTTAAGATAAGCTCGAGTCGCATAGGCTTCCCAAGGGAGTGTTTGAGATTAAATTTTTGTGTAAACTCGTCATAGCTATATAGTCCGGGGATTTACTTACAAACGCCATAACAATATTTTACCCGTTTTCAGATTGAAATTTTGCGCTATGCTTATCTACATACTAAGAGACAAAAAATGTAGAAAGACACCATAGACCTATAATACAAATCGACTAAGGCCGTCGAACAAGCGCAATGCTGGCGAAGTGATTCCAGAGTAAAATGGGGCTAGTGATGGCAAAAGACAGACAAAAACTCATTATATTGTATGGGAAAGACCCCTTTTTTGAATTAATTCGAAGCTTTGAGTTAGAAAAACGACTTTATAAAAAGTTTTTGCAATTGCTCTAAAATCTCAGCAAGGGTATTACCCAGAGAACTCAATGATATCTCATTTTATAGGCTATTGGTTAGTCTTTATTATATCTTATTACAGATTTTCTCAAAAATAAGCTGTTTTGAAGTTAAATGCCACTAAAAAAAAATTGTTTGAACTCCAACCTGGCGAAATATTTAGCGTCATAACTCGAAAACCATTACTCTGATAAAAATACGTACCAAAGCGTTTTTGTTGGAAATTTTATGGCCTCCAACTTTCCTTTAAAACTTTTTTTCTAGAACTTACAGTAACCAAGTAATTTTTAAAAAACCCTTATTATGCACACTAAATTCAAGATGGCGGGGAAAGCCGCCCCCAACATATTATGTTAAAAACGCGACTACACGACCTTTTGCAAGCTAAAATTCTATAATGACTGGACTATCTATATTTAAAAGCAATACAGTGATATAAAAAACATTTGCATTTAAGATAAAAAATGAGTTAAAACTTTAAGCAAAATACAGACAAGGTTTTACTGCAAATACTGCTGGTAAAAAGTGTCTTTCTTGTACATTTTATTTAATTTACAAAGCATTCAGATCTTTATACATTTCTTAGCATTTCAAAGAAACTTTTTTGTTGAAAACATTCTAAAAATATGCAATTTTATTTTGTTAAAAGAACTCCAGAAAAATGAGTAAATCTTGAGGATTCAAGTACCATTCGAGAAGCAACTGGCTTCGTAAGCAGCAGTAAAGGTAAAAAATCACTGCTGCATAATAATCGAGCGCTTGCTAGTAAAATAAGGCATGAGAAAAGAAAGTTAGTTAGTAATGTTCCCTTTTTATTTTTTGCGTTTTGCATGTATGTTGTATACATAAGAGTTTCTGAGCATGTGTGTGTGCAGTTGTACCTTCGTTGGGCCCTATAGACGCGAAATAATCACATCTAAAGTTAATTTTTTTTGGGTATAGTTTTATATGCTGCAGATGGCCAAGCCTTGAAAATTCTTAGTTTACAACTTTCGGAACAAAGCACCGAGTAGCAGTATGGCGGAGCCATATAGATGCGAAAAAATCATATATTGGGTTTCGTTTTTGATTTTGGTAGGTACCAAATTTATTTTATTTTACTTGAAACGAAACTATCAAAAATAAATTAATTTGAAATTTTACGGACACAATAGCGAATTTTCGCATTTACATATTGGAATAATTATGTGTAGCAAACTTGACCAAAAGGCAATTTTCGCCAAAAAAAAAGTTAGCCTGCTACTCATTACTTCAAAAATAGACCTGTGGACTATACGAAATAATCTAAAATATAGAAATAGTTCAAAAACGTTAAGGTAGGTTTAGCGGCTTTGGTTTAAATTATCAGCTTACTTAAAAACTAGCAAACAAAAGAAGTGACTTTAAACAGGCTAAAATAAAAACATAATTGGAAATATTTCTTTTGGTTGATTGAAAAATTTATATAGAGTGACCCTAAACAAGTTTAAGACAAACCGGTTTATAAATTAGAAAGTGTCCCATTTATATAAAATACAAATCGGTTCTTGATAAAAAACTACTACATTTTGGATCAGCCATTTTGATTTTTTTTACTTTGAATAAAAATTTATATTGAGTGACTCTAAACATCGCAAAGGTTTAAATTTAAGACAAATCGGTTGAAAAATAAGAAAGTCTAGCCATTTTTTATCCGCCATTTTGGCCAGGTTTTAAGTTAGAAACAATTCGGTTTAGAACTAAGAAAGTCTACTATTTTTGATCCGTCATTTCGATTTAATAAAAAAAAACATTTAATTGTAATGGGGCCGGAACACTAAACACCTACCTTATAAGTAAAATAGGTTGAAGGACTAATAGTGAAAGCTGTAGGCGGACTGCTTGGTTCGAAGGAACAATGTGCTTGATCCGGTTCGAAGGACCAATGTGCAAGCTGTGCTTGACAATTGCGCTTGCTTAACTCGGCTTGGTTAAGCAGCGGGACAATAAGGATTAAAGTAACAAGTTCACTGCCAGGGAGCAGCCTCACATACTGCAATGACCAATACGGCTTACGACACAGTAAACTTAAGTAGATATAGTGAGATCAACTATCAAATGTTGAATTAAAATAAAACTTTTCTTTTTATATAAGAAAATTGTTATCGTTCGTGACAAATGAGAAAATATAAAATTTAATATTTTGTGTTGTTTTATAAAACTAAATTATTTATATAATTAAAATAGGTAAACTTAAGAAGGCCAATTTATGTTTTTAAAACCTTATTTCTCAAGATCGTCTGTATGTTTAAATAATAAACTTAACTAAAATGTAGATTTAGGTAAAATGGTAAAGAATCAACAAATATACGAGTTCAAGCTATATAAAACAGTTTAATAAAGAAACTTATTTAATGCAAATGAAATTTAAGCTCTCGAAAAGCGATTTCTTGTTTGTTTTGCATGTGCGATTAAAACAACAAATTTTCAGGTAGAAAATGTGAAACGCCCGAAACGCACATGAACCCTTTGTGGCGTAGCTCGCAGCTTTGTTATTTCTTCCTGATTAAAATAGATTAGCTGTCATATTCCGGCCGCCAGCACTTTTAGATAGAGCCAGCGACTTTGGACAATGGAAAATATAAATTAGGGACGTTTGTTTGGCTGGAAAACGAGAGCTTATATATTGTTTATTGAACTGTTCGATTTATTTATACGAAATGTGTCTGGGCTCTCATCACAAGCGCGAGTCGATGTAGCAGTCGACAAAAGTAGTCTATGCAGCTGTCTGTCAGAAAAATGTTATTTTTTAGCGTTAAAAATGGATTAATCTTCCTCTAAAACTAGTTAAACAGCTAGTTTACAGCCTTAGACGATCGCCAACGTTAAATCCGACCTCAGTCTAAGCTGGTTTCAAGCGTTGTTTGAAGGAGTCATCAAACCACGTTTCAAGTAAGGAGTAAATCGTCTACTTTTTAGTTAGTTGTCTATGAAATTTCTTATTTTGCCGTTCGTGAACGTCATCAAGGCATAGACAATTACTATAACAGATAGTCAGTGTTTTTAAATTTGGCTTGTAAGAAAAATAAGTAGTACAATATGATTATATATCTATATCTCCAAAATTATATACAATGTGTCTACGGATTGAGTATGGACGCATAAATGACAACACATTTTCGACTTAGCTTCAGATTTTCTGGGAATCGCTCCTGCTTGGTCTCAAACTAAGATGTTAAGAAAATAAGTCAAATCAGTTAATATACAGGGTGGTTACGACCTAGCTTGGTGGTTGGTTAAAAAAACCATAATAAAAATGAAAAATTGGGTTTAGGGGGAATTTTCTCCGTCCCTGTGGATATTTTGATTTGGCAACAGGAATATTCAGATTCAGTGGGATCGGATTAGGGGGAAATGGCCTCTTGCCAAAAAGTATTATGATTTGCTTCTAGACCAAAAACGGAGAGACTTTTCAAATTTTTTGCTCTAACTAAAAAAAAAATCGAAAACACTTCTTGAATTCAAATATCCAGTTATGTGTAGTTAAAGTTTTTTTGATTAATTTCGTCTAAAGTAGTTTCTCCGTCCGGTCCAGTAGATGTGCAATCCTGCTACTTCCATAAGAGAAAAAGCTCCTTTGTAGTTTCTCTGTCCGGTCCAGTAGATGTGCAATACCGCTACTTCCATAAGAGAAAAAGCTCTTTCAAAAAATTAAAAGCTGAGCACTTCACAAATGGAAAGTAAATACGCTCTTTACAATTGCTGAATCAGCGAGTCGGTGACTCGAGATTTTATTTGCTTAAATAACGAGAGAGAGTTGAGAGATTTAAGCCAAGTTGGTTTGTTCGGTCGGATTTGCACACAAAAGAATTAAACTTACGTAGTCTATAACTCTGCATTTTTCCCCGCATTTCTTGGTTTTCGATTTACGGGTTAATGGAAAAATAAAAGTGTAGCAGTAGCATGTGTAGCATACAAAAACCTTGTTTTCTAGTTCAGGCCCTACGGGGTTCGATACTGCGTTTAACGATAAAAGCAACACACTTGGCATGGATAGACATAAGACTAGCCTAGCTAACATTTAACGAAATGGAACGACCCCCCAACCCTGGCAGGGGGATGGTTATCCCCCTTAAACGTGCTTTTTGATGGTTTTTGCTAATAACTCGAAAACGGTCAACTTTTCTAAAAATATTCTAAATATCATTTTGCAAACGAATAAAATATCCTTTTTAACCATGTACCTTAGTACCCTATAAAGGCAATGGTGCACGTTCCATAGGCCTACGCAAAAAGGGGAAAATGTTTAAAATATGTTTTTTTATTTATTTTTCTTATGGCATTTCGTATCCTTCACACATTGGTTTTCTTCAAAAAAGTATTTTTGTTCAAAAACCCATTGTATACAGTTAGATATTTAATAAGTTAGACATACCTTTTAAAAGAAACCTTGAAATAAAAATAAATGTGTTTGTAAAAATCCTGAAATCCAACAAAAATACTGAACATTAATTTTTGTAACTCAGTAAATAATACTCAAGGTGCGTAGAAAAATATTTTTGATTAGTATTACCTTAAAACTTAATTTTTTGAGTTAAATTCATTTTACATCTTTTACAGTATTTTTCCAACTATGTGCAAACTTTTAACTTGGCCAAAAACAACTAAGTAATAGTTATTTACCAAAAAGTCCTATCTAACGTTGTATAACACGCCCCCTTACATCAGTGGCGCACCTGAATACACTTAAATCTTCATTTAAGACAACCATGTTGGAACAGTACTAATACACACACTGCGTTCAATGAGAGAAGCAACACACTTGATATGAATATACAGTATACTCCCCCGAAAATATAACGAGGGGGAAACATCCGCCCACTCTTAGTGGGCGGGTGGTACCCCCCTAAATGTATTTTTCGACATTTTCTATTACTTTGTATATCAAATTTGACCATTTTTGGGGCGTCTATGCAAGATCTACTGCTGGATTGAGGGAGAAGTGATGTACATCGTTTTAAAAGAAATTTCTTCGGCTTTAAAAATATTAAAACCAGGCATGTAGGACAATTTAGGAAAATTAAAAAAAAAAAAATCCACACCTCTCATTTATTAAAATGCCTATAAAAGGTGCGACACTGATGTAAGGGAGGCGTGATACACATCGTCGTAATCTCAATAATAGTTAGTTGTTTTTTTCCAAGTTAAAAGTTTGCACATAATTGGGAAAATACTCTAAGAGAGCACTTTTGAGGGGGGTGAGAAAGGGGATTCCCCACCCCCACTTTAAAGAAGGTTAACTCGAAGAAGTCAGTTTTAAGTTATTACTATTACAAAAATAATTTTTTACTCACTCTCATTATTATTTATTGAGTTACAAAAATGAATGTTCAACATTTTTGTTTGATTTAAGGATTTCTACAAACACATTTATTTTTATTTCAAGGCGGCTATTTAAAAATGTATTTGTCTAGCTTAATAAGTACCGTACTGTATACAATCGGCTTTTAACCAAAATTAATTTTTTCATAAAAAAATAGTGTTAAAGATAAAAAATACCACAAAAAATATATAATTTTTTTTTTTTAATTTTACGCTTTTTTTATACGTTAATAGAATGTTGTGAAAAGGAAAATTGTAACTGCTTGAAAAATGATTTCCAGACTCCCGAAGATTTTTGGAAAAGTTGCCGAGTTATTAGCAAAAAACTATGAAAAAGCACGTTTGAGGGGGGAAACCACCCCCCTGCCAGGGTTGGGGGTGGTTCCCGTTTGTCAAATATTCGGGAGAGTCTTATGTCTATCCATACCAAGTGTGTTGCTTCTCTAGCATTAAACGCAGCAAATCGCTTGAATCTCGGATGTAGGGCCTGAACTATGAGGCCAATTTCAAATGCGTTGCTGCTTTTAACATTATATGTTAAATTCTTCAATATTCAAAAACCAAATATATTTAAAAAACAACATAAGGATTTCATACTAGGCATGAATCTAGTAATTGACAACAAAACCAAGTGACAATAAGAAAGCAGATTCTTTTTTCAAAATGGTTTTTCTAAACAACCTTTTTGGCGCACCCTTTATAAAAAAAATAAACCATGAATATACGCGCCGATTTTTTGCCCTACAAATAATAAATTAAGACTTCGACGATCCCGAATAATATACTAACAAAAGTCAAACTAGAGAAGACCGGGATACCCGGTACAATCTCGAGAAACTTCGTATATATTTCCTGTAAACCAAGTCAAGAAACGTGTAAAAAAGATAGACTCACCTAATTTACGCTTGGCCGAGCACAATGTGGAAAAATTAAATTTGGCGTCGCTAATGGCAATAACGACCTCGCTATCCAGAGTGGGCATCAATATTTCCAAAAGTTCTAGCTCAGTCAGACCGTATTCGGACGCGCTGATAAGCGCTGCAAGTTTAGAAACTGCTTCCTTGCAAAACCAACTTTCCAATTCGTCTAGATGCCTGTTTACCAAGTCTGTAACAAAAAAACTAATTTACATTTTTTAGTATGAATATTGTAGGGTCACTAATGGAAACGTATCATTATTTTTACTTGATTAATAAAATGTTTTTTTTTTTACTTTTTAGTAACACGTTTAACACCTTCTTCGTGCACTTCGCCAAAGTAGGGTACTTGATGAGGGAGATTAGGTAAAGTAATACGTTCAGATTCAACTGCATCAAACATATGCACTGCTTCTGTATCTATGAAGTTTGTACCACAGTCACAGTGTATATTTTTAACACGACCTCCACGACTTGTAAAGTTGCCTAATAGGCATCACCTGATAAGTCAGAACAAAATTCTTAATGAAATGTCTTGGTAGCACGGCATATCAAAAAGACTAAGAACTAATTCAGTGGCGTACGTAAGGGGGGCTCAAGCACCCTCCCCCCTAGAGCCACTTAATATTGCCCCGTAAAAAATATTTTTCTCCAAAAATCTAGATTAAAATATATCGATCTGTGCTCAAGCCCCCCCCCAGGATCAATTTCTGCATATTGAACGGCGCTCAAGCCCCCCAGGATTCATTTCTCGTCCACCTTTGGAATCCCAGACCGGGAATTTTCGTTATTTGGTCCCTTCGTCCCTTAGAATGGCTTACACCCGGTTCCCACCTACGACTTTCTTGTGGGTGCCCTATCACGCATCACATGATCTCAATATGAAATGTTATGACAGTCATGTGACGTGTGCGCGGGCACGCACGAGAATGTCCTAGGTGGGAACCGGGTTTTACGGACTAAGAAAGCGTGTGTCAAAGTTCAGGCGTAAATAAAGGGGTAGGACTAAATTACATTTTAAGCTTGCCCAAGGAATGGGAAATCCAATAAATAAATGCAACACCTGACCTCTGCAACGTAGGGATTTGAATCAGCCACTGTAGCAAGCGAGATTCCTAACTTATTTGTAATCAGAGCGCCGATGCACTGGATTATATATATATATATTTTTTTTTTTGCAAGGCATCTCCACCAATTGTCAAGTTCTGTCCGGCCAGAATAAAATGAGGCGCAAAAGAGATGGCTCAACTCAAACTATCTCCCTTTGTTTACAGCACTTTGGTCTTACTGGGTGGTATTCATTTTTAGCAAATTTACCATGAACAAAATTTTAATATTACAAAAAAAAACTGTACGTGTTTGGTACGTTTAACGAAATCGACTTCAGCCCGTTCATAATTCACACGCTTTTATTGGGTTTCTATCTTAGAGTACTACTCTAAGGTTTCTATTGTTACCGCTGGCTTAACTCGAATCCGGCCCGTTCACAATTCACACCCTTTTATTGGGCTTCTATTGTTATCACTGGGCTCAAACAGGATGACTAGGCACGTTTTATACATATTCTAGACAAACAAAAAGAAACAGTGGCGTATCATTTACTTTTTAAAAAATTTTAAATAAAACTGTGTGGAGTTCCAATTTTAAAGATATAACGAATGGTTTTGGATTTTTACCATTTTTAGAAAGTCAATTGGTATTTTTTTAAGTTTCTAGATTTGTACGCACCTGTCTAATGAAACAGGTAGGTACCTATATAATATAATAAAAATAAGGTATTGAGTTTCCAGCAAAAAAAAGGCTTAGGAGGAGTAAAATATAAAATTAATACCTAATAATGATGAATTAAAAAACTATAGCACGCCGCTGGACAGATAAAGATAGCGTTAATGGAAGCCATCTCGTTTGCGCCTCATTTTATTCTGGCCGGAGAATAATTAAAAAATTAGGTGAAATGTGTAGTCCATGTTTTTGAATGAATTAAATAAAGTCTACGTAAATTGTCTAAATTCTGGTCATATCTATATTAGGGTTCGAAATACGAAAATGAAGCTATTTAGCTTTTTCGCAGACCTTCAGACACGCAGACAGCTCACTTCGTTTCGAGTAATTTCATGTATTTTCATTGAGCCAAAAGCCCCGACGAAAACCTATTTAATGACCTAAAATTAAATAAACAGGGAGTTAAAAGCTACAGGAATTACTTGTTTAATTTAACAAAAATTTTTGCAGACAAGTGGTGTTAACAGAAAGTGTATTATTTTTTTTTTTACTTTTCTTTCGTTTTTTAATTTTAAATAAATTTAGGTATTAAATTTTTTTCAACTTGTGTATAAAGTACTTTTTTCATAACTTAAACTTTTCCGGGAAAAATCGAAAAAACAGGTTTTTTTTATTTTTAGATTTTTATCGTCCACATGTGTTTTGTTTTGGTGATATATCCTAAACATGACTAGAGGCACTATTCCAAAAAAGTCCAAGTTTTGCAGTTTTTTTGGAAAAAGCACTGTTAGCCAATTTGCAAGAAACACAATTTAAGCAGTTGAAAAACTAGTTAAATCAAATTCCATCCCGTTTGTGCTCTTTCCCCGTCTCTTTTTAAGGATTTCCTGGCAAAGTTTTCTATAATAGTGGTGTTTATTTTTTTCCACACATATAAACACAGGCGTTTTACACAGGGTTCGAAAATATCATGATATTTATATAAATATCATATCACATGATATATATCGGATATATATCGGATATATATCAGATATATATATCTGATATATATCATTATCAAACTGAATGCTTTGGTTTTGGCATATCAAATAAAAATCACTACTCACAATTTTCTGATATTTAGAATGGTAGAAAACATTTTTAGTTTAATAAATAAAATTATTGAATATATCGGATATATATCAAGCTATATATATATATATATATATATATATATATATATATATATATATATATATATATATATATATATATATATATATATATATCGTGATATATATTGTGATATATATCATGATATATATATCACTTGATATATATCCGCAGAACCCTGGGTTTACACGAACAAAATAAATCACTTTGTTTAAAAAAAAACTGCTTTCAGAACTTCGGGTAAAAATAAGGCCTCTTTAGGTTTAAAATCAAAATAAAATATAAAAATAAATATTTTGGTTTAAAAAACTATATTAATGTTAAGGAAATAAAAAGTTAAATTTTCACCAAATGAGTATAAATGTGATGTTTATTTTTTTCCGCACATACGAAAATATACGTTTTAACGAACAAAATAAATCATTTTGTAGAAAAAAAACTGCTTTCGGAACTTCGGGTAAAAATAAGGCCTTTTTAGGTTTAAAATCAAAATAAAATGTAAAAATGAATATTTTGATTCAAAAATATATCAATGTTAAGGACATAAAAGGTAAATTTTCACCAAATGGAGATAAATCCAGAAAAATCGATTAAAGGTCTAATTCCGCTGAAAAACGTGAAAACCCATTATCAACCCCTAAAAGTCCCCCCCCCCCCCATTTCACCCTAATAATTTAGATTGAGTCATTTATTTTATCTTTTTCTTGCTTTTTTGAAAGGTAATATGTACTAGTCGTATTATTGTAAGCTAGTTTAACACTACTGCAGCTTTCATATTGTAAAACAAATATATAAAATTGGTATGACATGTTTTTTGAAAAGTTTGTGCTCCCTTAGCGTATCACACCACCTAACTTTGCAATTTAAATCAAATTCGTCGCAAAATAAATTCTAAATTAACTATATGTGATAAATAGAATCCCAGGCTCTAAGGGTATAACCTCACCACTTTCCAACACCAAACTTTTGAGCGCGCATCGCTATAGATACAACCTTCGAATAAGCAGTTAATTTAGCAATAAATTAATGCAAAGCAAAAAATCTGGCACCATACACAAAAAGGAAGGAAAGATATATGTGACAATTATAGAGGTATATCTGTGACTAGTACGCTAAGCAGAATATACGGTAAAATAATAAGAAATAAAGTGGAGAGCGAATATAAAGACATGGAGGCAGAAGAACAAGCTGGTTTCAGGGCGGGTAGATCGACTTCAGATCATCTCTTTTGTATAACCCAAGTTATTGAAAAGAAAATGGCATACGGACAAGAGCTGCATCTGCTTTACGTCGATTTGCAGAAGGCATATGATAGTATACCACTAAATCTACTTTGGAAAGCGTTGAAAAACACAAACATAAGCGTACAACTAATTAAGGCCATCAAAGAGTTATACCGCAATAGTAAGGCAAAAGTTAAAATAAAAGCAAAACTTATATCTAATATGAGGCTTTCAAGTAAATAAAGGTCTTAAACAAGGTTGCTGTATCTCGCCTACGCTCTTCAAGATATACTTGGAACAAGTCCTTAAAGTATGGAAGAGAAAATGCCAAAACATGGGAATTCCGTTGGAAAAACCCACCCTGTATACTTTATGTTTCGCCGATGATCAGATAGTAGTGGCTCAGGATTATGACGACCTCGAATACATGACACGAAAACTAATAGAAGAGTACAATAAGTGGGGACTAGAGGTTAATCTCAATAAGACAGAGTATATGTGTATCGGTGGAATGAAACAGGATCTAATCTTAAATACCGGGCAGCGAATTCAGTCCTGTGATGAGTATAAATACTTAGGTCTAAGAATTACAGCTGACGGAACACTAGACAAAGCTATAAACGATCGAAACGTACACGGAAGAAAAGCAATAATTTTATTAAATGGAATAATTTGGGACCAAAGTATATCAAAACATAACAAAATAACACCATTGTAAAAAGTATTATTACATACGGCTCAGAAGTATGGCCAATCAAGGATAGAACAGAAAAAATGCTTTCCGCTACGGAGACGGACTATTGGAGAAGAGCAGCAGGGAAATCAAAAAGAGAAAGAGTTACAAATCAAAGAATAAGAGAAATTATGACAGTGGGTGAACGTACTTTAGTGGATGATATAAGAACAAAACAACTGGTGTGAATGAAAGACTACCTAAACAAATACTACAATGGAAACCAACTGGCCGAAGAAAACGAGGACGGTCAAGGAGATGCTGGAGAGAAGGAATAGATAGTGAAATAAGAATAAGAGGCCTAGATGATGAATTATGGGCAAACAGAAACGAGTGGAGATTGGGTACCGGAAGACGTAGAACGTTGTGAAACCGATCAATATATATATATATATATATATATATATATATATATATATATATATATATATATATAAAAAATCTGGCGAATATTATGTTTGAATTTATATACAAACTAGATATGCATTGTCAAATTAGTACATTATTAGATAAACCTTTTTTAAAAGAAAAATTACTAGTAAACTTTTCCGGGAAAAATCGAAAAAACCGGTTTTTTATTTTAGATTTTTATCTTCCACATTTGTTTTGTTTTTCACAAAATTTGGTAAAAACATACCCTTTTATGACCTAAACATGACTAGAGGCACTATTGCAAAAAAGCTCAAGTTTTGCAGTTTTTCTGGAAAAAGCACTGATTGCCAATTTGCAACAAGCACAATTTAAGCAGTTCAAAATCTAGTAAAATCAAAATCCATCCCGTTTTTGCTATTATTGATTTTGTGTCTTTTTATGGATTTCCTGGAAAATTTTTCTATATTGATGTTTATTTTTTCCACGCATATGAAAATAGACGTTTTAACGAACAAAATAAACCATTTTGTTTAAAAAAGAGCTTTTAGAACTTCGGGTAAAAATAAGGCCTTTTTAGGTTTAAAATCAAAATAAAATGTAAAAATGAATATTTTGATTTGAAAAAATATATTACTGTGAAGGAAATAAAAAGGTAAATTTTCACAAAATGAGAATGAATGAGAAAAACAAAAAAATTATAGGAGATAAATCCAGAAACACACAAACCTGTGTATTAATTTTTCTCGGAACATTTTAGGAGTACAAAAATCGTTTACACAAAAGTTGTAGACCTTTTTATTACCTATAAATTTTGTATTTAACTTTTTTCGATTAAAGGTCTAATTCCGCTGAAAAACGTGAAAACCCATTATCCACCCCTAAAAGCCCCCCCCCCCCCCATTTCACCCTGAAAACTCAGATTGAGTCATTTATTTTTTCCTTTTTGTTTAGGACTACTGCAGCTCGCATATTGTAAAAAAAATATATAAAATTACTATGACATTGTTTGCAAAAAGTTTGTGCTCCCTTAGCGTATCACACCACCTAACTTTGCAAGTGAAATCCAATTCTCGACGAAAAAAAAAATTAAGCATTTATTTTTTTCTAGGGGAGGGTAGTAATTATCCGTTAAGCCCTTTATTTATTTACTAAAAGTGCATATATTTTTTTCTAGGTGGGTAATTACCACGCTACCCCCTCAAATCCGCGCCTGGCCACCATATTGCAACGGTGCTTTTGTTGATAAACTGTATAGTTTTTGAAATATGAATTTTCAAAGTTTAGCCATTTTGGTCATGGGATTTCGTATCCTAAAATTCGCTAAATGACGTTTTTCCGAATCATAATTCAGGGTATGGTTTTTTCGCATCTTTATGGCCCCACCATACTACAACTCGGTGCTTTTATTGAGAAACTATATAGTTTTTAAAATATAAATTTTCAAAGTTTGGCCATTTTGGTCTTATGGGATTCCCTACCCTAAAATTCGCTAAATGACGTTTTTTCAAATTTCACCTCAGAGTGTGTTTTCTTCGCATCTCTATGGCCCCACCATACTGCAAATCGGTGCTTTTGTTGATAAACTGTAGTTTCTAAAATATGAATTTTCAAAATTTCGCCATTTTGGCCTAATGGGATTTCCTACCGTAAAATTCGCTAAATGAAGTTTTTACGAATCTTAACCTAAGGTGTGGTTTTTTCGAATCTCTTTGGCCCCATTATACTACAACTCGGTGCTTTTATTGAGAACCTATATAGTTTTTAAAATATAAATTTTCAAAGTTTGGCCATTTTGGTCTTATGGGATTCCCTACCCTAAAATTCGCTAAATGACGTTTTTTCAAATTTCACCTCAGAGTGAGTTTTTTCGCATCTGTATGGCGCCACCATACTGGAATTCGGCGCTTTTGTTGACAAACTATATAGTTTTTGCAATATGATTTTTCAAAGTTTGGCCATTTGGGTCTTATAGGATTCTACCCTAAAAACGCTAAATGACGTTTTTCCGAATCTTTACTCAGTGTGTGGTTTTTTTGCATCACGATGACCCCACCATACTGCAACTCGGTGCTTTTGTTGACAAACTGTATAGTTTTTGAAATATGAATTTTCAAACTTTGGCCATTTGGGTCTTATGGGATTCCCTACCCTAAAAACGCCAAATGACGTTTTTCCGAATCTTTACTCAGTGTAGGGTTTTTTCGCATCACTATGGCCCCACCAAACTGCAACTCGGTGCTTTTGTTGATAAACCGGATAGTTTCTAAAATATGAATTTTCAAAATTTCGCCATTTTGGCCTAATGGGATTTCCTACCCTAAAATTCGCTAAATGAAGTTTTTCCGAATCCTAACTTAAGGTGTGGCTTTTTCGAATCTCTTTGGCCCCACCATACTGCAACTCGGTGCTTTTGTTGAGAAACTGTATAGTTTTTGAAATATGAATTTTCAAACTTTGGCCATTTGGGTCGTATGGGATTCCCTACCCTAAAAAACGCTAAATGACGTTTTTCCGAATCTTAATTTAGTGTGTGGTTTTTTCGCATCTTTATGGCCTCACCATACTGCAACTCGGTGCTTTTGTTCATAAACTAAACTAATGGGATTTTCTACCGTAAAATTCTCAAAGTTTGACCATTTGGGTCTTTAGTTTTTGAAATATGAATTTTCAAAATTTGGCCATTTGGGTCTTATGGGATTCTCTTATCTAAAAACGCTAAATGACGTTTTTCCGAATCTTTACTCAGTGTGTGGTTTTTTCGCATCACTATGGCCCCACCATACTGCAACTCGGTGCTTTTGTTAATAAACCGTATAGTTTCTAAAATATGAATTTTCCAAATTTCGCCATTTTGGCCTAAAGGGATTTCCTACCCTAAAATTCGCTAAATTAAGTTTTTCCGAATCCTAACTTAAGGTGTGGTTTTTTCGAATCTCTTTGGCCCCACCATACTGCAACTCGGTGCTTTTGTTGACAAACTGTATAGTTTTTGAAATATGAATTTTCAAACTTTGGCCATTTGGGTCTTATGGGATTCCCTACCCTAAAAAACGCTAAATTACGTTTCTCAGAATCTTTACTCCTTTTACTAAAAAACGCTAAATTACGTTTCTCAGAATCTTTACTCAGTGTGTGGTTTTTTCGCATCACTATGGCCCCACCATACTGCAACTCGGTGCTTTTGTTGACAAACTGTATAGTTTTTGAAGTATGAATTTTCAAAGTTTGGCCATTTGGGTCTTATGGGATTCGCTACCCTAAAATTCGCTAAATGACGTTTTTCCGAATTTTAACCCAGGGTGTGGTTTCTTCGCATCTCAATGGCCCCACCATACTGCAACTCGGTGCTTTTGTTGACAAACTGTATAGTTTTTGAAATATGAATTTTCAAAGTTTGGCCATTTGGGTCTTATGGGATTCGCTACCCTTAAATTCGCTAAATGACGTTTTTCCGAATTTTAACCCAGGGTGTGGTTTTTTTCGCATCTCTATGGCCCCACCTTGCTGCAATTGGGTGCTTTTGTTGATAAACTGTATAGTTTTTGAAATATGAATTTTCAAAGTTTGGCCATTTTGGTATTATGAGATGATTCCCTATAAGTACCCTAAAATTTGCTAAATGAAGTATTTACATTTTACTGTAAAATTATTATTTAATTACTTTCTAGCAAAAGCAAAGACCGCTTATCTCTAGGTAGGACAAGTTAAATCAGAATTATTTTTTGAATAAAAACGATAAAACCAATAAAAAACAAGACCATAATCGAATATTTGTTATATTATTGGATTATAGAAATGGAAACGACAAGACAGGATATCAAAAATTTATGTGTTATTGAATTAAAAACATGTTACTTAAATTACTACTAATTTTAGAAAATTCAAGAAAGATACTGAATTATTCACAAGTAATTCAATTACAGAAAACGTAATAACCTAAAAATGTCTCAAATCCGTTATCAATTACAATTATGTTATCTCAACACCAACACCTTTTATTCTAGTAGTTGAATTACAGTAACTAAACTGCTAAAAGTAATTAACTAAATTGATTGAATCGGGGGACACGCCAAGTTCGCGTTAACAACCCCACGTTTCCACGACTTCCATAAAGTAGTTACGAAATTTCAATCAATAGATCATCAAAATTTGGCAGACTGATAGAAATTATGACCAAACCCTATGAAAAAATCAAAAAACTTCAAAATTCTGATTTACTCCCCTTCTCTATACATGAAAAGTTATGTAAAAGTAACATTGTCCACTTCGAGAAACGCTAGAGAGCTGAGCTTTGGAACGCCAATAGAAACTGTGATAAAACTATACACAAAAATTAAAAAAAACCCAAAATTTTAATTTGCTTCCCTCCCCTATACATGTAAAGTTATGTAAAAGTAACATTGCCCACTTCCAGAAACGTCAAAGAGCTGAGCTTTGGAAGACCTATAGGAAGTATAATAAAACTATAGAAAAAAATTAAGAAACCCCAAAATTTTAATTAACTTCCCTCCTCTATAAATGTAAAGTTATGTAAAAGAAACGCTAGAGTGCTGAGCTTTCTATCCATCAAGGAAACCTCGACCTTCTTGTTTTTTAACGATTTTAAATCTATTGGGCAAAAACTGGGCGTGACAACCCTAAAATATTGCGAATTTGTCTCGGCGAGGACTGCGGGGAGCATTTTTAACCTATCCAAAACCTCATGAACCGTCACCAAATAATAGCACTTTCTATAATTATGGGAGTACCCTCCCCTCCTAGAAAGAAAGGCTATCTACGTACCTGTGCCATAGCATAGCAGATTGTCTAAACTTTATGATATCGCTAGGCACATCTTTCCAAAAGTGACAATACTAAGTGAATCACTTAGTTGAATGGAACTACTGATTATTTTGATAGAAAGTAGGAAGCAAACATTTTTCACGGCTAGCGGGTATAAAAAGGTTTTGTTTTTCTTGTATTTTTCCGGGTGTACAGCTTTCGAGCTGCCCACGGAAAAATACAAGAGAAACAAAACCTTTCTATACCCGCTTAGCCACGAAAATTTGTTATTTTCTAAAATTTACGTTTGTAGTATTTTTGGCTTATAATGCGCTGATCCGACATAAGAGGTCGCGAAGGCGGTAAAAATGCAATATGAATTGTCCTGAATGAACCTGAGGGACAAATTACGTCACAGTCATGGGTACTGTTTTTCATTTCATCTGCCTGCCTTTTGTTTCATTTCTGCTTGTTTCTTTTGGATTTGGTAGTTGTCGCCACTTGTGTGAGAAGCATACGATATCGCAGGCATTATTTTTCATTTCTCTTACCAATATCGTAAGATGATATTTATATACCATCTCTCTAGCTTTACCAGGGTGTCACATTGACCATGCAGTGTTCTGAAGAATCCATTAAGGACGAAACAGTTAACTGTCAACACTTAAAGGTGTTCATTAGACCTTTTGAGCTGCCCACGGCAAAATACAAGAGAAACAAAACCTTTCTATACCTGCTTAGCCACGAATATTTTCACGGCTACTAAAATTTATGTTTCTAGAAAGTAGGGTTGTCTCTATGTCTACTTTAAGCATAAGGTCTGTGCTTTAAAATTATATTAGTAATAAAAAGTTTTACGTACCATCATACTCGTCAGCCGGCGAAATTTCCACGTAGCATTCGCGATTGCGAAGTTTTTCCTTTTGTACGGGAGTTAGACGCATCGAATCGATGGGCACACCTGTTGTACAGATAATGTGCACATTGTTGGGCAGAGTGAGTGGCAGCCAGCTTAATGTGGAAACTATGTCGGAGTCGAGAGGGTTAATTGCGTGAAGGTCATCGATAAAAATTCCCAGCACGAAGTTCAGCTCTTCGAAAGTTCTTGCAAAGAAAACAAAATATAAGTACTCTACTATTTAAATTGTGACTTAAACTTATTCTATTCATCTGGTTCCTTAAAAACATGTTTTTTGTAAGCGTAATTTTATATTTATTATTTACCAGACTAACTCTCTGATACCCGGAAAAAACGTACACTGTTAAAAAACCCAATCAAACGCCTCGGAAAGAAATGAAAAACCTAAGACGAACCAAGCAAAGAAACAGGAATATGATTTTTGGTACATGGAACGTACAAGGAATGAATCGAAAAATGAATGAAATAGTACATGAGTGCAGCAGAATGAAGGTAGACCTTGCTGTACTAACAGAAACGAAAAAGAAAGGAAAAGGATCTGAAAACCTAGGACAATATGACCATTTCTATAGCGGAGTGGCAAAAGAAAAACATGCCCAACAAGGAGTATCTATTTTGGTCAACAAAAGATTTAGAAAATTTATCACCAACTGGGAAGCAGTCAATGAAAGGCTAATTAAAATGAATATAACAATAAAAGGAATGAGACTTACGATTTTTGGAATCTATGCGTATAACGACGATGCAAATGTAGCCGTGAAAGACAATTTTTTTGAAGAAATACACAATGAAATATCAGCAGTAAGTGCATCTAGAGAAATTGTCATATTGGGAGATTTAAATAGTAGAACCGGTAACAGAGTTAATGATCTGACAGTTGGCCAATATGGAGAAAATCTTGTTAATGACAATGGAAACCGGCTAATTACAGTATGTGAGCAATTAAACCTAAAAATCCAAAACGGTTTTTTTCAACATAAGGAAATACACAAATATACCTGGACCAAACCCTCACAAAACCTGAAATCCGTCATTGATTATCTTATCACTAAACAAAAGACAAAACTAAAAATTCAAGATGTCAGAACAAAGCGTGGATCAACATGCGGAAGTGATCACTATTTTCTGGAGTCCAAAATTCTCTTTCCTTATCAAGGCCGAAGCCTGCATCAACAACATCTTGATGATACAGTGATTGAAGAAATTGATCACTGTAAATATAATCTACGAAGCCTAGAACATGACAGCGTAAAAAACTTATACAAAAAGAGACTGAACGAAAAACTTAATACAAGTTCAGGTGAAACCCCAGATGAGGAATACGAATGTATTACATTAAGCATCCACCAAGCTGCAAAAGAAGCACTAGGATTAGTGGAAGAAACTTCTAAAAGAAGAAAACCATACTGGTGGGATGCTGAGATTGAGAGAGAAATAGAGGAAAAAAGGAAATTATATCACACCTACTTATCCCAAAAGACAGATAGAAGCAGACAAGAATACAAAATCGCGCAATCAAAGGTGAGAAGAATGATCAGTGATAAGAAAAATCATTCGTGGACGCAAAAGTGTCAGAAAATAGATTCTTACTTAGGAGGTAGGAGAAGTACCGAAAGCTGGAAAACTATAAGATCGATTAAAAAAGAAACATGCAGAGATATCATTTCACCAATACCAGACAAAGAATGGGATGAGCATTTTAAAAAACTTTTAACTGAAGATAGAGCAGAATTCAAGGAAGACGCAAGAGACAATATAATTAGAACGATGGGATCTCCAGTACCCCTCACAATCTCTGAGGTCAAAAACGTGTGCACAACCTTAAAAAGCGGTAAATCTGCCGGACCCGGAAATATCCCAGCCGAACTTATTAAATATGGCACTGAAGAACTGTTTTGGAGATTACGGAATCTTTTCCAAAAATATTTAAATGGAACTGTAGTCCCAACTGAGTGGAAAACGTCATATATATCCACAATACACAAAAAAGGAAGGAAAGATATATGTGACAATTATAGAGGTATATCTGTGACTAGTACGCTAAGCAGAATATACGGTAAAATAATAAGAAATAAAGTAGAGAGCGAATATAAAGACATGGAGGCAGAAGAACAAGCTGGTTTCAGGGCGGGTAGATCGACTTCAGATCATCTCTTTTGTATAACCCAAGTTATTGAAAAGAAAATGGCATACGGTCAAGAGCTGCATCTGCTTTACGTGGATTTGCAGAAGGCATATGATAGTATACCACTAAATATACTTTGGAAAGCGTTGGAAAACACAAACATAAGCGTACAACTAATTAAGGCCATCCAAGAGTTATACCGCAATAGTAAGGCAAAAGTTAAAATAAAAGCAAAACTAACCAAAGGCTTTCAAGTAAATAAAGGTCTTAAACAAGGTTGCTGTATCTCGCCTACGCTCTTCAAGATATACTTGGAACAAGTCCTTAAAGTATGGAAGAGAAAATGCCAAAACATGGGAATTCCGTTGGACGAAACCACCTTGTATACTTTATGTTTCGCCGATGATCAGATAGTAGTGGCTCAGGATTATGACGACCTCGAATATATGACACGAAAACTAATAGAAGAGTACAATAAGTGGGGACTAGAGGTTAATCTCAATAAGACAGAGTATATGTGTATCGGTGGAATGAAACAGGATCTAATCTTAAATACCGGGCAGCGAATTCACTCCTGTGATGAGTATAAATACTTAGGTCTAAAAATTACAGCTGACGGAACACTAGACAAAGCTATAAAAGATCGAAACGTACAAGGAAGAAAAGCAATAACTTTATTAAATGGAATAATTTGGGACCAAAGTATATCAAAACATAACAAAAAGCTTATATATAACACCATTATAAAAAGTATTATTACATACGGCTCAGAAGTATGGCCAATCAAGGATAGAACAGAAAAAATGCTTTCCGCTACGGAGATGGACTATTGGAGAAGAGCAGCAGGGAAATCAAAAAGAGAAAGAGTTACAAATCAAAGAATAAGAGAAATTATGACAGTAGGTGAACGTACTTTAGTGGATGATATAAGAACAAAACAACTGGTGTGGTACGGACATGTACAAAGAATGAATGACGAAAGACTACCTAAACAAATACTACAATGGAAACCAACTGGCCGAAGAAAACGAGGACGGCCAAGGAGAAGCTGGAGAGAAGGAATAGACAGTGAAATAAGAATAAGAGGCCTAGATGATGAATTATGGGCAAACAGAAACGAGTGGAGATTGGGTATCGGAAGACGTAGAACGTTGTGAAACCGATAAATATATATATAATTTTATATTTTTAATTTTTTTTGAAAATAAAAAATGTCATAGTAGGGGAGGCCGTGAAATTTTTTGGAACTTATTTTCTTTGTCAGCAAACATTAATAGAATTGTTCAGTGAGCAATTCTAAGAAAAAATGTCTATATAAACCCTTCCGATTTTCCGATGTGTTTAGTCGCAAAATGCAAAAAAAGTTATGAATTCGAGGAACTTATTTTCTTAATAATGCATATACAGGGTGTTCGGCACATGAGCCGTCAAAATTTTTTGGGATATTGTTGGGGTCATTTGCTACCTCTACAACCTTGGAACTTGGGTCCTAAGAGGCACGGTAAAGAGATATGAATTTTTAAAAAAAATTTCTTAAATTATCCAAAATCCCACCTTTAAACCCTCGCAAAAGCTTTTGATTAATGTCTGGAAAAGCATATTTTTTTTTTATAATTCTGTAATCTTATGCTTCTTCAACTAATTAATAGATTTGTTAAAATTGATGTACCAAAGGGACATACGAGGTTTTTTATTGAAGAACATTAGTGATTTTGTGAAAGAAAATCAATTTCAAAATTAAAAATCAAAAAAAGTATCGCCAATTGAGAACTTCATTTGTTTTAAAAAACTTCTTTACTTGATTACCTTCCTAACGGTATGCTACACATTGATAAAAAAACATTTCTGCTTTAAAATACGGATATTCCGTCAGAAGGGCGAGACTTGTTCGGAATTGGTAAGAAAAC
Organism: Aspidapion aeneum; assembly: GCA_963576565.1. Classification (NCBI taxonomy): domain Eukaryota; kingdom Metazoa; phylum Arthropoda; class Insecta; order Coleoptera; family Brentidae; genus Aspidapion; species Aspidapion aeneum. The sequence goes on from OY755048.1 coordinate 22,089,493, forward strand.
AATTTGATGTTTATGATCGTTTACCTACTTAAACAAAAGTAAAACTTTTAACAATATGTATTGTGTTCTTTATTTATAAATTTTGTTCGAAACGATCATAAACATCAAATTGTTTTTCTTATCAAGTCCGAACGATTATTGCCCGTTTCATGGAATATCTGTATTTTAAAGCAGAATTGTTTTTTTTAATCAATGTGTAGCATACCGTTAGAAAGGTAATCAACTAGAGAAGTTTTCAAAAGGAAATGAAGTTCTCAAGTGTCGATACTTTCTTTAATTTTTAATTTTGAAATTGATTTCCTTTCACAAAATCATGTTCTTCAATAAAAAACCTCGTATGTCCCTTTGGTACATAAATTTAAACAAATCTATTAATTAGTTGAAGTAGCATAAGATTACAGAATTATAAAAAATACTGTGTCAATATATGGCCCTTAAGCTCACACTAGGTACTATAGTTATAGTGTACGTGTGAGCTAATATAACTAAAAACTGAAATATATTTTATTCAACTCCAGACTAAATTACCTTTTGTTTGATACCACACAAGCCATGTTTTGACTTAAACTCAAACTTAAAAAAAACAAAAACTATAATGTATTTTGTTAAACTACGGACTCAATTACCTTTCATTTGATATCATACACGCCATATTATCTCGACCCAAGACCTAGCCTAGGTACCAAATTTCATTAAAATCGGCCAAGCGGTTTTTGAGTTATGCGCGTTGGTCGTTACAGACAGACATACAGACAGACAGACAAATATACAGACATACAGACATACAGACATACAGACATACAGACATACAGACATACAGACATACAGACATACAGACATACAGACATACAGACATACAGACATACAGACATACAGACATACAGACATACAGACATACAGACATACAGACATACAGACATACAGACATACAGACATACAGACATACAGACATACAGACATACAGACATACAGACATACAGACATACAGACATACAGACATACAGACATACAGACATACAGACATACAGGACATACAGACATACAGACATACAGACATACAGACATACAGACATACAGACATACAGACATACAGACATACAGACATACAGACATACAGACATACAGACATACAGACATACAGACATACAGACATACAGACATACAGACATACAGACATACAGACATACAGACATACAGACATACAGACATACAGACATACAGACATACAGACATACAGACATACAGACATACAGACATACAGACATACAGACATACAGACATACAGACATACAGACATACAGACATACAGACATACAGACATACAGACATACAGACATACAGACATACAGACATACAGACATACAGACATACAGACATACAGACATACAGACATACAGACATACAGACATACAGACATACAGACATACAGACATACAGACATACAGACATACAGACATACAGACATACAGACATACAGACATACAGACATACAGACATACAGACATACAGACATACAGACATACAGACATACAGACATACAGACATACAGACATACAGACATACAGACATACAGACATACAGACATACAGACATACAGACATACAGACATACAGACATACAGACATACAGACATACAGACATACAGACATACAGACATACAGACATACAGACATACAGACATACAGACATACAGACATACAGACATACAGACATACAGACATACAGACATACAGACATACAGACATACAGACATACAGACATACAGACATACAGACATACAGACATACAGACATACAGACATACAGACATACAGACATACAGACATACAGACATACAGACATACAGACATACAGACATACAGACATACAGACATACAGACATACAGACATACAGACATACAGACATACAGACATACAGACATACAGACATACAGACATACAGACATACAGACATACAGACATACAGACATACAGACATACAGACATACAGACATACAGACATACAGACATACAGACATACAGACATACAGACATACAGACATACAGACATACAGACATACAGACATACAGACATACAGACATACAGACATACAGACATACAGACATACAGACATACAGACATACAGACATACAGACATACAGACATACAGACATACAGACATACAGACATACAGACATACAGACATACAGACATACAGACATACAGACATACAGACATACAGACATACAGACATACAGACATACAGACATACAGACATACAGACATACAGACATACAGACATACAGACATACAGACATACAGACATACAGACATACAGACATACAGACATACAGACATACAGACATACAGACATACAGACATACAGACATACAGACATACAGACATACAGACATACAGACATACAGACATTCAGACATTCAGACATACAGACATACAGACATACAGACATACAGACATACAGACATACAGACATACAGACATACAGACATACAGACATACAGACATACAGACATACAGACATACAGACATACAGACATACAGACATACAGACATACAGACATACAGACATACAGACATACAGACATACAGACATACAGACATACAGACATACAGACATACAGACATACAGACATACAGACATACAGACATACAGACATACAGACATACAGACATACAGACATACAGACATACAGACATACAGACATACAGACATACAGACATACAGACATACAGACATACAGACATACAGACATACAGACATACAGACATACAGACATACAGACATACAGACATACAAACATACAGACATACAGACATACAGACATACAGACATACAGACATACAGACATACAGACATACAGACATACAGACATACAGACATACAGACATACAGACATACAGACATACAGACATACAGACATACAGACATACAGACATACAGACATACAGACATACAGACATACAGACATACAGACATACAGACATACAGACATACAGACATACAGACATACAGACATACAGACATACAGACATACAGACATACAGACATACAGACATACAGACATACAGACATACAGACATACAGACATACAGACATACAGACATACAGACATACAGACATACAGACATACAGACATACAGACATACAGACATACAGACATACAGACATACAGACATACAGACATACAGACATACAGACATACAGACATATAGACATACAGACATACAGACATACAGACATACAGACATACAGACATACAGACATACAGACATACAGACATATAGACATACAGACATACAGACATTCAGACATACAGACATACAGACATACAGACATACAGACATACAGACATACAGACATATAGACATACAGACATTCAGACATTCAGACATTCAGACATACAGACATACAGACATACAGACATACAGACATACAGACATACAGACATACAGACATACAGACATACAGACATACAGACATACAGACATACAGACATACAGACATACAGACATACAGACATACAGACATACAGACATACAGACATACAGACATACAGACATACAGACATACAGACATACAGACATACAGACATACAGACATACAGACATACAGACATACAGACATACAGACATACAGACATACAGACATACAGACATACAGACATACAGACATACAGACATACAGACATACAGACATACAGACATACAGACATACAGACATACAGACATACAGACATACAGACATACAGACATACAGACATACAGACATACAGACATACAGACATACAGACATACAGACATACAGACATACAGACATACAGACATACAGACATACAGACATACAGACATACAGACATACAGACATACAGACATACAGACATACAGACATACAGACATACAGACATACAGACATACAGACATACAGACATACAGACATACAGACATACAGACATACAGACATACAGACATACAGACATACAGACATACAGACATACAGACATACAGACATACAGACATACAGACATACAGACATACAGACATACAGACATAAAGACATACAGACATACAGACATACAGACATACAGACATACAGACATACAGACATACAGACATAAAGACATAAAGACATACAGACATACAGACATACAGACATACAGACATACAGACATACAGACATACAGACATACAGACATACAGACATACAGACATACAGACATACAGACATACAGACATACAGACATACAGACATACAGACATACAGACATACAGACATACAGACATACAGACATACAGACATACAGACATACAGACATACAGACATACAGACATACAGACATACAGACATACAGACATACAGACATACAGACAGACAGACAGACATACAGACAGACAGACAGAAGGCGCAACAAAAAAGTTTCAAAATAATCTGAAACGCAAAGATATATAAAATTTTTGAAATCGGAGCAACTTTTTTTTCTCGAAAAATTAGGATCACCATAGCTCACACTACTATAGTATAGTATATGTGTGAGCTAAAAATGGTGCTTTTCCAGACATATAAAGCTTACGAGGGTTTAAAGGTGGGATTTTAGGAAATTGAGAAAAAAAAATTAAAAAATTCATATCTTTTTAGCCGTGACTCTAAGGACCCAAGTTCCAAGGTTGAAAAGGTAGCAAATGACCCCAAAAATATCCCAAAAACTTTTGACGGTTCATGTGCCGAACTATGTTTATTAGTGAAAGCTATACTTAAGTTAAGTATAAAAAATAGTATGACTTATTTCTAAATATGGGAAATATCTCTGGCAAAATTGTCAAAAATTGAATATATCATTTTTTGACTATTTTGCCAGAGATATTTTCTTATACTTAGAGAACAGTCATACTATTAGCTCACACATATACTATACTAAAGTAGTGTGAGCTATGGTGGTCCTAATTTTTTCGAGAAAAAAAAGTTGCTCCGATTTCAAAATTTTTTATATATCTTTGCATTTCAGATGATTTTGAAACTTTTTTGTTGTGCCGTCTGTCTGTCTGTCTGTCTGTCTGTCTGTCTGTCTGTCTGTCTGTCTGTCTGTCTGTATGTCTGTCTGTCTGTCTGTCTGTCTGTCTGTCTGTCTGTCTGTCTGTCTGTCTGTAACGACCAACGCGCATAACTCAAAAACCGCTTGCCCGATTTTAATGAAATGTGGTGCCTAGGCTGGGTCTTGGGTCGAGATGGTCCCATTTAAAAATGAACAAAATCCACCGAACACAAACCAAATAAAAGGGTGGGGGTATATTTCAAAAATTAGAGTTTAAGTGAAAATTAGACGTGTGTGATATCAAACGAAAGGTAATTGAGTCCGGAGTTTAACAAATAACATTTTAGTTTTTGCTTTTTTTAAGGGTGGGGGTAGATTTTAAAAATTTGAGTTTAAGTCAAAACATGGCTTGTGTGGTATCAAACAAAAGGTAATTTAGTCTGGAGTTGAATAAAATATATTTAAGTTTTTAGTTATATTAGCTCACACGTAAACTATAACTATAGTACCTAGTGTGAGCTTAGGGGCCCATATATTGGCAGAGTATTTTTTATACTTAGCTTAAGTGTAGCGTTCACTAATAAACATATATGCATTACTAAGAAAAAAACTCTGCCAATCTATGGGCACCTAAGCTCACACTAGGTACTATAGTTATAGTGTACGTGTGAGCTAATATAACTAAAAACTGAAATATATTTTATTGAACTCCAGACTCAATTACCTTTCGTTTGATACCACACAAGCCATGTTTTGACTTAAACTTTAATTTTTCAAATCTACCCCCACCTTTTTTTTAAAACTAAAATGTATTTTGTTTAACTCCAGACTCAATTACCTTTCGTTTGATATCACACACGCCATATTTCCACATAAACACACATTTTTTAAATTTACCCCCACCCTTTTTTAAAAAGTAAAATGTATTTTATTTAACTCCAGACGCAATTACCTTTCGTTTGATATCACACACGCCATATTTTTACATGAACTCTAATTTTTAAAATATACCCCCACCCTTTTATTTGGCTTGTGTTTGGTGGATTTTGTTCATTTTTAAATGGGACCATCTCGACCCAAATCCCAGAGTAGGTACCAAATTTCATTAAAATCGGGCAAGCGGTTTTTGAGTTATGCGCGTTGGTCGTTACAGACAGACAGACAAACATACAGACAGACAGACAGACAGACAGACAGACAGACGGCGCAACAAAAAAGTTTCAAAATCATCTGAAACGCAAAGATATATAAAAAATTTTGAAATCGGAGCAACTTTTTTTTTCTCGAAAAAATTAGGATCACTATAGCTCACACTACTATAGTATAGTAGTAGTGTGAGCTAAAAGTTCCTCGAAGTTATAACTTTTATTGCATTTTCCGCCGAAACCACTCGGGAAACTTCCCCTTTTTCATATAACAAATTTTGCTTAGAATTGATCAAGGAACAGTTTTATTGATGTTTGCTAATAAAGTAAAGAAGTTCCCAAAATCATGTCTTGTAAGCGTAATTTTATATTAGCTCACACATATACTATACTATAGTAGTGTGAGCTATGGTGATCCTAATTTTTTCGAGAAAAAAAAAGTTGCTCCGATTTCAAAAATTTTTATATATCTTTGCGTTTCAGATGATTTTGAAACTTTTTTGTTGCGCCGTCTGTCTGTCTGTCTGTCGGTCTGTCTGTATGTCTGTCTGTCTGTCTGTCTGTATGTCTGTAACGACCAACGCGCATAACTCAAAAACCGCTTGGCCGATTTTAATGAAATTTGGTACCTAGGCTGGGTCTTGGGTCGAGATGGTCCCGTTTAAAAATGAACAAAATCCACCGAACAGAAACCAAATAAAAGGGTGGGGGTAGATTTCAAAAATTAGAGTTTGTGTGAAAATATGGCGTGTGTGATATCAAACGAAAGGTAATTGAGTCCGGAGTTTAACAAAATACATTTTAGTTTTTTGTTTTTTTTAAGGGTGGGGGTAGATTTCAAAAATTTGAGTTTAAGTCAAAACATGGCTTGTGTGGTATCAAACAAAAGGTAATTTAGTCTGGAGTTAAATAAAATATATTTCAGTTTTTAGTTATATTAGCTCACACGTACACTATAACTATAGTACCTAGTGTGAGCTTAGGGGCCCATATATTGGCAGAGTATTTTTAATTTATTTTGAAAATAAAAAATGTTATATTAGGGAAAGCCGTAATTTTTTAAAACTTATTCTCTTTATCAGCAAACATTATTAGAATTGTTCAGTGAGCAATTTTAAGAAAAAAAGTATATATAACCCCCTACTTTTCCGATGGGTTTGTCGTAAAATGCAAAAAAAGTTATGAATTCGAAGAACTTTTTTTTCTTAGTAATGCATATATGTTTATTAGTGAAAGCTATATTTAAGTTAAGTATAAAAAATACTCTGCCAATCTATGGGCACCTAAGCTCACACTGGATACTATAGTTATAGTGTATCTACGTGAAAGCTAATATAACTAAAAACTGAAGTATATTTTATTGAACTCCAGACTCAATTACCTTTCGTTTGATACCACACAAGCCATGTTTTGACTTAAACTCTAATTTTTCAAATCTACCCTCACCCTTTTTTTAAAAACTAAAATGTATTTTGTTTAACTCCAGACTCAATTACCTTTCGTTTGATATCACACACGCCATATTTCCACTTAAACACTAATTCTTGAAATTTACCCCCACCCTTTTTTTTAAATAAACTAAAATGTATTTTGTTTAACTCCAGACTCAATTACCTTTCGTTTGATATCACACACGCTATATTTTTACATAAACTCTAATTTTTGAAATCTACCCCCACCCTTTTATTTGGCTTGTGTTCGGTGGATTTTCTTCATTTTTAAATGGGACCATCTCGACCCAAAACCCAGCCTGGGTACCAAATTTCATTAAAATCGAGCAAGCCGTTTTTGAGTTATGCGCGTTGGTCGATACAGACAGACATACAGACACACAGACAGACAGACAGACAGACAGACATACAGACAGACAGACAGACAGACAGACAGACGGCGCAACAAAAAAGTTTCAAAATCATCTGAAACGCAAAGATATATAAAAATTTTTGAAATCGGAGCAACTTTTTTTTCTCGAAAAAATTAGGATCACCATAGCTCACACTACTATAGTATAGTAGTAGTGTGAGCTAATAGTATGACTTATCTCTAAATATGGTAAATATCTCTGGCAAAATTGTCAAAAATTGAATATTTTCTATACTTAGAGATTAGATACTATTTTTTATACATAGCTTAAGTGTAGCTTTGTATAATAAACATACAGGGTGTCCCAAAAGTCCGAGTCCACCCAAATATATTCTGAACTATTAAAGATAACTGAACCATAATTGGCGGTGGTCAATAACACCAAGAGATTTATTTTATGAGAGGGTGGGTGTGCCGCCCCTGCATTAGGGGGCGGCATAGAGATTGGATCAAATTGGAACCCTTATCGGGTGATACCTCGATTTAAAGGTTCTTGAAAGACTAACATTTTGACATAACTATAAATTGTCTACGTCAAATCTGTCAAAAGCTATGGACTGCCAGACCTAACTTTTTTCCGTTTTTGTCAAAATTAACAAGTTTGTTGTTTTAGACAAAACTCTATTGTGTGGTATCTTGTTTGAAAGGTCTTTGAAAAACCAAAATTTTGACGTAACTGCCCCTGGCCTACGTCAAACGTGTTAAAATCTATCGACTGTCAAAGTTATTCTTTTACCATTTGTGACAAATTTTGTCTTGTCTAACCATGCATGTTCGAAGGGTCTTTAAAAAACTCAGATGTTGCCTTAACTGTCACTTGTTTACGTCAAATATATTTTCAACATTTTTTAACAAACTTCAGTTTGAAGTGTTTTAAGATGGCAAGTTGAAATCATTTTTTTTGAGACACAGGTCCGTCGGTAAACGCATTGTTGAAAAGGCTTTTAGTTTCTTTATAACATTTTGTTCATCCACAAAAAAGTAATTTTAATTTTATCTTCACTTGATCGTGGCATTTTAAATACTTCAAACTGAAGTTTGTTAAAAGATGTAGAAAACATGTTTGACGTAAACAAGTGACAATTAAGTCAACTTGTTAGTTTTTAAAAGACATTTCAAATAAGCTATTATTAGACATAACTTGAAATTTGTCAAAAATGGTAAAAGAATAAGTTTGACAGTCGACACATTTGACATAGGCAAGGGGCAGTTAGGCTAAAATGTTGAATTTTTAAAGACCTTTTGAACAAGATATCACTTAATGGGGTTTTTGTTTAAAACAACAAACTTGTGAACTTTTACAAAAATTTTAAAAAATTGGTTTGACCGTCTATAGCTTTTGACAGATTTGACGTAGACAACTGACGGTTATGTCAAAATGTTAGTTTTTCAAAGATCTTTAAAATGAGGTATCACTCGATAGGGGTTTCAATTTTAAAATTTAAAGTTGCCCTTCCTTATGCCTCCCCCTAATGCAGTGGCAGCACACTTACCTCTTCATCAAATAGATCTTTTGATGTTATAAATCACTGCCAAATATGGATCAATTATCTTCAATAGTTCAGGGTAGACTGGGACTTTTGGGACACCCTGTATATGCATTACTAAGAAAAAAAGTTCCACTTTTTCTGCATTTTGCGCCTAAACCCGAGGGGTGGCTCGATCGCCGATTTTTGTACACCAAAAGGTGTGGTATTTCCCAGTATTTCCTCAAATTTCAATAGTATTTCCTAGTATTCCCCCCCCCCTAGTATTTTCAATAGTATTTCCTAGTATATTTCACGGTACTTCCCAAGTATTTCCTGGTATTTCCTCTAACCTGTACACCAAAAGGAAATACCGAGCCACCCCTCGCCTAAACCCATCGGAAACCCCCCCCCCCCCCTACTCATCAAGAGTTTTATCGATGTTTGCTGACAAAGAAAATGAGTTCCCAAAATCTTCACGGCCTCATCGATAAAAATTTCCCAGCACGAAATCCAGCTCTTCGAAAGTTTTTGCAAAGAAAACAAAATACAGGTACTCAACTATTTTAATTCTGATTTAAACGTATCCTATTCATCTGGTGTCTAAAAATATGTTTTCGTAAGCGTAATTTTGCGTCTCAACCCATCGGATTGCTTAGAATTGATCAAAGAACAGTTTTATCGATGTTTGCTAACAAAGAAAATAAGTTTCCAAAATCTTCACGGCCTCCCCTACTATTATAATAATCCCGCATTAAACAAAAAACGCTAAATTGTGACCTAAATAAAATAGTTACCTATATAGTGGTAAAACCCTAAAACTTTATAGTTTATACATGTAATTATCCCTTTTGCCCTAACAATTAATTAATTTCGCGTTTGGGTCAAATTGCTTATTTATCTTTATTTATATTCAAAATTGTTATGAGATATATTTATTGATAAATTAACTGGTTTAATATTTATTATTATTAATATTCCAGAAATTTGTGGAAAATAAAAAAAATATATGTTACTTATTATTACTTAAAAACTAATATTGCAGGAATAGTGGCACAATAAGGACACATTAAGTAGAAAGCACTGAAAAGATTACCGAGTGGCATTCGCAGAAATAGCCCCTAGTTGTTATACATAATCTAAGATCACCTGCACCGGAGAGAACGCCACAGGTGCAGGAACGTACTTGCGAAACACAGAAGAAAAAGTTCTTTAGGAATTCAGGCAAACTTTTCCAATCCGAAGTCTATAACCATTAGAGCTACGGTAGAAGAAGACTGAGCCAATATCTAACTTATGGGCAAGTAAGAGTGGACAATTAAAAAGCTACAACAAATTTAGGCCAATTCGAACGGCTTTGAAAAAGCATAGGAATCTCTTGGCTGTTGCAGCAATACTCAGAGGGTCTAGCCATTTAGAGAAGGAATTAGCCTGCTCGGAGTCCTCACATAACACTAAGTACTCCAGGGAGACTAAAGTACACTTTACCAAGTAGAAAGCACTGGAATGACTACCGAGTGGAATTCGCAGCAAAAGCCCCTAGTTGTTATCAATAATCTAAGATCACCTGCACCGGATTGAATGCCACAGGTGCAGGAACGTAGTTGCGAAACACAGACGTCAAAAAGAGTTCCTCTTTAGGAATTCAGGCAACCTTTTCCAATCCGAAGTCCATCACCATTAGAGCTGCGGTAGAAGAAGCCAATATCTGACTAAAGGGCAAGTAACAGTGGACAATTAAAGAGCTGCCACAAGTTTAGGCCAATTCGAACAGCATTGAAAAGGCATAAGAATCACTTGGCTGCTGCAGCAAGACTCAGAGGGTCTGGTCATTTAGAGGAGTAATTAGCCTTCTCGGAATCCTCACATAACACTAAGTACTCCAGAGAGACTAGAGTACTTCTAAGATCTAACATACTAATCAAGAATCTAGTCCGGCCAAAAACTTATATATCACTAGATCTATATTGACTGCTACATAAGACGTAAGATCCATTATGAAGTATGCAGTTTAACAGGAGCGGTGTATACAACACGTACATCTTGGCGCAATGTAAGAGCAAGAAAAAATACAATCGAACCTCTATAACTCGAACTTCAAGGGACAACTAAAACAGTTCGAGTTATGGAGAGTTCGAGTTACAGAAATTCGAGTTAAAGAGGTTGAATTCATATAAAAAATGCAGGACCACTTAAAAGGTTTGAGTTATAGAGAGGTTCGAGTTATAGAGGTTCGAGTTAGAGAGGTCCGACTGTATTAGAGATGGAGAACCTTACGTCTCTTAAATTATCGATATTTATGTTGTTCATTCGAAGGAGAGGAAGTTTTGGCGATAAAGTAAATAGAACGATAGGCAGGCTTAATTACCAAAGGTATTGTGGTGTAAAGGAAGCGCGAACACATACTCTAAGGATGATAAATTTTATGTGGCATTTGTAATGACTGTTATATTTTACATAGAGTCGGTATCTATTTTACTTCATTTAACTAAACTACGCAAATTATTTTTATCAGGATTATAGGGAAAATTCGAAAAAAGCCAGTAACTTACAAAGTGGTATTAAACGAATAGTCGAGCAAGAAATCGAGGAGATAAACGATCACTTTGATAAGTAGAAAAGAATAAAAGGAAGACCGTGTGGCATTTCCAACTTTATTATTTATACAGATTCTGGAATCACCGAAGAGTTCTTCTTTAGAAGGTCAGGTAACATTATTATATGCCCTTGCAGATGCGCTAGAAGAAGACTGAGCCTAGGACTGACTAAGGCACAAATCAGATGACCCATCAAAAAGTGGACAGGCATGAAAACTCTTAGCAGTTTCAGAAAGCCTGGCCATTGAGAAAACCAATACTCCAAGGACACTAGAGTACTCTTAAGATACAACATACAATACTCCAGGGACACTAGAGTACTCTTAAGATACAACATACTAAACAAGAATCTAGTAATCAAGCAGGGACTCATATACCACTAGATCTACACTCACTGCCATTAGACAAGCGTTGAATACATCACCCAGCACACAAAAAATAGCTTAAAATTTGACATCATGAAGCTTTGGAACCCCCCCCCCACCCCAAGAAGCCTCGGCCTCCCCCCCAAGACACATTCCTGGGTGCGCCACTGCATCATCTACATCTTGGTGCGCTGTAAAGCATATAAATGAGCGCAGAGGACCTTTCAATTATCAAAAATGGCGAGAAAGTGGAAAGAAAGATGTGGAAGTTTACTTGTAAGAAGTATTTTCATCTAAAATAAATTTAAGTGGCATGAATGTTATCTGTTTCCTAGAGTATCTTATTCTATTTGCTTTCATCACTCTATACCCTTTAACGACGCATATTCTTTCATGTTTCAGAACACGATTCTTACCTTAATAGGGACTGGAACCAATTGTTTATGTATAAAGGATCGAACGACGCATCCTTAGGCAAGAATCCCTCCGGGAGTTTTAGGGCTATGCAAATTTGCTGGCATATTATTCGCAAAAGCTCCAGACAATACGAAGAGCGGGGTGTACTCGTAACAAACCTAAAAGAGCGAGGAAAACTAGGCATTACAAAATCCCGACAAAATTTGAACCTGATTTTACGTTACATGTACATATGCACGAGGTGCGACAATCAAATAACGAGACTTCCTTTTAGCTGTCCAATGCTTACTTTGTTCTTTGATATCCGAGGTGTTATTAATAGTGAGTTTCTGACGCCACTTTTAACCGTCTATGACATTTTTTAAATCGAAGTTTCGGAAGTTTTTAAACGAGGCACGTGTAAAATTTTATGCTGGAGTTCACCGGTCGGACACACACACTTCTCGAAGCCATACAGTGTTCGAAAGAGTCCGTTAAGGACGAAACAATTAACTGTCAACACTTTAGGTCTTGGAGCTCCGTGGTGTACAGCATTCGAGCTGCCCACGCAAAAATACAAGAGAAAATCTTTCTAAACCCGCTTAAAAAATTTTTGTTTTTATTCACGGGTACTAAACATTACGTTTTGGCTTATACTCCGCTGACTCGACATAAAACGTCGCGAAGGCCGTAAAAATGCAATATGCGTTTCATCTGCCTGCCTTTTGTTTTTGCTCTGATAGTTTCTTTTGTATTTGGTAGATGTTGCTACTTGAAAAGCAGATGGTATCGCAGGCAATATTTATCATTTCTCTTACCAACATCGTAAGATGAGATGTATATCATTCTAGTTTTACAAAGGTGAACATTGACCATGCAGTGTTCTGAAGAGTCCCTTAAGGTCGAAACAGTTAACTGTCAACACTTAATAGGTATCTATATCTTGGACACCCGTGGGTGTAGCTTTCGAGCTGCCCACGGAAAAATACAAGAGAAACAAAATATTTCTGTACCCGGTTAGCCACAAAAAAATGTTTGAAAAAATACGTTTTAAAGGTATTGAGGGCATCCGCGATACTAGTTTTGAACAACTAGCAAGTTTTAGAGGGTTGCAAGATTGCTTTTATATTTAGAAGGACCGATAACCATTTTTTTAATACTTTTTAATATTGTGTCTGTAACTAAAACGTATCGTTATTTAATTGCTTCACCTCGTATAACAAACGATGTAAAATATACATACCTCACGATGCGCAACGTGCGACAAGTGCTAAACCAATCCGCAAAGTTTCTGTAAACTCTTTGAATTAGCGACGTTTTGCCACTACCCTGATTTCCATAAATTAAAAGGGGCCCATGCCTTCGCTGTCCACAATCCTCTACGATTTGCTTTATCCTTTCCAGGATTTCCGAGCTACCGAAATCCCTCTCGATACTTCCATAGCATAAATTTAAATGCGTGATATTTTCTTGAAAGTTTTCCTGTAAGGCAAAAAATTGCGAATTTGCTTTATCCTGTATAATACATAAAGGATTTTTCTTCAAATGCCGCCGTTCTTGGCCAGACTGAATGTAAAATTGCATACAACTATGATACAAAGTACTGAATGGCCCAAAAAAACAGGACGAAAAGGTTTTTTATTATAACTATCCGCTTGATTCAATTAAAAAAAACTGAACTTGGAAGGGAATGATTAGATGGCTTTTAGACAAAATATTTTTTAGCTCACACATATACTATACTATAGTAGTGTGAGCTATGGTGATCCTAATTTTTTCGAGAAAAAAAAAGTTGCTCCGATTTCAAAATTTTTTATATATCTTTGCGTTTCAGATGATTTTGAAACTTTTTTGTTGCGCCGTCTGTCTGTCTGTCTGTCTGTCTGTCTGTATGTCTGTCTGTCTGTCTGTCTGTCTGTCTGTCTGTCTGTCTGTCTGTCTGTCTGTGTGTCTGTATGTCTGTCTGTAACGACCAACGCGCATAACTCAAAAACCGCTTGCCCGATTTTAATGAAATTTGGTACCCAGGCTGGGTTTTGGGTCGAGATGGTCCCATTTAAAAATGAACAAAATCCACCGAACACAAGCCAAATAAAAGGGTGGGGGTAGATTTCAAAAATTAGAGTTTATGAAAAAATATGGCGTGTGTGATATCAAACGAAAGGTAATTGAGTCTGGAGTTAAACAAAATACATTTTAGTTTATTTAAAAAAAAAGGGGGGGGGTAAATTTCAAAAATTAGTGTTTAAGTGGAAATATGGCGTGTGTGATATCAAACGAAAGGTAATTGAGTCTGGAGTTAAACAAAATACATTTTAGTTTTTAAAAAAAGGGTGGGGGTAGATTTGAAAAATTAGAGTTTAAGTCAAAACATGGCTTGTGTGGTATCAAACGAAAGGTAATTAAGTCTGGAGTTCAATAAAACATACTTCAGTTTTTAGTTATATTAGCTTTCACGTAGATACACTATAACTATAGTACCCAGTGTGAGCTTAGGTGCCCATAGATTGGCAGAGTATTTTTTCTACTGACGCGATTTTAATGATTATTAAGTCGTTGTGTGTGGCAAGTCTAGACCATTTATAGAAAAATCTCTCGTGACAGAAAAAAGCAATTTTTTATATAGGCTAAAATTCGATGTAGTCCGTCATCTTGGATTGGAAGATGGCGGCATATTTCAATAATAAGCCGTTGATCCTTACCACAATGCTTTTTATTTCACTAAAATCGGTTTAGTAAAAATTAATTTAAGGAGAAATGAGTGCGGACAAACTGAGAAGATAATCGTGTAACTGGTAAAATAATGGTTAAAAAAGTGAAACCAGTGAACCAAAATACAAAAAACATTCTAAAACATGCTGCTAAGTGCAGCCTGTTCTATGAAAATGGATTTTTTTGGTCCACCCGGTATGTATAAGCGGGTGACGTGCCACAAAAAGAATATCTGATTAAATTGAAGAAGATGTCTATGTTGGTGGCGGTGATTGATAAATCAAACAAAGGAGGACATTCTCCACTAAATTTGGTAAATAATACGACATGTTTTAACAGCGTAAGCTGTCGCGTTAAGTTTGTACACTTAATGTAGTTATTCCATCACAATTACCTAACCAGCGTGTAGGCCTAAATTCCAAAAAAGGGCAAAGTAGAGCAACATTGTGCAAATGTTTTTCTTTTCTTACAACATAGAGTTTGATTTGCCCTTTTTTGGAATTTGAGCCTACACGCTAGTTAGACAACTGTGAAGGGATAACTCCAGTGTGCAACCTGAAAATGACAGCTTATACTGTCGAAACAAGTCGTTGTAATTAATAAAATCAGTAGTGTACACGATAAAGACCCCTGGGCTCGGCAAAGAGTTAAAGTACTTAAATCCTCTTTGTGAAAAAAAATTGCCTACCATGGGGGGTGCTTAGTAGGCCGGCACACTGGGTCTTTATGTAGTCTGAATATAAGAGTGAATATAATCCGTTTATTTAGCAAAAAAGCTAGTACACAACAATCTATAAATGTTAAAATATCATAGAAAAACAGGTGATTAATAGCAAAACTATTCTCGAAAATAACTGAGTTACAATGTTTTTTTAATGACATCTTGACATCCATCAATACACCTAGATATTTTAATGTTTGACCATTTTAATAGGGTCAATGCCAATCATAACTATAGGTTTAATTACTTGAAAATATATCTCTGGACACTCTTCTTTGCAATCAATATAAATTTAGTTTTTTTCTTATTTATGCTTAATAAATTTTTACGGCAGTAGTGTTAAAGCCAAATTCATATTTTGCAGCAGAACTTCAAAGTCATCAGAAGATTTATATATCAGGGTATCGTGAGCAAGAAGATGTAAATCTAAGTCACTATAGTCATTAACAATATCAACATTATCATTTATATATAGAATAAACAATAGAGGTCCTAGCACGCTTCCTTGAGGCACACCACACTCATTATTTAAGAATTCGGATATTCTACATCTCAATTTTACTTTCTGTTTCCTATTACTCACATAACTTTTGAACCAATCTAACGCTCTCCCTGGTAGATGTCTTCTAGTTTGTGTAAAATTGTCTCAAATGCTCGTTGCAAGTCTAAGAACACAGCAATTATACATTTTTCATTGTCATATGCAATCTTCCAGCTATCTAACACAAACTTAATGGCAGTTTCACAGCTATGTCCTTTACGAAAATCTGATTTTTAGTTATAAAATTGCAGTATTCAAGGTAGTTTAAAAGCTGAGTATACACAACTTTCACAAAAATTTTTTCCAAGACAGAGTATTTATTAAACGAAAATCCTTTGCTTTAATATTGTTGTTGTTTTGAGGGTTGAGAGCTGCGGGACTGTATGCGCTGGCCGTTTTATAAAATCTGGGTGCAAAAATCCTTAAAAGGACGATGTAAAAATATCAATTTTTCCGAGCCACACAAAGACAATATAGAGGATTGGCACTCACCTCTTCAGCTGTTTCCGTCGTCCAGAGGAGCTCCTCTCGCTGGCCCAGTCGTTGCAGTCGCTCCACACTAGAATCACTTGTTTGTGTAATGGTTTAGTTTGATTTTCTAAGAATGTTATTGGATTTTTTGGTTAATAGAATTTATCACCATGCTGCGTGGTGATCTCGATAGAATACGACAGACGAATCTTTTTTGGTTACGCCTTTTTGCGCAGATTCATTTTTGTAGATGGCGCTGGCGTTTTGCTTGTGCCAATCAAATTGAAATTGTGTGGGTTTTCCGAATACGGGAATTTGGCGCAAAATTTGAATTTAAAATTAAAGTTGCACGAACATTTTCCGCCCACTTAAAACGAAGTTTTACATTGAGATTAATTGAATAAACAAATGGCTATATAAAAAAAAAATATAAGTTAATTCAAAACCTTAAAGGGTAGGTTATTAAAATCCGTTTTAGGTTTATAGATCAAAAGGAAAAAAATGAAAAAAAAAATATATATATATATTCTAGATAACGACACACGAAACAAAAGAAGTTGCTTGGGAGTTTAGTGCGCATCTAAAGGTAGTGGGCACAACTTGACCACGGGACGAGTGAAAAGTCCGTGTTGTGTTTTAACAGTAGCAACTCGAATGTGATTATCCCGACCAGGATGTACAGATACTATTCTACCCAGCAACCAGTGTAATGGCGGCCTAGTTTCATCCTTAATTAATACAAGCGTATCTAGCTTGATTTCAACCGAAGGGTCCGACCACTTAGAACGCTGTTGTAAAGTATTTAAGTACTCGAGTTTCCAACGCTTCCAGAAATCGGCATGAATTCGTTGGATAAGTTGCCAACGCTTAAGGGTATTAACTTTAAGGGTAGAAAGGTCAGGATCAGGACACGAATTAAGGGGTTCCATTGTGAGGAAATGACCCGGAGTCAAAGACGTAAGATCGTTTGGGTCAGAGCTTTGCTCACAAAGGGGTCGAGAATTGAGTAATGCCTCTATTTGGGCGAGGAGAGTATAGAGCTCTTCGAAGGTTAGTATCTGGTCACCGATGACCCGATACAAATGTGTTTTTATAGATTTGACTCCTGCTTCTGCTAGACCATTTAGGTGGGGGGCTCCCGGACTATTAAGACACCATTTGATTTTTAAGCTCTCAGAAGCTAATTTCGAAAGATTATGGAGCTCCTTAATAGCCCCAACAAAGTTTGAGCCTCTATCACTTGTGATTTGGACACAAGTGCCACGTCTAGCGACAAAGCGTCGTAACGCAGCGATGCACGCCTCTGTGGTTAAATCCGAAACAAGCTCGATATGGATTGCCTTGACAGAAGTATCGACAAAGACTGCGATATATGATTTACCAACTTGTGCTCCACGACGTCTCTGACCTACAAAGGTTTTGATTGGGCCTGCATAGTCTAAGCAAACGTGTGAAAAACATTTTAATTGTGACGTTCTAAAAGAAGGTAAATCCGACATGTACGGAGTGTAAGGTTTTGGTTTTAAGCGAAAGCAGGGAATACATTTCAATAAAACCCTCTGAATAGCTCGACGTGATGACATAATCCAAAACTTTTGACGAATTAAGTATTGGACTGTGTTTATTCCGGGATGTAAATTTTCGTTATGAGTTTGAATAATGATCAATTGGGTTAATCTATGAGATTTCGGCAATAATAAGGGATGTTTTGCCTCAAAGGAGAGTTGAGAATGCCGTAAGCGTCCGCCCACTCTAAGGAAACCCAATTCGTCCAAAAAGGGCGCGAGTTTGCGAAACGGCTTAGGTAATAGCTGAGTATTTTGAATTTTTTGAATGATATCCGAAAAACACTCTTCTTGGACCCTTTTAACTAAAACAAGTAGAGCCTTGTGTAGTTCAAAAGCGGAAAAAACGCCGGATAAAGGGTCAACTGAGGTTTTTCGATTGTGAATAAGTCTTAGAAAATGACAAATGATTTTTTGAATGGTATTTAAATTGGATATTTTATCGATTAATCTATCAAAAAAGTTTTGATTTTGAATTTCTGCCGTCAGCACCACTGAATTTTCCGGTTTTTCTTCTTTGAGAACCTCGTCTGGAACTCCCAAAGAACGTTCATTTATAAACCTTTGAATTTGCCACTCCGTAGTGGGCAAGGTAATCCATGGAGGGCCGTGAAACCAAAGAGGGTGATTTATTAAGTTATTGGGCGACAACCCTCTGCTAGCGCAGTCGGCAGGGTTCTCGAGTGAAGTAATGTGATACCATGGGACTTCGGGGATTGTTTCTTGAATACGACTCACGCGGTTTGCCACGAAGGTCTTCCACTTGTGAGGTGAAGATGTGACCCAATGAAGCGTGACCTGTGAGTCCGAGAACGCAAGAATTTCATCAATTACGAGTAATGATGAATAGGTGCGAATAACTAGTTCGAGTAAATCAGCTAATAGAGTAGCTCCAAGTAGTTCCAAACGTGGGATTGAAATAGTGTGTAAGGGAGCAACCCTTGACTTGCCCATGACTAGAGCAGTTTTGATAATTTTATTTGGTAATTCGACGCGAACGTATACGCAAGAAGCGTATCCTAGCTCGGATGCATCGCAGAAACCTAGCAATTGACATCGTTGAATATTATTCGAAAAAATATGTCTAGGTATACAAAGATTCGAAAGAGTGGTTAATTGATTATTGAATTGATTCCAAAGAGTTTTGATTGGATCGGGGGGTATTTCATCCCAATCAGTTTTGCATAACCAAAGTTTTTGCATAATCACTTTGGCTAAAAATGAAACAGGCGATAAGAAACCTATAGGATCCCAAATTTTAGCGATAGCCGATAAAATATTCCTTTTGGTGCAAGGTTTTTCACAAGGGGTACAAGAATAGGTAAAAGTATCTGTAGAAGGGTGCCATTGAAGGCCCAACACCTTAATCGATGTTGAAGAATCGTCTTCAAAGGTAACAGGGATCTGACAATCAGCGGGCGACAAATGTGAAAGAAGTTTCGGATTATTTGATGCCCATTTTCTTAATTCAAATTTTCCCAATTTAAGCAACGCTATGAGATTCTTTTGAAGCGATAAAGCACCTTCTAGAGAGTTAGCTCCACAGCAAATATCGTCCATGAAAATGTTATTCAAAAGGACCTGGGATGCTTCAGGATAATTCTTAGCCTCCAGGATGGCTAGTTCTCTAAGAGTTCTGATAGCTAAATAGGGACTTGAACTAACGCCAAACGTCACTGTATTAAGCCTGTATTCCTGCAGGGGTTCATTGGGATCAAATCGCCAAAGTAGCCTTTGGT
The DNA here is from genome assembly GCA_963576565.1 of Aspidapion aeneum. Classification (NCBI taxonomy): domain Eukaryota; kingdom Metazoa; phylum Arthropoda; class Insecta; order Coleoptera; family Brentidae; genus Aspidapion; species Aspidapion aeneum. The sequence continues at coordinate 22,110,101 of OY755048.1, forward strand.
AGTCCCGATGAATTGGATTGATTTGAATTTGTAAAAAGTGCTGTTTTATATCAGTCAAAAATACGATAGAATAAAATCTGAATTTTAATAGAATTTCGGAAATATCGGCTTGTAATTTTGGTCCTATTAAAAGAGTTTCGTTCATGCTTAGGCCTTTCGAACCCTTAATCGAGGGGTTAAAAACCACCCGGAGTTTAGTCGTTGATTTGTCAAGACGAAGGACTCCGTGATGTGGTAAATAAGAACATAACTGAGGTCTAGGTTCGGATCTTGAAATTAAAGACATGTGCCCGTTTTTGAGATATTCTCTCATAAAATCCGAGTACATACTATAGAAATTTGAATTTTTTATTAAGCGAGATTCGAGAGACAAAAATTGACGGTAGGCCACTGAATATGTGTCTCCTAGGTCAGGAGGGTCAATGTGACGAAAAGGCAAATTTACAGTAAATCGGCCCGAAATATCTCTAGTGGTAGTTTTTTGGAAAATCTCTTCACATCTCTTTTCTTCGGGTGAGAGAAACGTTTTTGACTTAATTGATTCTAGTTCCCAAAATCTGCGAATATTAAAGTCGAGAGACTGCTCACAGGAAGTAAAGTAAGAATTGACTTGAGGTGAAATCTTTATGTTTTGAGTTTGGCCCATCAAGACCCACCCAAAAACTGTCTCAAAAGCGGAGGGTAGGCCGTGAGGTCCTGGAATTCGTCCTGATTGGACGATTTCTGTGTAAAGTTGTGCACCTAAGAGTAAGTCAATTGGACCAGGGTTGTAAAATTGGTTATCTGCAAGCTTTAGATTTGAAATATGACTCCAATTGGATGAATCTACCTGTATTGAGGGCATATTCGAACAGAGTTTCGGTAAAACGAAGACTTGAATAGAAAAGGTAGGCTCTTGTTGGCCTAGGGCTCGAATAGTGCAAGTAGAAATGCCGTTAGTGGCCGATGAAGATTGATTTAGTCCCAGAACAGGGATCGAAATTTTGTTTCTTGGCAAGCCTAACCTGTTAAGACAAGCTTCGCTTATCAGGTTAGCTTGGCTACCGCTGTCCAGAAGTGCTCGGACAGGTTGGTAGTTACCCCGACTATCGAGTACCTCTAATTTTATAGTCGCTAGAAGCACTGTCGTACGGGGCGTCAAGGTGGATAACGAAGAGTATTGATTTGTAGATGTATTTGGATTCGAATTGATTTGAATTGAATTTGAACTGGGTTGAACAAAACTAGGGTTCTGTTGGCTAAGACTTGAATTTGAATTCTGATACGATAAGTTTGTGCCTGTGCTAGGCACGGCCACTTGATTTGAATTAAAACTTTGATTTAAGTTCGAATTTTGATTTGAATTTTGGCTTGAATTAACAAAGGATTGACTTGAATTCTGACGGATTGAATCTGTCGTTTGCGATAGATGAATAAGACTATGGTGCCTATGTCGACATACCCTGCAGTTGTAGGTACTACTGCAGTCGATTACTTGATGATTTGAACGTAAACAGTTGATACATAACGATTGTTGTTTTACATAAGTAAAACGATCTGAAGGAGATTTGGAAATAAAAACACCACACTGGGAAAGTGGATGAAAAGAATTATTGCATAATTTGCACTTATAGGGTTGTTGGTTTTGTCGAAATTGAATATTGGATTGTTTATTTGCTACTTGTGAGTGCGTATGCGCTAAAAAATTTGATGGAGGGCTTGATTTGTACTGATTATTTGAATAAGAATTATATTTTTGGTTACTAGAATTCGAATAATTTGGTTTTTGCTGTTTGGAAGTCGAAGGTTGCATTTGCGTATTTTGGGGAGATAGCTGTACTGTTTCAAGAGCACGGCATTGGTTAATAAGAAACTGAATTAGATTTTGATATGTTGGAATCTCGGTAGTACTATACTTTAATTCGAAAGCGGTTCTTGTGGTTTGATCGATTTTTGATAATAAAATTGAAAATAAACAAAAACACCACGACGTTACTGGAAATTCAAGATTTTCGAGCGCCGCAACATTCTCGGAAAAGGTATCTACCAAGACTCTAAGATCCTTTGCTGACTGGTTTCCCTTTAAAGAATTTGCATAGTAGATTGAGTTCCAGTAGGTACTGGCTAAAAGTCTTTTATTTTGATAGCGATCTGTTAATACCTTCCAGGCGATTGCGTAATTACTTGCCGTTAATTTTATAGAACTTAAAATATTAAGTGGTTCGCCCTCAAGGAAGGTTAGCAAATGTTGAAATTTCCTTATATCGGAATAATTAGAGTTTTCGTGAACCAAACAAGAATAAACATCGTAAAAGGTTGGCCACTTTTTTACGTTTCCATTAAAGCAAGGTACCTTTAAAGGGCCCAGATCATCGCTACGTGAATAGTGTGAAGTTGCGGGGGTGAAATTTGAGTGAACTGAATCGGAACATAAACTCGAAAAAAGAACTTTAGCTTGGTGGTAGAATAGATCCGTATCTTTCCTAATTTTGTCTTGTACTTCGAACTCATCATCGTCGTCGTCTTTCAAGAGACCTATGATGTCATTATGAATGTTTTTAAATTGTTCATAGTGATCATCTAACGATTCGTAAAACGCCTTAAAAATTGGCAAGGAAGAACTATCTGATTTAGCTTTTGTTCCCAAGTTATACGTTTCCGTAATACGAGATATTGAAACTTTGCGTTGATTCTCAAGCTTTTTTAACGACATATTGTTAATTAAAAGAATAAAATATTTAAAAGGAATAAAACTAACACTTGACCCCTATTGACTTTAATCAGTCCAAAAGAGTTCGACAGCATATATTTTATTATCGATTTCTCGAATAAATGCAAAAACTTATCAACAGCTGTTCCTAGGTCGCGATCTTTCTCCCAAAATAAATGCACAGAAAACAAATTGTACCTACTACCGTTTACTTATAATTTACAGGTAAATACTAATTCTACCAGATGTGTTTGTTTACCTGTTAAATAAGAATAAAGCATTCAACTCACAAGCACTTTTGTTGTTTTGAATAACTATAACATATTATTTAAACAAATAACTATTATTTAAACAAATTTCGATTTTTGAATCAAAACAAACGACGTACGAAGTGCCAATTTCGGCTGCAATGAAATGTGGGTGGAGCCACCGTTAAGCCACGCAAGGGGGGACGGAACCTCCTTTCTAAACCGCACACGGCAACAAATGAACCAAAATGGCGAGGCGAAAAAATCTAATATTTCTAGCAAACAAATTTTAAAAAACTATCTGGGTCGTGGGACCAGAAAATGTTGTTGTTTTGAGGGTTGAGAGCTGCGGGACTGTATGCGCTGGCCGTTTTATAAAATCTGGGTGCAAAAATCCTTAAAAGGACGATGTAAAAATATCAATTTTTCCGAGCCACACAAAGACAATATAGAGGATTGGCACTCACCTCTTCAGCTGTTTCCGTCGTCCAGAGGAGCTCCTCTCGCTGGCCCAGTCGTTGCAGTCGCTCCACACTAGAATCACTTGTTTGTGTAATGGTTTAGTTTGATTTTCTAAGAATGTTATTGGATTTTTTGGTTAATAGAATTTATCACCATGCTGCGTGGTGATCTCGATAGAATACGACAGACGAATCTTTTTTGGTTACGCCTTTTTGCGCAGATTCATTTTTGTAGATGGCGCTGGCGTTTTGCTTGTGCCAATCAAATTGAAATTGTGTGGGTTTTCCGAATACGGGAATTTGGCGCAAAATTTGAATTTAAAATTAAAGTTGCACGAACAAATATTGTTTGCTTTTTTTTCTACAGGAACAATCGCAGAAAGTTTTTATAAATCTGGAAAGCGTCCTTGTTCCAAAGATGAATTTATTAAGTTTAATAATGGAGTATCGATAGTGTTGTATACATTTTTAAAGAATTTACCATCTGCGTCATCCGAACTACCTTTAATTTTTAATAAAAAAACTATATTTCTTAATATAGTATTATCCATGAACCTAAAATCAGAAAACTGAATTGCACTGTTTGTATTTCTCTGGATTGTATTACTAACTATATCTTTATTGCCACAATCGGTTTTATCAATATTATTTACAATCTGATCCCAGTGGCGTAGCGTAGGAAGGCGCGGGGGGTTCGTCGCCCCCCCCCGCTCCGAGGGTACTGGCGCCCCATAGGTGCCTGAAGCGCCCTAAGCGTTAGAAAGGAGCAGGGCCGGTAAAGGAAACGAAAGACATGATGACCTTTTTTTTTGGTCGCAATATTTGTGAGAGCGCCTTTTTTAGCTGTCGCCCCCCCCCCCCCGCCCCGTCAGGCACGCTACGCCGCTGTCAGATCCATACTATTTATGTAAAAGGTATTAAGTTTATCAGAGGTAGAGATTCTCATCAGATTCTATATCACCATCAAAATTTATTTGTCGAATTTTATGACATTATTTATCTTTGGGAAACAACTGATTTATTGTGGTCCATAGTCTTAACAGTCCTGAACTCTTACACTGATCTACCTTCTGCTCAAAATAACGTCTTTTCTCCTGTCTTTTTACACTTACTCCGTGGCTCACAACCCTGGGTGGGTCTTAGCCGACAGCACAGACGTCTCCAACTTTATTTCTATTTTCTTTATAAAAACGATAACTTTCTGCTGTGTGCAATAGCTTATGACTCTTATAACTTTCATCCCTCATTCTCTCAGCTTCTTTCACTCTATCGTTCCACCACGGCTTAAAATGATTTTCACGTTTATATCCATGACATTGTATCTTAAGTGACTTGCGTTTGTCCCCGGGCATCCTTTAAGTCAGATTATCTTGGTGTACATCGGACAGGGCCAACAAAGTAAAAACGTAACCAATGAACGTAGATTAATTAATAACTGCACCTGAGAGAAGAACGGTATTAACACAAATCTTGTTTTGCTTTAAAAGAAATAGGGACTTCATACTCTTTAATATCTCTGTCATCTTTTGTTTGTACGTCACGGTCGTTTAGTTATATCATTAGCAAGAGCGCAACATTTTAATAATTGAGTCAAAATACCGGAAAACGGAAATTTTGGACTTGGACCATTTTGCTTTGAAGTAAAGATGTGGGTATGAAGGCGCGTTATAAGAAAAACTCCTGAAGCTATCTATTGAAAAACGTGCCAGGCATACCTAACTTAAGATTTAAAAGTATCTAAATACAGACAAAATAAATTTATGTCAATGTTAGTCATAAGCTTTGAATATACAACACCTTATAATCAATGTCATGAAGAAGTATATTTGGATTAGGAGGTTAATCCATTGCTGTAGAGGATTTTGTAATTACTTAAGAAATTTATTTTCTAAACAAAAAGTTAAGTATGGCAAAAAAAGGCGCGGTATAAGGAAAACTCCTGGAGCTATCTATTGAAAAACGTGCCTTTCATAACTTAAGATTTTAATGTATTTAAATACAGGCAAAATAAATGGCAATATTAGGTCCAAGGGTTATATTTTAAGTTTTACATATAGAGCTGGAATAAAATAGTAGATAACCTTTAAATACTTTATTGTTTCTCGAAGTATTTTTCACGAAAAATGATAAACTTTCGCTCAAACCAGCTGTCACGAATGTAATTCCACTCGTTTGTTGCTAGTGTCAAAATTATATCTTGAAGGCGTCGACTGTTTTCTTTGTCGACTGAAATCTTTGACCACGCACTTCATTCTTCATTTTCAGAAAAGTATAGAAATCATTAGGCTTAGTTCGGGACTGTATGGAGGATGGGCGAATAATTGGACGTTTCGTTGGGTTAAAAATTCAATGGTTTTTTGTGCTTTGTGCGAGCTTGCATTGTCTTGGTGGAGAATGATTGGTCGATCGGGGTTCGTTTTTCGAAGCGGCCAATTCGCCGCGGGATAATTCGCCGCGAGATTTTTTATTTTATGATGTTACCATTGGCAATTGTTTACAGTTTTATTTAGCTTGACTTTATATAATATATTTGTTTATTTGTTTGATCATAACTTTTTTGAAACTTTTCCAACTAAGTATTTGGGGTTAGTATACAATTCAACAATTTTTTCTATTAGAAAAATAAATAAAATGGCGGATCCAAAATGGCGGATTTTCCCATTTATGAACCGATTTGCATCAAACTCGGAACTTTAAGATCTTTCAGGTCACTGATTATTATTTTTAACTTAATTTAAAAAAATCAAAATGGCGGTTCCACAATGGCGCACTTTCTTATTTATAAACCGATTTGCCTCAAACTTGAAGCAAGGTAACTCAATACAATTTTTAATCTAAATTTCAAAACCTGAAAATGGCGGATTCCTCGAGGACTAGCCCCCCCCCCCCAACCCTAAGATTTATTTAGATATTTTTCACATATTTTATGAATAAAAAGATTAAAGAGTATAAAATTCGCCATCATGAGCCTTCGCCCCTCTCCCAGAGAAATCAGCCCCCCCCCCCAATTTTGAGGAAAATCGGTTTATAAACAAGAAAGTGCGCCATTGCAGAACTGCCATTTGGATTTTTTGTAAATTTTAGTTAAAAATAATAATCAGCGAGCTGAAAGATCTCAAAGTTCCGAGTTTGATGCAAATCGGTTTATAAATGGGAAAAATCCGCCATTTTGGTAAATTTAAGTCAAAAATTGTAATAAGTTACCTTAAGCGCCGCGATGTTTCAAGTTTGAGGCAAATCGGTTCATAAATAGGAAAATCCGCCATTTTATTTATTTTTCTAATAAAAAAAATGTTGAATTCTATTATACTAACCACCAAATAACTAGTTGATAAAGTTTGAAAAAGTTATGATCAAACAAATAAACAAATAATTATAAGTCAAGCTAAATAAAACTGTTTATCAATTGCCAATGGTAATATCATTTTAAAAAAATCTCGCGGCGAATTGTCCCCGCGGCGAATCGGCCGGCGGCGAACTGTCCCGCGGCGAATTGTCCCATCCCCACCCAAACAGACGACTGTCGTTCATTTTCGGGTTCATATGAGTAAATCCACGATTCATTACCACTGACAATGCTGTACACGTTTTTAAAGTTTCCTGTCTCGAAGCGGTCTAGAGTTTTCTGACACCATTTCACCATTTTCTTCCATCCTCTCAATCTCGCAATACATGTTGATCTTCCTTGATGAGCATGCCCACAGCATCGATGTTTTCCTGGGTGACAGCCACTCGCGGCTCGTGCCGCAGGCGAGGTAAGGCGGTACATTATAAACACCAGTATACAAGTTAATCTCTCTTAAAAACTGGTTGCGTCAACGAACACCTAGAGCATGTTACACCAGTTGAAAGAGCTCAGCAATATATTTGTAGGCAAAAAGTTTTATTTATAATGTCGTTTTTCTGTTTCAACTGGCGTACCATGCTCTAAAAGTTCCAGGACGCGACGAGTTCTAAAAGAGAATAACGTTTGTACTGGTTTTTATAATGTAACGCCTGACCTCGCCTGCGGCACGAGCCGCCGCTGGGGACAGTCGTTTTTGATGAACCTGGCCTTGGATCGTCGCTAATGTGGTGCTTATTACCGAATAAATTGGTAAAAATTTTTTTTAAGTCACAAGCTTTTATAAAATGCACTAAAAATTCTAAAAACATTCTAATATTATCATAATAATATAAGCGATGGCCGACTGATGGAACTTTTGAAGATGTAAGTAAGAGGTACCAAACCCACCCAACCCGACCCAAGATACCCCAGCTTTTCTCTGACATAGGTATGGCAATGGCATAACATTGCGGCACATCAAACATATCTTTGATGACCTGCTATGTTGAATATTCTTTAAGTGTTTAAGTCACAAATTTAGATTAACTTATGCTTTGATTTGCGGCCATCGCTTTTATTATTATGATAATATTAGAATGTTAAAAAATTATTTTTTAATTTTTAGTGCATTTTATAAAAGATTGACTAAAAAAAAATTTTTTACCAATTTATTTTTTACTATATAGTCTCAGCTATCTACTCTATTAAATGAAAATATTTGTTCAATAACAGAACAGAAAAGTTTATTCTAGATTATAATGAAATCGCTGATCGTGAGTTGTTTGGAAACTTATTTTTCTATTGGGGGAAGGAGAGGGTGGGGGTAGAGGTAGAAATATATTTTTTGTTTGGGCTGTATTGCCATCGGACCTTTATGCATATACCAAATTTTATAAAAGTCATTTGAAGTGAAGTGTGTCAAAAACGCATTTTTTATGGAAGAGGGTGGGGGGTAGGGTGGGAGGACATTTTTTCATTATTGTTGTATTGTCATCGGATCACTATATGTATATCAAATTTCATCCAAATCGGATAATGGGAAGTGTGTCAAAAACGCATTTTTCTATAGATGGGGGTGGGGGGTAGGAGTCGTAGGATTTTTTTTTCAATGTTTTATTGTCATCGGACCACTATATGTATACCAAATATTATCCAAATCGGATAATGGGAAGGTTGTCAAAAACGCATTTTCTATGGAAGGGGGTGGGGGTTAGGGGTGGGAGGATATTTTTTTTAATGTTGTATTGTCATCGGACCACTATGTGAATACCAAATTTCATCTAAATCGGATAATGGGAAGTGTGTCAAAAAATCATTTTTCTATGAAAGGGGGTGGGGGTAGGGGTGGGAGGATATTTTTTCTTAATATTGTATTGTCATCGGATCACTATATGTATACCAAATTTCATCCAAATCGGATAAAGGGAAGTGTGTCAAAAACAAATTTTTCTACGGAAGGGGGTGGGGGTAGGGGTGGGAGGATATTTTTTTCTTATTGTTGTATTATCATCGGACCACTATGTGTATACCAAATTTTATCCAAATCGGATAACGGGAAGTGTATCAAAAACACATTTTTCTATAGAACGGGTGGGGGTAGGGGTGGGAGGATATTTTTTTCTTAATGTTGTATTGTCATGGGCCCCTATGTGTGTACCATATTTCATCCAAATCGGATAATGGGAAGTGTGTCAAAAACGCTTCACAAGATTTGATAGATAGTTAGATAGTTAGACAGAACATTTGAAAGCTTGTAAAAAAGAAATCGACTCAGCAAGGCATTCTTCTTGAGATAATTTCATTCGAAAGTTGTAAAAAACTATAGCTCGAAAATGTTCTCGGTTTAATTACATTTTTCGACTGATTTGTTAACTTAAACTTAGGTTAGGTACTTAAACTTAAACTACTACTTAAACTTTTCAATTAGCTTGTCTAACGAACTGTCACGATCAGCTGTTTTTCGATCCAAGATGGTTGCCATAGGACAAACAAAGCGTTTTCCCATAAGCCTCAATGTTAACAAAAACGTAATTTTTTAAAAAAGTGAAACGATTTAATTTACAACAAAGATGCTGTTTTAAGGATTGACCCTTTGTACACATGGGAAAAATGCGTTTTTCTTTAAAAAATCAATTAAAGCCAGTAAATCTCAAATAAAAGGGAACACGTTTTGTTCAAAAAGTCAGGTTATGTTTTTATTTACTTTTGTTTTTTTTTTAACTTTTTTTCTAGTGTTTTACTCAGTTTGAATCATTATTATTAGTTTCTGTGCTGTTATGAATTGTGGCAGCTGGGGAGATCTTGATAATGTTAGTTTTGATGGAATGCCAAGTATTTTGACCTTAAAAAATCATCTTGATTTAAATGAACTAGGTATCCGCTCAGAGAAGGGAAAAGAAAGTGGATAAGTGCTCTATTGCCTGACTTAACAGAGGATAAATTGAAATATTCGAAAGTTTTTTGTCAGGTTTGTTTTGGATAAATATGTAACTGCCATTTTGGCAACATTTTCTATTGGGATATTTTTTTGTGCTCGAGTGGACCTTTTGCAGAAGTGTAACATAGAATTGTGGTAAACTGTAAGAAATACTTCACTATGATTTTTTTACTATTCTAGGCAAGCAACTTTCAAAACTAGAATACAGTAATGATCCTGACTGGGTCTCTCCTGAATGGATTATTGTTTCAAAATGGTTAAAAAATTAAAAAAATTATGGTTGAAAAAAGGGTCTACAGAAGAAAGAAAAGGAAAACAATATGAGGTTAAAGTGTGGGTAATGAGCTGAACCAAATTTGTACATCATCCTACAGAACTCTTAAATAAACTCTTGGTAGTGTAGCGTTTTCTTTAATACATATTTATTTTACAGACCTTAAAACAGTTAAGAATAAACTGGTGAATTTGACAATCTCCCTAACTCAAACCTCTTTTTATCTTAAACACCTGAAACTCGTACACCATAAAATTTGTATAGCATCTGACTGGACCTACTATGAGTCCTGTTGTGAAATTTCTACGGTACTGTTCTGAGCTTATTAGCAAAAAAAATTTTTTATGGCATCAAAAAATAGACGGAAAAAAAGTCATCTTTGTTGACTTTAATGACCACAAGAAAAACAAATAAGTCCTCTCAGATTTTTTTTCCAATTTTTCTCAAAAAAACTTGGGTCCTAATGGGTCATATGCTGTTACGCCCAATTGTAGATACATAATTGAGCAAATATTGTTACAAAAAAACAGTAATAAAAGTAATAGTAACAGTAGTAATACAACAGCGAATACTGTACTGTTGTAAAATTTGAACAGTACTGTTGTGAGCTGATGAACCTTAGGTTTGACTGTACTTAAGCCCTATGTATTATAGTTCATGGAAAATCATATGGTGATGTACAGTGTGTGAGGCAAATGACAAGGAAAAACTGTATTTTAATTTTGCAAGTTTTTTTTTGTACAATGTTTACTTTTTAAATAAACATATTTTGTAAAGTACTTATTAGAAGTTTGCTTGAACAACCTCGGTTGAAACTCATATGTGCATATTGATCTGTTGGACTGACCTACTTATAAGTTGTGCCTCTTTTTCATGTCACTACTGGAGGGTTAACACAATTAAACTTTGTCTAAACCGAAAAATCATAGTGAAATATTTTTCACAGTTAAACGCTATAGAAGGCCTATTACTTAGTAAGAGGTTTAGTCAAGTACAACAAAAGATCCTAATAGAAAACCTGAATCTGATGAGAAAAGTTTAGTCTATTTCCATTTCGTCTCTGTTAAGTGAGCCTTGAAGCTCTTTGAATAGAACTACATATCCACTTTTCCCACCTTGGGCTGATAGTTCATTGATTCATTGGTCAAAAAACTTCAAATTCAATGAAAACTAACATTATCATTACTTCCTCCGCTGCCACAATTCACAACAGCAAAAAAACTTGACATAATAATCAGTGGTGCACCCAGAAATATGTCGTGAGGGGACCCGAAACCTTTGGGGGCCTGATATCTTTGGGGGGCCCCCAGAGGTCCCATGATGTTGTAGTTTATGCTATTTTTTCTGTTTATTCATGAAATATATGGAAAATATCTAAAAAAATATGTGGTTTGGCGGGGTCCGGGCCCCTAGCCCCCGCCCCCTTGGTGCGCCCATGTAATAATTTAAAATAAGTAAAAAACTAGAAAAAAAGTTCAAAAAAAACAAAATAAACATAACCTACTTTTTTGAAGAAAACATGATCCCTTTTATTTCAGATTTTCTCGATTTATCCATTGGTCAAAAAACTTCAAATTTAATGAAAACTAACATTATCATTACTTCCTCCGCTGCCACAATTCACAACAGCAAAAAAACTTGACATAATAATCAGTGGTGCACCCAGAAATATGTCTTGGGGGGACCCGAAACCTTTGGGGGCTGATATCTTTGGGGGGCCCCCAGAGGTCCCATGATGTTGTACTGTATGCTATTTTTTCTGTTTATTCATGAAATATATGGAAAATATCTAAAGAAATATGTGGTTTGGGGGGGGGGGTCCAGGCCCCTAGCCCCCCGCCCCCTTGGTGCGCCCATGTAATAATTCAAAATAAGTAAAAAACTAGAAAAAAAGTTAAAAAAAAAACAAAATAAACAAAAACATAACCTACTTTTTTGAAGAAAACATGGTCCCTTTTATTTCAGATTTTCTCGATTTAGTTTAATATTTTTAAGAAAAACGCATTTTTGTCATATGCACAAAGGATCCGTTCTTAAAACTGATTAATTTTTGAGACTAAAGCTCTTGTCGTTTTTGTGAAATTTACGTTTTTGTTAACATTACGGCTTATGGGAAATCGGTTTGTTTGTCCTATGGAAGACATCTTGGATTTGATCATATGTTTTGTTAGACAGCCCTATTTAGGTTAGGTAAATATTGAGGTTAAGTTTTAGTAACGACAGTCGATCAGTGTCGCCCTCTGTGTTTCTATATGCATAATATAAAAGACAACCCATATTTGGATTAAGAGTCAGTTAATCCAATGTTATCGAGAATTTTGTAATTCCTTAAAAGTTTATTATTTTTTTAACCACAAAGTTAAGGTTGGCAAAAAAAGGGCAAGGGTTTTTACCAAAATTACACTAAAAACAAGTTTGGCGAAATTGTTGTGCATGTTCTATTCCCTGTAATAAAACAGGAAATTTTTGCTAATGCTTCTTTAGTACCTTTAAGGCTTTAATCGCTTTCGTTAGTGTTGATTAAAGCACTAAAAACGTCATTGTCGGCAGCTGGGGCTCCCTGGTGGTCCAGAAAGGAGATTTGTCTGGAATTTAACGGTGTCAGGCGTGGACTGTAATTTTAAGGGAATAAGGTCATAGGCTAAGCTGGTACAAGGGATTCTGAAATGGTCTAGTTTACCTTCTAGGTTAGTGTAGCAATAAACAAATGTATGTAAGGTAAAAATAATGCATTTTCACTTACCATTTTTATACAGGAAGCGGAACTCATGGGAGGACACGCTGTTTAACCGTATTTTTTGCACCCACATTCATGTGGTAGGAGAGTCGCTAACACGCGTGTATGCTCGTTCGAAGGCGAAACGGTTGTCTCTGTATGCTGCAGCAAATATCGCTACTGCGTTCATTCTCCCACATGGCGCCCAGTGGCGTCGTTAATCCATAGGCGTAGGAGAAAAGGAATAAGTAGGAAGGAATGAGATTACGAAGGTCCATATTAAAGGAACTAGGAACCTTAGTAATTCAAAATGCATTTTATGTAAAGTAAATTAATTATAGCAAATTGTAATATTTGCCTCTAAAACCGCGGGAGTTTCAAATGCAAATAACCCAGTAATTTTAAGTACTTAATTAGTTAATTAATACTAAATAAACAAAAAATAGAAAATGCTCTAGTGAATCACCAAATAGCCTAATTCGAACCAATTTGGTAAATTATAGTAAAAAGAACATATTTACAAAAAGGAAGGCGGGACGAACCATTTCCCACCCCCCTGAGAATGCCCAGGGGCATTTCAGAGAGTTTAATTTGTAGGCAGGGCGCATAGTTTTACCAAAGGCCGTTTGTAGGTACCTTTAGTAGTCTTTACAATAGCAACCCGTGGAACATTATCAGAACCTTTAATAAGGTCTTCAATGCGGCCTAGGGGCCAATCCAATGGAGTGGAATTTTCATCTTTGATCAGCACCATAGTACCAATATCAATGGAAGCAAGAGGTTGGTGCCATTTGGCTCGCTGTTGCAAAGTGTGCAAATATTCGCGATGCCAGCGAATCCAAAAATCGCGGTGCATTCTTTGCAACAGTTGCCACCTGGACAGCCTGTTTAACGCAATATCGCAGTAGTTTGGATCGGGTATTGTACCTGGAGGCCTCAAATTTAAAAAATTATTAGGAGTCAAGACCGCCAGATCAGTAGGATCGGTGCTTAAGGCACATAAAGGACGTGAGTTCATTATGGCTTCAACTTGGGTTAAAACCGTATTTAATTCCTCATAGGTGAGTATTTGATTTCCAACTACCCTGTGAAGATGAGTCTTTAAAGATTTAATGTTTGATTCCCAAATGCCTCCCATGTGGGGAGCAGCAGGTGGGTTAAAAGACCAAACTATACCTTCCCCCTTCACGCAATCAGAAAAAATTTGTCGCAAGTATTTTTCAGAGGCCACGAAGTTGGTCCCGCAGTCTGAAGAGATCTTTGAGCATAGTCCTCTTCTAGCTATGAAGCGGCGCAGAGCAGCCAGAAAGGCTTCTGATGTCATATCAGAGACTAACTCTAAATGCACGGCTTTAACAGCGCAACAGATAAATAAACAGACATATGCTTTCATGGTTTTTGCACCTCTGGTCCGACCAAGAGTAATCGTGAACGGACCACAAAAATCTATACCTACATTTTCGAACACCTTTGCTTCGGAAACTCTAAATTTCGGTAGGTTACCCATAGGGGGTTGAAGGGAGTTAGGTTTAGTTTTCCAGCAAGTATGGCAAGAACTTAAAACTTTTCTCACTACCTTTTTAGCAGACAATACCCAGAAGTTTTGCATTAGTAAAAAAGTTGTGGTCTGTATACCACAATGAAGATTGCTGCGATGCAAATCTAAAATCAGTAATTCAGTGAATTTTGCACTAGAAGGCAAAAGAATTGGAAATTTTTTATCGTATGATAAATTTGAATGGCATAAACGGCCTCCAACACGAAGCAAATCGTAGCTTTCATTATGCAAAAATGGACATAATTTTTGAAAAGCTTTTGGAAGCTGTTTCTTATCTTTTAGTAATTCAATTTCTTTTTGGAAAGAAAAAGATTGTACGCATTTCGAAATAAAAAGTAAGCTTTTGTAGTAATCCTGATTTGTAAGGTAATCAGTAGCAAAATTGTATGAGGGATTTTTAAACTTTTGTAACCCTCGCAAAAAGTAAGCAACTATTCTCTTAATTTTAAAAAGAGAACTGTATTTTTCAAACAAGTTGTTTACATAATATTCAACTGTTTGTTCGCAAGTAAAAACGTTAAAAATATTTTTTCGCTGTTCTTCCAAAACTGCATTCCCATCGTAAGTAACTGTCATAAAATCCCAAGTATTTGTAGGTTGGTTTAGAAAAGAAGGCCCTTCTAACCAAAAATAAAATCTTTGTAAATCAGAGGGATACATTTCCCTAGTACCGCAGTCAGCAGGATTTTGTTCAGTAGGAACATAATGCCAAAACTCAGGGCTAATTCTTCCTTGTATATAGGCAGTTCTATTCGAAACAAATGTTTTAAATTTGTGAGGAGATCCCTGAATCCAAGATAAGGTCACTGTGCTATCAGTAAAAGCAAGAATTTTATCAAATTTAATTTTTTCCGAGAACGTTTCTAGTAAAAAATCCATTAATTTAGCCAACAAAACAGCTCCTAAAAGCTCTAGTCTTGGTAAAGTTAGTTTACGACGCAACGGTGCGACTCTAGATTTACTACAAACAAAAAAAACTTTAATGTTTCCATCAGAATAAAAAATTCGAATATAAGCGACAGCACAATAGGCCCGTTCTGAACTATCGCAAAATCCTACTAGCTGGATTTGACTAGCATTAGGCAAAATTATTTGACGAGGAATTTTAACAGAATGCAAAAACTTTAATTCATTTTTAAATTTTTCCCATTTAAAAACAATTTCCGGACTGACAGGGTCGTCCCAGTTTAAGTCTTCTGCCCAGCAGTATTGAACAATTAATTTTAAAATTAAAACTATTGGCGCCAAAAAAGACAGAGGGTCGTAAATGCGGGCCAAATTACTTAAAATTGTTCTTTTAGTGCATGTTTGGAGAGAACAGTCGAAAGTATAAAAAAATTCATCAGTATGAGGGTTCCAATTTAAACCGAGAATTTTCAAAGTTGAATTTTCAGCATCTAAATCGAGAGAAAGAGCCTTCATCGAAATGTGTGACTCAGGAAGATCGGATAGTAACTCGGGACAATTGCTCGCCCATTTACGCAATTCGAATCCACCTCGGCTAAGTAGCTCGATTAATTGATTTTTCATCTCAGTGGCCTTAAAAAAGTCATCACTTCCCGAAATCACATCATCGACAAAAACTGCCTCCTCAATGATTTTTGAGGCAAGAGGAAGGTCCTCATGCTCTCTAGCAAGTTGCAGCAAAGTTCTGATAGCCAAAAAGGGGCTACAAGAGACCCCGAATAAAACTCTATTTATTTCGAAGTCTTGAATAGGCTGGTTAGGATCAAACCTCCAAACTATTCTTTGAAAATTAGTTTGACTAGGGTCAACTAAAATCATCCTGTACATTTGACGGATGTCGCAACAAAAGCAAAATTTATGCAAACGATAAAGTAATAAAATTTTTTGTAAGTCCCTTTGTAAAGGGGGCCCAGTATAAACAGCGTTGTTGAGCGAGATTTTGCCAGGGGCGTGCATGCTCGCATCAAAAACCACCCTCAGGGGGGTGCTAGTAGAATCTTTTTTAAACACCGCATGGTGTGCAATATAAAAATGATTTGAAATTTCGGTCGGCAAAGGTGCAGAAACCGGTTGCATATGATTATTATCTAAATAATCTTGTAAAACAGAGCTGTAGGCAGCATAAAAATCAGGGTTTTGTAGCAATTTCTTCTCAAGGGAGAAAAAACGACGTACGGCAATGGATCGAGTGTCGCCAAAATCTGGAGCAGTAACTTTAAATGGTAAAGATACAATATATCTCCCCTCCTCATTTTTTGAGGTAGTTTTCAAAAAATAATTTTCGCAAAACTCATCTTCGGGGTCAATGGCCTTGACATTAGGTATGTCATCTATTTGCCAAAATCGTTGTAGATTTTTATCTAAATTGACAAAAGAATCGTTCATTGACGTAGTAAAAAATGTTTTAATTTGATTTGTAGTTGAAGGTGAAAGTGAAAGATTGCCCATTATTCCCCAACCAAAAATAGTATTAATGCAGACGGGGTTGTTGGGTCCCGTAGACAAACGACCATCTAGCAAAATGTAAGGGTACACATCGCCGCCCAACAATAAATCAATTTTATCGCTTTTATTAAAGCCTGGGTCAGCTAGTTCTAAGTTGGCGAGAAAAGGAAAACTTTTAATCGAAAATGAGGAATGAGGTAAATCACTACAAATTTTATCGAGTATTATCGCATCAAAATTAAAAACAAAATTATTATCACGCAAAGAGGATATATTGCAATTAATTCCAGATTTTGCCGAAGTTGTCATTCGATCTAAGCTTTGTAGAGTCATGGCGATATTAAATTTAGGAAGGCCCAAACTATCAGCACATGACTTAGATATAAATGAAGATTGAGCACCAGAGTCACAGATGGCGCGCACTGTGTGCCAATTTTGAAAAACATCCTGTATTTGTATTAAAGCGGTACAGAGAAGTACTTCGCGATCATTTAAAGACATACCAGTAACAATGGTGTTAGTGGTTCTATTAAATTCGGTAGCCACGGGGCTCCTCGGGGGTTGCACTGCAGAAGTAGAGGGGCTACTCGCAGAACTAGGTGTAGAATTAATAGGAAAAAAATGTAAGAGACTGTGATGAAATTGGCCACAATGTAAACATCTTTTTTCTGATTTGCATTGCTGGGGTAAATTATGCTTTGAGGCCAAACAGTTGACACACGCTTTATGTTGTTTAACAATCTCAAAACGTTGCTGGGGAGTTTTCGCCAAAAAATTAGGACATCTGTATATTATATGATCGCCACTTTTACAGAGAAAACAAAAATTTTGAGGGTTTGGAGTATTATTTAAGCCACTTTGGCCATTTGGAGACTGGGAGGCATTTTTGGAGGCTCTCTGAGTATTAGCAAACAAAGCAGATCGATTTTGAAACTTTGCTTGATTTTTCTGACTTGAAATTGACAAATCTTTATTTTTTAAGTAATCTTGAGTTTGTTGTATTTGTTCCAACGCAATGCAATGGCTAGAAACAAAAGCACGAATTTTATCATAAGAGGGGATCTCATTGGAGCAATAATTTTGCTCAAATGCCTTGCGCGTGGTTGGGTCCAACCTATCCAAGAGCATTTGTGCCATAATATAATCCCAAAACTCCGTTTTAAAACCCATGACTTTTAAAGCACTTAAGTTTTTCGAAAAACAATCAAGCAAATTCCTCAAATTCGTAGCATTCTCTTTAGTAAGAGGAGAGAAGCCTTCAATTGCCTTCCAGTGAAGGTAAGCTTGTAATCGTTTATTTGTATACCTATCCACCAAGGTGTGGTAGGCATTTAAATAATTTTCAGCAAGGATAGGAATGTCAGAAATGACATCCAGGGCAGGGCCCTTTAAATTAGAAAAAAGCAAATTGAATTTTTCAAAGTTTCCCAGCGACCTATTATTGTGCACGGTAGCATTAAAGGCTTGCAAAAAGGTTGGAAACTCCTTAAATTCCCCTTGAAAAAGAGGTATTTTTATCCTAGGCAGTAAACCATGCTGGTCTGTGGAGGCACAGGGACTGCCCATGGGATTTATCGTACTGCTCAAAAGCCCTCCATCTTCAAAGGGTAGTTCGAAAAGTTCGTAAAATATAGTGGAAATCTCGTCACAGCGTTTGCAAAAGTCCATAGACACTTTGGTTTCTACTACTAAGCGATCCTCATCAGAGGCTACCAACGTCAACAAAGTATTATGGTGCTTTTCAAAATCTTTTTTGATTTTTGACAATGTCCGAAATTTGACTTTAAAGCCGCTGTGATAGGCAGGGTCATTTTTTGCGAGGGTCGCGGATTCAATGATCAAATTTAGCTGTGAAATCGCACTATAGCGCAAGGCTTTAGCCTTTAAAATTTTATCCGAACTAGACATGATTTAAAAAAAAATATCCAAAAAATAATTGACAAAAATTAGGTAAACTGAAAAAAAAATCAAAATTTGGACACCCTGTATAAATATTAATGTCCTACGTTTAATTACAATAATCAAACTATAAGCGCACAAAAGTAAAGAAAATACCCGATGCAAACTAATGATAACAAAAAACTTGTGTATAAGTTTTTTTATCTTCGCCTCGCGAATTCAAATAAGTAGGTACCTACTATGTATTAAATTTAAAAATAAATGCCTACAAATCAAAAGCATTTAATTTGGTAAAACTATTTATCTGCCTTTACACGAAAACAAATTCTCAAGTTAAGAATTAAATTTCCTTCAAAATTTATTATGCACGCAAAAAATGGATACAATCATAGCCATTTGCAGACAGATATTATAATAGTAAATTAGAAATAGATATATTCATAGCAATTTTTACGCAAAAACGAATATAGTAAAGCATCCGCAATCGGATATAGTCATAGCAATTTGCAATAAGCAAAAATGAATATGGCAATTTGGAGATTTTTTTCGAGCAAATTGGATATAATTATAGCAATCCACAAATGTGAAGGCACAACGGCTAAAATAATAGCACTTTGCAGACACTATTTTAAACTATTTCCAGTGACAAACAAAAAAACACCCAAATTCCATACGGTTTTTTTTTTTACAAAAAAGAAACGAAAAAACTTGATTTATTCGAAACAAAAAAAAGCATAGTAGTTTACAGATTTTATCTGTGTTTGGTTTTTCGCATGAAAAGGCTAAATTTATTGGTAAAAATATTTAATTTTTACACAAAAAAAAATCGCAAAATGTATTTTAGAAACCTAGGGGTTTTCTAAAGTAGGCATGTAAGAAAAACAAGGGTTTTTCTTGCATTTGTTTTTACACAAAAAAAAATCGCAAAATGTATTTTAGAAACCTAGGGGTTTTCTAAAGTAGGCATGTAAGAAAAACAAGGGTTTTTCTTGCATTTGAAACCAGTAAAAAAGGCATTTAGGAAAAACAAGGGTTTTTCTTGCATTTGAAACCAGTAAAAAAAACTAACCTAAAAAGGCAAAAAAACGATTCCAGAGATCCGGCTCGAAGGACCAAAAATGGGGCTCCCTGGTGGTCCAGAAAGGAGATTTGTCTGGAATTTAACGGTGTCAGGCGTGGACTGTAATTTTAAGGGAATAAGGTCATAGGCTAAGCTGGTACAAGGGATTCTGAAATGGTCTAGTTTACCTTCTAGGTTAGTGTAGCAATAAACAAATGTATGTAAGGTAAAAATAATGCATTTTCACTTACCATTTTTATACAGGAAGCGGAACTCATGGGAGGACACGCTGTTTAACCGTATTTTTTGCACCCACATTCATGTGGTAGGAGAGTCGCTAACACGCGTGTATGCTCGTTCGAAGGCGAAACGGTTGTCTCTGTATGCTGCAGCAAATATCGCTACTGCGTTCATTCTCCCACATGGCGCCCAGTGGCGTCGTTAATCCATAGGCGTAGGAGAAAAGGAATAAGTAGGAAGGAATGAGATTACGAAGGTCCATATTAAAGGAACTAGGAACCTTAGTAATTCAAAATGCATTTTATGTAAAGTAAATTAATTATAGCAAATTGTAATATTTGCCTCTAAAACCGCGGGAGTTTCAAATGCAAATAACCCAGTAATTTTAAGTACTTAATTAGTTAATTAATACTAAATAAACAAAAAATAGAAAATGCTCTAGTGAATCACCAAATAGCCTAATTCGAACCAATTTGGTAAATTATAGTAAAAAGAACATATTTACAAAAAGGAAGGCGGGACGAACCAGCAGCAAACAGAGTTGGGCAGATTACGTGAAAAAAGTGGTCGAGTATAACTACTTAACTACTTTCTCAAAATAGTAGTTAAATTACTAACTACTAGTAGTTAGTAGTTAATAATTTAACTACTTTTTTACTACAAGCCATATGTAGGCATCTCAAAAAGTACTTTAAAAAGTAGTTAAGTACACGGTTTTAACAACTTTTAGTAATCAAAATCCGCAAAAGTAGTTAAGACTACTAAAAGTAGTTTTCAATTACTAAAAGTAGTTAAAAATAAGTAGTTAACTACTTTTTGAAGTTCTTTTTGCGATTGTTTTATGCAGAATAAGAATAATTGAGTATAACTACTAGGAGAAAAAAATAATCAGAGTACAACTACTTTTACGGCAAAATTATTACTTTTGCTGTTAACTACTGCCCAACTCTGGCTGCCAAGTTCATGAACCCTTTGAAATATAATTATAGTGAGTTTTGGACAATTGTTTAAAGTTGTGTGCTGTAGAACTTAATTGATTCCCAGAGGTTTGTTTGTAAAAAATGTAAACTTCGTTACATGAGCATTCTGGCGTATACCTCCAGAAACTTTTTAAATCAAATTAGTTCCAAATCGGACTAAAAACCGAAATTTTGCCGGCTTCAGCCAGCCAGGCCAGTTCCTGTGGAAATAATTAAATTTTAAAATATATACCACCCCAGGTAAAGCCGCTTTTCAAAACACAAAGCGATGTAGCACTAATTGATTTAGGAGGGAGGGACTACACATATTTTACTATCACTAAACTACTTAGAAGTTTAATCGGTCTTTTTGGGTTTAATGGCCATAATACTCAATCAGTTATCCCGATATATGAAAATTGAAGGGCTTGGTGGAAGATAGTTCAGGCCCTACGTGGTCCGATACTGCGTTTAATGATAGTAGCAACACACTTGATATGGATAGACATAAGACTCGCCCGAACATTTTACGAAATGGAACCAACCCCTCAACCCTGGTGGTTTCACCCCCTTAAACGTGCTTTTTGATAGTTTTTTGCTAATAACTCGAAAACAGTCTGCTTTTCCAAAAATCTTCTAGAGATCATTTTTTAAGCGAATACAATTTCCTTTTCAACGATGTACCTTAGTACCCTCTGACGGCAGTGGTGCACGTTCCATTAGCGTACGAAAAAAGGGTAAAATTTTTAAAATATTTTTTTATACATTTTTACATTTTTAAAATTTTAGTTTTTGTATTTTCTTGTGGTATTTTTATCCAGGTTAAATTTAGTCCAAAAACTTAAAATATAAAAATTTGCCTATTGTGCGCCTATGGAACGTGTGCCGCTGCTTCCAGGGGGGGGGGGCACAAACTTTGCTGGATAGAAAATTTTATCTGCTCCAATAATTATATGATTTTTACAAAAATTGATTCTTTTCGGATTATTAATCAAAAGTTTCGAAAAAAAACATTTACGGTGAGGAACCCCATCCCCCCTTAAAAGTCGGCGGATGGTTTCCCCTAGTTATATTTTCGGGAGAGTATACTGTATATTCATAAAATCTATATGTTTGTGGCGGATTCATTTTACAAACACAACTTTTTCTGGGTATTACGCCACTAGTAAGGAAAAATTATTTTAAAAAATTATAAAAAACCACTGCGTTTCTCCTAGAAAAATAAAAATCACTAATTTGTTAGTGGCTTTCTATAAAAATAAATAGTTGCCTAGTAAAACCTAAACCACTTATCTTTTAATTGAATTTGAATACGCTACGTTTCGATTGCCAATCTACAATCGTTTTCAAGCTTTTTATTTATATTTTCTCTCAAAATCTTAAATGTTTCTTGTTCAAATATATTTTTTATTATTATATCGTTGACAAATTGTCAATATTCTGAAGTTTATCAAAAACAATTGACCAATCTAAACAAAACACAAGGTAACATGATACTATTTCAAGACATTATGTCAGTCAATGTTGTTTTCAAATTTGAAAATAAACAGAACAGGGTGACTCATTAAAACTAGAATCAATAAGGTCTCTTTTTTATAACCATTTAGAAATTTTTACAAAATTATGATCATTGTGGGATTATATTACTATTATATCAAAATCTATTTAAAAAACAGTAATCAGAATTTCATTATAGTATTAATTAATTTTGAAAAAACCTTTTTGCAAATCTTGTCTGAGAATAGGAAGCCAAGCTTTACTTATATCTATAGAAATACTTGAAAGACAGTTATCTTCATTTAAATAAATACATGCTGATTCTTTTAATTTTCTTTTAATGTCATTAGATTCTTTTTGTAAAATTATTGTTTCTCCCCATTTAATTCTATGATTACTCTCAAAAGAATGCTGACAAACTCTGGATTTCTCGTAATCACCCCTTCTCAAATTATATTTATGATCATTAACTCTTACTTCAAGTGGCCTAGAAGTTTCACCTATATAAATTTTACCACATTCACAAGGTATTTTATAAATTACATTTTTTGAATTCTGCTCTTCATTTATTGGTTTTGTTTTTGTTAGAATAGATCTAAGTTTATTTTCTGTCTTAAAAACTGTTTTTATATTATAATTATTTGCTATTCTCCTAATTTTGTCTGATATACAATTTGTCAACGATATAATAATAAAAAATATATTTGAACAAGAAACATTTAAGATTTTGAGAGAAAATATAAATAAAAAGCTTGAAAACGATTGTAGATTGGCAATCGAGACGTAGCGTATTCAAATTCAATTAAAAGATAAGTGGTTTAGGTTTTACTAGGCAACTATTTATTTTTATAGAAAGCCACTAACAAATTAGTGATTTTTATTTTTCTAGGAGAAACGCAGTGGTTTTTTATAATTTTTTAAAATAATTTTTCCTTACTAGTGGCGTAATACCCAGAAAAAGTTGTGTTTGTATACTGTATATTCATACCAAGTGTGCTGCTTCTCTCATTAAACGGAGTGTGTGTATTAGTACTGTTCCAACATGGTTGTCTTAAATGAAGATTCAATTGTATACCAAATTTGACCATTTTTGGTGCGTCTATGCTAGATCTACCGCTGCCTTGAGGGATAAGTGATATAAATCGTTGGAAAGGAAATTTCTTCAGCTTTAAAAATAAGTTTTAAAACCAGACATTTGCCACAGGAAAATTTAGGAAAATTAAAAATAGAAAAGTTTTTTCCACACCTTTCAAGTTAAGAGTTAAAAGTTTGCAAATAATTGGGAAAATACTGTAAGAGAGCACTCTTGAGGGGGTGAGAGGGGGGATAACCCTCACCCCCACTATAAAGAAGGTCAACTAGAAAATGTAAATTTTAAGTTAGTACTAACCAAAAATGATTTTTTACTCACTCTCAGTATTATTTACTGAGTTACAAAAATGTATGTTCAACATTTTTGTTTGATTTAAGGATTTTTACAAACACATTTATTTTTATTTCAAAGCGGTTATTAAAAAAAAATATGTCTAGTTTAATAAATATTTAACTGTAAACAATGGGCTTTTAACCAAAAATATTTTCTTCGTACGCTAATGGAACGTGCACAACTGCCGTCAGAGGGTACCAAGGTACACCGTTGAAGATCTTTGGAAAAGTTGACTGCTTTCGAGTTATTAGCAAAAAACTATCACAAAGCACGTTTAAGGCGGGAACCACCCCCCTGCCAGGGTTGGGGGGTCGTTCCCTTGCGTGAAATGTTCGGACGAGTCTTATGTCTATTCATACCAAGTGTGTTGCTTTTATCATTAAACGCAGCATGTTGCTTGAATCTCGGATGTAGGACCTGAACTAAGAGGGTAACAAACCACAATTCGTAAAATCTCGGGATTATACAAAGGAGCAGGCACACCTTAAATGGCAGTGGCGTATATACAAAAAAGTTTCGGGGGTGGCCCCAGACAGTTTCGGGGGGGAGGCCCGAGAACTCATGAGGCTGTATTTTATGCTATTTTAGGTTTATATTCATGAAATATGTGGAAAATATCTAAAAAAATCTTCGCTTCGGGGGGGGGGGGAGCCGGGAACCCCCCTTATATACGCCACTGTTAAATGGGATTGATAAGTGCTTACCACTCATATTAGGTACAAGCACAAAAAATTGCTTATTTATTTACAGCCGAAAAATCGTAAAAAACGAGCGTCAATAATCGTCCTGAAGGAGATAAATACTGTCAATAATGAAATAAGTTTTGATATTTAGTTTATATAAAAACAAGTAGTATTTGGCAAAAAAACGTTAACGTTAACGAATCCATGGGTCTTAGTTGGTTAAAATCTAGCAGTATTCAGATGAAAGTTCAGATAAGGAAATATGAGAGAATTGATCTTCCTCATGAAGGAGAGTTTGTTTGATGGTTAGTGTTCCTCACGGTTCTATGTGCCCAGGTCCGAATAATGCCGCACTGTTTCGTAGTCGCACCGTGTTACAGGAAATTATGTAAAGTGGCGTTTTCTTCTCCACCCCACAGAACCTGCAACCACATGTAGGAAGGTTATTCCTCTTTAGTTTTAGGAGCTGCTATGTTCTATGTCTGACTTATTTAGAAAGGATTTAGAGTGTTGTGGTCCCGGTTTTTTGCGTCAGTGCTGCAACTTCTTTTTTGATAATCCACTCTCCTGTTTATTTAGCAATTGTGGCTATAGGTAAGTTAAAACAGTGTTCCAGTCCTATCAGCGCGGATTTTTCTTCTGCCCTGGCTAGTCTGTCTGGTTTCTCATTGGCTTTAAACCCGTATGGTTTAGTACACATAGATAAGCTTTATCCTGTTTTTGAACATTGTGCGAGCTTAACACGTCTAAGTCTAATCCTAATGTTCAACAGGGGGTAAGAGCTAAACATCTCAAGAACTCTAATTAAGTCAAGGAATAACACTCTTTTTTTATTTATTTTTTTTTATATTGGATATGACTTAATACTTCCATGGAGTTTTGTAAATAATAAATCATATCTAATAATTAAAACATTACAATAGAACTAAGACGTACTGTATTGAACGGAAAATGAGATGAGAAAAAAATATGAAAGTTAAGTCTAGCTTAAATAACAATAATTATCGAAAAGCATCTTAAATGCACTGGAAAAGAAATACCTAGACCCCGAGAAATCGCTCAAAAGGACATAAAACGAAGTTCTTTGAACTTTGTACGCTACTAACTTTTTAATGATTTTCCAGTAACTGTAACTTGATACAAAGTCAATTTCAAAGGAAGTCGAAACACGTCCAATGACGAATTCACAGTCGAATAGTTCGAACGATTAAAGTAGCGAAACAACAAAAGAAAAAATATAGCGGACTTCTTCGGATTACAACCCCGGATCACCATTTGGTGATCCGTGTTACAACTATAAAACATGGTTAAAAGCTATAGGATTCATAGACTACTTACTTTGCTAAATGTGTTTAAGAGAGAAGTAAAAAAGAGAAAAATATATTTTGGGCGGTGTCTTGAAATATTTTTTGCTGTTTTGGACCCGTATTCGGGCTGGTAGTAGGAATGAAGGGGAATACATCGTAACCTCTCGTCTTCACAAAGTTTTTCCTCATTCAGTTGTGTGCAGCGAAACAGGTGAGAAGTGGGTATTTGTTTTTCACGCAATATCTAGCTCAAGTCAAGCCGCGTATTGCATTTCGCGTTCAGGAAAAAGTACACATGGTTCAATCGTATTCCAAAACAATGTATGAAGAAACATGGTAAATGCTTCATGGTATAGAAGAACTTCACCGACATTTAAATATGGAACTATTCATGATACAATCAAAAGATTTGAAAGGAGTCACAAAGAAAGGATCTATAAGCATGTTATCGTTGAAGCAATACAACTTCTTGATAATAATCACCTAATCGAAGACTAGACGAGTAAAATCATTTTAACTAGTGGGTTTGACAGATCTGTAAAAATTGATTATAATTAATCAGAATAAATATATTAACTTAAAAACTTTTACTACATAGAATATTAGAGCTAATATGTGTACAATACATAATAGGAATAGTAGTAAACACCCAATTATACCTTAATGACTCGGAACATTTTGACCCTTGTATTTAATTTGCTATGTAAAAAAGACTCACGATATTTCGAAATTACTTTACATATCCAGGGAGTAACATTAAAAAGGATCCATCTGGATTTTCTCAAAAACTATTAGAAAATTTGAAAAACGTCAAAACACGACAATTTTGTTTGCCCGGGGACAAACAAAAATTAATTTAGAATTTTATATTTTTCTGATTAAATTTTTATTTTATCGGGCCAGGTTAAATTTGAAAATTTGAAGGCAAATATCTAAAAAACTAATCGATAGATTTTTTAGAATTTAACACAACTGAATAGCAAATTGAAGAACGTGGGAAAAACTTGGGCAAAAACTTATTTCTGGATCAAATCCGTTGACAAGCTATCACTATATTTAATTTATGAGAATGTACTGCTAAGGACAAGTCTTAACTTATAAAGCGACTTGTATTGTTACTTTTAAAAGACTTGAAATATTGAAAGTAAGTGCTATTTTTGTAGAAACCATCATTTTTTTTGTTGTCACAAAGCGAGCTTTATCAGGTCTCGTTTTAAAAGCACTTTAGCAGTAATCTTTAATAAGCCAAGGCGTCAGGAAATTTAAAATTTTCTAGCTTCGCACCTTTTTGATTTTAAAAGCAGGCAATTTCTGTATTACGTTTACGAATAACAAAATTCATTTCCCAGAATCGTTGATGTTTCTTTTTTTTAAATAAAAAGTAGAAGCTAATAAAAATAGTTAAAAGCTGCAACAAGCATGAATGTTTGAAAGCTAATTGGTTTTGGAAACATAAAGTACGTTTATCTGCGGTGTTGAATTATATTTATATAACGCACGTTCCACAGTTGATATTGCAACAAATACTCGTATAAATATTCGCAGTACCCAGTACTCTTACATTGTTTTGAATCTAAATATGGTCAAGAAATAAATAAATAGTGTGAACTTAAAATGAGTAACTTACCTCAACTATTTTCTTTCTGGATTTAAGCTCAGGATCATCTTCTAGACTCTTAGATATAAGTTGCTTTATCTTATGAAAAATACTATTCCTAAATTTACTGAGATATGTTTCATGGTCGGTATCGTTTTGATCTATATTGCCGTCCTTCCAAGGGACACTAAAACAAGTAAAAACGGGTTTTTAAACCATGGAGGGTATTTTCAAAGCCATTCAAGGCCAAAAATCAACTAAACATTTTTGTACACTAAATCATTAAAAGTATATTCATCCAAGCTAGCCTTTTTATTTCAAAGGCTGTTTCCAACTTAAAAAATGTATTATTATACTATGGAGACTTTCGTAAATACTGCAAAAGCTAAGACAAGAAATTTAAAAGAAAATAAACCCAAAATAATGATCATAGAATATATTAAGAAAATAGGAGCTTCGTTGATTTATGTTTGAAGATTTATTTCTATGACAAAGGTAAAAATACTGGTCTGACAATAAAAATTGCTGACTGTGCAAAAATAATATTTTCCCGTCGCAATAAACGGCCGCCTTCAAGCTTTCCCTGTGAGGATTTTCTTAAAATAAATTTGTATCGCCAGAACATCCAACTTCAAACAAAAAATTTCAGTAAAACTCTTGTATATACAAAAACTGACTTCCTTCTGCCTATGCCGAGACTACCATTTTGCCACCGGTGGACTTCTAGATCTTCTTAATTTATAATGTGTACTGTAATACCAAAATGGCACATTTCCAGACAGTGTGACGGATGACTGTTATTAAATTTTGAATTACCGATTTTTTTAAATAACACCACAGTTTTTAAAGTGGTATAAACGTTGTTACAAAGTACATCATACAGAGCTATTACCCAAATCACTTTCATACAAATTTTAGAGAATGACATCACGCAATGTAGGTAGGGCTGTTCCTGAATGTTTGGTGATAAAAAATGATAAAATGCTTTTTTTGTGGAAAATTTAGGCATAAAAGAGACGTTATAGTATGACGACGTTCAGGGTGGCACTTTTCTTATGACGAGGATGGCGTATTAAGTGGATTTTGTAATAGGATCGATCAGCAAAGTTAATATGAAGGGACTTTTTAACGTGCAGTATTTTCAAGTAGGTATATTGCGAAAATATATTATGGCAGGGCTTAGCAATAATCCGGAAAATCTTTATTATTTTTTAAAAATATTTTGATAAAAGCTCTAACCTCTCTTCTGATCATATAAATTCTAATATTAATAAACAATGTCCCCAGATTAATGTTTAATAATGTTTCTGATATAATTAAATCATTATATGAGCGCAAATGTACTGGACCAAATAATATACCCATTGTTTGTATTTAAAAAAAATGCAGAACGTTCCTACTAAAGCTTTTAATGATAATTTTCAACCAGTCTTTGTTTGAGTGCTGCTTTCCAGAGGTTTGAAAGTCCTCAGATATTATACCCATATTTGAAAGTGGGGATAATTATGATGTTCGGAACTACAGACCAATTAGCAAGTTGTGTGTATTTGGTAAAATATTTTAAAAAATTATATACAATGTCAGATTCGAAAGAGTAAAGACATTATTATATAAGAGCAAAATGGCTTTTATGCACACAGATCTATAAAGACAAATCTAGTTTCAATCGTAGATTATATATCTGAGTCCATGGACAGCAGGCAGCAGAGAAATATCCGGAAGCCGTCCCTAATTGGACATCCAGTATATACATCATTAGAAATACTTACTGAAAACACAGTCTATTTTCCTCAGGTATCGTGCATTTGACATGACATCGAAAAAGGTTGAGCTGAGATGTGCAATATTGATTTAGAGCGTCTGAAAATCCTGTATTTTCCTAAAAATAAATTTTATATTAGTATCTATATATACATACCTTCTAATAATTTATGAGAGTGAACCGGAATTTTCTATTTACCGCGCCATAGAGAAAGGGAGTCGCGTGACATCTCAATGTATCTTAGGTAGATAGATAGAAGAAGATAGAATTAAAATTTCGGGCTTCCATTGTCTTTATTTATTTTAAACACGACGTTTCGGTTAGTAAGTATCTCTAACCGTTTTCAAGTGTAAACCAAACAATCTAGTCTCTAGGCTACAACTTATACTACTTGGTGTGCAGTCAGGTGTGACGGCCCGCCCCCTTTTTAATCATAAGACGCCTGTTTAATTTAAGAAGTGGTTTCCATATGTTTGGTATGTCCGTGCTTAACTGAAAAGTTCATTATTCTGCATTATAAACTTAGCTTCAATAAACTTTCATTTTCGCCAATGCGACTACTTATCCAAAACTTTAGCTTCTGACCACTGAATCCTCTGATCATTTGACCATGCATGATCCGCTAAACCGGATTTTTCAATATCCTTTAATTGGGTACTTTTTAGATGTTCATTTACTCTAACCTGAAAAGGGCGTTTCGTTTCACCTACATACGATTTACCACACTCACACGGGATTTGGTAAAAACATTCCTTATTATTTGAGGGATTTTCTGGTTTTGTTTTAGTTACAAAACTTGGCTATTCGTATAATGTCTTCTGAAATTGCTTGAAAATATGGAATGTTAATAACACCCAACGGATTATTATTTTGAGAATTTGCTACATTTGGTTTGCTTTTAATTTTAGAGATCGTTGAGCATATTAATTTTCTTTCTGAAGAACCGTTCAGTTGTAAGTCCTTTTTAATTTTGTTAATTTTTGTGGTTAATTCTTCATTATTACTACAAATATTTATGGCTCTTTAATATAAACTTTTTATACTCCTTGTTTTGTAGCAACAGAATAAATTAGACTTAAAATTTAGGTACTGTTCCGTGTGTATAGGATTCCTATATATAGTGGTTTAAATGTTACTGTCTAATCGTTTGACAAGAATATCCAAAATAGTTTCAAATAAAGAGTTAGGTAGGGGTCAAGAGGAGGGGGAAGTCGTATGGGCGCGGCCGTGTAAATCAGCTGTTGGTAGCATCATGTCACGAAGTGCAAATAATGCAGTTGTGCAGGTCTGTGAAGTATCTGTCAAGTGAAATTTTGTGGTTTGTTCAGATTACTCATTTAATAAATTCTAAATCAAATAACTCGAAAACTAGTAGTTTGATATAAAAAATCAAATCAGTTCTGCATAAAAAATTAAAAGACCTATTCAGGGAGGTATCACTCGACCCACTTTCCCTATTCAAAATCAAGGGGTGAGACGCGCCCCCCTTAGGGGCTGATAGATAGAGATGTGTCAAAATTCTGAAAAAGTGTCCTTCTCGCTAACAAAATCGACATGTCTCGGCATTTTTTGAAATTTTAACAGTTCTGGAGAAATCCCGGGTGGAACTTTTTAAATGGGACATCATGTATAGAAAAATAAGACGATGTAATATGTATTCTAACGATTTTTTAATAGGGACTTATTGCAATAAAGCCGCATTGTAAGTGCCAGACAGTATTTTGACAGTTTCACGTTGCAAGATCAGCTGTGATCTTTCAATATAAGAACCGGAATATTACTGCCTTCCTTCATTAAAGGAGAATGAATGACATATTTTTAAACTCGACTGTAGTATATCAATTTTAAAATATCAGTTTTAAATGTAAAACTGTCAGAATAGTGCCCGGCATGTATTAATAAAAATTTTCAAACAAAATTTCGGTTTATATTTGGTTTACACTCGTAGTTTAAACGTATAAATAGTATAATTGACCATATTTGATTTCTTACCTTATAAAAATTAATAACGTCAGAAGAATTTTGTGCTTCGAACT
Organism: Aspidapion aeneum; assembly: GCA_963576565.1. Lineage (NCBI taxonomy): Eukaryota > Metazoa > Arthropoda > Insecta > Coleoptera > Brentidae > Aspidapion > Aspidapion aeneum. The sequence goes on from OY755048.1 coordinate 22,141,188, forward strand.
CTCTAATCACCGACACAACATGGTGAGCTGTGCCTGGTGCCAGTCCTAAAAATATAAATAAAACAATTTTTTGATTTTTATTTTTTTGTTTTTTATAAAACTCAAAAAAAATTAAAATTTTTTGAAATAAAAATATTAACTTTTACCTTTCATTTAAATTTTAAACCCGAAAATGCCCAAGTTTTGGTAGCAGTTTTTTGGTTGAAACATTACCATGGAACAGTTAAAAAAATGTAATATATAATTTAAATCAGATTACATTTCGTCTGTACTATTACACCGCGCTACAAAATAAGAAAAAGTTCTTGTTGCAAAAAAATACAATTGAATTTTTATTCAATGCTACCTACTGATTCTGTAACTACCATTGGTTTGTTCAAGTTGGCTCACTTTTGTGTAAAAAAAATTAAAAAACGATTTTTCTTTTTCACCGTGTTTTTCGTAAAAAAATGTCCTATAACTTTAAAACTATAGGCAGCTAATTATAAAAATTTGGCAAAATAATAAAGTATTACCTGGAGAGTTTTTGTGCAAATAAATGGTATATATAAATAAGCGCGCTTGATTAGAATACGTTTCGAGACCGAAAAAAAACGATTTTTCAGAAAAAAATTAATTTAATAAAAACCGCTTAGTAACGTGGCTTGTCGTCATACCATTAAATTCCTTGGAGAAGTAGCCAAAAAATATGTCAAATACATTTTATCGTAAAATCATCAGGTTGTTACCAACGCAGATGGGACATTCATATAATGGCAGACTACTGCTGGGGGTTGCAACGGGACTGTCCTGATCAACAACAACAAAGACAGTCTTCAAAGAAAAGTTTTCTGTTTTAAATTAACAAAAATGCCATTTAAAAAGAGTTGTCGTATTAATTTCACAGACAATCCATTTTTATTTTTGATCAACTTTAAACCAAATTTACTTCCATAATTGTGAACATCTGAAAAAAGTGTATAGGACATTTTTTGTAGCTAATTTATTACTTGATACAACTGTCAACCCAAATTTTCTTCTTAGCTATTCGTTTTGTTGTATTGGCTTGTTTTCAAATTTATCAATTTTTAGCAGTTTTTTGGCCATATATTCGTAACACGGCTACGGATCGTTTTTATATTTCGCTGTAAGATACAGCTAATGATCCCTCCATTTTATCCCAATTTCGAGTTGTATACCTTTCGATGCTTTCAAAATATAATTTTTTTATATGAATTTTACAAAAAAACAGTTTTTATTTTTTTTTCCAACAAAAGTGAGCCAACTTAGATAAATCAAAGGTGGTTATGGAATCAGGGTATCCTGGAGAATAATAATCCACAAAAAATATTCTTGCAACATTTTACCTTTTGAGCGGTGTTATTGATCACTTTTTCGCATTTCCTGGCAAATTTTTTCATAGTGATTTTTATTTTTTAACACCATCAAAAAATATTTTAACGAAAAAAATGACCACTGTTTTTTTTTAAACCACTTGGACATTTTGAAGTTGGACATTTTCGGGTAAAAATGGGGCACCTTTTTAGATTTAAAATCAAAATTAAATGTAAAAAATTAATATTTTGATATAAAAAAATTACGTGTTAAGGTCATAAAAAGATAAGTTTTTACCAAACTTCGTAAGAAACTAAATAAAGTTTTGGGAGACAAAAATCAAAAACCAAAAAAGCGGAATTTCGATTTTTCTTAAATATTTTGGATTATGTACAAAAATAATTCCTTTAAAAGTTGTAGACCTTTTTATTACTTTTGTATTTAACTTAGTTGCGCAAAAACCGTTAAAAACCATTATCTACCTCTAAAAGTTGAACCCAGTTTACCCTAATAACTCGGAACGAGTCTAATTTATTTTGTCTGTTGGTTGCGATATATTTTCTTTAATTTTGAAGAGTTTTCATGCTGTTTATTTTTAAATTTGGTAAAAATTAGTTATACATGATATAACAGCGTAATCAAAAATCGTGTATTATAGATTGAAGCATAACCTAATAGTTCAGGCAAGATTCGGGAAAATCCACTTTCTAGAAGCATTTTATATTACTTTTTGGCAAATGGGCAATTCCCCCTATTTTGACCCCGCTGAATCCGAATATCCATGTTGCCAACTCGAAATATTGGGGCTGAGATATTCAAGATGGCGGCCAAAATGGCGGCGGAATTTTAAATTGCTGCTGGAAAGCCCAAATTGTCACAGGTGTACATTCAAAATATATATTTGTATAATTAAAAAATAACATATTATTTTTTTTTTATAGCTGCACAAACCTCCAAAAACTCCCCCAGACCCCCCGAAATCTAAAAGTTTGAGGCTTTTTCAAATTTTCTTAAAAACTAACTTTGACTCATAGCAAACTCTCCAGCGACGTCCGTCAATGGGGGTGATTTCAACAAATCATTAAAAAAAACATGTTTTTCATACGTTTCATTCAATTTTCTTAAAAACCAAGCTTTTTATCAAAAAATGTGTTCTATACTTCGTCATAGCCAATAAAATTTCCTTTTAAACGATGTATAACAAAGTGGAAGTTATTTTATAATTACCGCTCCAGTGGTTAAGATCAATCCAAACTAATCAATTTTGTGTCTTATTAGCTTTTCGGTGGATAATAAAGAGCGGCGGATAAAAGGTCGAAAGTACAAAAGGTCGAAAAAATAAAGTCGAAAGTACAAAAGGTCGAAAATACAAAAGGTCGAAAGTAGAAAAGGTCGAAAGTACAAAAGATCAAAAAACAAAAGGTCGAAAGTTCAAAAGGTCGAAAGTACAAAAGGTCGAAAGTACAAAAGATTGAAAGTACAAAAGATCGAAAGTACGGCCGCGGGTCCACATCGACTGGACAGGTCAATTCGACTTGATACGGTAAATTTGTATTTTTAATATTTTGTTTTGTCGATTTTTTTTTCGACCTTTTGTACTTTCGACCTTTTATGTCTTCGGCGGCGGGCCCGATAATAAAATGTCCTTTTAAACAGTGTGTCACAAAATGTGACCCATAGTATAGAAAACTCTCCAGGGGCGTCTGTAAATTGCAAAAATTACCAAAAAATATTATTTTTGTTACGGGTTTCATTCAATTTACGAATCTTTTTGAAGTATTTATCATAACAGTAACCTCACTTTGTAATATATCATTTAAAAAGAAATTGTCTTATCCTCAATAAAGAATAAAGGCACATTTTTTTTTCTGAAAATCTTAGAAAAGATATTTAAATATGCAAGAGAAACTGATTATTTTAGTTATTTTTGAAGCCTTAAATATGACAACAACCCGACATTTTAATTAGTTAGAAAATATATTTAAATATGCAAGAGAAACTGATTATTTCAGTTATTTTTGAAAATAAGTTTATATTAGTACGCCCCTGAAGCCTTAAATATGGAAACAACCCGACATTTTAATAAAGTTTTTAAAAAAAATGTTATGTTCTACAATAAAGTATACTACAAATTTTTTCCTAAAAAGTGTAGTTTTTGAGAAAATTTTGAAAAACCTATAATAAACATGTTTTTTCTAAATAATCCCAATTTACGTACGCCACTGAAGAGCTACTTGCTTATCCTAACCTTATTGACCAATACATCGTTGGACAGGGAATTTTATTCTCCACAAAAAACTGTTCTTTGCAATTTTTGATAAAAGGGTTAGTTTTCGAGAAAATGGCATAAAACTGAAAAAATACAGGTTTTTGGGGGTTTGGGGGGATTTTCTCCGTCCCTGTCGATTTTTCGAGTTGGCAACAGAGATATTCGGATTCAGCGGGGTCAAATTATGGGGAAATGGTCTGTTGCCAAAAAGTAATATGATTTGCTTCTAGACCGAAAACGGAAAGCGTTTTAAAATAATATGCTCTGACTATAACCCCTGTACATAAAAAATAACCAGCTCGTCCCGCTCCTGCGAACCTCCTTTAATTTCAATTACATTCACTATTCTTTTATCTTTTGAATTTGGGCCCTATTAGGTAACATAACCATTTACCGTCATCGTCAGATGTAAAATCGTATCGCAATTTCGGCCTACAATAGGGGCTTTAATTTAGTATCAAAGCACAGTTACGAAGTGTAAGTCAACATGGCGCATGTCATCTGTTAAAAAATGCCCCTTTATGAATAGAAAGTATGTACCAAATTTCACAAAAATCGCTAATAAAGTATTACCATTATTTGTTAAAACAGGTGATTTTTTTTAATGGTGGGTGTGCTTTCGGGCTGTTCTGCCGTCGTCCTTGAAAATTCGTTCTCGACGTTTCGCCATCTCGAGTGGATGGCATCTTCAGGAGATGTTGAGTTTGTGGGCTTCTCGAGGACTGGTGGTTAGTGTGTCGCGGGCGCAGGTTATATACGCTGTGGTGGGCGGGGCGTATTTCAGAGCTGGTCCGTGATTGGTCACTTTCCTGAGATTCAGTTTTGTAGTTGTAAGCGAGCCGTTTAGTGTTTTTAAGAATCGGTACCCATGTTCTGTTAATTTTAAGGGTTTCTTCAGATGTGTTGAAGTTCTGCTGGTGTTTATGAATTTCGATTGCTTCTCTATAGAGTCTTGGATAGTATGACGAGGTGGAGCAGAGAACCTGTGTGTCTTCGAATTTTATTCGGTGGTCTTCATTGTTTAGTGTGTGGTGTGCAACTGTGGATTTTTCCGTTTGTCCGAGTCGACAGTTGGCTTTGTGTGCTCGGCTTTGGTCGTATACATTTATCTACGTCGCTTTGAGTGTATCACGGTATGTCCTAGTCGTCCCTCTTTCCTCGTTATTAGTACGTCAAGAAATGCCAATTCTCTGTTGTTCTCTGTTTCCATTGTGAATTGTATACTGGGGAGTATGTTGTTAATGTGGTTGAGAAATTCATTGAGGCTGTCTCTACCATAAGGCCAAACGACAAAAGTTTCATCTACATATCGAAACCAGACTTTGGGTTTATGAGGGACGGTATCCAACGCCTTCTGTTCTAGTTTTTTCATGAAAAAGTTCGCAGTCACTGGTGATAAAGGGCTACCAGTTGATACTCCATCGATCTGTTCATAAATTTGTTCATTGAAGGTGAAATATGACGTCGTTAGGCAGATTCAACATCTCCTGAAAATGCCATCCGCTCGAGATGGCGAAACGTCGAACACGAATTTTCAACGACGACGGCTGAACAGCCCGAAGGCACACCCACCATTGGACGATGGCCGCGAAAGCCTTTCACAATTTGATTTTTTTTAAGACGTTTAGGATATAATAATTGAATAATACCCTGAATACGAAAGCATATCATGCGGTCCGAGTTACGGCGAACACAGGAAGGAATAAGTCGAATTTACTATCGGCGGCCCAGTGCGACCGCCGGCGCCGTGAATCGATGCTGCTTCTTACTGCACGCGCTGGCTATCTTATTATTTACCTAGGTAGGTATTTATTTTATTATCGTTGTTGTTTTATTTCTGTACCTCGGACCGCAGTGTTCATTTCCCTCAAATGCAATGAAATGAATTTGACATGCAGTGATGGCAAAATTTTTTTAGTTAAGTGATTTCAGTTCAAGTTAGGTTTGATCAAGTTAGATTAAGTAAGTTCTGGTTTAGTTCTAGTTTAGGTCAGGTCAGGTATATTTTCAGGTTTGATATGATAAAAAAACAAATCAAACCCTAAAATTGACCTGATATGGCCCAAACTAGATCAAACTTAACCTTGCCTAATCTTAATCTGATCTGACATAACCAGAGAAATAAACAGACACCCGTTGAAATTCTTTGTCTCCTGAAAAACTTGTGGCAACAGCCTGTTTTTAAGGATGCTAACACCCCAATAGTTCAGCCAAGATTCGGGAAAATCCACTTTCTAGAAGCATTTTATATTACTTTTTGACAAATGGGCAATTCCCCCTATTTTGACCCCGCTGAATCCGAATATCCCTGTTGCCAACTCAAAATATTGACAGGGACTGAGATATTCAAGATGGCGGCCAAAATGGCGGCGGAATTTTAAATTGCCGCTGGAAAGCCCAAATTGTCACAGGTGTACATTCAAAATATATATTTGTATAATTAAAAAATAATAACATATTATTTTTTTTAATGGCTGCAAAAACCTCCAAAAATCCCCCCCAAACCCCCAAAATCTGAAAGTTTGAGGTTTTTTCAAATTTTCTTAAAAACTAAGCTTCTAAGAGAAAAATGTATAATATACTTTATTGTAGACAATAAAATTCCCTTTTCAACATGGTATAACTTAATAAAGTTAGACTAATAACAAGCTCTCCAGCGGCATCCGTTAATTGAAGTAATTAAAAAAAGTTGAAAAAATACCTATATTTTTTCCAAGATTTATTTAATTTTTTTTTAAACTAATATCTACAGAAAACCATGTATTACATTTTGGTATGCTTAATAAAATTTCCTTCAAAATGATGTATAACGTGATTAAATCGGTTTTATAAATAAAACTTCAGGGGCATCCGTAAATTAAATTAATTTTGAAAAAACAGAAAATAAACCATTTTTGTTAAAAGTTTTATCTAATTTTCTCAAAAACTAAGTTTAACGTGAAAAAACTTGTTCTACACTTTTTTGTAGACAGGGAAATTCCCTTTTTAAAAATGTGAAACTCGGTGGGGTTTAACTTATAGCAAACTCTCCAGCGACGTCCGTCAATGGGGGTGATTTCAACAAATCATTAAAAAAAACATGTTTTTCATACGTTTTATTCAATTTTCTTAAAAACTAAGCTCTTTATCAAAAAATGTGTTCTATACTTCGTCATAGCCAATAAAATTTCCTTTCAAACGATGTATAACAAAGTGGAAGTTATTTTATATTTACCGCTCCAGTGGTGTTCTTAATTTAAAGAAATTATTTAAGATCAATCCAAACTAATCAATTTTGTGTCTTATCAGCTTTTCGGTGGATAATAAAGAGCGGTGGATAAAAGGTCGAAAGTACAAAAGGTCGAAAAAATAAGGTCGAAAGTACAAAAGGTCGAAAATACAAAAGGTCGAAGTTACAAAAGGTCGAAAGTACAAAAGATCAAAAAACAAAAGGTCGAATGTTCAAATGGTCGAAAGTACAAGAGGTCGAAAGTACAAAAGATCGAAAGTACAAAAGATCGAAAGTACGGCCACTTTATTTTTAGTTCCATATGCTTAAAAAAATAACCAAAAACACCTGTGTCAAAGTTACTACTGTTACTTTCTGCACAAAAATATTGCTTAGGGGGGGCCATGGCCCCTATGCCCCCTCCCCTTATAACCACTGGTATTTTTTTGCTTTAAAGAACTTATTTAGACAATTTAGAGAAACATTTTATTTTAGTAGGTATAAATTACGAACCTTTTTGAAGTATTTATCATAACACTTTGTAATATATCATTTAAAAAGAAATTGTCTTATCGTCAATAAAGAATAAAGGCACATTTTTTTCTGAAAATATTAGTTAGAAAAGATATTTAAATATGCAAGAGAAACTGATTATTTCAGTTATTTTTGAAAATAAGTTTATATTAGTACGCCCCTGAAGCCTTAAATATGGCAACAACCCGACATTTTAATAAAGTTTTTAAAAGAAAATGTTATGTTCTACAATAAAGTATACTACATACTTTTTCCTAAAAAGTGTAGTTTTTGAGAAAATTTTGAAAAACCTATAATAAACATGTTTTTTCTAAATAATCCCAATTTACGTACGCCACTGAAGAGCTACTTGCTTTTCATACCTTATTGGCCAATACATCGCTCGAAAGGGAATTTTATTCTCCACAAAAAACTGTTCTTTGCAATTTTTGATAACAAGGTTAGTTTTCGAGAAAATTGCATAAAACTGAAAAAAAAAACAGGTTTTTGGGGGTTTGGGGGGGATTTTCTCCGTCCCTGTCGATTTTTCGAGTCGGCATCAGAGATATTCGGATTCAGCGGGGTCAAATTAGTGGGAAATGGTCTGTTGCCAAAAAGTAATATGATTTGCTTCTAGACCAAAAACGGAAAGCCTTTTAAAATAATATGCTCTGACTACAAGGATGTTCTTTGATATATGTATATGCGGCTTTCCATGTCAACCCGGCCTTTTACACTTAAACATTATTTTCATTTTAATAAAAATTTATTTATTGGTTCCTCTATAGATACCGATGACACCAAGATAAAAAGTTTTAAAAAATGTTGCGATTCCATAAACCTCCAGGCTGTTTTATCTTCTTAATTGGTCAAAGCATATCTATGGTTTATGATTTTTCCTAAAAAATACGAACTTTGCAAAAAAAAAAAATTACTACTGTTTAGAAATAAGAACAAGAGATTTTAAGAAAAAATCTTGACATGGAAAGCCCCATATGTATGTTCTTTTTATTTTTACTGGAAAAGCAAGACATGATACTAACTCTAAATTTGTTTTTAAAAAATATACCATATGGGAAAAAGCTATACTGGCTCCAGAAAAATTAAAGAAAAAGCGGATGAAGAGAAGAATTAGCTGCCATTCATACCTAAACATTTGTTAATTTAGTTTTTATTTTTCTAAACAGGATTCCCCTTGGCCAGTATAGCTTTGTCCTCCATGGTATATGTAAAAAATTATGTTTTTTGTTTCTTCGCAGGCAGTTTTGTCACGGATCACCATCGGTGATCCGTGGTGTTTTATTCCTTCCAGACAGAAAATACAGACAAAAACATTAGATATAAGACTTAATAAGAAAAGAAAACCATATACTGAATAATTGCGATTATTAATATTGTCGACATAAATTACTTAAAATACAAAAACTACGAATTTTACATAAATCAAAATAATTTACCAAATAATAAAGTTAAAATTTTCTCAAGGAGGGCGGCGAACGGTGAAGTAACCTTAGTTAGGAATGGGCTTGTTTCTCAAAGGGCTCTCAGGCCAAAATTGATTTTAACTTGACCTATCTCTCAAACAACTTGGACAAATTCAAGTCGATCGAACCTTTGATGTTCGATAAATTTATTAAATAAAATATACCGGCATAGTCTAACTTTATTTATATCAGTCTCATCATCGTGTTACCGCTCCCTTGCCCTGACTGGTGAGATCTAGTAAAAATTATGGTCGGGTACACCCAGACTTATAACAAACTTAATATAAATGTTAATACCTTACCCTAATAATGACCTCTCGTGTTGTTATTGTTGTATTATTGTTGAGAGATAGAGAGAGATTTTATTTAATACCCAGGTAGCAACGGGTCATCAAATGACGTCTTTTTTTCGTCGAAAAGTGGTCACTTGGATGACCAGCAGGTCATCTACCAAAAAATGTTGTCTTTAAGGCGTCAGTTACTAGTTCGTAGTGTAGTTCTTGACGTCTGAAAAACAGCATATATTGGTCAATACCCACACTGCACACTTTGTCCAAGGGACATACACTCATACTTACATAGATGGTGCCCCAGTCAGTACTTGACCGGATTTATACGGAATCTGGGGGTACGTATGTAAAATAAATTAAATATTAAATCAAGACAAACTTCGAGGCTTCTTTCGCCCAGTGTTGCCACCTCTACCGATTTTTCGGTAGATCTGCCGATTTAGCCTTTTACTTTACGATATACCGAATTACCATAGTTTTCTACCGATTTTTTTTTTCAATATAAACTTGTTTTTTTTTGATACGCCTTGTAATCGCGATTAAAAAAAAAACACCATAAATAAAATATTATTTTTATGTAAGATCCTTTGTAGAATAAAAATTTTATTTCAAGCCATTGTTTTTAAAAGTGTATTTATGGCGCCATCTCTTGGATTTTGCGATATACTCAGCTGGCAGCCGCAAGCAGCATTAAAGATCACGCTATTATAAACCCTGAGGTTTTTTTATGATATTATCTACCTAATAGGGACCTATTGCAATAAAGCCAGGCACAAATTGTGCCGGGCACTATATTGACAGTTTCACATTATAAGAACAGCTGTCTTCTTTTAAAATAACGCCATTGTGTATTATAAGAGCCGGAATTAATAGTGACGCCACAATTAATGGAAAATAAACGACTGGATTTCTAAATTAGACTTTGGTATGTCAATTTTGAAAGATCAACTGTCAGTTTTTAATGCGAAACTGTCAATATAGTGCCCGGCACAATTTGTGCCTGGCTTTATTGCAATAGGTCCCTAGTATGTACCTAATTTTTTTATTTAATTCTTAATTTTGGTATTTTGTCAGTAAAAACAAATCGTAGAAATACAATTTACCTACTAAATCAATCCAAACTATCGATAGTTCTCCAGCACTGCTTGCTGAGATGATTAAAAAATCTACCGAAATCTACCGATTTTTCTCGAAGCCTTCTACCGAAGACCTCAGGGTCGAGGGTGGCAACACTGCTTTCGCCTCAAGGTGAAAATGTGTAAGTCTAGGTATAGGTCTATTTTGATCTGTACCTCACAGACGAACACCGCTGTACCTGTTCCAGTACTTCCAGGTCTAAGTCACAGAAGAGTCACCTTCTGTGTCTAAGTTTCTTTCAGTGTTCTCAACTGCAGGGAATATTTCATATATTCAGACGAGTTTAAAAAAAGTCATAAATATGTTTGTGTCTATGTGTTTGTCTAATGTTCTGATTTGGTCCCAAATACGTCATATTGCTGACGTCTTTAAAACGTCTAAAAATGACGTCATTTTGGGTGTGTCTTTTGAACGTCATTTAAAGGTCATTTACACGTCAGATTAGAGACGTCAATAGTCATTAAAAATGACCTGTTTTTGACGTTTAAAAAACGTGACCTTGCTACCTGGGTAGTGTGTTTATTTAACTTTTTATTTAATTAGATGTTTATCTTTTTTTTAGTACTAAAAAATGGATTTATTAAAGATAACTGATTAGTATCCGATTATTTACACTGTCATATCGACAAACGGGGGTCGGTATTTTTAAATAATAAATTAAGCATCTATCTACAATACTGCTAAAAATAATTATTCGATAGAGTTTAAAAGAGCCTTTTTTTGAAAAAAAAATGTTTGGCCCGCTAGCGCTACACTGCGAAGGGTTCACAACATATTATTTTATAGGGGTTGATATTTTTATTATACAGCCTTATATCTCGGAGTAGGATTTTTGTATAGGCCTTTAGGATTGCACGGGAGAATATAAAAGCGTAAAACCAACATTACCAGATTACCGAAAATATCAGTATTAGCCGCTACTCGGTTGGCGAAAGGTCAACTTAGTCAGTTGTATGTATTATTATGTATGTTGTATGTACACAACCAGAATAGTTCATAATTCACTTAATTTTACCAACAAGCAGAATTTAAAAGTATTATTTTGGTGATTGATTTTCGTCAAGTAATAATTGTCGCCCCAAACAAATGCCCGTTGACGAATGGGACTGATTGCGCGTGTGGTTCTTTATCAATATTACTTATGGCATCGCTGAAACGCTTTCTACGGGAATCGTGCCTATCGCGAAGTCTTATGGAGACTAAGTCCCCTAGATGTGGCCTTGTTCACGCGGTGTAAGTATGTTAATTAAATTCTGAGACCCATAGTACTGAGAATTAGAATTAGAAACATGATGACATTTAAAAATGCCCGTGCAAAAGATTTAATTAATGAGATTATAAGGCAACACCAAATCGATACCGCATTTTCGCCTCAAACTTGCCATGGAAAAAAATAATTAATACAGCAATTAGAGTCACGAGACGAGAGCTGCATAGAAAGCTCTTAGAGGAATCGAGTTCATAGAGACCCTATATCAATGTTACCAATGTGGTGATCCAACTAGCATTCTTAGAGAGCACCTCACTGCACTTCCACTCGTGCTCTTCCTTGTTCAGGGTTGATGCCCCGACTGTCTGTTGCCTTAATCTAGAGTAGGCCTCAAATTCTGCCTTGAGGTGTCTTCATGACCTACAACCATTGTCCCATTGGAGTCCAATTTAGCAGTTAAACTTCTTTTCGTGTCCGTTTCAGGAACTGCCAGTCAGACCTGCATTTCGTAGGTCTATAAATTATGCTGCTTTTCAGATGTTTGGTTGTTTGTTACTGAATATTGTGCTTGATTTTTTTGTCGTTATGCGCACTTGCAAGGAGATCCCTATCACGTTCGAGAAGCGGCAAGTGCGCGGAAATGTTGGTGTATGTTGGTTTTGGAACGGTTCAGGTTGTAACCTACAGGGAAAACTGTCGCAGGGAGTTTATTCCGCAGCAATGCTGTTCACCAGAGATATGAATTCTGATATAATGAGGTTCTTGGTGCCTCTATTTTAACGGTAAATTGGTGGTTTCCCTCTGTTTGACGTGTTCGCCTAGTAGGTGCTACTCCCGGGGGGATCATACGTGCCAACTCTTCAGAGCATTTTCCGTGATAGTACCTGTAGAAAAGAGATAGATCGCCCACAGTTCTTTGATGTTCGAGACTATCCTAGCTACGGGTAAGTGCGGGGTCATTGATCAGCTTGATAGCTCGTTTATGCACGGTGTTCAAAAGCATTAAGGTATGTTTGGGTGCCGCACTCCATATATGTGAGCAGTACTCCATAGTTGGTCGAATCTGGGCTTTAAAGGGTGTCAGCAGATTTTTCGAGTCCCCCTGCTCTCGCCTCTTGGTCATGCCCAGAAGTGGCTTCGGGCCTACATAATCGATAGCTACTACCCTTGTATGATTCGAAACACAAACAATCGTCACTTGATACTTATTTATTATCGCTTAGGGTTTCTAAAGCCTCTGAGCATTCTTCCACCGGACCGTCAGCAATTTTAGGTGCCTTCAGCACAAATCGATGCTAAATCGGTATGAGTGTGTACCAGCGGTAAGAATAAAAGAAAAGGAGGTCCTCCGATCCCCGTGAGGTTAAGCTTTCAGGCTACCAACGGAAAAATATGAGGGAAACCAAAACTCCTTTTTGCCCTATTAGCCACGAAACTTGTTTGATTTTTTAAATTCACGGGTACGAAATTCCACGTTTGTTAGTATTATTTGGCTTAAAAATTCCGTTGATTGACGCTCACTGTCTTGATGACGGGTAAAAATGCAATATGCGTTGATCCGGCCTGAAAGACAAAGAGCTGTCGTAGGTCACGGACTATAGTTGTTTTCTTTTATTTGCATTCGATCTTTTTATTGATCGATATTGTATAGCAGTGTTTCGTCTGCTTTTGTTTTTTGTTTCTCTCGTATCTCGCTAGATGGCGCTTTTTGCGATAGTTTTCTCACTATTTACATTTGATTAGAGACAAAACCGTCTAATTAACTTCGCAAAATTTGTCACATTGACCAGCAGTGTTCTGAGGAGTCTCATAAGGACGAAACAGTTAACTGTCAATACTTATTAGGTGTCCATTAGATCTTGGACCCCCGTGAGGTTAAGTTTTCAGGCTACCCACGGAAAAATATGAGGAAAACAGAAACTCCTTTTTGCCCGATTAGCCACGAAACTTGTTTGATTTTTTAAATTAACGGGTACGAAATTCCACGTTTGTTAGTCCTCAATTAGCTCACAGTTAACCAACTTTGCTTCCAGTAAAAAGAAGCATTCGTATGAAGAGGTTGAGGGATAGCCAGAAGCAAATTGAAGGCTATAAAGTTGTCAGTCTGTTTCATTGGTCCTTTTCAGTTTGAATATTATCGCTTGTTGTATACTCAGTCGTACTACTGTGTCAGTTTAGAACGTTTTTCTACGTTGTCCGACGTCTATTATCTACCTTCTTTGATCCTGACATCATCATCATCTTCTGTCAGGTTTTTTTGATTAATTAATCTTTGGATTGGCTGTTGCCATTCCAGTTTAGGACGCCCCCTTTTTCTGCGCCCTATTGGTTGCCGTTCTAGGACCTGCTTTGGCCGTAATATATCAGTTGTCTTTTAGTGATGTCATCCGTTATGCTTCCCTCGATTCCCATTTTTTCTTTTATGGTCTCATTTCTTACATGATATGTTCTAGATATTTTCATTAATCTTCTATTGCATCCATTTCGACAGTTTCACACGGTAAAAATTAGCTAATAGCTAACCAGAATTGCTTTCAGTAAAAACAAAAATTTATACAAATAGGTTTAGGGGTAGCCACATGCAAATTGAAGGTGATAAAGCTATTAGTCTGTTTGATTAGTTCCTTTCATTTTGAATATTATCTCTTGTTGTTCACTCAGTAGTAACTTTATTTAATACTTAATCAAGTTTTATAATTAAAAGGCCATTAAAGCTGTATTTATTACAGAAAAATATTCCTCCTCCAGGGTTCTTTGTTACAAGGCATAAACTCAAAAATTAAAATGCGCTTACAACTTACAGAAAGTTCACTAGGTGAAAATTATTGCATGAATTTCAGAGCTATAGAAACCTTGCGTTAATTATTTCAAGGAAAATGCATGTATCAATAATCCAAAAAACCAACCGAAGTGGAGAAAACAACGTACTCAACGGAATTTATTCAAAACTATTTTTTAAAATAAGTTCCATACATGTTTCGTAGCAAAGTACGAAAGAAAAACGGAAAAAGGAATGGCCACCTTTTTCTTTAATTTTAGGTAAGAGTTTTAGAAAGACGTCTTAATTAAAAAGTTTAGGAGATATGTTCAAAGCTTTAGGCTTTTTTAATAGAAAATTAAATACATTTCAACTAATTTTTTTCAAAATGTTATTTCTCTAAACCACTAAAAACTGTGCGAAAGAAACTTTCCGTATACTTATGTATGTAGTTGCACAGACTAATACGCGAATGAAATAAAAACTAAACATACCTATGACGGACGTAAATATAACCCTCCCCGCCCCCTTTCATATTATAGAATTAGAAACTACATTTTATTAAATTTTTCTATTTTCTTCTCCAAACTGGACGAAACCACCTTGTACACTTTCTGTTTCGGCGATGATCAGATAGTAGTGGCTCAGGATTTTGACGACCTCGAATATATGACACGAAAACTAATAGAACAGTACAATAAGTGGGGACTAGAGGTTAATCTCAATAAGACAGAGTATATCGGTGGAATGAAACAGGATCTAATCTTAAATACCGGGCAGCGAATTCACTCCTGTGATGAGTATAAATAATTAGGTCTAAAAATTACAGCTGACGGAACACTAGACAAAGCTATAAAAGATCGAAACGTACAAGGAAGAAAAGCAATAACTTTATTAAATGGAATAATTTGAGACCAAAGAATATCAAAACATAACAAAAAGCTTATATATAACACCATTGTAAAAAGTTTTATTACATATGCCTCAGAAGTATGGCCAATCAAGGATAGAACAGAAAAAATGCTTTCCGCTACGGAGATGGACTATTGAAGAAGAGGAGCAAGGAAATCAAAAAGAGAAAGAGTTACAAATCAAAAAATAAGAGAAATTATGACAGTGGGTAAACGTACTTTAGTGGATGATATAAGAACAAAACAATTGGTGTGGTACGGACATGTACAAAGAATGAATGATGAAAGACTACCTAGTTTGAAGCTCTCTTGAATATCTTTACAACCGTGTAAAAATCGAAAATCCATCAATTAGTTTTTAAGATATTTGCTTTAAAATTTCAAATTTAACATGGAATGATAAAATAAAAATTAAATACGAAAAATAATTAAATTCTAATTAAATTTTTATTTTATCAGTCCATGTTAAATTTGAAAGTTTAAAGGCAATTATCCCAAAAACTAATAAATAGATTTTTAAAATTTTTACATAGTTGTAAGGTCATTCAAAAGGGCTTCAAAACAAGGTATCACTAGACCCACTTTCCCTATTTAAAATATAGGGGTAAAGTATACCCCTCGAAGAGGGTTCGTGCTACAAAAATTTCAAGATAGCCAAAAAGTGTCCCCCTTGCAAACAGAATCGACGTGTCCGAGCGTTTCTCCAAATTCGCACGAAAAATACCCCAAAACACCTTTTAGTTGAAACACCCTGTATATATGTATACAATGTGTCCGTAAAGTCTAGAAACATCGAATTTCCGAGAAAATCGTAACTTTTTTAGAAAAAAACTCGGACACGTCGATTTTTATTTAAAAAGGGGATTCAGAAAAAATACAGGGTGTCTAAAAAAAAAAGATATCACATAAACTTACATTTTTTCAAATGGAACAACCTGTATATTATTACATAATAGGATACCAAGTCATTTGAAGTATTTTTTGTCAAGCAATATATCCATTTGAAAGAATGTAAGTTTATGTAATATCTTTTTTTTTGAGACACCCTTGGTCGGTCGAGACGTCTTTCGCATGAAAAAGTCAACAAACCAACCGAACTGTAGCAATAGGGATCTCCAGTCCAATAGTTCCCACTCTTAGGTTACACTTTTGTGTTTTTAGTTAGGAATAGTAGCATAGGGAATAAGTAAAAAATGTAAAGAAACGCAGCTCAAAAACACTTTGACTTACCCTTGGATGAAAGGAACTTGGTACATGGACAACTGCACAGTCGAATCCAAATAATTCCAATCAAAGTAGTAGCAGTAGCACTTCAAAGCAATCCATAAATGTTTATACACGACCGCTGTCTTAAAAAAGCACGCATGTGATTTCACTTGGCGATCAATATATATCACTGGTATGGAGAGTACCCCAAATATTCGCATGAAGCTCCGTATAGCAAGACGGACGTTGGAGCACTGCTATATATGAGCAATACAGCAGTAAAAAGGTATGTATAAAAATTAGGGAAAACTTAAATTAAAAAAGGATGGAAAATGGATATACTCAAGGTAGAGAAAGCAAAAATAATAAAGTAAAGTCAATGCATTCTTGAGCATATAATTCACCGCGCAAATTCAAATTTTTACCCTTTTTGTAGGCAAGGCATATCTTAGTAACTAAATTAGTTTAAACCAAGAAATAAAAGTAACTTTAAGTATAAAGTTTGAGCATAACTCTAGCAAAAAAAAGAAAATAAAAAGCATTCTAATTTAGATAAATGTCTCTAAATTTTATATCTTAAAACTAAACGCCGGGACGAAGCATTCCGGCCCCCCTGAAAATACCCAGGGTATGGTATTTTCTGAACTAAGCATTAGGGAGAGGGCACAATTTCACCAAAGGCCTCTTGAATAAACCTTTGGAGGTTTTAACTGTAGCAACTCTTACTACATTATCAGTACCAGGGTGCAATCCTACTACTCGTCCCAATACCCAATTTAAGGGAGTGGTTTGATCATCTTTGATCAAAACCATCGTATCAATCGCAATGGGATCAATTTTGTCTTGATTCACTTTAGCGTGCTGTTGCAATGTATGTAAGTAATCTCTGTGCCATCTACGCCAAAAATCGCGATGCAGTTTTTGCAGCAACTGCCACCGAGAAAGCCTATTTAAAGGCACTTGGTCAAAATCGAGGTCTGGAACAGTCGTAAGTGGTTCCAGGCTAAGGAAATGACCGGGCGTCAGTGCAGTCAAATCATTTGGATCTGTGCTGACTGGACACAAAGGCCTAGAATTGAGGATAGCTTCTACTTGCGTAACCACAGTATAAAGCTCCTCAAAAGTAAGCACCTGTTCTCCAATTACTCGTAGTAAATGAGACTTTGCACTTTTGATGTTACTTTCCCACAAACCGCCCATGTGGGGTGCGGATGGAGGGTTGAAGTGCCAACGAATTGATTCGCGATTAGCAACTTCAGCAAACATCTCGTTAAGCATTTTAGCAGAAAGCGTAAAATTTGACGCGTTATCCGAGTAGACTACTTCCACGCGTCCTCTTCTGGCCATAAAACGTCTGAATGCTGCCATAAAAGCGTCTGCCGATAAGTCTGACACAATTTCTAAGTGTACCGCCTTCGTACAACCGCAAATAAATAGAACGACATAAGCCTTAAGTCGTTTTGCACCGCGCATGCGGCTCATTGTAATAGCAAAACTTCCCGTAAGATCAACGCCAACGTGTTGAAAAGCTTTTGCTTGTGAAACGCGAAATTTTGGCAAATTACCAACAGGGGGTTGATAATTACTGGGGCGCGTGCGCCAGCATGTAGAACAACGCGAAATTATTTTTCTTATATGCCTTTTAGCTGCAAAAATCCAATAATTTTGAAAAAGTAAAAATAAAGTCGTGTTTATGCCGGTATGCATATGTTTCTCGTGAGTATGCGCAATCAATAACTTTGTAAATTGAGAATCACCGGGTAAAAGTATAGGAAATTTTTTGTCATAATCTAATTCCGAATTGCATAATCTTCCGCCAATGCGTAAACTATTATTTTGATCCAAAAACGGATTTAATTTTCTAAAAACCTTTGGCAACGGTTTATTATCGACAAGTAAAGAAATCTCGTTTTGAAAATATTTATTTTGCACGTGTTTTATAAGCACAAATATAGCATTTTGTAACTCATATTGTATTAACCACGTAGAATTAATAATAATTTTCTCATTATTAAATTTACGCGCGCGAAGATTGTGAATAAAACGTAGTATAAAAGCAACAAGTCTAATTAAACGCAAAAAATTTGAAAATTTGTTAAGCAGACAATCCAAAAAATTTGGTTCAATTGTTGCAGCAAACACCAATTTTCGCTCCTCTTCGAGAGCTTCTTTGGGTGTAGTAATATTATTTTTAGTAAAATCCCATGTCTCTTGTGGCTTACAAAGGAACTCGGGTCCTTGCCACCAAAGGGAACAATTAATTAAATCTGCAGGCAATAGACCACGTGACCCGGGGTCCGCGGCGTTTAATTCAGAAGGAACATGGTTCCAATCGCAAGGCTGAATTTTTTCTTGTATGTATGTGACTCGGTTGGATACAAAAGTGCGCCACGAATGTGGTGATCCTTTGATCCAAGAGAGCGCTACCATACTATCCGTAAAAGCAATAGTATTTTGAAAAGCAATTTTATTAGCAAAAGTATTTTGAATAAATTGAATGAGTTTAGCTAGCAAAACTGCCGCACAGAGCTCCAAACGGGGAATACTGATTCTTTTTATGGGAGCGACTTTCGATTTTGCGCACACAAAATACGTTTTAATATCTCCGTTTTGATAAACAATACGAAAATAAACCGCCGCACACATACCGCGCTCGGATGCATCGCTAAATCCAACAATTTGACAAAATTGAAAATTAGAGAGATCAATCATTCTTGGGATATAAAAATCAGAAAATAATTTGAGTTCTTCCTCGAATTTTTTCCACTTGGAAATTATTTCCGGGGGTGCTAACTGATCCCAATCTAACTTTATAAACCATAAGTACTGGATTAAATTTTTTGCAAAAAACGTAACCGGTGTAAGAAAACCTAAAGTGTCAAAGCATTTCGCAAGGGTACTAAGCAAATTACGCTTAGTGCAAATTTTTGTATTATAATTAAAAGAATAAAAAAAGTTATCACTTTGAGGGTTCCACCTCAAGCCTAAAATTTTTAGAGAGTTTGCATCCTCTCGATCCAAAGAAAAGTCTTTGGTTTGTATGTGGGTTGCAGGCAAGTCTGCAAGCAATTTGGGTTCGTTTGATGCCCATTTTTTCAGTTCAAATCCGCCTCGCCCTAATAACTCAAGTAATTGATTTTTCATAAGCATGATTTGATCAAAATCATTGCAACTTACTTCGCAGTCGTCTATATAGACGCTGTCCTTTAAAATCGCAGAAGCCAACGGTAAGTCTTGATAATCATCGGCTAATTTAAGCAAGGTTCGAATTGCTAAATATGGAGAACAGTTTACCCCGAAAGTCAAAGTTTTTAATTCGTAATCTTGCACCGATTCTTCAGAATTAAAACGCCATAATATTCGTTGGTATTTGTGTTGATTTTCCTCCACATTTATCATTCTGTACATTTTAGAAATATCGTTAACAAAACAATATTTATGTAGCCGAAAATTAAGCAAAATTTTAACTAAATCTCCCTGTAGTTTAGGACCCGTGTGAAGGGCTTGATTTAGGCTAGGCTTATTTAAAGAATGACTCGATGCGTCAAAGACAGGACGAACAGGCGTGCTACTCGAGCTTTCTTTTATAACCGCATGGTGAGCAATATAAAAATATTCATGCATTTCTGAGTTATTGGGGGGTGAAACTGCACGCATGTGACCCATATCCAAGTATTCTTGCATTACTTGTGAGTAAGAAGTAAATAATTTTTTATCATTTAGCAAACGTTTTTCAAGCGAGTACAACCGACGCAAAGCAAGGGTTCGGGTATCGCCGAAATCAACGGGATTCATTTTAAAGGGCAACGAAACGGTGTATCTACCGTCCACATCGCGTATAGTAGTTTTTTCAAAATATTTTTCGCAAAAAATATCTGAAGGTGAATTTTTCTCCACCGTAGGAACCTCTTCCAACTCCCAGAATTTTTGCAAAGTATTATTTAAATCAGGAGTGGAAATAGTTGCCATAAAAGTAGAAATATTTTTTGATGCAAAAGCAGCATTTTGCAGAGGCATTTTTCCGAGCAAAGTCCATCCGAAGACTGTATTAATACAAGAGGGGGTGTCTGGACCGAAATAAAGTCTACCTTCCTCTAAAAGTGATCCATAAAGGTCCGCGCCAATAAGAAGCTGAATTCCAGCTTGATTATACCAACTGGGATCAGCTAATTTTAGACCAGTTAAGTAGTGCAAAGAATTTTGGTTAAAAGATACACTTGGCATTTTATCGCAAACTTGGTCTATTAATACAGGTTCTAGACTAAAAATTTTCGATTTATTATCGATAGCAGCAATTTTACAGTGCACCGCATGGCGCGCAGTAGTAGACATATCTCCTAAACCGTTTACATTAAGCGAAATGTTGGATTTAGGAAGTCCGAGTGCATTCGCACATTTTTTCGTTATAAAGGAGCACATGGCGCCATTATCCAAGATGGCGCGTACTTCGTGCCAATTTCCGTATGCATCACGGATGTGCAGCAAAGCAGTGCAAAGCAACGTGTCATAGTCGCCAAGCACAGTACCCGCGTGAATAGATTTATTTTCAGTAATCTGATTTTCTACGGGGTTTGTGATCCACTAGACGTCACAGAAGAAGAAGCAATCACCGAAGCTGGGGAGTTATTTTTTAGGCATAAAAGACTGTGGTGATTTAAAAAACAAAATCTACATCTTTTTTGTGAAGTGCACGAGTTTACTTGATGAAAACTAGCCATGCAGTTGGTGCATCCCTTATTATTTCTAATAAAATCAATGCGTTCTTGAATTGGTTTCACTAAAAAAGATTCACAGCTAAAAATCAGATGTGTATTTTTTGCTTTGCAGTAGAAACACGTGTTTTGTTTGGAATTTGGAGTTTTTTGTGACTGTCTGTTCGCAAGTAAAACTGTTTTATTTCGTGGATTACGGGGGGATCTCGAGAAGTTCCCTGGTCGTGAGTTTTGAACATTATCTTGTTTCATAGATAAAGATAAAGATTCAAGAGACGTGCAATGTTGCTCTAAAAACTTATAAATATCTTCGTATTTTGGCATTAAATTAGAAGCGTGATTTTGTTCAAATAACTTACGCGTTCCGGGATCTAATCGATCCAAAAGGATGTTCGCAGTAATAAAGCACCAACTATGGGTCGCATATCCCATATTTTTTAAGCAATCAAGGTTTTCCTTGAACGTATCTAGCATTTTGCGCAATTCTAAAACGTCATCATTGGATAGCCGAGGTGAGTTTTCGATAGATTTCCAGTAAGAAACCGCACGCAAGCGCTTATTGTCATATCTGGAAATCAGCGTATCGTAGCAAAGTAAATAATTATTTCCTTCAAGAGGTATATTTTTAATTAAATTTAAAGCAGGGCCTCTTAAAATCGTACGTAAATATTTAAACTTCTCAATGTCCGAGCTCTTACGCGTGTGTACAACCGCATTGTAAATCTCAATAAAGCTTGGAAACTCCTCAACATCGCCCGAAAAAGGAGGGACATTTAACTTGGGAAGAGAAAATTCTGGTTCCGGAAAAATAATTGTTTGATTATTTACCTCGTTGTGGCTTCGATTTATTTCTTCAGCCTCCACCTCAAATAAATCATAGTGCAAAGCCTCAACCTCTACGCATCTATCCAAAAAATCTTTTTGTATTTTATTCTGAGCTTCCAGAGCTTCAGAATCGTCTGAAATCAAGATCAGTAAAGCATTATGATGCTTTTCAAAGCTCTTACAACAAGAAGAAAGTTTTTTAAAGTTAACTTTAAACCTTGTGTGAGCAGCTGGATTTGTTTTCGCCTGATTGGCATAGTGTTCAAGCACACTCAACTGATTGATTGCAGTCTGACGCAAGGCCTTAGCCGAGCTTACCTTTTTTCCGGTATCGTTTACCATTTTAAAAGGTTAAAGTGTAAAATAAAGCAATAGTTAATAAGGGAAGCAAATTTAAAAAATATATCGTAGTACTTTTCAAATTCCCTCGTAAACCAAGATTCAAAGCAATATTAAAAGGCCAGCGGCTTTTAGCAAATATCGAGTAAAGAACAGCAAGTTTTTAGCAAAAAGTATAAATGCTAATAAATATGCACAAAAAATTTAGCAACTGATAAGAGTTTCTGAATTTGTGTAGGTACGCAAGGAAACGCAAGCCTTACATACATCGACAGCGCAATAAATTTTAATTTTGAAAAAAAATAAATTTTTCAAAATTTGTATGCAATTTGTATATTGCACAAATAAAAAAATGCAATGCAAGTTGGTACGTGCAACGTACAATAGACACACCGTAGATAAAATGTAAAACCTAAGATATGCCTTGTCTCAAAAAGACGCAAAGTAAAGTCCTAACTTCAAACACAATTATGCAACTCTGAGAGCACCTATTACGCAGAACGGGAAATCCGGTTCGAAGGACCAAAAAATGGTCGGTCGAGACGTCTTTCGCATGAAAAAGTCAACAAACCAACCGAACTGTAGCAATAGGGATCTCCAGTCCAATAGTTCCCACTCTTAGGTTACACTTTTGTGTTTTTAGTTAGGAATAGTAGCATAGGGAATAAGTAAAAAATGTAAAGAAACGCAGCTCAAAAACACTTTGACTTACCCTTGGATGAAAGGAACTTGGTACATGGACAACTGCACAGTCGAATCCAAATAATTCCAATCAAAGTAGTAGCAGTAGCACTTCAAAGCAATCCATAAATGTTTATACACGACCGCTGTCTTAAAAAAGCACGCATGTGATTTCACTTGGCGATCAATATATATCACTGGTATGGAGAGTACCCCAAATATTCGCATGAAGCTCCGTATAGCAAGACGGACGTTGGAGCACTGCTATATATGAGCAATACAGCAGTAAAAAGGTATGTATAAAAATTAGGGAAAACTTAAATTAAAAAAGGATGGAAAATGGATATACTCAAGGTAGAGAAAGCAAAAATAATAAAGTAAAGTCAATGCATTCTTGAGCATATAATTCACCGCGCAAATTCAAATTTTTACCCTTTTTGTAGGCAAGTCATATCTTAGTAACTAAATTAGTTTAAACCAAGAAATAAAAGTAACTTTAAGTATAAAGTTTGAGCATAACTCTAGCAAAAAAAAGAAAATAAAAAGCATTCTAATTTAGATAAATGTCTCTAAATTTTATATCTTAAAACTAAACGCCGGGACGAAGCAACCCTGTAGAATAACGCATTTTTTTTCTGAATCCCCTTTTTAAATAACAATCGACGTGTCTTTAAAAAAGTTACGATTTTCTCGGAAATTCGATGTTTCCAGACTTTACGGACACACTGTATATATTTTCAGTAGAAAAAAAAAACAAGTAACAATTACGCATATGTGGATGTCTTAAAACGTGTTATTATTTTACAAACGCATTGTGTTTATCGTGCCTAAGTCCTGTCAAAACTTACCAACTGCAAAATCAAATTGCTGTTCGACAATGGATTTTAAATATTGTGAATTTTTTTTTCTCGATGTATCTGGAGCTTTTTCCATGCAGTCATGAAGCAAGTTTAAAATTTGTGCTGACTCGACTCTCCATGATTCAAAATCGGCATTCCTAAAAACGTAGATACATGCTGTAATCTAATAAATCAAGTCATCAAAAACCTTTTATTTTTCCAAAGCAAAATAGTTGGAGGCGTGCAGAGTAATTCTGGACCATATGCCAGATCTCCACCATAGAAATTCGTATTCCCCGATTGTTTCTGAAAATTTTGGTGTATCACCCAATAATGTATCACAAATAGGCAAACAACAAAATCATTTCAGAACTGACTGTTAATTAATGTGACAATAAAAAAATATTTCAAAAAAACCTAAATACCGATTAATAAAACGTAAAATAAAGTAAATTAATATTTAAAACATAATAATATATGTAATATTTTTTGATTTAAATAAACTAACCTAAAGCGCAACTAATTTTAAATGGGAGAATTACCGGTTTTTGTATACATTTATATAATTTAAACTGGTAAAACATCAATTTTATCAATCAGTTATTTTAAAACGTAGTTATTTTAAAGAGACTAAATTAATTCTGCAAACCCACAATAAAATTAATAAATATTTATGAAGAGTTGATAAAAAACTAAAGCCAATATTTTTGTTAATATAAAATTGAATATTATTAAACAAACAAATCCAAAATAGCAAAACCTTACTATTATTGCCCTTATACATGATACTTCCTTATCCCCAGTTTTTATTTAAGGGTGCTGAGAGTGTGAGCCGTAGGGGAAGACGGGGGAATTCCGCCATGCGGGGTAATACCGCCATCCCAGGTATCTAGGCAACCAAAAACACCAGAGAGCTGCCAGTTTTATATTAAAAACAGTACCTAGTGAGCAACAATTTAAAATCTGTCTGCTCCTTATTTATAAGAGGTATGTGCCAAAAGTTTCCGGCCTGACCAAGTTACGTAGGCAACAGACACAAAACGTCAGTACCGTAGAATAACTCCGTCTTTCTTTAAGCTAAAGAATTTTTTTTTGCTGCGTGTTTTTCGCGTTGTAACAGTCCTTTATGTTAAGCCGCGTCCACACCTGAAAATTTCGCGGAACATTGAGCCGTGTAACGAGAAGGACAGCGAGGAAAACCGCGGATGGAAAACACCAAACGGAGCGCTTGTGCTGATCCCACAATTGCTCTAAGTATTTTTTTTCCTTTTTTTATTTTGTCCCGTCCAACCCAACCGAACCGAATCGTTCGGGAGCACGCTCAAGACCCCTTCCAAACTAGTGTTCTGTACGCCAAACAGGCTTTGTTGCGTGGCTCAATGTTCATCAAAATGTTTAGGTGTGGATGCGGCTTTAGGTAAATCGCGAAATTGACCTCAAGCAATGTAATATTTCAAGTTTGAGACAAATCGGTTAGTAAATAAGAAAATCCGCCATTTTGGATCCGCCATTTTGTTTTTTTTAAGTTTGAGTTAAAAATTGTTTTAAATGACCTCAAGCAATGTAATATTTCAAGTTTGAGACAAATCGGTTAGTAAATAAGAAAATCCGCCATTTTAGATCCGCCATTTTGCTTTTTTTAAGTTTAAGGAAAAAAATGTGTTAAATGACCTCAAACAATGTAATATTTCAGGTTTGAGACAAATCGGTTAATAAATAAGAAAATCCGCCATTTTGGATCCGCCATTTTGATTTTTTTAAGTTTGAGTAAAAAATTTTGTTAAATGACCTCAAGCAATGTAATATTTCAAGTTTGAGACAAATCGGTTGGTAAATAAGAAAATCCGCCATTTTGGATCCGCCATTTTAATTTTTTTAAGTTTGAGTAAAAAATTGTGTTAAATGACCTCAAGCAATTTAATATTTCAAGTTTCAGACAAATCGGTTAGTAAATAAGAAAATCCGCCATTTTGGATCCGCTATTTTGATTTTTGCATCCGCCATTGTTGTAATAAAAAACGTAAATTGTAGTGTTACCAGGTTAACAAACACTACAACTACCAAGATTCAACAGTCGACTTAATGGATTTAACTCTACTTAACAAAAAAAAAATTCAAAAAAATTGCGTAAAGGATTTTTTAAAGATGTTTTTATATAAATAATATACATTGAAACCTCCCATAAGCGGACACTCACGGTTCCGTCGATTTTGTCCGCTTATTGGAGGTGTCCGCTTATGAGAGGGAACTGCGAAATTTCAATATATATTTATTAACAATTTCCGCTGCTTGATTTTTCCGATATTAAGTTTTTCAGCGATCTTTCGTGCTAATAGATGTTCCTTCTCCGACGTTAGCAACTTCCATTTTTTCATGTAGACTAAGAAGTTTTTGAAGTGCAAACTTCTTTAGGCGGGTTTAGCTGTTTTTGTGGGGAGTGAATTGAACTGAGCCGTCAGGCTCAGCTATGTAACGCTCATTCGGGTGAAATGGGCTCGGGTCGACTAACTGCGAGAAACATTCAGCGAGCGATATGATGATGCAGATGAAGGCCAGTACACAGAAGAGTTCGGTTAGGTCCGCTTTGCAGAATATGTTATGGGCCAATATTATTAATTTCGCCTTGTTGAAGTTTACACTTCTACCGTGTGATCTTAAACATACACAATAATTTTTTTACTATGTACTATTTTAAAGAGATCTATTAACACCCAATTGAACAATAAAAATAAAAGACAGCAGAACCACCCCCGCCGAATAAAATATGTTGTAAATATGACAGAAGTATTTAGTATCCGCATTAAAATGGAAACCAACATACTACATAATATTTGTGCCCATGTTGTGCAGCGCTCCGTCTCGTTGTTAAAAGCTCGCGTCCGGTTAAGGGAGGTTTCAAAATTTTTTAACGAAAAAAAATTGTCCGCGTCCGGTTATTAGAGTGTACGGTTATAGGAGTGAATTGTACATGTAAAGAAATAGGGAAAAGCGTGGTTCCCAAAAATATGTCTGCCTAAAGGGAGTGTCCGCTTAATAGAGGTGTCCGCAAGGAGAGGTTTCACTGTATTTTATTTTTCATTTACACATTTTGTTGGCCCGGCGCCCAGTTGGCGACGCCGAGTTGGCGGCGCCCAGTTGTTTCATTCCGTGGCCGAGAGAGCATTGATGATTACAGACAAAAATATTAACATTGTAGAGCAGACGGTATTGTCCGACAGACGTTTGAAGGTCAAAGAATTGTCAGCAATGTGTGGGCTATCCGATACGAGCACCAGAGGAATTCTACATGAACATCTTAATATGAATAAGGTTAGTGAAAGATGGGTGCCTCGACTTTTGTCAGCGGTCCAAAAGCAGCAGCAGGTGGTATGTTGTAAGGAATTTTCGAACCTGTGCCAATGCCACCAAGAGCAATTTCTGGAATCAACTGTGACAGGCGATGAAACCACGGTTCTGTACCATGATGTTTATCGAAAAAGGAATCGATGGAATGGCGAAAAAGGAATCGATGGCGAAACGACCCAGAAAGGCAAGAGTGTCTTATTCTAGAAAAAATATTATGG
This sequence comes from Aspidapion aeneum, assembly GCA_963576565.1. Taxonomy (NCBI): domain Eukaryota; kingdom Metazoa; phylum Arthropoda; class Insecta; order Coleoptera; family Brentidae; genus Aspidapion; species Aspidapion aeneum. Next base: position 22,168,447 of record OY755048.1, read on the forward strand.
ACACAATCTTTTGGGACTGCAAAGTAATTCTATTGATCAATTTCAAAGAAAGAAACTCAGTTGCTAACGGCTGGTACTATGCTTCACTATTACATCAAGTGCGAGATGAAATCAAAGAAAAGGGGTGTGGCGTGTTGTGCCAAACTGTTCGTCTCTTCCACGATAATGCCCTTGTTCATAAGGCTACTATTACCCAGGCTGCTACAAAGGACTGCGATTTGAAGGAACTTCCTTACCCACCCTACAGCCCTGACCTTATCCCCAGCAATTATTATCTTATAACACCTTTGACGAAAGAAAATTTAGACCGATCCAGAGGTGCAAGAAGCTGTTTTAGAACATTTTGCAGACAAATCTTCAGTGTACTTTTTTGAGGGTATAAAGGTTAGTTTCAAGATCTCAATAGTGCATTGATATATAATGAGATTGTGTTGAAAAATAGTTATCATGTTTTATTTCTATCTCCTTCAGAACATCAGCCAGGCAGGAAACTTTTAGCGCTTACCGCGTATGTTTATAATTTGGACAAGTTGGATTTGACGGACCCGTTTTTAAATTATTGTTCGGGATCTGTGAGAGATATGATTCCAATAAAAGCTGCGCTTTATATATTTTTTAAATATTGGTTCCTGTTGCAATGCATGTATAAAGATAGTTTTGTCGTATTTGTTTATTATTTGGTATTGAAAAACACTATCTATATTATTTTTTATCGAACAATGTTTCTAGAAATTTACAGACCGGGAACCATCTCTCAGAGGTGGTATCTACTCTAAATCCAAATTATGACAGATTGTTTCATAAATTTAATTGAATTTTTCCCTATTTTAAATGTTTTGAAATGAACTGTTTTAATAATTTTTTTACACGTGGTTTAAACAGGCGCGTTTCTCTTCGCTACAAGCAAATACCTAAGCACTTAGCCTTGAAAACATTGGCAAATTTAAATTCGCAAACGCGACTTTTTAAGTGCGCATACGTGTGTTTTGTCAAGTAGACTGGCAGCTGCTGTGTGGGTAGACGCCATTGTTGTTTGTTTACATTTTGCGGTGTTTTGCGTTTGTTGTGTAAAATTATGTTTTTTTTTCTATGAAAAATGGGAAGTAATTTACGTAAAACATGTGCGGTTTGTGGAAAAATGTTCGGAAGGAGTAAGGGAGTGTCATTCTATAGGAAAATACTTTTATTTTTCGTTATAAGTTGTTAATAAAGTTAAGAGTATTTTATAGATGCCATTAAACACTTCATGGTGTCCACAATAAATCTCCATAATTAATTTTAGAAAAACTACCATTTTAATCCACAATTTGATAAATTTTCACCCAATCAACTAGTTTTTAGAAAAAAATAATAGACATAACCCTAAATTTTTGACAATTGACAAATAATGTGGTGACGTAACGGAGTATGTTCCAAAACCACCAAAACTGACGCATGCGCAGTAACCGAAATCCTGTCTACCTGAAAATGGAACATTAAGAATTGAATGGGGGTTCTGGCTCCAAGCATCGCGTGTAAGAATACATGGGTATGCCCCATATTTATCCTCTAACATATTTGGGGTAGACGCCATATTGTTGTTGGTTTATATTTTGCGGCGTTTTGCGTTTGTTGTGTAAAATTATGTTTTTTTCTATGAAAAATTGGAAATAATTCACGTAAAACATGTGCGATTTGTGGAAAAATGTCCGAAAGAAGTAAAGGAGTGCCATTCCAAAGGTTAATACTTTTATTTTTCTTTATAAGTTGTTAATCAAGTTAGGAGTGGTTTATAGATCCCATTAAATACTTCATGCTGTCCACAATAAATCTCCACAATTAGTTTTAGAAAAACTAACATTTTAATCCACAATTTGATAAATTTTCACCCAATCAACTAGTTTTTAGAAAAAAAATAATAGACATAACCCTAAATTTTTGACAATTGTCAAATAATGTAGTGACGTAACGGATTGTGTTCCAAAACCACCAATACTGACGCATGCGCAGTAACCGAAATCCTGTTTACCCGAAAAAAGAACATTAAGAATTAAATGGGGGTTCTGGCTTCAAGCATCGCGTGTGAGAATGCATGGGTATGCCATGTACGAGGGTGGATCAAATATAAACAAGCCTTTGTTTATAAACTAGTTATTTAGAAACATGACACAAAACAGAAATTTTTTCCACTTTTCTACACATCCCCCTCCTCTGTTAATACACTTTTCCCAACGGTTTGACAGTTTCTTCATCCCGTTTGTATAAAAGGAACCTGGCCGGGTATCTAACCAGTTGCGCACGAATGCCTCCACCTCTTCGTTGGTCTGAAATTGCTCGCCTCCCAGTGAATCTTTGAGTGGGACAAACATATGAAAATCGCAAGGTGACAAATCTGGACTGTGTGGAGGGTATTCCAGCACAGTCCAGTGCATTTCATTGATTTTGGCCTGTGTTAAAGCTGCCGTATCAGGTCTAGTGTTGTCATGCAGTAGCAACACGTCTTGGATGGGGGTGTGCGATTCTCTTTTGGCGATAATCAAGCTTTACCTGGTCGAGTAAGTTGCAGTAGTAAGCCGCCTTTATTGTTATTCGCTCGTGCAAAAACCGACCAACAAAACTCCTCTCCAGTCCCATAAAACGGTCGCTAAAACTTTGCCTGCAGAAATGATAGTACGTGGATGATGTGTGTGACTCACGTTGTCGATACGCTCACCGCCGTCGTTAATTTCTTTGCACCAAGTTTTTACAGGTACCCACGAAAGCGTCTTATTTCCGAACTGTGCTCGCAATCTGCATCGAATTTCAGCAGGTTTCACGTTTTCGCGTGTAAGAAATTTAATGATTATTCTTTGCGCAACACTGCTGTGTACTTTCTTCTTGCTCATTGCGATTGCTCCTGGCCAAATGAGCATCGCGGCACTACCAGCCGCCTACATGCTGCTGAATATCCCTACTCCAAAATTATAACGGCCACGTTCATCTTGAATGACTTTTCCATTAGTAAGTTTAAAAGGTTTGTTTATATTTGATCCACCCTCGTATTTATGCTCTAACGTATTTGCTACTAGTAAAAGAAATAAATTTAAATCTTAGAACATAAACCCTGGTCTTAAGATCTTTGTGAATACTGGTATACGAGTTTTAATATTGATGGATTACGCCTACGTCGGTCGTTATTTTCGTAACGATATTGAGAGGAGCGTTTTTACATTTTTATTGAATAATTTTTACGCTTAATAACAGAGCGTCAACTGGCAGTATTGATGCGATGCCGCCCTAAGCCCTGATAAGCTTTCAATTCTATAGACAAATCAAGTTTTGTGTGCATGGCACTCGATAGCCTTTTGGCTAATAAGCTAACTTTATTCAGGCATTTAGGGCCGGTTTATCAATGGCGGGGTATCTCGTCGTGTTAGCTAGCCTTGGGCCAACTCTAACCTTGGGGTAACCCTCGAGTTAAAGAGAAAAGTGTTTATCCACGCGATTTTAACCCAGAGCTCCGAAACTCGCAGGTTGGCAGTACTGGTAACAATCGACCATCTAAGTTTTCCCTTCTAAATTTAATAATCTGTGGAATTTTTTACATTTTGTGGTTATAATCATATGTTTTTTTGTATTGTTGGTGTCGGGTGTTTTGTTAAAAAATATTATTTGGAAAAAACTTATTCAGTTTCTTCAGTTATTGTACTCTAGCCAGTAAGTATCTACTATATGTATGATGAAAATAATTTAGCTACATAAAAATTAGCATGTAGATAGTTCCAACTTTGTAAATTGTTTCTGTTGTACTTAACTACTATTTATAGTCTAAAATAAAAATGCATCTATAGGTACCTATTTACCTATGAAAGCTAGATAATTTAAGAGATAAAATAACTTAAAAGCAAATAGATTAATATGTTTGGTATTCGATCATATAATTCTGCATTTTTTAAGTTTATTTTTAAACTACTCCACCTATTTTATTTTTGTTACAGGTCATGTCTTTACAAGGAAACCAACAGACTTCTACATTTTAATAAAGAAATATCAATAAGGCACATCGACAAGAAATAATGGTACTAGTTTCTGACACATCAACCTGTTATCCCGGAAAGACTGATTTACAAACACGCCCCTGTGCAGAGCAAGCAGAGGCTTCCTGGGTTACCAGAAAGTGTTTAAAAACCTTGATGTGATATAATATTTATTCTGTAACATATTTTTTTTAATTATAAAAGTGCTCTAGCATGTTGCAATAATTTATGTATTTTATTTTGATGTTACGTACAATACATATATAAATTTAATTGTTGATTATTTCTGATTCCTAAAATACTGTTGTATAACAAAAGAACTTAATAGTCATTTTTCAGGGACCGCCAAATAAAAATTTTAAAAACAGTGTTTGAAATATACCTTCACTTTTTATTTTGCATTTTTAAATACATATTAAAAGATTTAAAATTATATAAATAAATTAGTAATTATAATAAAACTGGTACACATATTAATGAAGATTCATATATGAGTGGGCCTTGCAGCCCTTCCGCTGCGACCGCCAGTGTTGGCAGGTGGGATATTTATTGGGTGCTTTTCTAGTAAACATGATCTTGCTCATAGAAAAAAGAATATTTATTTTTGGTTTGCTTGGTAGACTGCTCCCATTGCAAAAATCTCCATGACTGTGGGAAATTCCATCATCTCAGCCTCACACCATAAAAAGTATCACCGCTGGTGTTTTAAAAATTTCGGAGCATCCTATTTAACACAAAAATTGAAGTACACAAGTTAAATGTTATGCTTTTGAGAAAAATCAACCAAAATAAAAAAAACACTTCAAAATACTTGGAAATTTTGACGTTAACCCAGAGCTAAATACGCTACCCTGCCGTTCGAGCGCGGGTCAAGTTAGCCTAGGGTTAATCCTCGAGTTTGCATTTAACCTTGGATGGATAAACACTTTTGACAACTTTAACCCGGGGCTATCCCTAACTCAAGGGGTAACCCTCCATTGATAAACCCTTAGTGTACCTAATCCTTTAATGCTTAACTTTTGGACAATTTTGACAGTTCTCATAACGAAATATGCAATAGACTTAAATCCACGTGTCATTTTCAGGCTAGGTCAGCTGGTAAGAAGTTAACAAGAAAATTGTTATGTATGTATCGTTCTATATACAGGGTGTTCCAAGTTAAGTGTCCACCATTGCTAACTTTTGTCTTATTTAAGATAGCAAAAAGTTTAAATTGGCAAACTATTAGAATTATTGAGGCTCTAAGATACTTAAATACAAAAAATCACTTTTTGAAATTTTCGAGTTTTTTTTAAAACATTTTAAATTCAAAATTGCGTATTGAATTTTATTTGGTAAAAATAATTCTAAGCGTAATTTTGAACTTGGAATATCTTCGTTATTTTTAACTTATGAAAAAAAAATCAAAAGACAATTTTTGTTTAGACATGAAAGACCTATCAAAAAAAATTATAAAATACAAGGTGTTCAATTAAAATTTGTTTTATGACTTTTAAAAAAACTCGAAAACTCAAAAAGGCGTTGTTTGATATTTTTTTTTGATTTAAGTAAGCATCTTTACGAGCATCAAGAATTCTACTAGCTTAGAAACTTTTTTCTATCTTTAATAATACCAAAGTTAGCAATGGTGGACACCTAACTTGGAACACCCTGTATTGTTGTTATTTTTTATGTCTTTTGTCAGTTAGTTATCAAATAAACTTCAAAACCATTAATATCAATTTTAAAAACAATTTACCTAATAAAACTACAAAAACACAATAAATAGTTGACGACAATCACGAATTCACGATGGAAGCCCAAGTCTTGACGGAATTGGTCAAAAACCTTACAAAATCTGCACGCATAAAATATATTTACAACGCAAATACTTGGTAGAAATTAACAGACACACATTAATACAAAAGGTATGTCCTTACAACCTTTTGATAAAATAAATGAATAATTTAATTCTTACTTACAACGTCTTGACGATTATTTTATAATGCACAATTTATCCGCTGATACACCCGAAAATGATAAAAAAATGTGTTCACATTTTAATGACCTGTTTGAGCCCAAAAATTATTCAAATATTAATTCGTTGTTTGATTCTATCAAACAACAACAGATCCGCCAGCAAATAAATTTTCAAAAAGTTAATTATTTTAATAAAAAGCCCCCTTTGTCCAAAACCTAATGAAATTTCTCAACAAAACACATCTTTGTTACGAAGTCAAAGAGAAGGTGAAATAATTACTCAATATCAGGCTGAACTAAAATAACAAACCATAAATTGTAAATTTACGTGCAAACATTGCAAGAAAGGTTTACATTTACGTGGTCAATTTATTAGAGGTCTAGAATCAAATCAAATTCGAAAAAAATTATTACAAAACACAAGTGATCCAAGCAAATTAAAACCTTCTACAATTTCTGAAGTTCTTTCAATTGCATCTACAACCCAAGCCTCAAAGTTTGAATTCCAATCAATGCAGTTAACTCATGCCGTAAACAAAGTTTTAAAAATTAATAGAAACTATTAAAATAGCCCATCGACTTCCAGTACTTATAAATTAAAATGTTTTCTATGCGGCAAAGCTTCTAAATGTCAAATAAAATACATTGTCTGTCCTTTGTGTAAGAAGAAAGGTCATTTAGATGCAGTCTGTTTTAAAAACCAACATTTTCAAAATCAAAAAAACTCAATTTCAAGTTTGTGGATAAAGATAGTTCTAAAGATTCCATAATCAGTAATGACAGTTTTTATGGATTTCCTATTACAAGTACAAGGCAGAAGAAAAAAATGTCATTACCACTGAATATTCAGAAACGCCTCGCCATTCTAAAAAAAAACTGTAGACAAATTTACATTTGAATTAGTTGAAGAGGAAGTATTAGTTTCGTTTTATATATTGTTGTTATTTTGTCAGTTAGCTATTAAATAAACTTTAATTACATTAATATCAATTTTCTAAATAATTTATCTATTAAAACTACAAGAACACAACAAAAACAAATCAGCAGTGATTGTAAATAACATTGTACCCGAATTAGTTAATATTAATAGTTTTAAACAAAAGGATCGATATGGTACAGGGTGTAACAAATTCGAAAACAAGATAGAAAAAAACTAACCTTAAACGTGAAAACCGCATCTTAATTTTGGAAGAAACTTTCCTAGAAATATCCAAAATCTCCCAAAAATTTCAAATTTGGGAAACTTTAAACAAGAAGTGTGGAACCTTGGCCAATAAAAGCAGGAGCAAAGGGTGTTTGGGAGAACTTAATGAATCTTATCAGAAAGGTCAAAGAAATAGGATTGGAAATAAACAAAGATAATACCAAAATACGCCGAATAATGAATAATGAAAATACCTTTGCAGCCAAGAGTCAAAAATAAAAGAAAGCCAAATTTTCTACTTCTCTTTGGTTCATCAATAAATTAAAATAACTCACTAGGTTTTTCTCTAGGCCTATTTCAGCAATAAAAAGTTACTGTGCTCCAAAATATTGGGGTACCAATCAAACTTGCAGAATTGCAACATAAAATTATAAAAAAATTAAAAAATTTCAGGGGAAATTGAGAGTAAAATCCTTAAGAAGACATGGACCAGTACAAGAAACAACTGGCTGCATAACTAGGATGAATCATTATAAATAATTAGTAGCCATAATAAAAAATCATAAAGGTCCATTAAGGCACAAAGAATAAGATGGCTTGGTCACAGCCATAGAATAAATAACAACAGGACCACCGCATAATAATTAGAGAATGAAAGCCAAATACCGCAAGACCGAGAAGAAGATAGAAATATTTAAGGATCATGGAAGTGAGAAATTTAAAAAAAGTGTAAATAAAAGAAAATTGAGTAATGTAGTTAAAGAGGTCACAAAGCTCTTGGTCAGCTTAAGCAGAATCACTGGTATCTATCGCATCTTACATGTCTGTTGGAGAAAATAGGAAGATATTTCAATAAATATATCACAATTTTCCCACATATCCAAGCAGCAATCAAACCTCCATTATGCGAACAAATAAACTTAAACGTAGTTTGGAACGGCCTGCAATACCTTCTAACCCTGGCGAAGCTCAACAAGGTGACCATTGCGTAGATGCCGTGCACACATGTGTAACAAGCTACAAAAATTCAGATTATCTCACAAAAAGAGAATCAGAAAAACATTAACATAGCGATGGGTAAATGAAGAATGAAACAACTGACAATCAATACCGGTGGGAACTGGGAACTACTAAAGCTAAATAGGAAAGATATTAGACAGGTTACGGAACTGTGCAGCACTTGCAGACTTTGTGTTCAAGCCAACAAATTAGCCGCTCTCATAACAAAAAATCTCCTGGAGAAAATCCCTCCGAGTAGGCCGACTGCCACTTGCATAGAATGGGAATCTACAGTGATGAGCCCACTCGCAGCCTATGTGATGAAGACGACAAATTAGCCGCTCACATGACACCCGAGTACCATCATTAACTATCTGCATAACAAGAAACCTCTAGCAGAAAAATCCCTGCGAGTAGGCCGACTGTCAGAAAGACCTAATAAAGGGTCCCTCCGAGTAGGCCGACTGCCACTTGCATAGAATGGGAATCTACAGTGATGAGCCCACTCGCAGCATATGTGATGAAGACGACACCCGAGTACCATCATTAACTATCTGCATAACAAGAAACCTCCAGCAGAAAAATCCCTGCGAGTAGGCCGACTGTCAGAAAGACCTAATAAAGGGTCTACCCACGGCAAGAGACACAATAAACTAGACAGCTGAACTGTCAGGATCCCCAAGAGAAACCAATCCATCAATTAATTACCTTTACATAATTTCAAATGTATTTATTTCATCTGATACGTATGTTATGGTAAAATTTGAAAATTAGATCTAAATAAAACTTAAAATATATCTGCATTCAACATCAAAAAAATACGAATTTTCAAACAAAAAATTCAAACTAACTTCCTATTACTGACGCCGCAATACCTCGTTGAATGGCTAATCACGTTTCGTGAAGGAATCAAGCAACCCAAATTAGAAACAAATTTACTCGCTTCATCCTCCCAAGGGCCAAAAGTTTCTACAGCGAAGGGGAGAAACACAAAGCGTTCTTCAAGCTCTTTATATTTGCGATGTTTTTCTTGTTCTGCTAACCCTGCAGCCATACCTGATTTTTTAGATGTTTGTTTAAAATATTAGTCTGCTAAGGTATGTCTGCACATATCAGCCCAAATCAGTGTTCTTCCACCTCTCCGTGGAAACATCGTCATGCCATCTGCTCTTTTTTCGTCCGTTCGACAAACATTAGACGACTGTAAAACAGAAGAGAATTCTCCTGATTTAAGAGACCGTCTAATGATATCATTAGGTTCCCTGTGTCTGGACAACCAACCTGCACTTTTGGGGCAGTTCTGGCCATGTAGCCCATAAACATCAGCAGATTCATTGCAAATGCAGGTGTGTTTTCCATACACAAGAAGTCCAAGTCTAAGAGCGATTGAAATCTGGCAAGAGGTGTCATCCATGACGTTTCCAAGAGAGGTAGAAGGAAATTTGACCATGCATTCGTATTGTTATCTTTCTAGAATCGAATAAAAATCAGCATACCTGATATCCTTAAGCGCATATCCATCATCGGTTTTTTCATATGAACTGTCTAAAACTTCGGTATTCAAGCCCAATTCAGCAGCGGCCGATTTAATGCAATCGTAAGAGCTTGAGTCGATTTTTTGCGGCGCTATAAGCGGGTCGTATTTATCGCCGACCAAACTCTAAAATGCAATTAAAAAGTTTTTAAACCGTAAAATGAGACGCGTGCGGTATCGAAAACTTTCACATCGATATAAAGCAAACGGCAGTCAAGGCAAGATTTTCTGGAAATTAAACTTCTAGAAGCATTTTAAATTACTTTTTGGAAAATGATCAATTTTCCCTATATCGATCCTGTCGGTTGCTCCTAGCGAAATGTTGACAAGGGTTGACATTTTCAAAATTTCGGCCAACATGGTTTGTTGACATTGTATTTGACACATCTATGCATCGAAAATGTGTAATTAAATAACCAAAAATAAAGTCATAGTAGCTTTTTAAATTTTAATTGCAAAAATTAATTTTGTTACAAGTTTTATTCAGTTTTCTTACAAACTAAGAGCCTTACGACAAAACGTCCTCCCTACTTTACGGTGGATAATGAAATTTCCCTTCAAACCGTGTATTAAAGAATATAATCAATGTTATGGGTAAGTCTCCATAGTGCCCGTTAATTGGAGTCACTTTTAAAAATGACTCAGTCCTTGTCGACATTTTGTAAGGGCAACCGAGGTAATCTGATTCACCGCTGTCCAAATACGGAAAATTTTCCAAAAGTAACATAAAAAACAGAGAGCCTATTGAGATTTGTTGCGTTGATTACTAAAGGAAAATAGGGGTTTTTAAATTAATTTGGAATTCTTTCTTATTAAGCGTCAACAACCCGAGTTTTGGGTATCAACTCCTGACCTACGACAATGTGCCAGTTCATTTATCGGCGAGTAAAGGAAAATGTTCTAGATTAAATTCCCAGCGGAGCAGAACTTTTTTTTAAAATCTTTTCGATATTTAATTTTAACCAACTCTAGTTCGGAAATAGCTTTATGGCTTTAAGCTAAACCTATTATAGCTCTTTTAGTTTTATTATGTTTTTAGCTTTAACTTAGACTTAAAACGATTTTTTCACATGTCCATTTTTCTCCATTAACGTTTTGGCGGTGTGCACCACTGGAAGATTCTAAAATACGAATCTTTATCCAAAAACTGAGACCACTTGCAGATTTTTAAGTTAAGGACAATTTTTTTTCTTTTTCTTCATAACGGTAACAAATAAAAAAAGTTTAAAGGCAGGAAAAAAACTCTATAAGATACACGGGTCAAATATGCCCATGTATAAATCATGGCCACCCTCTGGTAAATACTGAACTACAACATTTGAAACACAAGATGACACGTGGTTCAATTTTAAAGAACAAGTGCTGCGGTTCCCCGTTCAAATAACGTCAGTGAACTTTGTTTTTTTTTTTGAGGAGCTTATTATAAAAACAGTAAGTTTCTATCACTGTGCAATTATATAAGAAATGGTTTTTATCACTGCATTTCTGTAGTGCATGCAACTAGAGAGTATAGACCTTATTTTGCTTTTTTTAATGATTACAATATACCCAGTTTTAATGTATTTTAAAATGCCTTTGACAAACTTACAAATAATCTTTTGTATGTAAGTTACTGTGTTTTCAATCAATCAATGTAGACAAAGCAAATATATTAATAAAGAACTCTACTAATAATGGAAAAAATCATTTAACAAAATATAAAATTATATAAATCTATATAAGTAATTTAATTATAATGATTTAAGTATATTGTTCTTTTTTTAATTAACTTATTTTATATATTTAAGAATTTTGACTGTGAAATTATGTATTCTTTAATTGTAACTCTGATCAAGAAATTCGTTAATTGAATAAAAAGCTTAAGATAAAAGAAAATCTTTGCACTTATGTCTAAATATGTTATAGCTATTATTAAGTTTTATACCGTTTTAAATTATATATTTTCGAAATAAAAAGGAATGTGGTATAGGTAATGCAGGATTATTAACTTGTCTCGTTGTATAAATATTTTGATCTATTTCAAGGTAATTTAAATGTTTATTTATTAAACAAATTGTTTTAAGAATATACATACATACATACAACAGGAAAGAGCTAAAAAATTATTTTTCATGAATTAATCTTAGCAGTGATATGTACAATTTATATTTTTTTAAAGAATAAAAACTGATCTAAATAAACAAATTGAATATGTACCCTAGGAAGGAATACCAGACCATAAGTTTGATTCAATTAAAAAAAAGTATACGTTTCTGTAATAATTTTAACATAATAATAACCGAACTAATTTTTTATTTAAATTATGAATGGTTTTGAAATTTTAAATTTTCATCAATGGTAAGTTCTAAAAATTTAATATTATCTGTAATATTAATATTGTTACCATTTATTTTTATAATCTGTTGCGATATTTCTTTAAAAACAATTACATACGTTTTTGAAAAATTAAGGGATAGTTGGTTTGATTCAAAACCAAGTTTTAAAGAAACAACGTCATTATTTATGTTTATCTTTATTGTTAGATTTCCAAAGAATGGTAGTATCATCTGCAAATATTGTAAAATAACCAGAAATTTTAATACTTAGTAAATCATTAATGTAAATTAAAAATAGTATTGGTCCTAGTACTGAAGCATTAGGAACTCCACATTTAATACTATTTTTTTTTATTTAAATTTTTAATTGACACAAATTAAAGACGATTAGACAAATATGATTTAAACCAACTAAAACCGTTGTTTCTAATTCCATAGATATAGAATTTATTAAGAAAAGTTTCATGATTATGTAACGTGTCATTTTTTCGTTTAAAGCAACGTTACATATTTGTTTATTTAGGTAAATAATCAAGGCTCTTTGATTCGTCTTTCTGTACACAAATATATAGTATTTTATAGAGCTAGGTTTGGAGGTTATATAGTGTCCAAAAAGTTACCTTATAAAGGAGACATTCCATCGAATTACTGTGGACACTACGCACATCGCATTATCTGGACATCGTAATTGGAATTTAAGATCACAGGCTTCGGGAAAAATCACATAAAAATTTTGATTGTTTTGTTTTTATCTGTGGAATTTTGTGATTCACTTGACGTTCATAAAGTTAAACAGCTGTTATGCTGGGGAATGGCGGCGTTGCCGCATCACAAATGGTTTCAGTAACAGGAAGGAAACATTTAGATGAACATTTCATTCCCTTACGTTTATTTCGAGGATATTGGGACAATCCGAACCTCATATCCTTCACGGATTAACTAGTTTTGATAGTGCAAAAACATATTTGGGTCGACCAGGAACAACCGAGGCTCCGCCACTTTGATATCTTTATTAATTTGATAGGGAAAGGATAAAATAAATACGAGTTATGCACTTTTGTAAATGGGAGATAAACGAGGGAGAGAAACCAAGACTGGAAGAATAAACGAAGTCGTGTGAGTTAGCATCTGAACACTCTTGTGCCGAGCTTCTTAGCAGTAGTTCAGTGTGTATTTTTGGGTTCAGGTTCAGAAACAACTTTATTACAGTAGAAATGTTTTACAAGAATGGCGTCAAACCATATGAATCTTAGAGAAAACATATATAAAGAGCAAAGGAAACTTGTGACTGAAACTGTAGCTAAAATACAACTAAATTCTACACTTAGTATAGCTTTGCTCATGTGGGAATTGGTTGAGTGTTCGAATATTCCTGGGTTTGCTGCATGCCCTGATCTCCAGTAATTGATTTTACAGTTGATGGTTTCAATGCTGAGCTTCTTCTAGTCCGTCGGGTTATTCTTCTTCTACTTGATATGTTGGTGGGGGTCCGGTAGGCAAATGTTCGGTCAAATGTATGGAGGGTGTCTCGACGTCCTTGTTATAAAAATTTCAACCGTGGAAATAGATCCGACAACACCTCAATGTGTGCTTTACATATTTTCAACGTCCCCTTGGTCGGTGCTGCCCCCTATATACCTGTATAGAGCTGTTGCTGTGTCTCATTGGTTAGTTTGAAAATCGCGGGTTTTTCTGGTTGGTTGGTATTGTGTTTTACTGTCCCCACTCCCCACCAAATTTACAAAACGGTTTCCGGCCACTTCGTTTTTTGTGTTCTGCCTGGTCTCTCTTTGCTAACAAATTTTGTTGGGTCGACAACAGGCTCTGGGATCGCCATTGTTTTTGGTTTGGCACTGCAGCGAACTGTAGGAGATATCCCAGAGGCTGTGAGGAGTGAGTCCGTCGTGTCCAGGCGTAATCTGGAGTGACGCTCGCACCCTTTTGAGGGGAATTTAAGTCGGCCCACGCCATTTTGTACGGGGAAAGAGCAGCGCCCGTCCATTCCACCGACATTTGGGGCTGGACGCTGGTGTGAAGCCAGGTGTAGCCAGTTGTACCCTGGGAAAGGTACGTTAGAGTTATTTTAGTTCATCTGTTTAAATTTGCTTTATTTTACTGAGTCGACATGGGGTTCTCGATTTAAGTTACTGTGTAGGGGAACTTCGTGCAAAATTGACGAATTCCAGGAAACTGAAACATTTCATTTTCCACAGGGTTTTACGCTCGGGCAAGAATCCCACAACCCTTTTAAGACCAAAGTGCTGGCCTAACATCATGTGCTAAGCGGGCACGAGGGGAGGCGCGAGCAGAGCAGGAGACCCGGAAGCAGTGGTGAGACAACAGGACAACAGAATTCCAGGTTTACAAAATAAAACATACACAGAATAATCAAGGACCAAGGTAGGAGCAAGCCTTAACTATAATTTTTTCACTCATATATAAATTTTTAATATAATTTAGACGTGATCTTTTCATATATTTCATATATAAGTTTTCACAGTATAGTTTCAACATTTCTTGTAAACGCAAGATAAGGTATGACGTCATAACCCTGGTTTTGCGGCATATTTACTACATTGACTTGTTTTCCTTCCTTTCATTTATTTAAGATAATTTTACTGTCAAATTTAAAGTGCCTTGCTATTTTGGCCCTTGTTTTCATCCATTTCATTTATTTTTTTTTTATGTTTCCGGTAATTTTATCTGATTTTACCCTTAAAATATACAAGATGAACTAAATCTTTGCGTTATTTGTACAACCCAGTGACCAACTTTGCGGAGACAAAAGAGAGATGAGATTATATTTTTTTTTAGCGGTTTCGTTACACATTTTTGCCTCATGGGGTGGATCTCTGACTGGGTTGCTGTCTGTCTCATTCTACCCAGCGTAGAATGATGACAGCAGATATTTGGTCTGGATCTCCCCTATGACAGAATGATTCTGGAAGTGTATTTTTTTTTAACAATCATTCATATAATTGAGTCCTACGCTGCTGACTCGATGTAGGTACCTGACCTGTTAAAGGAGTCCATCTACCTGTAAAGTACTTCTAGTTTTGTCATCTTAATTCAATCTTTTAGAATTTTATTCTGTTTACTTTTTTTTTGGTTATTCTTAATTACATAAATATTCTGGAAGCCTCGGAAGTAAGTAGAATTTCATTGTTTGGCTGCAACGTTTGGGTTGAACTGTATTTTATTTAAGATCTTCTTTGTAAAACATTGATATTAAATAATGTGGCGCACTTAAAATTTTCTTATTTCTGAACCCCCCCTTCTCCACTGTATAAAAGTTACCGGGCATATCAATGTTTTACCTAGCTGGAAAATACAGTTCTGCTTCCAGATATTTGTTTAATTATTCAGTGGGTTTCAGTGTCACAAAATGGCGGCGGCGTCTTTAAGCTGCCACAAATGTCACACAATTTTTTTTTAAGGCCACAAATTGGCGCCCACATTTTTTTTAACTTTTTTTAAGGCCACAAATTGGCGCCCTACGTGTGTTTTGGCTAGTTTTTTAACATCTGATGTAATTTTTTTTTTGTTTTTTTTGAATTTGAAAAAAAAAGACAAATGTTTTTTAATTTTTTTTTTTGAGAAAATTTTTTTGTGGTACAGCCAAAGCCAGGTTAGAGGCTTTCAGTGGCTGTGGGTGGTTTTGACACTCAATCATTTTTTTTTCATAAAAAACAAGATCATTGGTTTTTGGAAATAACATTTTTTTAAATATTTTTTTTAGTAATATTTGAACGTTGATTTGGAACTCGGTTTGTTGTTCTAGTAATCCTCTTAGTTTTTTATTAGCTTATCTTCACAAGTTTTTTCTTGGAAAATAAAAGATTCATTTTTATTTATTAAGGAAGAATAAGTGGAAAAAAAAAACATAGGAGTTTTTATTGAACGGAGTCCAATTCATGTTCTTAATTCTTTAAAGTTTTTTGTAGGAAAAACATGTTTTAATTTTTTTTAAAGAAAAATAAATACAACAATGTAAATTTACTTCAATTTTATTTAATTTATAGGTGGATGGATTTCCAGACATGGTCTTTTTATGTTTTAAATATATGACATAGGTAGTGTGTTTTTTCTAACAATTTTTTTTTGCAGGTTCATTTATTTATATGTTATTATTTCCTGCTTGTGATAAGATAGAAATTGTTTCACCGATTATTTTTTAGTGCAGTCGATTTATTTAGGTCAACAAGTTTTTTTTTGGTGATTTTAATTTTTGTGGGATATCACCACTTGGTATTTGGAATATTTTTACAGGGTTTCACACAAATTTTTCTTGGCTGAGTTGTTTTAAAGTAAAAATAGCTTAACAGCTGGTAGCTTTGTTTAGTTGAAAGTATTAATTAGTAATGAAAGAAAAGGAAAATGAGTTTATTTTGCTGTCATTTTCTTTTCTTGTTTTTGGTGGTAACTGTTGGATGACAATTAAGACCTTACGTCACTCAGTTACATCGGGTCAGAGGAGGGTACTACACTACTAGTGTCGGCTCGGGAGGTTAGGAAACACAAGGCTAAAACCCCTAGAGTGACACCTTGGCTGAAAATCAATGCCAAAAGTCCAGTTGACATTTTTTTTTTGAGGTATTTTTTTTTTTTGGAGCAGTTTTTTTTAGGTCTTTGGTTTAGTTGTCTAGTTGTATTTCGTGACTGGTCAAATTTCTTTGGCAGAAAATACAGCGTTGGGCTTTGGAGTGCATTTTTTTAAAAAATGACCTACGGGTATTTCTATCAATTAAAGTTTTCTGGTTCACAATTATTTTTTTCTGTATTTTTTTCTGCGTTCAGGTCATAGCTTGGTCATGGCCATTGGAGAGCAAACATTTATGTTTGAGCCTTGAGAAGTTTTGCCTGCTCCAGATTGAATACAGAGAAAATGAATTTGAAGCCCAACTAGATATAATACCACAAAAGAAATGTTTAGCTGAGACAGATATAGATATAAGTTTTGATTTTTTTTTTAGTTCATTTGTAGAGTTCAGTAATTTTTTTTTTAAGTAATGTCATTTTGAGTCAGTGAATTTAAGAGAGACTTTCAACTAAATATAAATGCTAGTCGGTGGTAATTGGTAAAAATATTTCAAAATTTTACTTTTTTTAAATAATTTAATCTTTCTTAAAAAGATTATTTTTTTTTCTGTAAGCATAACTTCTCGAATTCTTGTTTTGGTCAAAACGGTTTGTATAGGGGTCGTAGTTTTAAAGGGTGACCAGACAGGTTATATTTTTTTAGGGGACCAAACGGGAACTTCTTGAGTTACAAAAAGGTGAACTTTTTTTGTCTTAGTTGATCAGGCAGGAATAAATAAATCTTTTACTTCCAAATCATAATTTTAAATAACAAGATTTATTGGTTAAGTGTTTGGGTCTTATAGTAAAAAACGTTTTGTTTTTGGAGGATACTGGTATGATATGAGATTATTTTAACTTCATGCCAAATGTTAGTTGACGGCAGATATGCTAGTCTTCAGTTTTTTCGTTAGTTTGCATTTCAGGACAGTGGCGTGTACTTAAAGGGGCCTTACATCTGCGCCCATTGTAAAGCAACTTCCAACATACTTGCTTAGCTTTTCACTTAATCTTCGTTTTGTTGCTTCTGAAATTAAAGCGTTATGTTGGATAACGATGGATGGTGGTAGACTGAGAAAGTACCTAGGTAGTTAGGGATGAAAACTTGGAAGTTGTGAACAATTGGGAAATAATTTTTTTTTATTTCATTTTTTTGAATTTTGAAATAGTTTCATACTGGTGACCTCAAATAATGAAGCAAATTTTTAAATTACAATACACTGTTGTGGAATAAATGGGAAAGTGTTCAGGTTAAACAATAAATTTAAGATGATTAATTTAAAAAAAAAAGATTTCAACCTAAGAATAAATTTAAAAACAATAGGTTTTCTTTGATGTGACTAAACAATGATGAGGGCATATATTTTTTTTTGTTATGCATAATATGATAGTAGTACCTTTCGTATTGCAATAATTAGGGGTTTTCCTCCCGCGAGCTGGGTGGAAATGGAAGAAATGTTTGGTTCGGAGTGTAGAAATCGAGGAACGAGGACTTCCTGCTAATCTTTTTAGGATTTCGCAACTTCGGTTTTCGCTAAATTAAAATACATCCAAATTTGGCCTACAGGCTGAATCTCGCATTTTCCATGACCTTGCAGATTCGCGGAGAAAGACAAATTTTGTGATCTATTTAATTATGATAGGAACTAAAATAGTAACATGCACATGAGGGGACTAGATATATTTAGGTTGGAAAGTATTAAGAACACTGATCTGAACAATTTTCCATAATAGTGTCCTATTTTCACAGGGTGCTTCAAAATATCTTCACCCTTTCCTTGAAATAAGATATTGTTTCGCCTGTGGGGGTTTAACCGTTTGAAAAATATATAGGGTACAGATGGGATTGGAATGGAAATCACAAGTTTTTGGGTTTTATTGACATTATACTTAGGGAATAGGGGAAATGTCTAATAAAAAGTTTTTTGGTTTTAGGCCGAGTTTTGTTGAGATAACAAAAGTTTAATTGGGGCCGGGAGTTTTATTATGCTCTTTTAAAATTAATGTAATAGTTTTGGCTTCTTGATTTTTGTTGTCTGGTTTTTACGCAGGATCATTCCCAACTGTTTCATTTCAAAATATCATTTGTAGGTGATGGGGTCTCATTAGCCCTTGGACATTTGGTAGTTTTGCTTTGACTGATAGTTGTGGAAAGGGCCCAACTTAATTTTATATCTCGTAAACACCAGGAATAGGAGTCTGAAAATGCATTAGGCAGTAAATTTTTTTTTGATTAGATGTTGTGTGTAAAGACACTTGAGTAGGCAGATTTAGTTTTACAACGTTCTTATGGGTGAACCTTGAAATTGTTTTCATATTTGTTTTTTGAAAGTACACACAAGATAATTCTTTACGGAGTTGAGTGCAAAGTTTAAAACTTAGGTTCACACTATTATAGTGGTACAGTAAATAAGTACTCACGTTGTTTATTTCCTTTAGTGATAATTTTGAACAAATATACTAACATCGTTTGTTTTTTTTTTAACATAAATATTTTTTTTTACTTTTCCTAAACTGATTGGTTTTTTTGCAATTACTATTTTTATACCTTATGATTCTTAACCCTTTGCTTCCGAGAAGACATATTTTTTGAAATTATTGATAATATTGAAATCAATGCTTCCTTAGGACTTTAGAACACATAAAAAATTACTAAAATTTTTTTTTTTTATGTATTTTTTTTGTAATGCTATGGTTTCACCATGTAACCACTAGGAAACTATGGTTTTTTTCATTATTTAAAAAAAAATAATATTAAAGTCAAAACGATTTATTTTTATAAGAAAACATGGTACTACTTCTTATGAAACAGTAAAAAACAATTTTTCTTATCCGAAAGGCACAATCCTACTTTGCAGCTCGTGCAAGACCATCTGGTTCTGTGCGGATTTTTACTGGAACTGCACAAGGCACATCTTCTTGAGGTTCCATGTTCTGGCATGTGTAAACACTCCGTAAAGCGATTTTCATAAGGCACTGCTTTTTTGAAATGACATGTTGTTGGAGAGCTTTTACATGAATTTTTCTGAGAATCGACTTTTCTTGGAGGACCAATCAAGCCTGCTGCTACAGAGATCCTATAAAATTTAAGGTTGGGCACGGATGATTCTGCTTTTTGTTTATATATAATAAAAGAGTTAAGTACACACAGGTCTACAAAGTACCAAATTATTCTGTGCCACCATTTTTTTGACTTTCTATCTATCTCATAAATGGACTTCAGCATGTCAGCTTTGTCAACGTAGCCCATGTGTTGATTGTAGTCTTTTACCATTGTCGAGCATTCTATGTCTTGTGAGCTTCCATCTTTTTGTTTCCTCGGTACGTTAGTTATAAGAGCAGGATTATGGTGGTTTCCCAAAAAGTTAACAATCTTTCTATCTTTCCATCTAACAAATGTTAGGCCATCTTTGCTTACTCTCCAATCTGATTCCCCTCTAGTTTTTAATTCTTTGTCCCCCTTTATGTCAGTTGGAAGATCTTTTCTATTAGGCCTCAGAGTACCACAGGCATATATCAGGTCAGATTGAAGAGATTTTTGCAGTTGTACGGAATTAAAAAAGTTATCAAAATATACATGATATCCTTTGCCTACCAGATCTCGAGTTAAATTGGAAATCACCCTAGTGCCCAAGTCTTTGTCTGGTTGGTCATTTGTTTTTCCAGTATATATATCAAACTGGCAAACATATCCAAATTCATCAGCTCTGATCCACACCTTATAACCTCGTTTTATTGGTTTGAGTGGCATATATTGTTTCAAGAAGCTACGACCTTTGAAACGAATCATAGACTCGTCGATGGACTGGTTCTTTGATGGAAAGTAGCACTTTCTAAAGGTTTGTGATAAAGTATTTAACAACGGCCGCACTTTGTATAATCTGTCATAATTTGGCGAATCACGATCAGGCATAAGAGAGTTATCAGCAAGATGGATATTACTCAAGAGCCAGGCAAATCTATCTCTTGTCATTACGGAACTAATGTATTGATCTCTCAACTCAGGCTTTGACGACCAATAGTCGGTATAACTAGGCAATTTTTTTATACCCATCAGTATATTTATGCCTATAAAAGTTTTCATTTCTTTGGAGTTGGTATGCGTAAATGAGGAGTCTCCTCCACGCTTTTGAAGGGCATAGAGGTTCGTTTGAAATACCAGTACTTCAATGAAATTTTCAGGAAATAACGCCAAAAACACCTCAAGTGGCGTGTCCATATCATCAGTAGTTTGTGGTCCAGTTTTTTCCGTAAATTCCTTGATGTTCTTGATACAGTGGTCGACTGATTTTGTCCATATTGTTTTTTTGTTTATTTCTCGAGTGCGGATCACAGATAAAGGTTCAAGGTCCTCTTCGTCCCAAGAATCTTCAGCAGAAATATTACTCAAAACCTCCATATCAATGTCTTGAATACCACTCGTTTCATCTTGAAAAATTATCGGCATGTCCTCAAAGTTAGTTAAATTATTGCTGATAATGCCGTCTTCTTCTTCGTCAGTATCAATCTCAGACTCACCGCCCGACGGAATTTCCTCCAACATGGTGTAAAGGTCTTGAGAATCCAGGTCCTCAAGTTCTTTCAATGTATATCTTTTTTTTTCTAAAACAAAAAAAAAATGTTTTAGTTTCCTACTGGTTTCGCCGTGAAACCGTCAAGTTTAATTGTCAATAAAAACCATATTTACAAAAAAAATATATCAGTGAGCTTATAAATAATATTTTAACACATTTATACTTATATACTAGTAAAAAAACTTACCTGCCATGGTCAAAAACACAAAAAAACACCTCTTTTACCATATAACCTCAAAACGCCTGTGCACAAAGATAAATCGCAAGCTATTGGCCGACCTACGAATATACGGCGACCTTTGCAGCAGCGAAATATATTGGAGCACGCTATATAGATGGCGTCTGGTGTTGTGGTTCCACGCAGAGTCCATTAGGAACGTAACAAAAAATTTTTGAATATGAGGTTTTACGGTGAAACCACTAGGAAGCAAAGGGTTAAGTAAATTTAATTTTCAACATTTTTTTTGTATAGTAAATTAAATTTTCTAGCTCATTTACTTTTCACATTGCCACAGTTTTGGGAGAGGAAAGGGAATTGACAACTGTTTTTTTAAAGGAAAAGAACAGAAACTGTTGCATGACAACTCGAATAAGATTTTCCTGGTGTTGATTTTATTAAATTTTTTTTCTTAAGGTTCACTAATAGGAGCTGCAACCCCACTTAAACATTTTTAATTTTTTTGAAAATATTTTTTTTAAATATTTTTTTGAAAATATTTTTTTTTAAAAGGGAAACTTGATTTTCTTGTTGCAAAAATTTTTTTTTGGTGCATAGTAGTACCTTGTCCCTACAATGGTTCTACCAGTTTATTTAAATATTTTTTTTCTGAATTAAAATATAATTTTATTTCGAACCCTCACGTTTTAACAACCTATCATCATTTGTTTTAAAAAAAATTTTTTCTCCCTACTCCAAACCACCTATCAGAGTGGAGTAATTTTTGAAAATTTTAGTGAGTCACTAATTAATTTTTTTTGACTATTGGACTACTGTGGTCGACACCAAAAATTTTTTTTTTAATTTTTTTTTTGGACACCTTTCGGTACAATCCTAGGGTCTTCTTGACCATGGGTTGATGCATCAATTTAGTTTAAAATTTTGGGAATTTCATTTTTAACGATTATTAGAGCGTTGCAGTCCTACCAAGACTTTATTTCTGTAAATTTTTTAATAACATCGGTATTTTTTTTTTTTTTTTTTTAATTTTTTTTAATTACACACAACATCCTTACTAGTCTAATTCGACGCAATTTCAGCGAGCGGATTTTTTTTTAATTGAGCATATTTTACGATTTCTATAACATGAACATCTGTTCCGACGTTTATTGCGTTCACTTATATATTAAGGGATGATGTGACCTTAAGCAATGCATGTTTCGTGTAAACTCAGAGTAGGTAAGCAGGTTAAAGTGGGTTTTGATTTATTCTTTTTAGAAAAATCATTGTATACGGCGATTTGGGTTTTTTTGAGGAGTTATTAGTGGAGCCGTTCTGCAATAGCAGGAGTATACCCTAGCGTTAACTGTGTACAACAGCTTTGGGATTTTTGTTATAGGTAGTCTGTTGTACGTTCCATTTAGGGATAAATTTACCTATTCGGTTGCTGAGGTAAACAAACATCACTTAACTTTAATTTTAATCCAGTTCAGCTAGGATAAGCGCAATTATTTTTTTTGTGTTTTACTCACGCAGGAGTGAAACATAAGACCTAAACACTGCCAAAACTCTTGTCTCTCTTTTATTTTTTTTAAACTTTTTTTTTATGGCTACTTGTTAATTCTAATTTAGGATTTAAGTGGTTATTTCTCTCTGCAGGGTTGGACGTCATAGTTGGTTGTACAAATACTTAACATAAATTATGATTGCATTTTTAAATGCAAATAAATTTTATTTTCTTACTGCTCCGGTGTTTTTCGGTTTTGTTCGCGTCCGCCCGTATTTAAGTTTTATATTTTCTACAGTTGTGAGAAAATTTATAGTGATTTTCACTAGTGAATTGAAAGTGAACTTTGTGTTTGTTATTGCGTGGTTTAGTTTTTATAATTGGGAGGTATAATTAACAGTTTTAACTAAAGTTTAAAGTTTGAATATAAAAGGCACCATGGCTATTTCTTTGAGTCGGTTGTCTGACATAAGGTACTTAGTCAAGGACGAATTAATCTATGAATTAACATGGAGAGGCATAGCCATTGGATCGGTGGAAGAGATGAAGCAACAGCTCATACTGATTAGACAGAGAGAAAGGACCGATGGGAGTATGAGATACCCTCCGTATCCCTTTAAATTTGGCCAGGATGCTTTTAGCTGTATGAAGAAGCTTGATAGTCTGGTACCGCTGGTAGAGAAGTTCTCTGGTACGAGTAAAGGGGGAGAGTTTAGGAAAATCGCTGTAAGGTTGGAACACGTGTTAGCCAGGATTAACAACATGAATCCGTCTAACTTTGAAGAAAGTCAAACCAAAGGCATACTGGTTGCGGAAACCTTGAGTTTGATTGGGAGGTTGCAGAGCCAAGCAACAGATTTACTAAGAGTTGGCGTTACCTCAGATGATGATGAAGCATCTGAAACCCAATCAACGAGTCGAAGCTCAGATCACTCGACAAATGTTGGCAACATTCCCAGCCAGTCTCAACTCCCGCAACCACAGCTCTCGAGCACACAAAGAACAGCTCAACAGCCCACAAACCAACCGTCGGTCATTGCTCCATTGCAAATGCAAGTGCTAGCGAACCCAACTCAAGCACCAATACAGGCACCACCCCCAATGCTAATTCAGAATGACCGTGCATCAGCTTTTCATTATCAACAACCGTCTACCGTTCCTTTGAGTTTAGCTGCCCTCCAAAGTAGCATAGCACCAATTGCTCAGTCACGACCATTTTCATGTTCGTCGCCAGTACCAATGTCAAGTGATCCTGGTACTTCATATCATGTTGCACCTGTACCTCCGCATAAGTGGAACTTAAAATTTACAGGCGAGAGGGGTACAATCTCCGTCACCGCATTTTTTGAGAGAGTGGACGAGTTAAGTCAGGCGAGAGGAGTCAGCAAAAAGGTTTTACTGAATTCGGGCATTGATCTTTTTGAAAAGTCAGCTTATACTTTTTACAAAGATGTTCGAAGAGAAGTCCATTCATGGGAACAGCTGGAACAGAGGTTCATGGCAGAATATCTTCCTTCTTCATATGGCGAGAAGCTATTGAAGGAGATTCAAAAACGTAAACAAGGCCCTGGAGAGTCTATAGGGACCTATATTGCTGTCATGAACACATATTTCCAAAGACTTGGCTGTCCTGTTTCCGAAGAGGCGAAATTAGCTATCGTCTTCAGAAATATCGCGGACATCTATAAAAATGGGTTAATTGCTACTGAGGTCAATAGCCTATCACATTTAAAGGATCTGTGTCGTAGAATAGACCAGAGATATGGTTTAGAAGAGGAAAATTTTACACCTAGGAAAAACCAATCTATTGAACCTGACTTGGCCTACGTTGACGTAGAGAGCGACAGTGACGATTTTTCAACAGGGGTTGATGCAATTCAAATATCAGGTGCCGGGACATCAAATCAACAGAATTTGAATATTCCTGATAGTAGATTTAACAGAGATAGGCAACAGCCAGCAAGTAGTTTCGCTGCTAGAGCTGATAGAGATAGACAGCAACCAGCTAGTGGTCAGTCTAGTGTAAATGACAGGGATGTACAACCACAGGGTGTTGGATCTGGTAGGGCGAACAGGGACGTTGTTTGTTACAGATGCAACCAAACAGGGCACATGGCAATCGGGTGCGCATTACCTAGAGGCAAACAGTGCTATTCGTGTGGACAGGCAGGGGTTACAGTAAGAGAATGTCGTAATTGTAATCGTCAGGGAAACGGACCCAGGCGCTCGTAGGTGGTCGACCTTCGAGTCAGCCTGAACAAGCATCGACCGATAGGCTAACGTACGTTTTAGATTATGTGATAAGTCATGCTCGTAAAGATGAGAGGCCTTATTTAGAAGTGGATGTGCTCGGAAATAAGTTATTAGGTTTGTTGGATTCCGGGGCTTCACGTACCTTTTTAGGGAATCATGGTTGGTCGATCATCGAGAGGTTTGGTTTTTCACTTGATACGACAAAGAAGACGAGTTGTATTGTGGCAAATGGTCAAAGCACGAGTAGTATTGGAACAGTGCAGCTTCCTATGCGAGTTCAGGACAAATTTAGGTTAATAGAGGTCGTCGTCGTTCCTGAGTTGCCGCACACTTTGATTTTGGGATTGGATTTTTGGATTTCGATGGGTATAGTACCGAACTTAAGTACTAATGAGTGGCATTTTGCCGATAATAAAGATGTGATTTGTTCTTTAGAAACATCAGACCAACAAACAACTCTTACACCTTATGAATCAGAACGACTAGAGGAATTGGTCGTTAAATATAAGAATATGATGGGTGACTCACTAGGATGTACAGATAGGGTAGAGCATAAGATTACAACAGGTGCAGCACCGATAAGACAACGTTCATATAAGGTCTCACCGGTCATTCAGAAACTTATTGATGACGAAATCGACGAAATGCTGAAAATGGATGTGATAGAACGTAGTAGTAGTTCATGGGCTTCACCAGTGGTAATGGTACAAAAGAAAAACACAAAGAAATATCGTTTCTGTGTAGACTACCGCAAATTGAACTCAGTGACGGCGCGTGATAGTTATCCTTTACCACTCGTATCCGAGACTCTTGACAAATTGAAAGATGCTAAGTACTTGTCAACTTTAGATATTAAGAGTGCTTATTGGCAAGTACCAATGGAAGAATCATCGAAGCCACTAACAGCATTCATCTGTAGACGAGGTCTCTTCCAATTTAAGCGGTTACCATTTGGTCTTCATAATGCACCTGCAACTTGGCAGAGACTCATAGATAGCATCATAGGAAACGATTTAGACCCTTACGTGTACGTATATCTCGATGACCTCGTAATTGTCACGCAGAGCTTTTCTGAACATCTTAGAATTCTTGAGGAGGTCCTACGAAGATTGCAGAATGCAAAGATAACAGTAAGTTGGGAAAAATGCCAACTGTGTAGGCCAGAAATGACTTATTTAGGTTTCGTAGTGGACCGTCGAGGCATCCGAGTTGACCCTAATAAAATTAGAGCCATGTTAGAGCTCCAGAGGCCAAGAACTGTCAGAGAAGTTCGTAGAGTTGTAGGTACAATATCCTGGTATAGACGTTTCATAGAGAATTTTTCAGCGATAATAGCTCCAATTACAGCTCTAACTAAGAAAAATCAAAAGTTCGATTGGACTCCAGACTGCGAAAGAGCATTTATTAAGATTAAGGAACTTTTAGTGACTGCACCGATTCTTACATGTCCAGATTATACCAAAGAATTTGTCATTCAAACAGACGCATCAGGATATGGAATAGGAGCATGTTTAACGCAGCCTTATCCTGAAGGAGACAAAGTCATATGCTATTTGAGTCGATCTTTGACTAAGCAAGAACGTGTTTACACGACCACCGAGCGAGAATGTTTGGCATTGGTTTGGGCGATAGAGAAGCTCCGGCCTTATATTGAGGGGATCTCATTTAAGGTCATAACAGATCATTTTAGTTTAAAATGGCTTCATAGCTTAAAAGAGCCCACTGGAAGACTTGCTCGTTGGTCTGTAAAACTGCAGCAATATGATTTTGAAGTAATCCATCGGAAAGGGAAAGATTTAGTTGTCCCGGACATGTTGTCTCGTGCAGTACCTATGATTGATACAATTTCGCAGCCCAGAGACGTTTCAACAGCAATAAAAGATCGATGGTACCAAAAGATGGTAAAGAGGGTCGTAGAATCACCGTTAAAATTTATGAACTGGAGATACACTGATAATAAGTTGTATAAATATGTCAAACAAGAATACCCTCAACTTTCACCATCTAACGAATATTGGAAAGAGGTAGTCCCCAAAGATCATAGGCGTAGAATTATTGGAGAAGCTCACGATCCTCCTACCGCAGGACATATGGGTGTGTATAAAACCTTCCACAGACTGGCAGAAAAATATTATTGGCCAAAAATGCGCCAGGACGTGGCAACTTTTGTAAAGAAATGCTTTATCTGTGCAGCTCATAAAGGTGATACACAAGGTGTATCTGATCAGATGATATCTCACCCAAAACCAACTCGTCCTTGGGAAATTATTTCGACTGATTTATGTGGACCTCTACCTCGTTCAACAAAGGGTAATTGCTGGATTCTCGTCGTTACGGACTATTTGAGTAAGTTTTCCTTAGTTTTTCCAATGCGAACAGCCCCTACTCAAGCTGTTGTTAAGCATCTTGAGGAGCAAGTATTTATGGTCTTCGGAGTACCCCGTTTGATACTTTGTGATAATGGCCCTCAGTACAAAAGTAATGAGTTTAAGCGTTTTGCTGAGAGTTATCAGGTTAAAATTCAGTATAATCCGTATTATCACCCCAGAGCAAATCCAACAGAAAGGACGAATCGCACGTTAAAAACCATGTTATGTTGTTATGTGAAAGACAACCACAGGAAGTGGGACGAACAAATACATAAACTTGCCTGCGCGATTCGTACTGCAACCCATGAGACAACCAGGATGTCTCCTTTCTTTGTTAATTTTGGTAGAAATATGTGTCTGTCAGGAAAAGATTACTCCAACCCAGTTTTGTTATCTGAAGAGAATGGTGTACAATCCGCAGCTGAAAGTAAGAACGAAGGTTTCCGGAAGCTCTATGCTGATGTTAAGAGAAGGTTAGAGGTGGCTGGAGAGAAAAACGTAGTTCAGTATAATTTGCGTACAAGGGTACCCAACTTTGCTGTGGGTCAGCGTGTTTGGAAGAAAAATTATGTTTTGTCAGATGCTGCGAAGTTTTTCTCGAAGAAGTTAGCACCGAAATTCGTTGGTCCTTATGTGATTAGGAATAAAATTTCTCCATGGATATTTGAGCTTCAGGAACCATCGGGTAAAGTACTGCCAGGGAGTTGGCATGCCAAAGACCTTAAGTCGGCAGCGGACCTCTCCGATTAACCTTTTTAGGTTAATCGTCTTGAAGTTGGGGGGGGATTATGTAACGTGTCATTTTTTCGTTTAAAGCAACGTTACATATTTGTTTATTTAGGTAAATAATCAAGGCTCTTTGATTCGTCTTTCTGTACACAAATATATAGTATTTTATAGAGCTAGGTTTGGAGGTTATATAGTGTCCAAAAAGTTACCTTATAAAGGAGACATTCCATCGAATTACTGTGGACACTACGCACATCGCATTATCTGGACATCGTAATTGGAATTTAAGATCACAGGCTTCGGGAAAAATCACATAAAAATTTTGATTGTTTTGTTTTTATCTGTGGAATTTTGTGATTCACTTGACGTTCATAAAGTTAAACAGCTGTTATGCTGGGGAATGGCGGCGTTGCCGCATCACAAATGGTTTCAGTAACAGGAAGGAAACATTTAGATGAACATTTCATTCCCTTACGTTTATTTCGAGGATATTGGGACAATCCGAACCTCATATCCTTCACGGATTAACTAGTTTTGATAGTGCAAAAACATATTTGGGTCGACCAGGAACAACCGAGGCTCCGCCACTTTGATATCTTTATTAATTTGATAGGGAAAGGATAAAATAAATACGAGTTATGCACTTTTGTAAATGGGAGATAAACGAGGGATAGAAACCAAGACTGGAAGAATAAACGAAGTCGTGTGAGTTAGCATCTGAACACTCTTGTGCCGAGCTTCTTAGCAGTAGTTCAGTGTGTATTTTTGGGTTCAGGTTCAGAAACAACTTTATTACAGTAGAAATGTTTTACAAGAATGGCGTCAAACCATATGAATCTTAGAGAAAACATATATAAAGAGCAAAGGAAACTTGTGACTGAAACTGTAGCTAAAATACAACTAAATTCTACACTTAGTATAGCTTTGCTCATGTGGGAATTGGTTGAGTGTTCGAATATTCCTGGGTTTGCTGCATGCCCTGATCTCCAGTAATTGATTTTACAGTTGATGGTTTCAATGCTGAGCTTCTTCTAGTCCGTCGGGTTATTCTTCTTCTACTTGATATGTTGGTGGGGGTCCGGTAGGCAAATGTTCGGTCAAATGTATGGAGGGTGTCTCGACGTCCTTGTTATAAAAATTTCAACCGTGGAAATAGATCCGACAACACCTCAATGTGTGCTTTACATATTTTCAACGTCCCCTTGGTCGGTGCTGCCCCCTATATACCTGTATAGAGCTGTTGCTGTGTCTCATTGGTTAGTTTGAAAATCGCGGGTTTTTCTGGTTGGTTGGTATTGTGTTTTACTGTCCCCACTCCCCACCAAATTTACAAAACGGTTTCCGGCCACTTCGTTTTTTGTGTTCTGCCTGGTCTCTCTTTGCTAACAAATTTTGTTGGGTCGACAACAGGCTCTGGGATCGCCATTGTTTTTGGTTTGGCACTGCAGCGAACTGTAGGAGATATCCCAGAGGCTGTGAGGAGTGAGTCCGTCGTGTCCAGGCGTAATCTGGAGTGACGCTCGCACCCTTTTGAGGGGAATTTAAGTCGGCCCACGCCATTTTGTACGGGGAAAGAGCAGCGCCCGTCCATTCCACCGACATTTGGGGCTGGACGCTGGTGTGAAGCCAGGTGTAGCCAGTTGTACCCTGGGAAAGGTACGTTAGAGTTATTTTAGTTCATCTGTTTAAATTTGCTTTATTTTACTGAGTCGACATGGGGTTCTCGATTTAAGTTACTGTGTAGGGGAACTTCGTGCAAAATTGACGAATTCCAGGAAACTGAAACATTTCATTTTCCACAGGGTTTTACGCTCGGGCAAGAATCCCACAACCCTTTTAAGACCAAAGTGCTGGCCTAACATCATGTGCTAAGCGGGCACGAGGGGAGGCGCGAGCAGAGCAGGAGACCCGGAAGCAGTGGTGAGACAACAGGACAACAGAATTCCAGGTTTACAAAATAAAACATACACAGAATAATCAAGGACCAAGGTAGGAGCAAGCCTTAACTATAATTTTTTCACTCATATATAAATTTTTAATATAATTTAGACGTGATCTTTTCATATATTTCATATATAAGTTTTCACAGTATAGTTTCAACATTTCTTGTAAACGCAAGATAAGGTATGACGTCATAACCCTGGTTTTGCGGCATATTTACTACATTGACTTGTTTTCCTTCCTTTCATTTATTTAAGATAATTTTACTGTCAAATTTAAAGTGCCTTGCTATTTTGGCCCTTGTTTTCATCCATTTCATTTATTTTTTTTTATGTTTCCGGTAATTTTATCTGATTTTACCCTTAAAATATACAAGATGAACTAAATCTTTGCGTTATTTGTACAACCCAGTGACCAACTTTGCGGAGACAAAAGAGAGATGAGATTATATTTTTTTTTAGCGGTTTCGTTACACATTTTTGCCTCATGGGGTGGATCTCTGACTGGGTTGCTGTCTGTCTCATTCTACCCAGCGTAGAATGATGACAGCAGATATTTGGTCTGGATCTCCCCTATGACAGAATGATTCTGGAAGTGTATTTTTTTTTAACAATCATTCATATAATTGAGTCCTACGCTGCTGACTCGATGTAGGTACCTGACCTGTTAAAGGAGTCCATCTACCTGTAAAGTACTTCTAGTTTTGTCATCTTAATTCAATCTTTTAGAATTTTATTCTGTTTACTTTTTTTTTGGTTATTCTTAATTACATAAATATTCTGGAAGCCTCGGAAGTAAGTAGAATTTCATTGTTTGGCTGCAACGTTTGGGTTGAACTGTATTTTATTTAAGATCTTCTTTGTAAAACATTGATATTAAATAATGTGGCGCACTTAAAATTTTCTTATTTCTGAACCCCCCCTTCTCCACTGTATAAAAGTTACCGGGCATATCAATGTTTTACCTAGCTGGAAAATACAGTTCTGCTTCCAGATATTTGTTTAATTATTCAGTGGGTTTCAGTGTCACAAAATGGCGGCGACGTCTTTAAGCTGCCACAAATGTCACACAATTTTTTTTTAAGGCCACAAATTGGCGCCCACATTTTTTTTAACTTTTTTTAAGGCCACAAGTAACACAATCGAAAGCTTTAGAAATATCACAAAAAATTGCAGCCGCATGTTCGTTATTATTAATACTGTTTAATAATTTTTTCATAAAAAGGAATATTGGATCATTTGATTGAAATTGAATAATATTAATCATATTATTATTTTTAAAAAAAATATAATTTTAAACGAGGTTTCATAAGTTTTTTTTATTAATTTTGAAAGAGTTGATAAAAGAGATATTAAAGATGTTGTGCTACAAAAGCAGAAATTTGATTATAGGGCTATAGCAGTTATACTAGCTGGATATTCGGTAATTTTTTTAAATGAAATTGCAAATTGACAAAAAAATACTTTGTCCGTACTTTCAAAAATGCAATTTAAAACCGAAATTGGAATTTTTATTTTAATTTTATAACAGAAAAGCGAGGGGTTGCTCGGTATTTCCTTTTGGTGTACAGGTTAGATGAAATACCAGGAAATACTTGGGAAATACTGGAAATATACTAGGAAATACCGGGAATTGCTTGGGAAATACTAGGAAATACCATTTAAATTTGAGGTAATACTGGGAAATACCAGGAAATACCGTAGGTATTTCCTTTTGGTGTACAAAAATCGGGGATCGAGTCACCCCTCGCAGAAAAGTTTAGTTTAGTAATGCACTTTTTTTAACCTTAGATGTATATTTTTTATTTTGTTCCACCTTTTACTTCACTTTTATTTCCATAATAATATTTAAACGTTTTGTATTTTTTTTAGCTTTAACTTGGTCTACTTTTAGTTTCAAATAAATATATTTCGTCTCATTCCCTTGCAATGTATTATAAAAGTGCGTATACACCAAACTGCTCCGCGAATGCGCCGCTCACCGAATTCGTTTCAATGAACTTTCTACGATCCAAAGAAAAACAGCAAACACGCATTGAAATGAAAACTCGACAACAAACTGCCAATGCCGTCCCAAAGGAACTGCGAACACACAAAGAGGAGTCGAGGAAAGCTGGTTCTCGGCAAACGGCTTGCAGTGCGATTCCGTGTTGGCGCGCGAAGTGTAAGAAGCGCGCGAGCGGCGCACATACGGCAGTTTGGTGTATTACTGTATACGTACTCTTAGACTTTTATATCGGCATGTGCATATAACTAAGCTATAGGCATATGTTGAACACACTATGAAAAATACAAATATAAAAAAAATTATCAAAACTTTTTCTAAATTAATTGAATGGGCGTATTGTATTGTATAACCCATATTGCGTTATTTCCTAGGGTGGGCATATTTGACCCAACTCACCCCTTTTAGTACCCCGTTTTACGTGAACTTTAATTCGTAATAAAATTTATCTTCTCGACTTTAAACACGTTTTTACGACTTACCAGAAAGTAGCATCCCCTGGAAATTTTATGGCAATGCCTTATTTCATCCAAATGGTCTTGTAGCAAATTAGGATCGTAACAATCTTTTGGGTCAGCGCCGAAATGCATATCCACCAGTTCAACCTTAAAATAATCACCGTATTATCCTTTTTTCTAAAGAAATAATTGATCATAAAATAAAATAAATGGATCCATGACGGATCTGACACCTTCCTAGCTATCCTATTGTCACACTTCAAGTGAAGCCATGATAATACATTAGCCTTGAAAACAGTTTTTGTAAATATCTTAGAAACCAAAGCTCGTACGAAGTTTTTGATTATAACACGAATTATTAAGCAAAATATAGTCTACTATATTCCGAAAACATTGTATTCAGACGGTGTTCCGTTAACAAGTTAGCATTTTTTAATTTTCAAAAAACTGCCATTAGCAGTAATGGATTTTGACCAATCATCAGATCGTAGTAGTGTCGAAACTATTTTACCTGACAATTTTATGAAAATCGGTTCAGCGGTTTAGGAGCTATCGTGTTACGGACATAAATAATATACACACACACGACGATGTTGCTAGGATAGGTCAAAATACATCCAAATAACCCATTTTTGGCGTTATCTTAAAAAAAACTAACTTGACAACATCGCTAAACTATTTATCTCTCTTAGTGCCATTTATTTAAATATTAAATAAATTTAAATTATATAAATATGACACGATCTTACTTCAGTTCACAAATTTTTCAATGTCCAAACGATCGTTGACGAACCCTGTATATGCATCGGTTAAGTTACTTTAGACTGGTAGGTATCTACTGCAGATATGGTTACAATGAAGTTATTTTGCACCGAAAAGTAACGGAAAAATGTTTAAAGGCTTGGCAACTGGCGCCATCTCTACGAAACCCTTGCAACCCGTACTCTTCACAGCCGCAGCAATCGGTCTAGGTGTAACTTACCTTTATTTTTATTAAAAATTAAATTTTTGATCAATTTGTAAAACTACGTTACTATATATATATATATATATAAATTTTGTTAAAGGCTACTTTTTTTCAACTAATAACAAAAAACAAGGGGCCATTTTGAAAAACTGCCTTAAAAAATTTTTGATTTTTGAAAAACAACAAAAATGATCCTTTACTTTTCCATCAATATTCCCAACTCTCCCTAGATTTTCTACCTGTCCACCAAATTTCCCAATTGTTCTGCAACATAGTTGGAAAAGCTCTACCCCTTGGCGACGCCAGTGTACTGATGTTACCTACATATATTAAAGATGGCCGCCATATACCAATAACCATAAATAAATGACCCGTATGCTATAGCAAATCAATGTTTTAGGAACGTTGAAAATCAAAAAGAATCATAACAAAAACATTTCATGTAAAAAAAAGCCAAGTACGCAAAAGTGGTATTCCGTAAAAAGAATTGAAATAAAAGTAAAGCCAAGTTCTTCAATAAAAATTTCAAAATGAAGGGTTCTTACTAGTTTGGAAATGTTGCAAAAATCCACCGTGATTTGAGAATCCCAAAACTTCTTTTACTTAGAAACTAGACATTTTACGAAACCAAGTTGTGGTATTCTCGGGCACTCTAGCCTCTTGTAAAGATTAACATTTTCTTAGTCTGTGTTTTTGTAATCTGCCTTATATGTCGTCATAAACGAAATACTTCAAAATTGCTACACCACTTTCCTCTTGTAACCTGTTTCGAGTTATACAAAGTCGGCCTGCGCACAGTGATCTGGCTAGGTCAGAAAGCGGTCAAAAGTCATTTTGTCATTAATAAAGAAAATTTTAAGAATTTTTTTTTGTTTCGAGAGTTGTTTTCTTAGTCTTAACTTTTGTATACCTAATATATTTTTTAATATTAATACGGCGCAAGTGCAAACAGCTAGGGGATATGACACATTCCGAACGCCAAATATTTTCAATATCAGTAAAATTTTATTTCTATTTTTTATTCATAGGAAGCTAACTAACTGTAAATAAAAAATTAATTCAGCCTTATGAAATTTTTAAAGTTAATATTTTGTGTGTGTTGGCATATTTAAAAATAAACAAATGTATTTATTGAAAATAATTTATAGCAAATAGCTAAATATAATGTTTCATAATACACAATTTATTAACAAGATATATTATACTTAACCACAATTAAGAATACACATAAGTATATCAAAGTAAAAAACATTTCGTTACCAATAATTTCTGATGCCTACAACTTATAGAAAATATACACTGAAAACGATATATTTTTTTTAAAGAGAAATATCAAAATTACATTTTTATACATCATTATTCAAGAATTAAGGCTAAAGCTTCAGGGTCCCGATATAAGTGTTTTTTTTTTGACAAAATATGTCTGCGAAAGCAAATAATGCATACTATTTTGTTTTTATAAACATGTGATCAAAGCCCGGTCAACTAAGATAAGTTTTGAAAAGAAACAACATGAGGTAATAATATAACGTTGCGCTAACGATTTTTATCAGCTACACATTTTTTTGAAGAGAAGTACAGTGGGAAGCGAATAAGATTTTTTATATTTTTAAACTACTTTTTTACAACTTACAGTATAAAGTTAAAACGAGGTAAAAATACAAAATGTATGTTTTTTATTTTATTTTTATTGCCACCAAGTGTATCTAGCGGGATTTGCTGAGCACTAATATGACGTGACGGATAAAATTTGCGTCCAGCGAATGAATGCACCAGTAAATCCCGTAAGAAATGCTTGGTGGCAATAATAACGCACCGGACAACAATTGTTACACAGAGTTTATCTCTGTTGGCCTCATAGGTGGGTCAGAGGACATCATACTTATATACCAGCAAGCCGGACCAAAGTGGACTTTAAAAGATCTAGTCTATGAAAGTAGCAGGAATTATTTTTAAAATAACGTTTCATTAAAAAAAATTTCAAGTAAAAACCAAAACGTTTTTACCATTTTTTTCGATATTGAGCAATTCCACGCCAAGTCATCCAATTTACAAAAAAAGTGTTGCCGTGACATTTTATTTTTTTCTTTAATCATGCTTATTAAATGAAACAGCTTATGCTTAACCACTTTTGCACAATTTTAGATTTTTAAATTTAATTAGTATGTTGTACAAACATTTGAAAAGTCTACAAACCGTCAAAATGGGACTTCAAAGAAAAAAATTATGCTCATAATAAATAGCACCTAAAAAAAATTAACCTATAATAATAATTTTAAAGTAGTTTTCAAAACAATGTGATGTTTAGCAAAATCCTTTATACTGGCTTAATTAGATTAATTTAGAGAATATCCAAAAAACGCAGAAATTTTCGAAGTTTTCATATTTTTTTGGGGTATAAATGTAATGTTTTCTTAAATTTTTGATACAGTGTTGGAAGTAGACGTTACCTTGGAGTTCCACGAAGAAGTTAAGAATGTCTGGGAAATCCCTCAACTTCAGCATCAAAAATGACCCTATCTGTCGGGGTGCTGGTGGTAATCAAGTAGGGTAAATTTTTCACTGTATCATATACTTTTAAAAACAAGAATAAAAAATCTGGGTCTGTAATCCTTAAGGTCACTACACATTTTTTTGTTATTTTAATATTTTTCATGATGTTAAATTGCATCACAAATTATAAACGTGAATCTACGGGCGGGGGATGCCCTCCCCCCAAATCTGAAACTTTACTCAGTTTTGACACATAGAGCACACCTCCTGGTCACTATGCAAAATAGTTTTGTGAAATATTTATATATTATATATTTATTTAATATTTTCCCCCAAAATAAAGTTTCTAGATCCACCCCTACAAATTAAGGTTTATCAGAAGGTAAAGTCATATTTAAAAAATCGGAAAAGAAGTTGAGTTCTGTAATTTTAGAAACCGAATAAATTTTTTTCCTGAGGTTGAAGTAAATTTAGCATCTATAGTTAAATCATCCAGAGGAGTGAAATAATGGTATCCAGTTGTTATTTGTTTGAGATTTTAATGTAAAACAAACCATTTCACAGTACCTCCAAACGCATCACATGGGCTTTTAAAAACCATGCGTTAGTTTTGTACTTAGTTTTTTTTAATGCCCAGTGGCGTATGCAGAAATTTTCCAAGGGGGTTTGGAGAGGGGGCTTGAGTAAAAGCAAAGTCCTGCAAAACCATTTTATTCTTCTTTCAGAAAAATTAAATCTTTAGGAGAAGTTATTCAATGGCAGCTACCCCCATTGGATGATTTGGCGTGCAATTACTCTATTGCTTAAAAGTTCAATTACCTTACCCTACACGCAAATATCCTTAGTTTGTCACACGAACAATTTTTGCCTTACTTATAATTTGTTATATTTTTTTACTTTAGGCTTATAGTGATACTACTATGTCGGTTTAGAACGTTTTTCTACGTTGTCCGACGCCTATTCTCCACCTTCTTCGATCCTGACATCAGGTTTTTTGACTCATTGATTTTTGGATTGACTGTTGCCATTCCAGTTTAGGACGCCCCCTTTTTCTGCGCCCTATTGGTTGCCATTCTAGGACCTGCTTTGGTAATCTTTCGTTGCTCATCCGTTGTACATGGCCGTACCATATCAGTTGCCTTTTAGTGATGTCATCCGTTATGCTTCCCTCGATTCCCATTATTTCTTTTATGATCTCATTTCTTATATGATCTGTTCTAGATATTCTCATTGATCTTCTTATTGCATCCATTTTGACACTTTCCATTTTTGCTTTGTAATTTTATGTTACGCGATAAGTCTCTATTCCATTCAATAGCGTGCTTTTCACCATTGTTTCATATATGTTAAATTTTATATTCTTTTTTATCTCTCTGCTCCATAAAATACTGTTAAGACAACCAATAACCTTTTTTGCTTTTACTATGCTTTTTTCCAGTTCTTTACAGTCTGTTCCTGTCTTATTAAATGTGACACCCAAGTATACATACTCATTACATGGAGATATTGTTTGTCCATTTTCTAGTTCTAATTCACTTGATTCGTTTCCAATACATAAGTACTGTGTCTTGTCCACGTTCACTGTTAACCCCCACTTTTGGTATTCTTCCGTTAACTTTTTCATCATATACTCCATTATGTCCATGTCTTCTTTATCATTAGCAAACTGTAGTGTGTATATGGTAAATCGAGAAGGAGAGATACAACATCCCTGTCTTCAGCCTTTCGTTACCAGGAATTTTTTTGAAAGTCGATTTCCAATTTTAATTTAAGATTTTGACCCTTTGTATAGTTCTTTTATCGCTTTTATGTATGTATGATTGATATTAGTCTGCCCTAACACTGTCCATAATTTTTCTACTGGAACGGTATCATATGCTTTTTGTAGGTCCACAAAGGTAACATGAGTCTCTATATTTCTGGCGCTCCTTTTCTCAATTACTTGTTTAAGACAAAAAACATTATCACTACAAGATCTGCCTGCACGAAACCCACTTTGCTCTTCTTCTTCTTGTTCATGAAAATCATTCTCTATTAGATCTCTAAGAATCCTACCGTACAATCTACTTACAGTACTGGTTACTGAAATTCCTCTGTAATTGTTGCAATCCAGCTTGTTTCCTTTTTTAT
The DNA here is from genome assembly GCA_963576565.1 of Aspidapion aeneum. NCBI lineage: Eukaryota > Metazoa > Arthropoda > Insecta > Coleoptera > Brentidae > Aspidapion > Aspidapion aeneum. The sequence goes on from OY755048.1 coordinate 22,206,553, forward strand.
GTATTGAGGATATGAATGCAATTTTCCAATCATCAGGTACTGGATGTCCGTTTATGCATTGATTGATAATATATGTGAGATTTTCGAGTAGTTTCTCTGATCCATATTTGAGCATTTCAGCATATATTCCCCCAGGTACGCTAGCTTTTCCGGATTTAAGCTTTTTAATACTATTCCTTATCATTTCTTTTTCGATAACTTCCTCTCCATGAACTTCTATGTCTCTCCTCGGAGAGGCTGCCAGATATTCGGGTCTCGTCTCCTGCAGCAGTCCCTTATAGTGTTCTGTCCATTGTTCTGGTTTGATGATCTGGATGTTTACTTTTTTTTTGTAGGGTTTTTTATTGTAAAAATGAATTTCCATACTTCAGAACTCTGCCTACCTCCTACGTGTGTATTTATATCGTGGCATTTGCGCTCCAACATTTCATTCTTTTCTGTGCGTATCAAATTTCTTAGCTGTCTTCTGGTATGCCTGTAGATTTCTATAGTGATTATTCACCAAAATTATACTAAATGAAGCCTCTATAACTTAATAAGGAATAGATTTAGGATCTAACTTTTAATGTGTGGAATCCCTGGGGTCATTTAAGGGTTCAATTAGCATAGGTTAAGGACGTTATCAGGATGTTGGATTTGACCACTTATGACCCAGCCCCAGATCACTGAGCGGCGGACGCAGCGTTGAAAAACTGCCAAGCAATTCATTACTCTGGCTGATGAGCGAAACACGACCTTTTTTTTTAGAGGTTTTTTAAAAAATAGTGGAAAAGTTAATGCAAATCGCGACAAAAAGGTTGGAGAAAATTAAAGCGTGAAAAATTGCTGCAGAGGAGAGAAAGCAAAATCCCCTTGGAAATACGCTTAATCCGTTTTCCCGAGGGCTCAAATTCAGAGTTGAAATAGAGCAAAAAATTATTCAGATCACAGAAAAGGCAAATAGGCTATTTTTTGCAAGCATTTTATTTCATTACTACGCATTTTTATCCAATACCAACAGGTGTGGAGGGATATTGGAATCTTCAATTTTTTTTTATTTCCACTCAAAAAGTTATTTGGGTTTGAAAATATACAATATTCTTGTCTGACTGTGTATCTGTCTAGAACACGATAACTTAAACGAATTTGACAGGGAATAAGAGAGAAGCTGATACAATATCTAACATATGCGTACGCAGCATGAAACTTAAGAAGGGGCAAATGCAAATAGGTATTTATTGAAATAAACAAAAAACACAAAAATCAAAAAATGAACATGATGACGATGATTCATGTGTGAGTGGGCCTTGCAGTTCTTCCACTGCAACCACCAGTGGGTCTATTGTGGTTCACTTTTGAGTGATTTCTCACCACTGTATGCCTAATCCTCCAAAAAGGCGGCTATCAGTTTGGGTGAGACACTGTTCGGATCTTCTGAGTCAATCTGAGGTTTACCGAAAGTGTTCTGAAGTAAACGTGCAATAGTCGAACATTCGCAAAGTACATGTCTGTCTGTTTCGTCATCCTCCATACAGAGTCTAAATTCGGTCTCTTCTATTACTCCCATTCTGTGCATGGGTGCTCTCAGTCAACAGTGACCCGTAAAAAGACCAATCTCTATACGTATCTTCTGTCTGGCAAGTCCAATGATGGTCCTGGCTCTGTTTCTACAAGGTCCTTTAATGAACTCTTTAGAGTGGTGAGCCAGTTCTGGTATATTTATCCAGTATAAAAAACGAACATACATACACATCAGTTTTCTAAATCTTAAACTACGAGTATTATACCAAAGCAAAACTTCTGGAATCTTCAGCAAATCTGCTTAAAACAACACCTTTTTCTACTTGTTTAGTTTTTTCTGAAGGTAATTTCAGGTTAACCAATCCTAGCGATACTTTAAAGACATTATCAGAGTGAGTAGTGATTTTGCCGTCACAGGTCTATTAAAGTGCGAGATTCGTTGTTGCTCGCTAGTTTGACTTTTTAATGGTTTTTAGTGTGTTCCATGGTATTTTTGAAATTAGAGACAACTTTTTATTTTAATCTTTCCATTTCACTATATTTATTATGAATAAAGTTTTAAAACAAAACTAGATTTATGAAAAAAATAAATTATAAAAAAACGCGTTTTCAATTTTGTATTGACAATATTCTTATTTGTATAAACACTCACCTCAAGTTGATGGTCATCAAATATTGTTTGTATTTCCGGTCCAACATTTTCTAATAAAATTCTTCGTTCATTAATAAAATCTAAAACAAATAAAAAGGTTTATTTACTAGGAAAAAACAATAAGTAGTTTCACTTAACCTTTATTAAAAGTAATTTCATAAATCAAAAGCCGATACATACATTTATCTACTTATATTACATTAAATTGTATTTATACTATACAGGGTGTTTCCTAATTGAATGTCAATATTTTTGGGGGTGATTTTTGGGCCCATTTTAAGAAAAAATCTTCATAGGAACATATGTGCTAAACGTCTTACCTTTTGAGATACAGGGTGGTAAAGTTTTCAAAAATAAATCATTTATTATTAATATCTACAATACCACTTCAGATATTTTAATGAAATTTGTCACACATGTACTATGAATCACAACAACTTTTTTTAAAATTTCCATCAGTGGCGTTCGTACGTAATTTGACCTGCCTATTTTGGCAGACATTGATGGCACGCCACTGATTTTTCCTGAAATAAAAATTATTTTTGAAATCCCCAATCAATTCTAACCAAAGTTCACTTGAATTTTTTCAATCCGATGTACGGGTTTCGCTTAAAAAAATAAAAACCGTTTCTCTGCATGATCATAACAATATCGTTAATATGACAATATCATCATGCAGAGACACGTAAATTTTATTTTTTTAGATGAAACCCGTGCGTCGGACTAAAAAAATTCAAGAGATCAAATTTGCTCATAATTGAATACAGATTTAAAAAGTACACTTTTGTAGATATTAATAATAAATGATTTAATAAAAAAAGGTGCGCGGATTTTTTTTAAAGCGCGGAAAAACCGCTGTCCAAGTCCATGGAGCGTATCCTTCCGCGCGGATTTATTTTTAACGAACCAGTATGTATACTGTGCATTAGATCACAGGGAAGCCAGTTGGCCAGAACCTAACATCAACAAAAGAGAAAAAAAGAATTACGAATGAAATTAAACAAAACTTTAATTTTCAAAGTTGTTTTTTCGGATATTTTTGGTGTTTTTGTTAAAGTTAAAAACCTTTATAAATATATTTTTTAAACTAAATCATGCATTAATAACCTATATACATAGTCGATGGTCTGGTGGTTTTGCAGAAGAACTCACCAAGAACTTTTAGAAATTTGATAGTTACCACAACTAGCAGAAGCATAGTGAAGCATAGATTATCATCAACAGAGACAAGTCCAGTTTATGCATTAGTTATCTGCCTCAACATGATATCATAATAAAATATCGAGTAACCTCAATGACATTAACACTATCTGAAGCATAGATTATCACTAACAGAGACAAGTCCAGTTTATGCATTTATAAAGTTTTTCAACAATCTACCAAACACTTTAAAAACAGAAATAAACAACAAAAAAATTAAAACGAAATTTTCTGTCTCTATGCAGCAAGGAATCATCATAAACAATCTTTTATCATGTGTCGTTACAGGTTCATTCAATAAGACAAAATAATTAAATTGTGTGTACCAGTGCTGTTGTAAATGTGATTGTGAGTGTGGGAAAATTGTAAAATTTGTTAAGTAATTTTGTTTATTTTTTGTACCAAGAAAAGTTAGGATTAGTGTTTTTTTGATATAAAATAAAAAGAGCCTATTTTTTTAAATTGACTTTAAATATTGTTTTTTTCTTAGTTTATGACTATTTATTCTAGTGGCAATTTTATTGTAAAGTTTAATTGTATACTTTTGTCAAATAAATATATTTTTAAATAAATGTGTAATACCAAAGTCTATATTTTTAAATCAAAATGTCTTGAAAATTAATGGGCACAATTAGGGGGGCTGGGCGCTTAGCGCCCTACATGAAATAAGTATGCATTTCAGGGCCAAACTGACCCAAGTCGATAAACATTTCTGAATGCAATACAAATACTCTTAAAAATAACCAAAAATTTTGCATTTTGTAACAAATTTTTGGCCTTTGGCGCCCCTTTTCTTGTTTAAATGATTTTTTTTTCTAAACATTTACTTTGGTGTATAATTTTTTCAGATATACTAATTTCTGTAAAACTTCCGGCTTTATTTTTTTTGTTATATCTGCATCATGATTTTTCCGAAGAGGACTTAATGTATCTAAACTTTTTGTCTGTAACACAATTTCTTTAAAAATTTTTAGTAGCTTTTTAAGTTTTGCAAAAATGTTCGGCACAAATTTTTTTTGTTACCTATATGTATGATTTTTCCCATTAACTTTTCCCTAAACTTTTTGCCATCAGCACAATGTTTTTAAATTTTCTAGTAGTTGTTTTTTAATATTGCAATGTCACCCCTCCCCTGTAGTTTTATTTTTAGCAATATATATACCTGATATTATAGATATTGGGCCTAGATGGCAAAAAGGGCCTACTTGCCAAACCTATGGTTACCCCCACCATTATTACTATTAGGCTTGGGCTTAAAGCCGCCCCCGCCCAAAGGGCCTGGCTAGTCCTTATATTTTTATTTCCACCAAAAAAACTGAATGTCACCTTCATAACCTCACAAACACAGCGTTTTTCAAAAAAGTTCAACTTGTTCGAACTATAGCGGAAAACGCGTTGACGTCACTGGAGGCGAAAATAAAAATCAGCTATGATCAAAATTGGTAAATCGGCCATTTGGTTTATGTCATGTTTTCAATAAATTTCATTTTTATCAAGAAATGCAAGTCGTATGTTGACCTTTTGTGATACATTTCTTATATTAAAGATAATCAAGCTCGAATTTCACCAGGATTGTTCACGAAAATGTGTTAAAGAAATTCATAATTTCCGCGCATTTTAAAAAATCCGCTGCAAGAAAGGCGGGAAAACCGGCACCTTCATCAAAAAATTAATTCCGAACGGATAATATGCTTCATGGACGGGCGCCTTTATTGTTGAAAACTTTACCACCCTGTATCTCAAAAGGTAAGACGTTTAGGACATATGTTCATATGAAGTTTTTTTCTTAAAATGGGCCCAAAAATCACCCCCATAAATATTGACATTCAATTAGGAAACACCCTGTATAGTATGGGGCTATGCCGTCTTTCGTTGGCTTTGGATTAAAGATTTATAACACTTGAATCGATTACTAATTATCCCACTAAACTAAAACTGGCTGATACAAAATATGATATCTAGATCTAGATATCATTAGATTGATGGTTCACATGCAATCTAATGCCACTATAAAGGAAGTCTTCTAATTAAAAAACCACTGCGTTTTTCCTAGGAAAAGAAAAATCACTAATTTGCCAGTGGTTTTTAACAAAAAATAAATGTTTGTCTAACAAAATTGAAAAATGTTTCTTTTCGATAAACAACACAATTGTGACGTTTCAATTGTTCTGCTAGAATCGGTTTCAGGCACCTCAAATAGACAATTTTCAAGTTATTCTTTTATCAACTTTGTTTACTCTGTTTTATGTTTGTTATTTCTGACAAACATATAAGTACATTATAGTTAAGTGTTAGTTTGGTTTGTTTCAAAAACGTTTTTCTTTAGTTTTGTTTAAATGGGTCTTTCAAGGTCATCAAATTAGAAATCAAAAATTAGCTATTTGTTTGCAAGCCAATTATTAATAATTATATTTTATAAACGCTTTCAAATGAAAAAGTTAATCAAGTAAATTAAAGGCGACAACCTTCTTCTCCTGTCTGTCTCGATTTCTCTTTACTTTGTCTTTCACTTATTTCCTTACAGAAAATTGTGTACTCAAGAAGTAAATCATTTGCATAAAATTTGGCGCAGAATATATGTTAAAAGGTATTTTCCTGATTAAAGTTTTTTTGGTGACCTGTTCTTTTTTGGTCCTCCTAAAATAAATATCGTCATTCCCGTAACTTCAGATATATTCCTTATTTTGGTGATCTATAGTTTCATCATCATCATCTTTATTATCCTAATTTCCTCGACTACAAATAACCAAACCAAACCGAACCAAAACGTGTAACTAAACTAAAAAGTGAGGTTTTTTAGTTGACCGAAACCCAAGATCTACAATTAATATGTTGTCTTTTAAGTTTTGCATTGCAAGTATAGAAATCGTTGGGACTTAGGTCAGGACTGTATGGAGGATGTTCCAACAATTTGACGTTTTGTTGGGTTAAAAATTCAATGTGCTTTGTGCGAACTTGCATTCTCTTGGTAGAGGATGACTCGTCGTTCGGGGTTAGTTTTTCGACGCTCAGCGATGACTGTCGGCAATCAAATGGTGATGTACCAATCGGCCGTAACAGTCCTTTGATCTTCCAGTTGCTACATGACCTGCTTTTGAGACAAATATCGCGACCGTCCACGATTTATTACCACTGACAGAGCTGTACATGTTTTTCGAGTTTCCTGCCTGAAAGCGGTCTAGAGTTTTCGGACACCAATTGACCCAGCTTCTTTCTGTTCTTTGGCTAACAGATGCGGTATCCTGCGGGAAACTAATTTTCTTACCCCAATTGCTCACGCTAAATTTTGAGATGAGGTCTTTGGAATCCTTATTGAATCCTTAATCTCGAGATATGTCACATCTTTCGTGATGAGCATGCCCACAGAATGATGTTTTCCTGGGTGACAGCCGTTTTTGGTGCACCTTGCCTTGGATCGTCGCTAAGGCTAATCCGTACACGCTTAAATTCTCCATACCAACGAGAAACTGTGGACTGATGTGGTGCTTCATTACCGAAGACAGAAATCAACTCGGCAAGGCATTCTTGTTGCTATAATTTCATTTAAAAGTTTTATACCATAAAAATGTTCTTAGTTTAATTCCATTTTTCGACTGAAAAATATGTTAACTTAAAAAATTCACTGTAGCTATAAAACTATATGTATCGCACTGACGTTTTGCATTTAGGTTTGTTAAAGTTTGTTGAGGTTAAGTTTTAGTAACGACATTGGATCAGTATCGCCCTCTATGTTCTTATATGCAAAATATAAAAGACAGTACGGTCTTTTTGGCCCAACGATTATACACTAGACAGGATTGCTCAGTTGGCCGAATCTGTCTGCAATCGATGTTCAAGGTCAAACTCGCTGTTACGTCACCACTTGTGCTGGGCAGAAAGCGCGCCTATTGTTATATTGGATTTTATGTGCTTTTAGAGCTTTTCTTTATGCAAATTAAATTTTATGGAAAATTACGGCATTGTACATTTAAAAATATATTTCTTTAAAAATTTTTAGTAGCTTTTTAAGTTTTGCAAAAATGTTCGGCACAAATTTTTTTTGTTACCTATATGTATGATTTTTCCCATTAACTTTTCCCTAAACTTTTTGCCATCAGCACAATGTTTTTAAATTTTCTAGTAGTTGTTTTTTAATATTGCAATGTCACCCCTCCCCTGTAGTTTTATTTTTAGCAATATATATACCTGATATTATAGATATTGGGCCTAGATGGCAAAAAGGGCCTACTTGCCAAACCTATGGTTACCCCCACCATTAATACTATTAGGCTTGGGCTTAAAGCCGCCCCCGCCCAAAGGGCCTGGCTAGTCCTTATATTTTTATTTCCACCAAAAAAACTGAATGTCACCTTCATAACCAAATTAAATTTTATGGAAAATTAAGGCATTGTACATTTAAAAATATATTGTCTTTACATTAAATAAAAGGATGATAAATGATTTTATTTTTGAAATATCTGTTAAATAAATTAAATTTAAATATTTAAAGTGAAAAAAAACTACACAAAATGTCGTAGTACCTATACAGGGTGTCCCATAACTTAGGGGCCAGCAGGTGATAGAGAAGGTCATGTCTGATAAAAAAACTTCCTATAATGCATGGGTCAAAACTCTTTCTTTGTAGAGATACAGAGCATCAAAGTTGGCATTTTTTTAAACTTTTTTGATAATAACTTTTTCAAAAACGCAGTAAAAACTTTAAATTTGGTAAAGTCGTGTATAAGAACAAGAGCAATAAATTGAAATAAAATTTATTTTGAAAAAAATTAGTCGGCCTTTTATAAATACCATATTAAAGGCAATGTTTTTTTAAATATATTTTGTTAATAAAAACAAGCCCTTAGCGACACATAATAATAAATAAAATATTATTGATATTTTTTAAAAGAAAAAGTAAGCCAAAATTAATTTAAAAAAAAAATATTATTTTTCATACATTTTTGGAGGTAATTTTGACAGCCTGTATTTTCGTAACTTGTAATTTTATCAGAAAAAGGAGTATCACATTTTTGAATCACAATTAGCTGAGTATTCAGCTGTTTGTGATAGATTTTCTTTTTTTGCAAAACTCTTTTTCCCCCACTCCTCTTACTTTAAAAATCCTGTATCTTAAAAACAGATGTGTGCTGACCCCATGTTAAATAAACTTTTTTTTCGGAAATAACCTCCTCTATCACCTGCTGCACTATGGCCCCCAAGTTATGGGACACCCTGTATAATTTGCGATAATAATTAAAAACGGAAATATAGGTAGACGAAAAATTTATTGATTTATTTAAAAAAAGGAAAAGCACAAATATTGTTCTTTACAAATAGACAAAAAACAAAGAGAGAAAAAAAAGCACATAATGTATAGTTTAATTATTAAAACCGCTTTTTAAAGCATGTTAAGAAATGATTTAATAAATAATAAAAAAAAGGTTATATAGAACATAAAAAAAGTGTTTATTACATTTTTACAAAAAAAAAAAAGAAAAGTACCTACAGATACATACAATAAATTAAAAATATTAATATAAATAATAATATTTCATTTAGAAAAATATTCCTTTTCAATTCACAATCTTTTGTAATTTTCTTGATAGATATTATTAAACAAGAAGCCCATTTGCTGAGAAAATCGTGGCCATTTTTTTTACTCTGTAAACAAACGTTCTTCTCTGTCCTGAATCGAATTTTTACACACTGTTAACAAACCAAACGTGAAAATGTTTATTTATTATATCTTTTCTTAGTAGCACTGCACTGAAACAATCCAAAAAACACAAACTATGCAGCGAAATCTCAACAAAACTCTCTTGAAAATACGAATAACATCATATACAACGAACGTAAACAAAGGATTTAGCACAAGTGGTGACGTCACGCCGCTCTCCTCACCCCGCATAATTTGTTAACATAGGTTAAATGGAACTAAGCAGTCCTTTATGTCTATAGTCCTTGTTTTTGGCCAACCTTTTATTTATTTCTATACTAAGACGTAGAACTGGCGACATCTTATGCCTAAAACTGCGAAGCAAAGTAAAGGGGGTAGTAAGCAAACCCTCTCCCTATTACCTCATGGAGAGGCTCATAATTTTTCCTTCTTGTCTCATGTTAAATTAAATTAACTTGGCTGTCACCCTGTATGTGACACAAAACATCTTGTAAAATATAAGTTTTCAATCGTCTCCGAGTTTCCTTTCGTTCCCCACTCATTGTGTTCATTTATTATTCAGGCATGTCTACCCGTACATCTTACTTATTTCCATTTAGTTAGCAGGAGCATTATTCTTCTTCGGGACAGAATAGAACGAACCTTTTATTAAATAAGTGCCATAATTTCTTTAACCCATATCGAGACAGAAATTTTTTTAGACAATGCCACAAAAATGTATAAAATATAAATATACAGGCTGTTGGAAACTATGTGTGTCCACCATTGCTAACTATTAGCATTTTTAACGCCCTTTAAGAGCTTTATTAGGATGATTGACATAAGTGGATATATTGGCACCACCATCAACTGATGATTTGGCGCTGTTAAAAAAGTTGTCTTAAACAATTAATTGAGAAAAGGAGTGCCAGAAATATAGAGACTCTTGTTACCTTTGTGGACCTACAAAAAGCATATGATACCGTTCCAGTAGAAAAATTATGGACTGTGTTAGAACAAACTAATATCAATCATACATATATAAAAGCGATAAAAGAACTTTACAAAGGGTCAAATCTAAAATTAAAATTGGAAATCGACTTTCAAAATAATTCCAGGTAACAAAAGGCTTAAGACAGGGATGTTGTATCTCTGCAACTCTTTTTAAAATATATATCGCAGTAGCTCTAAAAAACTGGAACGTAAAGTACACGGCATGGGAATACAACTTAACGACAGACAGTTTGCTGACGACCAAGTAATTGTAGCTAATGATAAAGAAGACATGGAGTATATGATGAGAAAGTTAACGGAAGAATAACAAAAATGGTGGTTAACAGTGAACGTGGACAAAACACAGTACTTATGTAGTGGAAACGAATCACGTGAGTTAGAACTAGACAATGGACAAACAATATCTCCATGCAATGAGTATATATACTTGGGTGTCACATTTGATAAGACAGGAACAGACTGTAAAGAACTAGAAAAAAGAATAGTAAAAGCAAAAAAGGTAATTGGTTGTCTTAACAGTATTTTATGGAGCAGAGAGGTAAAAAAGAATGTAAAATTTAACATATATGAAACAATGGTGAAAAGCACGCTGCTGTATGGAATAGAAACTTGTCGCGTAACAGAAAAATACAAAGCAAAAATGGAAAGTGTCGAAATGGATTCAATAAGAAGATCAATGAAAATATCTAGAACAAATCATATAAGAAATGAGATCATAAAAGAAAGAATGGGAATCGAGGGAAGGACAACTGATATGGTACGGCCATGTACAACGGATGAACGACGAAAGATTACCAAAGCAGGTCCTGGAATGGCAACCAATAGGGCGCAAAAAAAGAGGGCGTCCTAAACTGGAATAGCAACAGTCAATCCAAAGATCAATGAGTCAAAAAAACCTGACGGAAGATGATTGTCAGGATCGAAGGAGGTGGAGAAGAGGCGTCGGACAACGTAGAAAAACGTTCTAAACCGACATAGTAGTAGTAGTAGTAGTAAAAAAGTTAAATAATGTGCAATTAAAAAGTTAAGGTAAATTAAGTGGTGCAAAAGAAACTGGTAATCAGAAACTGATAAATGAGTTTCCAGAGAAAAAGGTCAAGAGTCCCAAAACTTTTGGGCAAGTAACTTTGCATATTTAGGTATTTATGTTAGTTAATGGCATTTGGCACAGTGTGCCTGAACGAAGTATAGGTTACTTAAAAATGGTTCCAAAACCTAACTGCACATTTTGAATATGGACTCTTTCCTGACTTCAGAGCGATATTCATATAAAGCCTAGCTGATCCTCTTCTCAAAATTTTATAAATTTTTGCCATTTTCCTAGTTAGTCTAGGCGCTGGCTCCTGTCACGTGTGACCTAATATCTGCGCTCAGTTTGACTGTGGGGTATTGTTAAGCACCCATAGGTGTATAAAAAAAGTTTGGTCACGTGGTCAAACTCATGGTCGTTTGGCCGCCATCTTTGAAAATAGCCGCCAAATTGATAGATTTTTTGTTTACGCGTATCTCCCTACCCAGTCATCCAAATTTAATTTTTTAAAGCTTGTTATACTGCTTTTTTAAAGGAAAATAAATCTTGTAATTACACATTTTTTAATAAATCAAGTAGTTTTTGAGATATACCACGATTATTAATATTTCCACTCGCAAAAGAATTAAAATATTCATGCTCATTTTATTGTAGCTACAATATTATTGACATTTGTTTTGTTTTTGTTACATAAAAGGCTTTAAACCTTTCACAGAAGAGGCTATTGACTTTATGTTTTTAAAGTTCGATGGATTGTACCCCTAAAAACTGCCTTAAAGAGGGTGGTTTCTAAAACTGTTCACAAGATTATACAAAAAGTGAATTAGCTAGCGAAAAACGTTAAGAATAATTTTTTATAGTAGTTTTATTTCCGCTTCTTTTGATCATTGCCATACCTTTTACAATTTTTAAGAAAAAAATCGATTTTGGAGCAAAAACATGGAATTTTTACAAAATTATATATTCTAGCTGGCTTGTACAGCTTACCATCAAAGCTAGGATGTTAAATGATACATCAGAAGAAGCGAAATTAAAAGTACTATAAAAAATTAATTTTACCGTTTTTCGCTAGGATGTATCATTTCGCTGCAAATTCACTTTTTCTATAATATTGTGAACAGTTGCCAAAACCACCCTCTTTAAGACAGTCTTTAGAAGTACCATCCAACGAACTTTAAAAAAAATATAGTCAATATCCGCTTGTGTGAAAAGTTTAAAGCCTTCTATGTAACAAAAAAAAACAAATGTCAATAATATTGTAGCTACAATAAAATGAGAATGGGTATTATTTTAACTAGTTTGCGAGCGGAAATAGTAATAATCTTGGTATATCTCAAAAACTACGTAATTTATCAAAAAATATGTTATAATAAAATTTGTTTGCCTTTCAAGAAGGAGTAAAACGAGCTTTAAAAAATTAAAATCGGACAACTGGGTAGGGAGATACGCTTAAACAAAAAATCTTTTAATTTGGCGGCCATTTTCAAAGATGGCGGCCAAACGACCATGAGTTCGACCACGTGACCAAACTTTTTTTATACTGCTATGGGTGCTTAACAAAGCCCCGCAGTCAAACTGAGCGCACATATTAGGTCACACTTGACAGGAGCCAGCGCCTAGACTAACTAGAAGAAAAGCAAAAAATTGACAAAATTTCGAGAAGAGGATCAGCTAGGATTTATATTGGCTCTGAAGTCAGGAAAGAGTCCATATTCAAAATGTGCAATTAGTTTTTGGAACCATTTTTATGTAACCTATACTTCATTCAGGCACACTGTGTTGGGTTGTTTAAAAAGCAAGTTGATTCCCCAGACGTGTTTTTATGAGCAGATAGTTCCTGTTATGAAACAGGCATACCTAGGTATGAATTACTGAATATATGTATATAGATGATTTTATTTAAACCGTAGTTCAGTTGGAATGTTTGCGAAATTGATTGCTATATGTATTAGTGTCATATCACAGTTAATTAAAGGGCGCAATTGGGCGGTCCTCGAGCTCAAAATTGGCCTCCCCAAACGACATAAACATATAATTTATCAGGAGCGAACTAACCGTACATATAGGTCAGTAAAAATTTCCGACTAGGTTGGTTTGAAACTATACACACCGTTTTCATTTGATACCATTTTTCCCTCAGGCTAGGCGCTTTTTTTTTTAAATTATGTATTTTTCTGAAATGGTTGCTTGCCATCATTTTTTTTATTTTTAATAAATATTTTTTACTATCAATCATACATACATAAAAGCGATAACAGAACTATACAAAGGGTCAAAATTTAAAATTGGAAATCGCAAAAGAATTCCTGGTAACAAAAGGCTTAAGACAGGGATGTTGTATCTCTCCAACTCTTTTTAAAATATATATCGCAGTGGCTCTAACAAACTGGAAACGTAAAGTGCACGGCATGGGAATACAACTTAACGACCGATTTACTATATACACACTACAATGACATTGTATTGCAAGTCGACGAAAACCTTCCTAGAAACTCATGGCCACTTGGAATAGTCACAAAAGTATATCCAGGAGCCGACGGTAGAGTTCGAGTTGCAGATGTTAAGATTCACAATAAAATATACAAGAGACCAGTTGCCAAATTGTGTCGAATAACCCTTAACCACAGCAGTTTGCTGACGACCAAGTAATTGTAGCAAATGATAAAGAAGACATGGAGTATATGATGAGAAAGTTAACGGAAGAATACCAAAAGTGGGGACTAACAGTGAACGTGGACAAGACACAGTACTTATGTATTGGAAACGAATCGAGTGAGTTAGAACTAGACAATGGACAAACAATAGCTCCATGCAATGAGTATGTATACTTGGGTGTCACATTTGATAAGACAGGAACGACTGTAAAGAATTGGAAAAAAGAATAGTAACAGCAAAAAAGGTTATTGGATGTCTTAACAGTATTTTATGGAGCAGAGAGATAAGAAAGAATGTAAAATTTAACATATATGAAACAATGGTAAAAAGCACGCTGTTGTATGGAATAGAGACTTGTCGCGTAACAGAAAAATACAGAACAAAAATGGAAAGTGTCGAAATGGATGCAATAAGAAGATCAATGAGAATATCTAGATTAGATCACATAAGAAATGAGATCATAAAAGAAAGAATGGGAATCGAGGGAAGCATAACGGATGACATCACTAAAAGGCAATTGATATGGTACGGCCATGTACAACGGATGAACGACGAAAGATTACCAAAACAGGTCCTATAGTGGCAACCAGTAGGGCGCAGAAAAAAAGGACGTCCTAAACTAGAATGGCAACAGTCAATCCAAAGATCAATGAGTCAAAAGAATCTGACAGAAGATGATTGTCAGGATCGAAGGAGGTGGAGAATAGGCGTCGGACAACGTAGAAAAACGTTCTAAACCGACATAGTAGTAGTATTTTTTACTGTTACTTCAATTTATTTACAAAATACGACCAAGGGCCAGTTTTTTTTGTCATATCATGTCATGTGAATTTTACAATAATTTTGCCTGCCGGGCAATTATTTTCAATTTACCAGCAGTTTTTACAAACTGGCCTTTTGTGGCCATTTTTTTAAATTGCGTTTTAGAATTTAAAAAAAAATTATTTTCGGCACTATTTTAAAAAAATATTTTTAAATCATATTTAAAATAATTTTTGTGATAATTTTTAAAATCTTTTTAAAAATAAATGTACTAGGGCTTAATAAACTGTGTATAAACTTTTACTCAGTACAAGCTAACACCACACAAAATTTACATTAAAATTGACGAAATTTTTTAAGTAATTGATAGAATTTTTCAACCTCCTACTTATAAACGTAAAGAGAACAAAAGAAATTAAAAAAAAATTATATATATATATATATATATATATATATATATATATATATATATATATATATATATATATATATATTGTTTTCAATGTCTTCAATATATCTTCTGTCCATGCCATTATGAAAAATACCAATATTTTGCACTTTGACTAATGACCACCTAAAATAGGTCCTGAAACCATTGTGCAGGGGTTGTAATGCCACTCTAAAAAAACGTCATTTAAGAAAACAATTGAGCATAGCAGTTTCGGTTTTTAAGAAAAATATATATTTTTTTTAAATT
This sequence comes from Aspidapion aeneum, assembly GCA_963576565.1. Taxonomy (NCBI): domain Eukaryota; kingdom Metazoa; phylum Arthropoda; class Insecta; order Coleoptera; family Brentidae; genus Aspidapion; species Aspidapion aeneum. Next base: position 22,221,698 of record OY755048.1, read on the forward strand.
AAACCTCTTTATAATATAAATTTTTCTGATTGACCTTCAAATTCTAAACTAAAAAAACTTGTATGCAATTTTTTGTCTAAAGCTAAAAATAACGATGTAAGTTAACTTTAAAATACGTACGCTTAGAATTTAATATAAAAATATTTCACGTCCGGTTATTTGTTAAAATTTTGGAATATGTCTGTAAATAATACTAAAAACGCTGGGAGATACTCCATCAGAGTTACCTCGCCTTCCACTGATTACGACACAAGATGTATTAAGAAAAATAGAAGTAACTATCTGCAATACGGATGCCATAACTTTCATGAACAAGAAGAAGAGCAAAGTGGGTTTCGTGAAGGCAGATCGTGTAGTGATAATGTTTTTTGTCTTAAAGTGGACCTACAAAAAGATACCGTTCCAGCAGAAAAATTATGGACAATGTTAGAACAAACTAATATCAATCATACATACATAGAAGCGATAAAAGAACTATACAAAGGGTCAAAATCCAAAATAAAATGGAAATCGACTTTCAAAAGAATTCCTGGAACGAAAGGCTTAAGCCAGGGATGTTGTATATCTCCTACTCTTTTTAAAATATATATCGCAGTAGCTCGAAAAAACTGGAAACGTTAGATACACGGCATGGGAATACAACTAAACGACCGATTGACCACATACACACTACAGTTTGCTGTCGACCAAGTAATTGTAGCTAATGATAAATAAGACATGGATTATATGATGAGAAAGTTAACGGAAGAAAACCAAAAGTGGGGGTTAACAGTGAACGTGGACAAGACACAGTACGTATGTATTGGAAACGAATCAAGTGAGTTAGATAATGGACATACTTGGGTGTCACATTTGATGGATGATGTATTTTATGGAGCAGAGAGATAAAAAATATTGTAAAATTTAACATATATGAAACAATGGTGAAAAGCACGCTGTTGTATGGAATAGAGACTTCTCGCGTAACAGAATAATACAAAACAGAAATGGAGAGTGTCGAAATAGATTCAATAAAAAGATCAATGAGATTATCTAGAACAGATCATATAAGAAATGAGATCATAAACGAAAGAATGGAAATCGAGGGAAGCATAACGGATGACATCACTAAAAGACAAATGATATGGTAAGGCCATGAATGACAACCAATAGGGCACAGAAAAAGGGGGCGTCCTAACTGGAATGGCAACAGTCAAATCAAATTATAAGGATCGAGGGAGGTGGAGAATTGAAGTCGGACAACTTAGAAAAACGTTCTAAACCGACATAGTAGTAGTATTTTGGGAGGTCATTGACCAAATGACCTTATAGAGGTGCCGCTGCTGCTTGAACGTAATCTAATATAAAAACCTAGTACAAGAAAGTCTCTACTTACCATGTTTTGTACTTGCTATAAATATCTTGACAACTCTAGCATAGGGCCACTTTGCAGTCTTGTGTCCCTGGAGTATTTCCAAAATAGTTTCGTCATTAGTTTTCTGGTTCATAGTGTTCTCTTTTAATCTTCTTACAACTATAATAACTTATTATCAGGTATTAACAGTTAAGTCTGTACGATTGTCGAATTCGAGTTATTACTTCTTTTTTATAATTTATGTTGGGTATATTTCTTAGTTAAGATAGCAAAATATAATCCATCTTATTTTGACGTCTTCTGTTTTCGAAAATAGGTTCTCTAAAGTTTCAACCATGCTGTCTTTACGTTTCCTTGCGGTGAAATTAGTCTGCTTTTCCTGAAACCAAAAAAAAAAATAAACAAAAATTTATAAAAATACTTAATAAAATATTTTTCTGCAGCCAAACAAAACAAAAATAGTTTCAAAGGCCTGGATCTTTGTTAAGTAAAAACTCAAGCTACTAATATTTCAACGCCCGTCGTTTTTAAGCTTGGGATAAGTATAGCACAATTGTGAAGGGGCTTTCACGTGGTAAATTTAAACTAAAAATGTTGGTCTATGAGCTGCTTTAATAGCTGAATCGCCAACAAAAGTTTTTTAGAATAAAGCGCCGCCAGGAGAGGTCTGGAGCAGGGGTATACTGCAGAACCACAAGACCAAAATTTCATTTTACCCTGGACAAGTATGCCACTGTTTTCAGGCAGAGTTATGAAAACCTAGAATTGTCTTTGTCAGGAAAAGATATCTACATATGCTCAGAGAGTAGAGCTGCACTGTCTGCCATCAAATCGGTCAGAGTAAGATCTGCACTGGTGGCTGAGTGTAGAGATGTACTAAAAACTCAGGCAAGACACAACAAGGTTAATCCTCTGGGTTCCAGGACATGAGGGCATTCTTGGAAACAAGGAGGCTGACCAACTAGCTTGAATGGGGTCATCAGCTAATCCAGTGGGGAAAAACCCATAGTGGGCATCGCGCAGTGTCTTGCCATGACGACCCTAAAATGTGACTTCAACAGACGCGCTGGGAAGACACGGACGGAATGAGGAAGGCCAAGCTCCTCATCGGGGAGGTGAGCGAGGTTCTTTCTCACACTTGAAAGAAAAAATTTGAGACTGGCGACAGGGCTCTTGACAGGACACTGTCACCTTAATAAACAGCTTAGCATTCTGGAAATCGTTGAAGACTCGAGTGTCGTTGGTGTACGGAGGAAGAAGAATCCCCTTAAGATATCCTAACCGAGTGCCCTGCACTCGCCGCGATAAGACTGTCGCTTTTGGGAAGCTGCGTGCTTAGCCCTGACACAGGCTGTTAGGTAGGCTATGGCCTTGGCGATGTCAGAAAGTTTCAACCTAGAAAAATCTGCTTTATTGCCAAGGCGGCGTGTTTTCAGGGCTAAAACAGCAGATAGTGGGGTACAACAGGCCCAGCAAGGTGCATGGGACTTTTCCCGCCCACATAACAATAATTATTCATTCATTCATAGGGCGCCGCCGCACGGAGATCAGCTTATCTAATTTAGACGATCGAAACCTCAATATCTAACTATTTTCTATCATAACCACTAACTCTTAAAAAAGTGCCCAATTACCTTATTAGTAGAGCCCCAATGCAGAAAATCGATCAACTAATTTGTTGTCCCTTGTTACGACGACAAGTCACAGGCCGTTTGATAGCCTGCATAATGATCCGCACTTATTCCGCGCGGAAAGGCGTAAGAGAGCTTAAAGTTGGTAAACTAGAGATTTTATGGTGATTTCTTCACGTATTTTTAAAATATGGGTTAGTATCTTTAATTTTTACTATTAAACCATTTGCAAAGTTTCAATTTGTTTTTAAAAAAAATTAGATAAAAGTTGTGTATTGATTTATTATAATTTTTCAAATATGCATTATATATACTGGACTGAAAAAGTCTGGATCGTTACGTATCGATTGCGTTTGTGACTTTATTATTTCAAACATGTATCAAGGGTTGTATAGGTGCTACATTCAGCTGCCGCTTCTTACCGCTGTATTAGCTATGATTTCTTGTTTCACCGTTGGTGTAATTTATTTAAAATGGGGCACTAAACACCGGTTTCACAGGATAAAAATCAATCCATTTTGAACAATGTATGTCAAAATAGTGAATATACAGACTACGATAAAGAATACCAGTGCGTGGTAAAAAATTGATATATAGTATAATATTAATAAACTTAGTTAAATTTTTATAAAAAAGCTATGTTAAATAAAAAAAGCTATAAGCTAGTTACATACAGACACTCTTAAAGCATCAATTTTTTAAGTTTTTTGCTTAAGAGAAAAAAAACGATATGCAACATTATTTTTGGAGGCGACTGTACCATCTCCAGAATGCACAGTATATTAAAATCACATTTTTTAAACGCTAATTGACATTTTCTAACTTTCAGCATCAATTTGTCAAAATTAAAACCATAAAATAATTTTGATCGTTCAGAACCAACAAGCTGATCACCGTGCGCCGCGCGCATATTTGTATACAACACCCAGGATCGCTAGTTGGCTTTCGCCCGAACATCTCTGGGAAATAGCAGACGATATGGTAAATCGCTTGGGTAACTAACACCCGTGATCGCAAAAATGTCCGTTAAAAATCAGTCTGGAATAATCTTTCTTAAGAAAGAATTCGTAAATTTCTAACATACATATATTTTTTTAAAACATAACTGACCTCTTTCCCGGGATCCTAGAGAATGTGAAACCTAACCGTTGTCAATCGATCGCCAACGTAACCGAACCGTGTCAATGTAGAATAGGGCTTCATTGACACGGTTACGGTAGCGTTCGGGCTACAACCGAATCGCAATCATGGACGTCGTTTACAAATATGCGCGCCGCGCCGGCAATACGAGGGACATGCTGGAGAAAAATTAGGATAGTGAAATACTAAAATATATTTTTTAATGATTTATTATAGGTCTTAAAATTAAACAACCTAAAAATTGTTTGTCCAAATCAGAAGAATGATAACACAAAACAGGCTCCTTATATGGAAAATTTCCGTATCAAGTTCTGAAATATCCAAACTTACAACCTTGCCAATAAACAAAGATCTTTATATAGTAAAATACAGCTAGAAATTTATTAAACAAGAACCACTTAAAAAGTTTTTTTTTGTATAAAATTATCACGATTAAACAATTATGTTATAAAGCCGTAACACAAAATATCAAAAGCAAAGCATGTACTGAAAGAGAGCAACAACAACACCATACATAATACGAGATTGAAAGTTAAAGTAAACATTACTAAACGTAAATTGAATATTGGATAACAATGTGTATGTTGTATGTTCAAGCATTTAGGTATTATAGTAGAGTAAATTTGTAAAATAAAGCTGCAAAAAGGGTATATTTTTTTATATTTGGCATAACACCAAAAGCTAAATTTTCAATCGAGGATCCCCGATTTTCCGGCCTTAGAATCCAAGATGGCGGCTGCCAAAGTTAAGAAAAAAATGATTACCTTGTTTTAAGGGGAATTAAATTAATTTTGATAAAATGACTTTAAGTGGGATATACTCAATGTAAAAATGTAAAAAAAATTTACACCTGTCACTGCAAAACAAAATGGCGGCTATATTTACAAATAATTGTTTTTCTTCGATATTTTCTTTATTTTTTGTGCGATATTTATTTTTAATACCTCATATTAAAGCTACTGACCAGTTCTTTAAACCTGCTTAAACGAAATGATAAGTTTCTCAGCCGACACAAAGATTGCGCTTAATTTGTCAAAAATAAAAGAGACCTTTACAACCAGTAGACCAAATTAAATTTTGACAAAAAAATTTTTTGGATTTTATCAATAGTAAGCCAGATTTTGTCAAAATTTATAAAAAGTTACAATTTGATATTTAAGATTTTAAGATGGCGGCCGAAGTTCTGATAAAGAAGTAATTTTTTTTGTTCTTGTTTGACACAACTAGTATTGCCGTGTAATATATTGATTTATACTAAATGGGGGTCGCCGATTGCAAATATTTTATAATAAATGACATATGTCTATTATCCGGGGGGGGGGAGAAGGGCAGCTGTTGAGCAGTCCCCCTTTTTAACCAGGTTTTTTTTAAAATCGCAAATTGAAATTCAATTAGAATATGAATTCCTCCCCCCCTCTAAATTAAGAAGGCCATGGAATTCAGAAACCTGCCCCCTCTTCTGTTTTGGGTTGAATACGACCTTGCCCCAGCAACCCTTTTTCCTCCCTAAGAGGAGAAGCCGTAGACACTAAAATAAAAATGCATATACAAGTTTAGTCGTGCCTATAGTAAGTTCCATACAAAATTTATTTATAGACTCCCACTCCCACGCCTCCCCCTGCCAGGGAGATGATAAACAGTCTTTCTTGTTCTGGTTGGTTGGTTGGATTCAGCGAATACCTAATATTGCATTAAAAACTTTTAATGTTCATAAAAAGTGAAGTTTTTACCTCCACATGCAGGATGAAAAAGAGAGCATTAATCCAATGAATGATTTAAATTGAGGATAAATTTGTATTGATCATCATATTTTAGTTTATGGGGTAATAGGAGCAAGTTAAATAATTAAAACCTATTTTTTTTGTTTCACCATCTTAATAATTTTTAACCTAGTAAACCCCCCACCATTCTAAATTGTTCTTTTCCTCCCCCAGTAAAAATTATTCTATATGTGAATTTAGATGCTCCAAGTATCCCAAAACCGATGTTAAATGTTTGCAGTTTCTATTAATTTCCTATCTATTTTGGCGGCCATCTTGAATTTTTCCCTTGTTTTTTAAAGTTCATTGCTAAGATAGAAGTTTTGATATCTATGATTCATTTTGCTTCTTTAAAGGGACTTTGCTCATTACTATCTATATAGAAGACACACGGAAACACAAATTAAAATGCACTATCATAGGCACTTTGTGCCTATCAGAATATGTTCGGTCATGTTTAATAACGAATTTGGAGACTATCGCACCTTTCGCACCAACAGTGTATGTACTTGGGAAAGTACATATCAGGACGAAAATATTTTTACAAAAATTAATATGAAAGTTCGTGAAAGCTTTTTTGTTAGTCCAATGAAATATCGATAAAAAAAATTCATACACCTCTGGCACAATTTTCGTATCATTGGTATTTAAAGAATAAGTTTAAAATCCCTGTGACTAAAATTATCAAAAAATAAACTACTTACCTTTGGTTAAAAAAGCCATTTTTAAAAAATTTTATAACTCTTCGCACTTCTTAGAAATAGCACATTAAAGTTAGTGAAAAATAATGAACAATAAAAAACAATGCTGATTGTCAGGAAATATCAAATTCAAACAACGATATTTCGAAGCCTGCTTTGGCAATGAAGCCAATTATGCTGGAATTTTAAGGTGCCATTATTTAGCTTTAAAAAATATGTAACCAAACAGTTTTATTGTTTAGTTAGTTTTTGCTATTTTTGGCCAAAATATTGGGGTTTCAGACTAAAGTGCGTTGTTGGCAACATCCTTATTGTTTATTTAGGTTATTAAAAGGCAAATATTTCAATAACGGCTTGTCTAAATGTCAACATATTATATATTTTTGAAATCAGAAAAATCAGCCTTATCAAGTAAAAAAATTATATACAGGGTATTTTATTTAAAAAAATAAACCATATGTCAAAAGTTTGACAAGTGTTTGACATATGTCATTTTTGACATCAAATTCTAATGATTTAGAAAAAATTATTTAACTTTGCTTATTTAAACATTACTGTTAGATTAATATTAACGCAGGTAGCTATTAAGTAAAATATGGTCAATTCAATCAAATCACCCGGTACGTGACATATGTCAACTTTTTGGACATTTTTAAAATATCTGTGTTTTGTTTACCGAGATGTCTTGTTTTATCCAGTTTTTTTTTTTGTTAAATTTCGAAAAAATAAACAAAAATGTTTTTTTTTTACTTTTTCGACCGCCACCTTTAAAAAATAAATAAATTTTATTATTTTTGTACATTATGACTTAAAACTAATTAAGAGTAATATGAAACTACATATCTTGGTAATAAAAATTACCAAACCCAAAAGATAATATTATTTTTATATTTTGAACGCCGCCATCTTGATTAATAATAGACATGTGTCATTTATGATAAAATATTTAAAATCGGCGACCCCTATTTAGTATAAATCGATATATTACACGGCAATACTAGTTCTGTCAAACAAGAACAAAAAAATAACTTTTTAATCTGAACTTCGGCCGCCATCTTAAAATTTTTAATGTCAAATTGTATTTTTTTTAAATTTTGACAAAACTTAGCTTACTATTGATAAAATCCAAAACAAATTTTTTTTTAAATTTAATTTGGTCTTCAAGTTATACAGGTCTCTTTTATTTTTGACATATTAAACGACATCTTTACGTCGGCTGAGAAACTAATAACTTTTTATCATTAGGTTTAAAGAGCTGGTCAGTGGTTTTAATATGAGGTATTAAAAATAAATACCGCGCAAAAAATAAAGAAAATATCGAAGAAAAATGATTTTTTAAAAATATAGCCGCCATTTTGTTTTAAAGTGACAGGTGTACATTTTTGAATTAAGTAGGTCCCACTTAAAGTAAGTTTATCAAAATTAATTTAATTTGTCTTAAAACAGGGAATTCATTTTTTGTCTTAACTTTGGCAGCCGCCATCTTGGATTCCGATGCCGGAAATCAGGGGATCCTCGATTGAAAATTTAGCTTTTGATGTTAGCTACTATCATGCCAAATATAAAAAAATATACCCTTTTTGCAGCTTTTTATTGAAATACCCTACAAATTTACTCTACTATTACCAGGCCTTTTATATTTTGCATGCAGTGGCGGCTGCTACAGGGAGAGCACCGGGGCAGTGCCCTCCCAAAACTAGACAACAAACAGTATTTTTAATTGATTTATTTAAAAAAAGTTAAATCTTCCCTTACGACATGATTGTCTAGTTCTTTTTATTATCTGTGGTTAACAACAAGCGATTAATTGGTTTTAATTTCACCCGTTTTTCAGTGGTGTATGGGTGGCTGTTCTCGTGCGGGGACGGGAGGAATGTTTGTTTTAGTTGACGTCGGCCATATTCATCGTGAGCAAACGTTCGTTGCCCTTTCTACGTGTTGCCGATTCTTTTCTTAGTGAAGACGTATGAGTTTGTTTTGATTTGGGGTATGTCAGTAGTAAAAAGCCTTGCCGGTAACGTGTCATTGTTTGCTTTAGTTATCGTTTGTTTATAAAATGGAAATAAATACCGTCGATTACATAATTAACTGTGCAAATTTAAATACGTTGCCATATGAACTTCGATTACAAATAAAATCTTTAGGATCATATAGACCAGACCTAAAAATTAACCTAAATTTTAGTGCCGAGGGGTGTTCCAAAAAAACTTATAATAGAAACATTAATAAAAAATTATCGATGCTGAAACTGGTTGTGCGGTTGTGAAAAAAGAAATGCTTTTTTTGGCTTTATTTGTCTTGTTATGAACAATTCACGAAGTGATCCTGCGTGGGTGGCAAAGGGAATGTGTGATATCAAGCACTTTAGTGAAAAGTTAAAAAGACACAAAGTAAGTGGTATTCATTTAAATAACCACATAGAATTTTCTATGCTAGGCAAAACTGATATTAGATGCCAATTGAATAGTGCCTATAGGCAAAACATTACCGAGCTTAATGCAAATGTGACAAAAATTAGACATATACTTAGTAGGTTTATAGACTGTTTAAAATTCTGTGGGATTTGTGAGGTTGCTCTACGGGGCCATAAAAAAGAAAGGCGAATTGACTTTATCTATAAACAAATAACCTAAAAACTACATCAAGTAGCTGCTTGTTTGGAAAATACTAAAATAAAATTGTTTCGGTAAGTTTTTTATCTAATTTAAATTTCTGCCCCCCGAATTTATAACGTCGCCACTGATACTAAAACGTAACCTCAGTTTACCTAACCTTTCAAAACGTCAGCACGATACATATAGCTTTATAGCTACAGTAAATTTTTTAAGTTATCAAATGAGTCAAAAAATGGAATTAAACCGAGAACATTTTTGTCTTTCTGTTTTCGGTAATGAAGCACCACATCAGTCGACAGTATCTCGTTGATATGGAGAATTCAAGCGAGGACGGATTAGCCTTAGCGACGATCCAAGGCCAGCTGCACCAAAAACGGTTGTCACCCAGGAAAACATCGATGCTGTGAGCATGCTCATCACGGAAGATTGACAGATGTGACATATCGCGAGTTTGAGGCTTCATTGGGGATTTCAAAGACCTCAATTCAAAAAATTTTGCATGAAGAATTAGGGGTTAGAAAATTAGTTTCCCGCTGGATACCGCATCTGTGAATCGAAGAGCAGAAAAAAGCTAGGGTCAGTTGGTGCTTGAAGGCAGGAAACTTGAAAAACATTTACAGCATTGTCAGTGGTGATGAATAGTGGATTTACTCATATGAACCCAAAAATAAACGTCAGTCGTCTGTTTGGGTGTTCGAAGATAAAGAAAATCCAACAAAGCCATCCGTTCTCGAATTGTATCCAAACCGATGGTCGCGACATTTGTCTCAAAAGCAGGTCATGTAGCAATAATTCCTCTGGAAGATCAAAGGACTGTTAGTGCCGATTGGTCACCATTTGTTTTCCGAAAGTCATCACTGAACTTCGAAAAACTAACCGCGAACGACGAATTATCCTCCACCAAGACAATGTAAGTTCGCACAAAGCACAGAAAACATTTGCATTTTTAACCCAACAAAACGTCGAATTGTTGGATCATCCTACATCATCCCAACGATTTCTATACTTTTCCGAAAATCAAGAATAGACTAGAAAGTCGATGTCTTCAAGAATGCAATTTTGAGCGCATGCAAAAGTGCATTACACAAAAAAAAAGAAGCAAAAGTCTCCGAACAAAATGTTTTCTTTTCATCTAAGCAAACCACTTGTGTTGGGAAAAAAAATAATTGTCTTGGTAAATTGTTTTGGTTTAAAACAAACTGCCTTTAGCGAAGAAAAAGTGGTTTTAAAGCTAGATATAAAATATCTTCTTAAAACAAATAATGCTTTACTTTGCCTAAAGACTTTTAATTTTGTAACTCAAAATATCCGGCATCTCAAAACGAAAATGGCGATTTATTCCATAATACTAGAAAACACAAAACAAGAAGGTTGCCGCTTCCGTTCAAAACAAATCAATTTTCTTGGATAAAGGCAACTTTTATTTTCAACGGAAACCAGGTTCAAGGGAATAGTTTTTTTTGTTAAGAAAATATCGTCTTCGTGTATAGGAAAGCAGATTTTTTCTTGGATCAAAGCAATTTGCATACTTCGAGAAACAATAAAGTCTTTAAAAGTTATCTACTATTTTATTCCAGCTGTATATGCCAAACTTAAAAACAACCCTTGTAACATGGCTGATATAGGCATAAAAATAGTCATATGAGTAGTCTTCCAAAAACGAAAAATTAATCACTAAATTATTATTGGTATCTTTATCTATGAATTTCTTCTCTTATCTAATTCTATTTCTATTCTCTTACTTTTTTTTTGTTTTAAGCTTGTTTTCTTAAATTAATTTAAAATTACACTTGATATTCAAATTTACAAAACAAGTATCTCCTAAATTTTTGATATTTTTGGTATTATAAAAAGTAATTTTTGTATTTCTAGGTCAAATATTTAACATTATTTATTATCACGGAAAAATATGTACAAATTGAATTTCAACTCATTATTAAACATAAAACCACAAAAAATATAGGCTTTTTGTGATAAAACACGTTTAACGCACGATTTAAACTTCTGAAAGTTACAGGAATTGTATTAAAATTTTGTTGAAATAAATTTAAATTGAAAATTTATTTATATCTTTTATTCGAAAGATCTATTTGTTCTTTGCTAGTACAAGTCTAGCATTCATATTAGGTAAACAATGTTTAGATAGATCACAGATATAAAGACCAGACCAATATATATAGCGAAGCAACAACATCAATCAAAATCATCAAAGTAAGCGTACAATACTTAAACCACCTGATGATATGCTGATGATATCGCCTTGGGAACAGACAAAAAAGAAGAACTGATATAGAAAAATATAGGCTTAAGTATGAACTACGGTAAAACTAAAATCATAACAAACACAGATGAAGATATTACGATCAGAATAAACCAAAAAAAATAGAAGTAGAGGAATATATATATATATATATATATATATATATATATATATATACCTGAGACAAATTATTCAAATAAAAAAAGAAAACCAAACAGCTGAAATCAAGATACAAGTAGGATTGGTCTGGACAGCATTCCGTAAATTAGGCTACATATTAAAATATATATATATATATATATATATATATATATATATATATATATATATATATATATATATATATCGTTAGTACCTCGGGACGAAAGTGTACAGATACAGATTGAAAAAGGAATGAATGGATGGGAAATGGAACAAAAGTGGGGGATATCAGGAGGGGTGGCGGGGTTAAAATGGAAATTTGCCGGTCATAATATAGACGACGGAGAGACGATCGATGGAACAAATGTCTTGTAAACTGGAGACCTTAGGAAGATAAAAGAAGTAGGGGAGGACCCCAAATGAGATGAGTAGACGATTTGAGGAGGCACGCGGGAGCTGGATGGATAAACACGGCGACAGACAGAAAAGAGGGGAAGATATTGGGGGAGGCCCTATGTCCACAGATAGATAGAACCAATTTTTATGATTTCTGACGACTTCTAATTTCTTTAACTGTGTGAAACGAAATCGCTACTGATTGCAAAGCTAATTGTGTTGCGCCGCGTATTTATAAGCTTGTGAAGTCTTAAAACTTTTTCTGTGTACGAGACTAAAGTTGCAGCAAAAGTTTTTGATACCAGCTTGTAAGTGCGGTGCAAGGTAATTTAGAAGTTTCAGGTTGACTACAAACTTAGCGGCTATAATCTGCTCAGATTTTAATTCAAAGTAGTCATAATATACAGTTTCAGCGAATAAACTAATATAAAGCACTTTCTAATTTTCAAAGTGTTTTCAAATACGTGGAAAAAATCATAAATAAAAAAATACCTCCTCAGATATTTCCTAGACACAAATTTTTTGTTTGTTAGAGTTATACCGCAATAGTAAGGCAAAAGTTAAAATAAAAGCAAAACAAACCAAAGGTTCTTAAGTAAATAAAGATCTTAAACAAGGTTGCTGTATCTCGCCTACGCTCTTCAATCTTCAAGATATACTTGGAACAAGTCCTTAAAGTATGGAAGAGAAAATGCCAAAACATGGGAATTCCGTTGGACGAAACCACCTTGTATACTTTATGTTTCGCCGATGATCAGACAGTAGTGGCTCAGGATTATGACGACCTCGAATATATGACACGAAAACTAATAGAAGAGTACAATAAGTGGGGCCTAGACGAGGGGTCATCAGCTTTCAACAGTACTGTACAAATTTCACAACAGGACCCGACAGTACCACGACAGGATCCAACAGTACTCGACAGTACACGACAGTACCCAACAGTACTCGACAGTACCACGACAGTACCCAACAGTACTCGACAGTACACGACAGTACCCAACAGTACTCGACAGTACACGACAGGACCCAACAGTACCCGACAGTACACGACAGTACCTAACAGTACACGACAGGACCCAACAGTACCCAACAGTACACGACAGTACCCAACAGTACTCGACAGTACACGACAGGACCCAACAGTACTCGACAGGACGTAACAGTACGATAGAAGCCAACAGTACACCCGAAACAGTGGCGTAGATGCGAAAAGACAGGATGACCTTTTTTTTTTTTTTGGTCGCAAGATTTGTGAGCGTGGTGCGGTTCCCCAAAGATGATGAGCTTTTTTTTTTTTTGTTGGTCGCAAGATTTGTGAGCGTGGTGCGGTTCCCCAAAGATGATGAGCTTTTTTTTTTTTTTTTTTTGCTCGCATGTTTTTTGAGGGCGCGCAACAGTACACCGACAGGACCCAACAGTACTCGACAATACACGACAGTACCCAACAGTACTCAACAGGACCCAACAGTACACGTCAGGACCCAAGTCCTGTTGGACGCTGTACAAAATTTTAGGGTGCCGATGACCCCTCGGGCCTAGAGGTTAATCTCAATAAGACAGAGTATATGTGTATCGGTGGAATGAAACAGGATCTAATCTTAAATACCGGGCAGCGAATTCAGTCCTGTGATGAGTATAAATACTTTACAAAAAGCTTATATGTAACACCATTGTAAAAAATATTATTACATACGGCTCAGAAGTATGGCCAATCAAGGATAGAACAGAAAAAATGCTTTCCGCTACGGAGATGGACTATTGGAGAAGAGCAGCAGGGAAAGCAAAAAGATAAAGAGTTACAAATGAAAGAATAAGAGAAATGATGACAGTGGGTGAACGTACTTTAATGGATGATATGAGAACAAAACAACTGGTGTGGTACGGACATGTACAAATAATGAATGATGAAAGACTACCTAAAGAAAACGAGGACGGCCAAGGAGAAGTTGGAGAGAAGGAATAGACAGTGAAATAAGAATAAGAGGCCTAGATGATGAATTATGGGTAAACAGAAACGAGTGGAGATTGGGTATCGGAAGACGTAGAACGCTGTGAAACCGATAAATATATCTATAAATTTTTTGTATTTTTTCGTTATTTAATTTCACGCAATCCCTAGTTTGGAATAAGCGTAGATCTGACCATAAATCTAGGTGGGGGGGGGGGGCTGTAATTGTCGACGAAAAAAATTTTTGCGCATTTAGTACCTTCCTAGCCCGCGCAGCAATAGCTAGCAGAGAAGGTATTATTTTCGACGACAATTTTTTTTTTCAGATAACGCCGAATATGTGTTATTTTGACCTATCTTCGCAATATCGTCGTGATGTCTGCCCGTGTGTGTTTGTGTGTGTATTAACTCAGTGTGTGGTTTTTTCGCATCTTTATGGTCCCACTATATTGCAACTCGCTGCTTTTGTTGATAAACTGTATAGTTTTTGAAATATGAATTTTCAAAGTTTGCCCTTTGTGGTGTTATGGAATTCCCTACCCTAAAATTCGCTAATTGACGTTTTTTCGAACCTTAACTCAGTGTGTGGTTTTTTCGCATCTCTATGGCCCCACCATACTGCAACTCGGTGCTTTTGTTGATAAACGGTATAGTTTTTACTACTACTATGTCGGTTTAGAACGTTTTTCTACGTTGTCCGACGCCTATTCTCCACCTCCTTCGATCCTGACAATCATCTTTAGTCAGATTCTTTTGACTCATTGATCTTTGGATTGACTGTTGCCATTCTAGTTTAGGACGTCCTTTTTTTCTGCGCCCTACTGGTTGCCACTCTAGGACCTGTTTTGGTAATCTTTCGTCGTTCATCCGTTGTACATGGCCGTACCATATCAATTGCCTTTTAGTGATGTCATCCCTCCCTCGATTCCCATACTTTCTTTTATGATCTCATTTCTTATGTGATCTAATCTAGATATTCTCATTGATCTTCTTATTGCATCCATTTCGACACTTTCCATTTTTGTTTTGTATTTTTCTGTTACGCGACAAGTCTCTATTCTATACAACAGCGTGCTTTTTACCATTGTTTCATATATGTTAAATTTTACATTCTTTCTTATCTCTCTGCTCCATAAAATACTGTTAAGACATCCAATAACCTTTTTTGCTTTTACTATTCTTTTTTCCAATTCTTTACAGTCTGTTCCTGTCTTATCAAATGTGACACCCAAGTATACATGCTCATTGCATGGAGATATTGTTTGTCTATTGTCTAGTTCTAACTCACTGGATTCGTTTCCAATACATAAGTACTGTGTCTTGTCCACGTTCACTGTTAGTCCCCACTTTTGGTATTCTTTCATTAACTTTCTCATCATATACTCCACGTCTTCCTTATCATTAGCTACAATTACTTGGTCGTCAGCAAACTGTAGTGTGTATATAGTAAATCGGTCGATAAGTTGTATTCCCATGCCGTGCACTTTACGTTTCCAGTTTTTAGAACCACTGCGACATATATTTTAAAAAGAGTTGGAGAGATACAACATCCCTGTCTTAAGCCTTTTGTTACCAGGAATTCTTTTGAAAGTCGATTTCCAATTTTAATTTTAGATTTTGACCAAAAAATGGTCGGTCGAGACGTCTTTCGCATGAAAAAGTCAACAAACCAACCGAACTGTAGCAATAGGGATCTCCAGTCCAATAGTTCCCACTCTTAGGTTACACTTTTGTGTTTTTAGTTAGGAATAGTAGCATAGAGAATAAGTAAAAAATGTAAAGAAACGCAGCTCAAAAACACTTTGACTTACCCTTGGATGAAAGGAACTTGGTACATGGACAACTGCACAGTCGAATCCAAATAATTCCAATCAAAGTAGTAGCAGTAGCACTTCAAAGCAATCCATAAATGTTTATACACGACCGCTGTCTTAAAAAAGCACGCATGTGATTTCACTTGGCGATCAATATATATCACTGGTATGGAGAGTACCCCAAATATTCGCATGAAGCTCCGTATAGCAAGACGGACGTTGGAGCACTGCTATATATGAGCAATACAGCAGTAAAAAGGTATGTATAAAATTAGGGAAAACTTAAATTAAAAAAGGATGGAAAATGGATATACTCAAGGTAAAAAAAGCAAAAATAATAAAGTAAAGTCAATGCATTCTTGAGCATATAATTCACCGCGCAAATTCAAATTTTTACCCTTTTTGTAGGCAAGGCATATCTTAGTAACTAAATTAGTTTAAACCAAGAAATAAAGTAACTTTAAGTATAAAGTTTTAGCATAACTCTAGCAAAAAAAAGAAAATAAAAAGCATTCTAATTTAGATAAATGTCTCTAAATTTTATATCTTAAAACTAAACGCCGGGACGAAGCATTCCGGCCCCCCTGAAAATACCCAGGGTATGGTATTTTCTGAACTAAGCATTAGGGAGAGGGCACAATTTCACCAAAGGCCTCTTGAATAAACCTTTGGAGGTTTTAACTGTAGCAACTCTTACTACATTATCAGTACCAGGGTGCAATCCTACTACTCGTCCCAATACCCAATTTAAGGGAGTGGTTTGATCATCTTTGATCAAAACCATCGTATCAATCGCAATGGGATCAATTTTGTCTTGATTCACTTTAGCGTGTTGTTGCAATGTATGTAAGTAATCTCTGTGCCATCTACGCCAAAAATCGCGATGCAGTTTTTGCAGCAACTGCCACCGAGAAAGCCTATTTAAAGGCACTTGGTCAAAATCGAGGTCTGGAACAGTCGTAAGTGGTTCCAGGCTAAGGAAATGACCGGGCGTCAGTGCAGTCAAATCATTTGGATCTGTGCTGACTGGACACAAAGGCCTAGAGTTGAGGATAGCTTCTACTTGAGTAACCACAGTATAAAGCTCCTCAAAAGTAAGCACCTTTTCTCCAATTACTCGTAGTAAATGAGACTTTGCACTTTTGATGTTACTTTCCCACAAACCACCCATGTGGGGTGCGGATGGAGGGTTGAAGTGCCAACGAATTGATTCGCGATTAGCAACTTCAGCAAACATCTCGTTAAGCATTTTAGCAGAAAGCGTAAAATTCGACGCGTTATCCGAGTAGACTACTTCCACGCGTCCTCTTCTGGCCATAAAACGTCGGAACGCTGCCATAAAAGCGTCTGCTGATAAGTCTGACACAATTTCTAAGTGTATCGCCTTCGTACAACCGCAAATAAATAGAACGACATAAGCCTTAAGTCGTTTTGCACCGCGCATGCGGCTCATTGTAATAGCAAAACTTCCCGTAAGATCAACGCCAACGTGTTGAAAAGCTTTTGCTTGTGAAACGCGAAATTTTGGCAAATTACCAACAGGGGGTTGATAATTACTGGGGCGCGTGCGCCAGCATGTAGAACAACGCGAAATTATTTTTCTTATATGCCTTTTAGCTGCAAAAATCCAATAATTTTGAAAAAGTAAAAATAAAGTCGTGTTTATGCCGGTATGCATATGTTTCTCGTGAGTATGCGCAATCAATAACTTTGTAAATTGAGAATCACCGGGTAAAAGTATAGGAAATTTTTTGTCATAATCTAATTCCGAATTGCATAATCTTCCGCCAATGCGTAAAATATTATTTTGATCCAAAAATGGATTTAATTTTCTAAAAACCTTTGGCAACGGTTTATTATCGACAAGTAAAGAAATCTCGTTTTGAAAATATTTATTTTGCACGTGTTTTATAAGCACAAATATAGCATTTTGTAACTCATATTGTATTAACCACGTAGAATTAATAATAATTTTCTCATTATTAAATTTACGCGCGCGAAGATTGTGAATAAAACGTAGTATAAAAGCAACAAGTCTAATTAAACGCAAAAAATTTGAAAATTTGTTAAGCAGACAATCCAAAAAATTTGGTTCAATTGTTGCAGCAAACACCAATTTTCGCTCCTCTTCGAGAGCTTCTTTGGGTGTAGTAATATTATTTTTAGTAAAATCCCATGTCTCTTGTGGCTTACAAAGGAACTCGGGTCCTTGCCACCAAAGGGAACAATTAATTAAATCTGCAGGCAATAGACCACGTGACCCGGGGTCCGCGGCATTTAATTCAGAAGGAACATGGTTCCAATCGCAAGGCTGAATTTTTTCTTGTATGTATGTGACTCGGTTGGATACAAAAGTGCGCCACGCATGTGGTGATCCTTTGATCCAAGAGAGCGCTACCATACTATCCGTAAAAGCAATAGTATTTTGAAAAGCAATTTTATTAGCAAAAGTATTTTGAATAAATTGAATGAGTTTAGCTAGCAAAACTGCCGCACAGAGCTCCAAACGGGGAATACTGATTCTTTTTATGGGAGCGACTTTCGATTTTGCGCACACAAAATACGTTTTAATATCTCCGTTTTGATAAACAATACGAAAATAAACCGCCGCACACATACCGCGCTCGGATGCATCGCTAAATCCAACAATTTGACAAAATTGAAAATTAGAGAGATCAATCATTCTTGGGATATAAAAATCAGAAAATAATTTGAGTTCTTCCTCGAATTTTTTCCACTTGGAAATTATTTCCGGGGGTGCTAACTGATCCCAATCTAACTTTATAAACCATAAGTACTGGATTAAATTTTTTGCAAAAAACGTAACCGGTGTAAGAAAACCTAAAGGGTCAAAGCATTTCGCAAGGGTACTAAGCAAATTACGCTTAGTGCAAATTTTTGTATTATAATTAAAAGAATAAAAAAAGTTATCACTTTGAGGGTTCCACCTCAAGCCTAAAATTTTTAGAGAGTTTGCATCCTCTCGATCCAAAGAAAAGTCTTTGGTTTGTATGTGGGTTGCAGGCAAGTCTGCAAGCAATTTGGGTTCGTTTGATGCCCATTTTTTCAGTTCAAATCCACCTCGCCCTAATAACTCAATTAATTGATTTTTCATAAGCATGATTTGATCAAAATCATTGCAACTTACTACGCAGTCGTCTATATAGACGCTGTCCTTTAAAATCGCAGAAGCCAACGGTAAGTCTTGATAATCATCGGCTAATTTAAGCAAGGTTCGAATTGCTAAATATGGAGAACAGTTTACCCCGAAAGTCAAAGTTTTTAATTCGTAATCTTGCACCGATTCTTCAGAATTAAAACGCCATAAAATTCGTTGGTATTTATGTTGATTTTCCTCCACATTTATCATTCTGTACATTTTAGAAATATCGCTAACAAAACAATATTTATGTAGCCGAAAATTAAGCAAAATTTTAACTAAATCTCCTTGTAGTTTAGGACCCGTGTGAAGGGCTTGATTTAGGCTAGGCTTATTTAAAGAATGACTCGATGCGTCAAAGACAGGACGAACAGGCGTGCTACTCGAGCTTTCTTTTATAACCGCATGGTGATCAATATAAAAATATTCATGAATTTCTGAGTTATTGGGGGGTGAAACTGCACGCATGTGACCCATATCCAAGTATTCTTGCATTACTTGTGAGTAAGAAGTAAATAATTTTTTATCATTTAGCAAACGTTTTTCAAGCGAGTACAACCGACGCAAAGCAAGGGTTCGGGTATCGCCGAAATCAACGGGATTGATTTTAAAAGGCAACGAAACGGTGTATTTACCGTCCACATCGCGTATAGTAGTTTTTTCAAAATATTTTTCGCAAAAAATATCTGAAGGTGATTTTTTCTCCACCGTAGGAACCTCTTCCAACTCCCAGAATTTTTGCAAAGTATTATTTAAATCAGGAGTGGAAATAGTTGCCATAAAAGTAGAAATATTTTTTGATGCAAAAGCAGCATTTTGCAGAGGCATTTTTCCGAGCAAAGTCCATCCGAAGACTGTATTAATACAAGAGGGAGTGTCTGGACCAAAATAAAGTCTACCTTCTTCTAAAAGTGATCCATAAAGGTCCGCGCCAATAAGAAGCTGAATGCCAGCTTGATTATACCAACTGGG
Source organism: Aspidapion aeneum (assembly GCA_963576565.1). NCBI lineage: Eukaryota > Metazoa > Arthropoda > Insecta > Coleoptera > Brentidae > Aspidapion > Aspidapion aeneum. Next base: position 22,241,593 of record OY755048.1, read on the forward strand.
ATCAGCTAATTTTAGGCCAGTTAAGTAGTGCAACGAATTTTGGTTAAAAGATACACTTGGCATTTTATCGCAAACTTGGTCTATTAATACAGGTTCTAGACTAAAAATTTTCGATTTATTATCGATAGCAGCAATTTTACAATGCACCGCATGGCGCGCCGTAGTAGACATATCTCCTAAACCGTTTACATTAAGCGAAATGTTGGATTTAGGAAGTCCGAGTGCATTCGCACATTTTTTCGTTATAAAGGAGCACATGGCGCCATTATCCAAGATGGCGCGTATTTCGTGCCAATTTCCGTATGCATCACGGATGTGCAGCAAAGCAGTGCAAAGCAACGTGTCATAGTCGCCAAGCACAGTACCCGCGTGAATAGATTTATTTTCAGTAATCTGATTTTCTACGGGGTTAGTTTGTGATCCACTAGACGTCACCGAAGAAGAAGCAATCACCGAAGCTGGGGAGTTATTTTTTAGGCATAAAAGACTGTGGTGATTTAAAAAACAAAATCTACATCTTTTTTGTGAAGTGCACGAGTTTACTTGATGAAAACTAGCCATGCAGTTGGTGCATCCCTTATTATTTCTAATAAAATCAATGCGTTCTTGAATTGGTTTCGTTAAAAAAGATTCACAGCTAAAAATCAGATGTGTATTTTTTGCTTTGCAGTAGAAACACGTGTTTTGTTTGGAATTTGGAGTTTTTTGTGACTGTCTGTTTGCAAGTAAAACTGTTTTATTTCGTGGATTACGGGGGGATCTCGAGAAGTTCCTTGGTCGTGAGTTTTGAACATTATCTTGTTTCATAGACAAAGATAAAGATTCAAGAGCCGTGCAATGTTGCTCTAAAAATTTGTAAATATCTTCGTATTTTGGCATTAACTTAGAAGCGTGATTTAGTTCAAATAACTTACGCGTTTCGGGATCTAATCGATCCAAAAGCATGTTCGCAGTAATAAAGCACCAACTATGGGTCGCATATCCCATATTTTTTAAGCAATCAAGGTTTTCCTTGAACGTATCTAGCATTTTGCGCAATTCTAAAACGTCATCATTGGATAGCCGAGGTGAGTTTTCGATAGATTTCCAGTAAGAAACCGCACGCAAGCGCTTATTGTCATATCTGGAAATCAGCGTATCGTAGCAAAGTAAATAATTATTTCCTTCAAGAGGTATATTTTTAATTAAATTTAAAGCAGGGCCTCTTAAAATCGTACGTAAATATTTAAACTTCTCAATGTCCGAGCTCTTACGCGTATGTACAACCGCATTGTAAATCTCAATAAAGCTTGGAAACTCCTCAACATCGCCCGAAAAAGGAGGGACATTTAACTTGGGAAGAGAAAATTCTGGTTCCGGAAAAATAATTGTTTGATTATTTACCTCATTGTGGCTTCGATTTATTTCTTCAGCCTCCACCTCAAATAAATCATAGTGCAAAGCCTCAACCTCTACGCATCTATCCAAAAAATCTTTTTGTATTTTATTCTGAGCTTCCAGAGCTTCAGAATCGTCTGAAATCAAGATCAGTAAAGCATTATGATGCTTTTCAAAGCTCTTACAACAAGAAGAAAGTTTTTTAAAGTTAACTTTAAACCGTGTGTGAGCAGCTGGATTTGTTTTCGCCTGATTGGCATAGTGTTCAAGCACACTCAACTGATTGATTGCAGTTTGACGCAAGGCCTTAGCCGAGCTTACCTTTTTTTCGGTATCGTTTACCATTTTAAAAGGTTAAAGTGTAAAGTAAAGCAATAGTTAACAAGGGAAGCAAATTTAAAAAATATATCGTACTACTTTTCAAATTCCCTCGTAAACCAAGATTCAAAGCAATATTAAAAGGCCAGCGGCTTTTAGCAAATATCGAGTAAAGAACAGCAAGTTTTTAGCAAAAAGTATAAATGCTAATAAATATGCACAAAAAATTTAGCAACTGATAAGAGTTTCTGAATTTGTGTAGGTACGCAAGGAAACGCAAGCCTTACATACATCGACAGCGCAATAATTTTTAATTTTGAAAAAAAATAAATTTTTCAAAATTTGTATGCAATTTGTATATTGCACAAATAAAAAATGCAATGCAAGCTGGTACGTGCAACGTACAATAGACACACCGTAGATAAAATGTAAAACCTAAGATATGCCTTGTCTCAAAAAGACGCAAAGTAAAGTCCTAACTTCAAACACAATTATGCAACTCTGAGAGCACCTATTACGCAGAACGGGAAATCCGGCTCGAAGGACCAAAAAATGGTCGGTCGAGACGTCTTTCGCATGAAAAAGTCAACAAACCAACCGAACTGTAGCAATAGGGATCTCCAGTCCAATAGTTCCCACTCTTAGGTTACACTTTTGTGTTTTTAGTTAGGAATAGTAGCATAGGGAATAAGTAAAAAATGTAAAGAAACGCAGCTCAAAAACACTTTGACTTACCCTTGGATGAAAGGAACTTGGTACATGGACAACTGCACAGTCGAATCCAAATAATTCCAATCAAAGTAGTAGCAGTAGCACTTCAAAGCAATCCATAAATGTTTATACACGACCGCTGTCTTAAAAAAGCACGCATGTGATTTCACTTGGCGATCAATATATATCACTGGTATGGAGAGTACCCCAAATATTCGCATGAAGCTCCGTATAGCAAGACGGACGTTGGAGCACTGCTATATATGAGCAATACAGCAGTAAAAAGGTATGTATAAAATTAGGGAAAACTTAAATTAAAAAAGGATGGAAAATGGATATACTCAAGGTAAAAAAAGCAAAAATAATAAAGTAAAGTCAATGCATTCTTGAGCATATAATTCACCGCGCAAATTCAAATTTTTACCCTTTTTGTAGGCAAGGCATATCTTAGTAACTAAATTAGTTTAAACCAAGAAATAAAGTAACTTTAAGTATAAAGTTTTAGCATAACTCTAGCAAAAAAAAGAAAATAAAAAGCATTCTAATTTAGATAAATGTCTCTAAATTTTATATCTTAAAACTAAACGCCGGGACGAAGCACCTTTGTATAGTTCTTTTATCGCTTTTATGTATGTATGATTGATATTAGTTTGTTCCAACACCGTCCATAATTTCTGGAACGGTATCATATGCTTTTTGTAGGTCCACAAAGGTAACATGAGGCTCTATATTTCTGGCGCTTCTTTTCTCAATTACTTGTTTAAGACAAAAAACATTATCACTACAAGATCTGCCTGCACGAAACCCACTTTGCTCTTCTTCTTCTTGTTCATGAAAATCATTCTCTATTAGATCTCTAAGAATCCTACCGTACAATCCACTTAGAGTGCTGGTGACTGAAACTCCTCTGTAATTGTTACAACCCAGCTTGTTTCCTTTTTTATGTATTGAGGATATGAATGCAATTTTCCAATCATTAGGTACTGGATGTCCGTTTATGCATTGATTGATAATATATGTGAGATTTTCGAGTAGTTTCTCTGATCCATATTTGAGCATTTCAGCATATATTCCCCCAGGTCCGCTAGCTTTTACGGATTTAAGCTTTTTTATACTATTCTTTATCATTTCTTTTTCGATGATTACTTCCTCTCCATGTAATTCTATGTCTCTCCTCGGAGAGGCTGTTAGATATTTGGGTCTCGTCTCCTGCAACAGTCCCTTGTAGTGTTCTGTCCATTGTTATGGTTTGACGATCTGGATGTTTACTTTTTCTTTTGTTGGGTTTTTTACTGTAGAAATGAATTTCCATACTTCAGAGCTCTGCCTACCTCCTACGTGTGTATTTATATCGTGGCATTTGCGCTCAAACATTTCATTTATTTCTGAGGGTATCAAACTTCTTAGCTGTCTTCTGGTTTCCCTGTATATTTCTAGGTCTCTTTGCTCTTTAGTACTGAGCCATTTCAAGTATGTGCGTTTTTTCTCTTTGACCATTTCCTGTATTTTCTCTGTCCACCACATCTTCCTGTTATTTCTATTATCTTGGTATCCAACAGCTTCGTTGCTTGCTTCCTTCAAGCTTTTTATTATGTTTGTATATATCTCATCAAATGAGTGATTTGTGTTAATTAATTTTTGATCTAATCGGTTCTGATACAATCTTTGAGTACTTTCGATTTCTAGACTTCTAAAGTTGTATGTTTGATTGTCTTCGATGCACTCTAGGTTTTCATTTTCTCTAATAATTTCGTCCTTATTTGTTTTTCTTAAAGGGAATAATATTTTTGCTTTTACCAGATGGTGGTCAGATCCACAGGTAACACCACGAAGTGCTAGCACATCATACCACTTTAATTGCGAGTGTTGTCCACCTATAGCATAATCAATGATTGATTTAATATTTCTTGTTGGCTGAATCCAGGTATATCGATGAATATCCTTATGTTTAAAAAAACCATTATTTATTTTAAGGTTGTGGGTTTCACACAATTGCATCAGTCTTAAGCCATTATCATTTGTTACTTCCTCTCCAAATGGTCCTATCACTTTGCTCTGGGTTTCTCTACCAGTTCGGCTATTAAAATCGCCAAGCATAATTATTTCTCTGGTATTACCGATTTTGGTGATAGTCTCATCCAGTTGGTCAAAGAACATTTGTTTTGTAGCTACTCTTTCGTCATCTGATGGTGCGTATACTGCTATTATGCTTATACCCAACAAACATTTAAAGTTGTAACGACGAAACCCCAACTAGAAAGAATTTCTTAAAAGTAACCGCAACGTACTCCCGCTACGTCTCAGTATACCATATAGCGACGTTATAATTCCCTAACAGGGGAACCAATTTCTGGTTATAACTACTTGGCCAAGTGTTTAAAGTCACTGTAGTAACAACTACACTACTACGTCGTAGCCAGGTATCTACTACGTCGTAGAGGCTGTTTTTTTTCCGTAATGGCATAAAAGTTGCGATGTAGTTGCAAATAATATAATCGTTTCTTTTTGGTAGAATTGTTACACAATATGGTGGACACAACAGTAAACAGACTAGCTTAGTTTTTTTGTTTGGTTATGGTTATAATATGTACTATGTTATCCAAAAGTGTGAGAATTTACGAGCAGAGGATCAAAATTCGAGTGCGACGCAAAGTTTTTTGTATAACATGCATTATATATATTGCAAAAAACCGGTGCGCCCGTAAAATTTCCGTTTTCTGGTAGCTGATGGAATTTTTGTGTTGTGATTTTGTAGGTTATGTTTTCATAATCGACAGTTAACTCCAACAAATAGTGCTTAAGAAGAGCATTTTTGGTAAGCTTCAACTAATTTGTTTATAAAATAGTATAGCTCTGTAATATGAGCTCATAAAACGACAACAAAAATATTAATTTTTTTTTCTTACATAAGAACATGGCGTCACAAACTATATTTCCTGATAGTCGAAAGGGTTACTTGAAAGTGAGCCTAAGTTACGGCAACGTGTCACTTACAACTTTTATGTCGGCTTTCCTTTATAGTTCTATATAACACACTCGAATTTCTACTCCTTCGTTGCAGAAACGTATTATTAACTAGCTTTCGCCACTAGAAAACGTCTACAGAGTGATAGGAACCACGCGATAAGTATAACTACTACCCTCAAGTTATTGGGGTGTCGCCACTTGTCATTTGCCGTTTCTGTCAACAACAGCACCACTGCTTATAGGTTTTGTACTAGCGTGAATTTGTGGTAGGTTTTAAAACAAAAAAAAGATAAATTAAATTCCATTAGAACAATAAATGAAGTGCCAATAAAAAGTGTTGTTTAAAAATGTATGTTGCAGTCGAGAGCATGATCCCTATTCTAGAATTTCTAGGAAGTGTTGGTCAAGGAACTAAAAGAACGTAGTCACATCAATGAAATCAACTTATTGTTACTTTTTTTATTTACACATTGCTCTCACAATTCGTATGTAGTATTTTTTATTGTTTTTAGATATTTTAGCATTCTCAATATTCAGTAATGTTTATTATTATAAGCCCTATAAGTAAAAAAACAATATCTGAGACTTGCTAGATCGCTTAGAAATCCGCATGTAACCACGATATATCTAACTTTTTTTTATTAGCCACAAACAGCGCAAGAGTTCCTAGATGAAGTCTAGCATCTCCCATTGGTTATTTTAGGGGCCGTGCATAAATTAGATATTAGGTTGCAATAAAGCCTGGCACAAATTGTGGCGGGCACTATATTGACGTTTCGCATTAAAAACTGACAGATGATCTTTCAAAATTGACATACCAAAGTCGAATTTAGAAATCCAGTCGTTTATTTTTCATTAATAGTGGCGTCACTATTAATTCCGGCTCTTATAATACAAATTGGCCTTATTTTAAAAGAAGACAGCTGTTCTTATAATGCGAAACTGTCAATATAGTGCCCGGCACAATTAGTGCCTAGCACTACTGCAATAAGTCCCTAATAAGGGGGTAGATGATAGCTGAAACGTTACATATAGTGGCGAAGGTGATGTTGCGACAGCGTTACGTAAATTTTTTTACCGATTTGTTTTACGGTTTCTTTTTAATGTTCCTCATTTTGTTACTATTTTGTTCCTATTTGTTTGTGTTTTACTTTATCATTATAGCAATAAACTAAGAATAAAATATTTTGTTTTGGAAGACGGATATATAAAGCTGAAGTCCAGCTCAACACATAAAATGAATCACAGTGAAACACGCTACGTCAGCACAAGAGGGTGGCGGCACAAGAGGGTGGTGCCACAGTACAAGCCACGAACGACCGTAAAGACAATACAAGAATAGAATACCAACAACAAGTAGCGTAAAAGATTAAGGATGGAGATTAAGCATGGACCAGGGAATTCTTAAAATCCGTGTGCGGTACTCGATACTTTGGATCAATATTTTGCATTTTGATTGTTTTGCAAAATAGTCAAGCAATGAGAAAAAAGGGACTGCTCAAGGTAGTTAAAAAAATATTTGTAAAACTATTCCTAATATTCCCATATTATAAAAGGAGCCACAAAAAGTAGGGTTAAGAATGTGTGCGACAAAGATGCAACATTTCTTTAAAAAGTGTACGTTTTCAAAGTAGAAACAGGAAGGAGAGATTACTTTAAAAGATCGACATTAAAAAAAAGTCAAAGTAGTTGCGGCTTTAAAGTTGATCCAAAAAGTTATTTTGTCTACATTGTTACATCAGATGTTACTATGATGACACAAACTTTTGTGGTAAAAATTAAAGTTATAATGTAGTATCCGACGATACACTTGTTTGGGACTCCAATGAAGCTTAACTTTCTAGTGGTAATTAAGTAGGATATAAAAATCAAGGCGACTACGAAATAACGACTAAAAAGAAAGTAAAACTTTAGCAACGTCCTATTGTGGTAGAGAAGACTATCAGAATCGACTATCAAGAAACAATCCTAAGAAGTAGTTTAGAGGGTCGTTTTTACGAAACATCTACTATTTCCTGATACTAAATAGTAGTTAGAACTAAAAAGTAACAAATTTTGGTTGGGATCACCACATTTCTACTATAAGAAAGTAGTAAAGCCTTTAGAACATGTAGCCGCTACTATAAATGTTAGTTGGGTATTATGTCCAAGCATCTTCATGTTCACTCGAAGTATGTTTTCACTAATGCAATCGTAGTCTGTAATTTTATTCTTTAGATTTTTCTTTATTAACAAGGATACCCCTCTGGCTGCTCTGCTTTCTTTTGGGACTCCAGTGAATGTATGGACAAAATTGCCGACACTATTTGTACCTGTTCCTTTCTTTTTTGTCTCTGTGAGTGCAATAATATCGATCTTACAATTCTGCACTTCAGTTGCAATAATGTCCAACTTTTGATTCACTCCCTGTACGTTCCATGTAGCTATATTCATAGTCCTTTGTGTTTGCTTTATTCGTCTTCGAGAGTTTCCATCCATTGCTCCGAGGCTTTGTTTAGGCTTTTTGGTAATTGCTTTGTTTTACAAGTATTAGAGAACCAGTCTAATGCCTCAACCCCCTACTTGGAGGGCCAGGATTTTTAATCAAGGTTTTTCTCCTCTAGCCTTTGACGAGCCAACGCCATACTGTAAGGCAACAGCTGTGGTCTTTTATACTATCCCTAAAAGAAAGGGTTGCCACCTACGAGGTCCATTCTCTCCGCCCGTACCGAGGTCCATTCTCTCCGCCTTTCATATCGATGTGGTCTTCTCCCGTAACCCTGGGAAAGGGACCCTATACAGGTGCTAACTCTCCGGGTCGGAGAGTACCTGGAATCTACGGAGGGCAGATAGACATCTGACGAGGTCTACCCGTTCCCTATATAGTTTTTCAAATATGAATTTTCAAAGTTTGGCCTTTTTGGTCTTATTGGATTCCCTACCCTAAAATTCGCTAATTGACGTTTTTTCGAACCTTAACTCAGTGTATGGTTTTTTCGCATTTCTATAGCCCCACCATACTGCAACTCGGTGCTTTTGTTGATAAACTGTATAGTTTTTGAAATATGAATTTTCAAAATTTGCCCTTTTTGGTCTTATGGGATTCCCTACCCTAAAATTCGCTAATTGACGTTTTTTCGAACCTTAACTCAGTGTATGGTTTTTTCGCATTTCAATAGCCCCACCATACTGCATGGGGCTCCCTGGTGGTCCAGAAAGGAGAGTTGTCTGGAATTTAACGGTGTCAGGCGTGGACTGTAATTTTAAGGGAATAAGGTCATAGGCTAAGCTGGTACAAGGGATTCTGAAATGGTCTAGTTTACCTTCTAGGTTAGTGTAGCAATAAACAAATGTATGTAAGGTAAAAATAATGCATTTTCACTTACCATTTTTATACAGGAAGTGGAACTCATGGGAGGACGCGCTGTTAAACCGTAGTTTTTGCACCCCACATTCCTTTGGTAGGAGAGTCGCTAACACGCGTGTATTATCGTTCGAAGGCGAAACGGTTCTCTCTGCTGCAGCAGGTATCGCTACTGCGTTCGTTCTCCCACATGTCGCCCAGTGGCGTCGTTAATCCATAGGCGTAGGAGAAAAGGAATAAGTAGGAAGGAATGAGATTACGAAGGTCCATATTAAAGGAACTAGGAACCTTAGTAATTCAAAATGCATTTTATGTAAAGTAAATTAATTATAGCAAATTGTAATATTTGCCTTTAAAACCGCGGGAGTTTCAAATGCAAATAACCCAGTAATTTTAAGTACTTAATTAGTTAATTAATACTAAATAAACAAAAAAATAGAAAATGCTCTAGTGAATCACCAAATAGCCTAATTCGAACCAATTTGGTAAATTATAGTAAAAAGAACATATTTACAAAAAGGAAGGCGGGACGAACCATTTCCCACCCCCCTGAGAATGCCCAGGGGCATTTCAGAGAGTTTAATTTGTAGGCAGGGCGCATAGTCTTACCAAAGGCCGTTTGTAGGTACCTTTAGTAGTCTTTACAATAGCAACCCGTGGAACATTATCAGAACCTTTAACAAGGTCTTCAATGCGGCCTAGGGGCCAATCCAATGGAGTGGAATTTTCATCTTTGATCAGTACCATAGTACCAATATCAATGGAAGCAAGAGGTTGGTGCCATTTGGCTCGCTGTTGCAAAGTGTGCAAATATTCGCGATGCCAGCGAATCCAAAAATCGCGGTGCATTCTTTGCAACAGTTGCCACCTGGACAGCCTGTTTAACGCAATATCGCAGTAGTTTGGATCGGGTATTGTACCTGGAGGCCTCAAATTTAAAAAATTATTAGGAGTCAAGACCGCCAGATCAGTAGGATCGGTGCTTAAGGCACATAAAGGACGTGAGTTCATTATGGCTTCAACTTGGGTTAAAACCGTATTTAATTCCTCATAGGTGAGTATTTGATTTCCAACTACCCTGTGAAGATGAGTCTTTAAAGATTTAATGTTTGATTCCCAAATGCCTCCCATGTGGGGAGCAGCAGGTGGGTTAAAAGACCAAACTATACCTTCCCCCTTCACGCAATCAGAAAAAATTTGTCGCAAGTATTTTTCAGAGGCCACGAAGTTGGTCCCGCAGTCTGAAGAGATCTTTGAGCATAGTCCTCTTCTAGCTATGAAGCGGCGCAGAGCAGCCAGAAAGGCTTCTGATGTCATATCAGAGACTAACTCTAAATGCACGGCTTTAACAGCGCAACAGATAAATAAACAGACATATGCTTTCATGGTTTTTGCACCTCTGGTCCGACCAAGAGTAATCGTGAACGGACCACAAAAATCTATACCTACATTTTCGAACACCTTTGCTTCGGAAACTCTAAATTTCGGTAGGTTACCCATAGGGGGTTGAAGGGAGTTAGGTTTAGTTTTCCAGCAAGTATGGCAAGAACTTAAAACTTTTCTCACTACCTTTTTAGCAGACAATACCCAGAAGTTTTGCATTAGTAAAAAAGTTGTGGTCTGTATACCACAATGAAGATTGCTGCGATGCAAATCTAAAATCAGTAATTCAGTGAATTTTGCACTAGAAGGCAAAAGAATTGGAAATTTTTTATCGTATGATAAATTTGAATGGCATAAACGGCCTCCAACACGAAGCAAATCGTAGCTTTCATTATGCAAAAATGGACATAATTTTTGAAAAGCTTTTGGAAGCTGTTTCTTATCTTTTAGTAATTCAATTTCTTTTTGGAAAGAAAAAGATTGTACGCATTTCGAAATAAAAAGTAAGCTTTTGTAGTAATCCTGATTTGTAAGGTAATCAGTAGCAAAATTGTATGAGGGATTTTTAAACTTTTGTAACCCTCGCAAAAAGTAAGCAACTATTCTCTTAATTTTAAAAAGAGAACTGTATTTTTCAAACAAGTTGTTTACATAATATTCAACTGTTTGTTCGCAAGTAAAAACGTTAAAAATATTTTTTCGCTGTTCTTCCAAAACTGCATTCCCATCGTAAGTAACTGTCATAAAATCCCAAGTATTTGTAGGTTGGTTTAGAAAAGAAGGCCCTTCTAACCAAAAATAAAATCTTTGTAAATCAGAGGGATACATTTCCCTAGTACCGCAGTCAGCAGGATTTTGTTCAGTAGGAACATAATGCCAAAACTCAGGGCTAATTCTTCCTTGTATATAGGCAGTTCTATTCGAAACAAATGTTTTAAATTTGTGAGGAGATCCCTGAATCCAAGATAAGGTCACTGTGCTATCAGTAAAAGCAAGAATTTTATCAAATTTAATTTTTTCCGAGAACGTTTCTAGTAAAAAATCCATTAATTTAGCCAACAAAACAGCTCCTAAAAGCTCTAGTCTTGGTAAAGTTAGTTTACGACGCAACGGTGCGACTCTAGATTTACTACAAACAAAAAAAACTTTAATGTTTCCATCAGAATAAAAAATTCGAATATAAGCGACAGCACAATAGGCCCGTTCTGAACTATCGCAAAATCCTACTAGCTGGATTTGACTAGCATTAGGCAAAATTATTTGACGAGGAATTTTAACAGAATGCAAAAACTTTAATTCATTTTTAAATTTTTCCCATTTAAAAACAATTTCCGGACTGACAGGGTCGTCCCAGTTTAAGTCTTCTGCCCAGCAGTATTGAACAATTAATTTTAAAATTAAAACTATTGGCGCCAAAAAAGACAGAGGGTCGTAAATGCGGGCCAAATTACTTAAAATTGTTCTTTTAGTGCATGTTTGGAGAGAACAGTCGAAAGTATAAAAAAATTCATCAGTATGAGGGTTCCAATTTAAACCGAGAATTTTCAAAGTTGAATTTTCAGCATCTAAATCGAGAGAAAGAGCCTTCATCGAAAGTGTGACTCAGGAAGATCGGATAGTAACTCGGGACAATTGCTCGCCCATTTACGCAATTCGAATCCACCTCGGCTAAGTAGCTCGATTAATTGATTTTTCATCTCAGTGGCCTTAAAAAAGTCATCACTTCCCGAAATCACATCATCGACAAAAACTGCCTCCTCAATGATTTTTGAGGCAAGAGGAAGGTCCTCATGCTCTCTAGCAAGTTGCAGCAAAGTTCTGATAGCCAAAAAGGGGCTACAAGAGACCCCGAATAAAACTCTATTTATTTCGAAGTCTTGAATAGGCTGGTTAGGATCAAACCTCCAAACTATTCTTTGAAAATTAGTTTGACTAGGGTCAACTAAAATCATCCTGTACATTTGACGGATGTCGCAACAAAAGCAAAATTTATGCAAACGATAAAGTAATAAAATTTTTTGTAAGTCCCTTTGTAAAGGGGGCCCAGTATAAACAGCGTTGTTGAGCGAGATTTTGCCAGGGGCGTGCATGCTCGCATCAAAAACCACCCTCAGGGGGGTGCTAGTAGAATCTTTTTTAAACACCGCATGGTGTGCAATATAAAAATGATTTGAAATTTCGGTCGGCAAAGGTGCAGAAACCGGTTGCATATGATTATTATCTAAATAATCTTGTAAAACAGAGCTGTAGGCAGCATAAAAATCAGGGTTTTGTAGCAATTTCTTCTCAAGGGAGAAAAAACGACGTACGGCAATGGATCGAGTGTCGCCAAAATCTGGAGCAGTAACTTTAAATGGTAAAGATACAATATATCTCCCCTCCTCATTTTTTGAGGTAGTTTTCAAAAAATAATTTTCGCAAAACTCATCTTCGGGGTCAATGGCCTTGACATTAGGTATGTCATCTATTTGCCAAAATCGTTGTAGATTTTTATCTAAATTGACAAAAGAATCGTTCATTGACGTAGTAAAAAATGTTTTAATTTGATTTGTAGTTGAAGGTGAAAGTGAAAGATTGCCCATTATTCCCCAACCAAAAATAGTGTTAATGCAGACGGGGTTGTTGGGTCCCGTAGACAAACGACCATCTAGCAAAATGTAAGGGTACACATCGCCGCCCAACAATAAATCAATTTTATCGCTTTTATTAAAGCCTGGGTCAGCTAGTTCTAAGTTGGCGAGAAAAGGAAAACTTTTAATCGAAAATGAGGAATGAGGTAAATCACTACAAATTTTATCGAGTATTATCGCATCAAAATTAAAAACAAAATTATTATCACGCAAAGAGGATATATTGCAATTAATTCCAGATTTTGCCGAAGTTGTCATTCGATCTAAGCTTTGTAGAGTCATGGCGATATTAAATTTAGGAAGGCCCAAACTATCAGCACATGACTTAGATATAAATGAAGATTGAGCACCAGAGTCACAGATGGCGCGCACTGTGTGCCAATTTTGAAAAATATCCTGTATTTGTATTAAAGCGGTACAGAGAAGTACTTCGCGATCATTTAAAGACATACCAGTAACAATGGTGTTAGTGGTTCTATTAAATTCGGTAGCCACGGGGCTCCTCGGGGGTTGCACTGCAGAAGTAGAGGGGCTACTCGCAGAACTAGGTGTAGAATTAATAGGAAAAAAATGTAAGAGACTGTGATGAAATTGGCCACAATGTAAACATCTTTTTTCTGATTTGCATTGCTGGGGTAAATTATGCTTTGAGGCCAAACAGTTGACACACGCTTTATGTTGTTTAACAATCTCAAAACGTTGCTGGGGAGTTTTCGCCAAAAAATTAGGACATCTGTATATTATATGATCGCCACTTTTACAGAGAAAACAAAAATTTTGAGGGTTTGGAGTATTATTTAAGCCACTTTGGCCATTTGGAGACTGGGAGGCATTTTTGGAGGCTCTCTGAGTATTAGCAAACAAAGCAGATCGATTTTGAAACTTTGCTTGATTTTTCTGACTTGAAATTGACAAATCTTTATTTTTTAAGTAATCTTGAGTTTGTTGTATTTGTTCCAACGCAATGCAATGGCTAGAAACAAAAGCACGAATTTTATCATAAGAGGGGATCTCATTGGAGCAATAATTTTGCTCAAATGCCTTGCGCGTGGTTGGGTCCAACCTATCCAAGAGCATTTGTGCCATAATATAATCCCAAAACTCCGTTTTAAAACCCATGACTTTTAAAGCACTTAAGTTTTTCGAAAAACAATCAAGCAAATTCCTCAAATTCGTAGCATTCTCTTTAGTAAGAGGAGAGAAGCCTTCAATTGCCTTCCAGTGAAGGTAAGCTTGTAATCGTTTATTTGTATACCTATCCACCAAGGTGTGGTAGGCATTCAAATAATTTTCAGCAAGGATAGGAATGTCAGAAATGACATCCAGGGCAGGGCCCTTTAAATTAGAAAAAAGCAAATTGAATTTTTCAAAGTTTCCCAGCGACCTATTATTGTGCACGGTAGCATTAAAGGCTTGCAAAAAGGTTGGAAACTCCTTAAATTCCCCTTGAAAAAGAGGTATTTTTATCCTAGGCAGTAAACCATGCTGGTCTGTGGAGGCACAGGGACTGCCCATGGGATTTATCGTACTGCTCAAAAGCCCTCCATCTTCAAAGGGTAGTTCGAAAAGTTCGTAAAATATAGTGGAAATCTCGTCACAGCGTTTGCAAAAGTCCATAGACACTTTGGTTTCTACTACTAAGCGATCCTCATCAGAGGCTACCAACGTCAACAAAGTATTATGGTGCTTTTCAAAATCTTTTTTGATTTTTGACAATGTCCGAAATTTGACTTTAAAGCCGCTGTGATAGGCAGGGTCATTTTTTGCGAGGGTCGCGGATTCAATGATCAAATTTAGCTGTGAAATCGCACTATAGCGCAAGGCTTTAGCCTTTAAAATTTTATCCGAACTAGACATGATTTAAAAAAAAATCCAAAAAATAATTGACAAAAATTAGGCAAACTGAAAAAAAAATCAAAATTTGGACACCCTGTATAAATATTAATGTCCTACGTTTAATTACAATAATCAAACTATAAGCGCACAAAAATAAAGAAAATACCCGATGCAAACTAATGATAACAAAAAAACTTGTGTATAAGTTTTTTTATCTTCGCCTCGCGAATTCAAATAAGTAGGTACCTACTATGTATTAAATTTAAAAATAAATACCTACAAATCAAAGCATTTAATTTGGTAAAACTATTTATCTGCCTTTACACGAAAACAAATTCTCAAGTTAAGAATTAAATTTCCTTCAAAATTTATTATGCACGCAAAAAATGGATACAATCATAGCCATTTGCAGACAGATATTATAATAGTAAATTAGAAATAGATATATTCATAGCAATTTTTACGCAAAAACGAATATAGTAAAGCATCCGCAATCGGATATAGTCATAGCAATTTGCAATAAGCAAAAATGAATATGGCAATTTGGAGATTTTTTTCGAGCAAATTGGATATAATTATAGCAATCCACAAATGTGAAGGCACAACGGCTAAAATAATAGCACTTTGCAGACACTATTTTAAACTATTTCCAGTGACAAACAAAAAAACACCCAAATTCTATACGGTTTTTTTTTTACAAAAAAGAAACGAAAAAACTTGATTTATTCGAAACAAAAAAAAGCATAGTAGTTTACAGATTTTATCTGTGTTTGGTTTTTCGCATGAAAAGGCTAAATTTATTGTTAAAAATATTTAATTTTTACACAAAAAAAATCGCAAAATGTATTTTAGAAACCTAGGGGTTTTCTAAAGTAGGCATGTAAGAAAAACAAGGGTTTTTCTTGCATTTGTTTTTACACAAAAAAAAAAATCGCAAAATGTATTTTAGAAACCTAGGGGTTTTCTAAAGTAGGCATGTAAGAAAAACAAGGGTTTTTCTTGCATTTGAAACCAGTAAAAAAGGCATTTAGGAAAAACAAGGGTTTTTCTTGCATTTGAAACCAGTAAAAAAAACTAACCTAAAAAGGCAAAAAAACGATTCCAGAAATCCGGGTCGCTAAGGATCAAAAATGGGGCTCCCTGGTGGTCCAGAAAGGAGAGTTGTCTGGAATTTAACGGTGTCAGGCGTGGACTGTAATTTTAAGGGAATAAGGTCATAGGCTAAGCTGGTACAAGGGATTCTGAAATGGTCTAGTTTACCTTCTAGGTTAGTGTAGCAATAAACAAATGTATGTAAGGTAAAAATAATGCATTTTCACTTACCATTTTTATACAGGAAGTGGAACTCATGGGAGGACGCGCTGTTAAACCGTAGTTTTTGCACCCCACATTCCTGTGGTAGGAGAGTCGCTAACACGCGTGTATTATCGTTCGAAGGCGAAACGGTTCTCTCTGCTGCAGCAGGTATCGCTACTGCGTTCGTTCTCCCACATGTCGCCCAGTGGCGTCGTTAATCCATAGGCGTAGGAGAAAAGGAATAAGTAGGAAGGAATGAGATTACGAAGGTCCATATTAAAGGAACTAGGAACCTTAGTAATTCAAAATGCATTTTATGTAAAGTAAATTAATTATAGCAAATTGTAATATTTGCCTTTAAAACCGCGGGAGTTTCAAATGCAAATAACCCAGTAATTTTAAGTACTTAATTAGTTAATTAATACTAAATAAACAAAAAAATAGAAAATGCTCTAGTGAATCACCAAATAGCCTAATTCGAACCAATTTGGTAAATTATAGTAAAAAGAACATATTTACAAAAAGGAAGGCGGGACGAACCACTGCAACTCGGTGCTTTTGTTGATAAACTGTATAGTTTTTGAAATATGAATTTTCAAAGTTTGCCCTTTTTAGTCTTATGGGATTCCCTACCCTAAAATTCACTAGATGACGTTTTTTTCGAACCTTAACTCAGTGTGTGGTTTTTTCGCATCTCTATGGCTCCACCATACTGCAACTCGGTGCTTTTGTTGATAAAAAAAAAAAAAGTTTTTGAAATATGAATTTTCAAAATTTCGCCATTTTGGTCTTATGTGATCCCTACCCTAAAATTCGCTAAATGACGTTTTTCAGAACCTTAACTCAGGGTGTGGTTCTTCTCTATGGCCCCACCATACTGCAACTCGGGGCTTTTCTTGATATAGTTTTTAAAATATAAATTTTCAAATTTGGCCTTTTTGGTCTTATGGGATTCCCTACCCTAAAATTCGCTAGATTACGTTTTTTCGAATCTTAACTCAGTGTGTCGTTTTTTCGCATCTCTATTGCCCCACGATACTGCAACTTGGTGCTGTTGTTGATAAACTGTATAGTTTTTGAAATATGAATTCTCAAAGTTTGACCATTTTGGTCTTATGGGATTCCATAACCCTAAAATTCGCTAAATGACGTTTTTTCGAATCTTAACTTAGTGCTTGGTGTTTTCGCATTTCTATAGCATGCCATACTGCATTCGGTGGTTGTGTTGATAAACTTTCATATGAATATGAATTTTCAAAGTTTAGCCATTTTGGTCTTATAACTTGATAACTGTCTTTTTCGCATCTCTATGGCTCCACCATACTACAACTCGGTGCTTTTGCTCATAGACTCTATACCATTTTGCTCTTATGAGATTCCCTACCCTAAAATTCGCTAAATGACGTTTTTCCGAATCCTACCCCAGGGTGTGGATTTTTCGCATCAATATGGGAGTAATCGACGAAAAATATATTTATGCATAATTTTTTTTCTAGGGGGTGTAATTATGCGTTAAGCCCTTTATTTATTAACTAAAAGAGAATATATTTTTTTCTAAGGGGGGGGAGGGCAATTACCACGTTCTGTCCCCCTTAAATCCGCGCTTGGGTTGGAATTTTATAGGGTTTTGAGTGAAACCTTGGTCCTCTCCTGTGGTTATGGTAAAGGAGCTCATCAGGTGATTATCGTTTCTGTGTAGATTTTCGTACTGTGAACCGAATATCTAACAAAGATGCTTATCTGTTCCCTTTTGTAAACAGCATTTTAGATGGTTTAAGTGATGCTACGGTTTTTTCATCTGTTGACTTGAAAATTGCTTATTGGCAAATTCCTTTGAATAATCTAGCAAAGCTAAAACAGCATTTACTGTATCTGTTTTATAGGATGCCATTTGGTCAGAACTTTGGTATTTAAAAAGAAGAAACAACAAATTAAAATTGAAAATCGACTTTCAAAGGAATTCCAGGTAACGAAAGGCTTAAGATAGGGATGTTGTATCTCTCCAACTCTTTTTAAAATATATATCGCAGTAGCTCTAAAAAACTGGAAACGTAAAGTACACGGCATGGGAATACAACTTAACGATCGATTTACCATATATACACTACAGTTTGCTGAAGACCAAGTAATTGTAGCTAATGATAAAGAAGACATGGAGTATATGATGAGAAAGTTAACGAAAGAATACCAAAAGTAAGGGTTAACAGTGAACGTGGACAAGACACAGTACTTATGTATTGGAAACGAATCAAGTGAATTAGAACTAGACAATGGACAAACAATATCTCCATGCAATGGGTATGTATACTTGAGTGTCACATTTGATAAGACAGGAACAGACTGTAAAGAACTGGAAAAAAGAATAGTAAAAGCCGAAAAGGTTATTCGATGTCTTAACAATATTTTATGGAACAGAGAAATAAAAAAGAATGTAAAATTTAACATATATGAAACAATGGTGAAAATACAGAGCAAAAATGGAAAATGTCGAAATGGATGCAATAAGAAGATCAATGAGAATATCTAGAAGAGATCATATAAGAAAAGAGATCATAAAAGAAAGAATGGGAATCGAG
This sequence comes from Aspidapion aeneum, assembly GCA_963576565.1. Classification (NCBI taxonomy): domain Eukaryota; kingdom Metazoa; phylum Arthropoda; class Insecta; order Coleoptera; family Brentidae; genus Aspidapion; species Aspidapion aeneum. Next base: position 22,260,030 of record OY755048.1, read on the forward strand.
GGAAGCATAACGGATGACATTGCTAAAAGACAACGGATATGGTACGGCCATGTAGAATGGATGAATGATGAAAGATTACCAAAGCAGGTCCTAGAATGGCAACCAATAAGGTGCAGAAAAAGAGGGCGTCCTAAACTGGAATGGCAACAGTCAATCTACAGATCAATGAGTCTAAAACCTGACGGAAGATGATTGTCAGGATCCAAGGAGGTGGAGAATAGGCTTCAGACAACGTAGAAAAACGTTCTAAACCGACATAGTAGTAGTAACAACTTTGGTTAATTTGGTTTTAGTGAAAACGGACAATAAAACTAAAAATTAAGCTTGTCCAACAACACATTTTGTGGCAGGGGTTCGTAAGGCAAACTTATTTGATTAGCTCTACTACAACCCCTATCGGTTTGATACAATTGCGAATCACACTGCGTAACTAAGAAGTGCAAGAGTTCTTTAATATTGTTAGGATTAACACCTCTTTTTTAAGCAAGACATAATATCATCTATACTCCTTTCCTCCAGGTAAAAACGAGGAAAGTTTAGTCTAAATATAAAACTCACACAAAGTATTGATTTAATAACAGGTTTATTATCCTGCGAAATATATAAGGAAAACTTTAGGAGATAAATTATTATCAAACCGCCTTTGTGGTTGAATCGAAACTTTTTCAAGAATGTAAAACTTCTAATCTCATGGGATCCAAGTTCCGAAATAATGATTTAAAGGAGCATGTACCAAAATAAATATCAATAAACCGCTGAATACGTGCTTTTTGGAATATAACAACCTCTTTAAGAAAATGCAACACAGGTTCAATTTGAGAACAAAAAAAAATCTTCTTAAAACCAACATACGAGGTGTGACCATAAAATTATAAAACTGGTGTAAAAAATCTACTTTATTTAAATACTAATACAACCCAATGATGTCCCCCATTAATATAGCCCCCTTCTCTATCGACGCAGCGTTGCATGCGTTTTTTTCCAATGTTGGAAGCAACAAAAACAATGAGCATCGCTGTTTTGGATGTGTTGGAGCACCCTTCTCGTTCATCATCTTTAACTTCTTCACGACCCTCGAAAAAGCTTTTATGCCACATAAAAATCATTGCACGAGACATACACTGCTCCCCGTAGACATCCTTTAGCATTCGAAAGCAGTCAGTAGCTGTTTTTTTTGAGTTTTACTTTAAATTAATATGTTGCTCAATTTTTTTGTTTGTCGTAATTTCGCCAAATGAGCTATGCACGATCCGCTTCAAACCACTGGGTAAGCCAAACTAGCAGAGGAAAGACGACAAGATTGCGCGCGGTAGTAGAACGCACATCAAGGTAAATAACTCCAACCGCCCAAGGCGTGGAGATTTAAAACATGTTAGTACGGTGGCCAGTCTTAAAATTTAATTGTCACACCTCGTATTATATCAGCGCGTCCAGGAAATTAATTATCCACTTGAAATTTTGCATTAATATACGCTGAAGTATGCATACGAAGCTAATTAAAATTGAGCCTGATTTTGAAGGTTTTCTAAATCCAAAAGCGGCCTTATTTTCACTAAAGTCTCAAGTCGTTTCCTTGGTAACTGCCTTTAAGCTAAATACTGGATGAAGCAAAATGTTTGCCTTTCCACTTTTTTACCTTCCTAGCCCGCGCAGCAATGGCTACAGAAGGTATTCGACGAAAAAATTTTTCTTTGAGATAACACTGAAAATTATTTATTTGGGTGTATTTTGACCTATCTTAGCAAGCTCTTCATGATGTCTGTGTGTAAACCGATTTTGATAAAATTTGCAGGTAAAATACTTTTTGACACTCCTACGAGCTGATTAGATTTTGGTCAAAATCCATTAATGCTAATGACAGTTTTATGACAATTATAAAATTTTAAAATTGTAACTTTTTACGCATCAATATATCGTTTTCGGAATATAGTAGACTATATTTTACTTAATAATATGTGTAATAACCAGAAACTTCGTAGGATCTTTAGTTTCTGAGATATTTACAAAAAACTGTTTTCAAGGCTGGTATATCCTAGCTTCACTTGAAGTGTGCTAATAGGCTAGCTAGGAAGGCATCAGATCCGTCCTGAAGCAATTTATTTAATTATTATTGAACTGGTATTGTCTTAAAACATTACATTATTTATCGCGCTTAAAACTTTTAAAAAATATTCTTCTAGTAGGGGAGACGGTGAAGATTTTGTGAGCTTATTTTCATAGTGCAAACATAGACAGAATTGTTCATTGATCAATTCTAAGCAAAATTGTTATATGAATAGGGGGGCGTTTTACAATGGGTTTAGGGGCAAAATGCAAAATAAGATACGAATGCGAGAAACTTATTTTTTTAGTAATAAAACTAGTTGTACTGGTAAAGGGTATACTTAAGTTAACAAAAAAAATATTCTGGCTAATCTCTAAGGATGGCAACTATTTCTAACGAGTGAAAACCGATATCAAATGAGTGCCCTTACTTTCTTATAGTTCTGAAACTTTATGATATGATAGGTTGTATTATAACAAAAGCTAAAACTATCATCTGGCTGGTATTTAAAAGCCCCAAAGCCTTGCCAGAGTTATCTAATGCCCGTCAAGTTGACACCTTCGATTATGATTATGTTAATGTTTGTTAGACCTACGTACAAATGAGAAGGACTAATTATTTAGCTTATTTTAAGACAAAGATTCCTTGCACATAGGTTCGCAAATGCCGATTTACAGTCTGTTAAAATTTATTATTTTTAAAAAAATTTCGCTGATAGCTCTCGCAGTTTTTAAGATATTTAAGTCAAACCTAAATTAAGCTACACGGTGTACATCCCTAGGTATTCCAAATAATATTTAGAACAAAATAAAATATTTTTTCAGCGGGAATGCTCCTTTTTCACTTTCCCCTGAAATGGTGCGTCATTAATAGCTTCTAAGATACAAAATAAGTTTCGGTATCTTGCAGTTTTCTTTTGTATCTACAACCATTAACGAGCAACAATATAATTAACTATACAAGAATAATTTTCTTTGTGACATTTTAGTATAATCTACCATGTTAAAAAATTCATAACTGAGACAACAAGTTCCTGATTTTTCAATTTTGAAGACGCCGCTAATGCATTTTTCAACTTTGTAAATCAGCCAGAGTTAAGTATACATCAGTTTATACGTTCAGTTGTAAGACTAAGAAAATAAATGCACAAATCGGCCCAATTTTTGGATCCGAAAATTTTAAGCCAATATTTTCCACTACTTGAGATGAGAGTACCTTTTTTATAATATTCATGATCTTTTCTTCTTAGTGTAAAAGATTTAGAACTGAGAAAATAAGTCGACTCATAATCATTTACTGACAATTTGAGTCCATCGGAAAATCATCACTAGAATGAAAAATTGTTGATTATTATCAATAACAGAACATACCTGTGCGTGCAAGTAGTGAAAAATAATGGAATTTCCTTCGACAGGTCGCCGGTTTGGCTTTACAAGCACATTTAAAAATAATTGTCGGTATTGACGATTGTAAATGGAAAGTTACGATGCATATGGAATTTTATATGAAAAGGCACCTACCTCGGACTCTCTTGCGGCTCCAGTCAACGTTTAAACGTCCAGTTTTTCACCTCAAAATTCACTTTTTTGGGAACGTGATTTTTCTAGTGTCTTTTTGTGACGGTGGTTGTTTTCGCACTCATCGCGGCGCTGCTTGTCCTCGCACGTGTGCGGTGCCGTGAAAACCCATATGCATATTTAAGAGCGCGAAAATTTAAATTATTTTAAACGCGCAGAAAAGGAAAAGAAAATGAAAAATAGGAAATTCATTGCTTGGACCAACATTTTCCGGCCGCCAAAACACGTGTGTTTTTACTTAGTTAAGAAAAGGAAAGGAAAAAAAAAATTAAATAATAATCGCCTATTAGCAATTAAACGATACAATTTAACATTAACCCAAATATGCATTAAATTATGCATGTAAATTAAAATTAAAAGAAAAGAAAAAAATACTTAGAAAAAATTAAGAAAGAAAAAAAAAATCTTGCCTTATGCGTCGGGTATAGGCAAAGGACATAGTTTCACTACTGGTCGACGATATGTTCCTGTAGCTGTTTTAACGGTCACAACACGAATATGACCGTCTGAGCCAGGGTGTACGTCGACAATTCGCCCAACAGCCCATTGCAATGGCGGTTTTTGTTCATTCTTTACCACGACTAAAGTATTTAGTTTAATATTGTTAGAAGCCTCTGTCCATTTAGAACGCTGTTGCAAGGTGTTTAGGTACTCCAAGTTCCAGCGTTTCCAAAAATCGGACTGGAGCCTTTGCACCAACTGCCAGCGGGACAGGGTGTTCAACTTGGAATCAGAAAAATCGGGTTCTGGTACGGAATTCAACGGTTCCAGGGTAAGAAAATGACCAGGGGGCAGTGGAAGAAAGTCATTCGGATCCATACTTTGGGCATACAGAGGCCAGCTGTTTAGTATGGATTCGACCTGACACAAAAAAGTAAAAAAATTTCATAGCTTAACCGTTGCTCACCTATTACACGTTTTAAATTTGCCTTGGTGGATTTAACTCCTGCCTCGGCTAGTCCGTTTAGGTGCGGACTACCAGGACTTGAAAAATGCCAGGTAATTTTTAGACTGTGACATGCTTCCTGGGAGTACTGTTTGAGTAAACGATCAGCTCCCAAGAACGCGCTACCACAATCTGAGTAAATATCAGAGATTCTTCCTCTTCTTGCCACAAATCTCTTAAAAGCCGCAAGAAAGGTAGGGGTGGAAATATCGGAGGTAAGTTCTAGGTGAACTGCCTTTGTGGCGGAGCAGACTAAGACAAGAATATAACCTTTGGATACCTTTGCACCTCGGTACTTTCCCATTGTAATTGGAAAGGGACCACAATAATCTATGTGTGTTTGTGTGAGTTTACGAAATTGTTTAGGAAGTAGCTTTGCGTCATTCAAACGTGAAATAAGATCAGCAAAGATGGAACGTTGAATATGCCGAACGAGAACAATAAGAGAATGTTGAAGTTCTACTTCGGTAATATTTTCGTTAGGATATTTAGATGTCTTTTCGGTAAGGCGAAAAATATAGGAAATTATGCGTTGAATTTTCTCTAGGGAAGAGTAACGAGAAAGAAAAGTATCAAGCATGTGTGGTTCAACTGTGCATGTTTGAAATACTGATTTTCGTTCTTCCAGAATAACCTCGTTTTCCGGAGGGTCTGGACAGCGAAAATCATCAGGCCAGCTCTCTTTTGGTAGCCTAAGAAAACAAGGACCTTCCCAATACAAGTCATGTTTGACAAGTTGATTAGGCATAAGACCGCGCGAAGCACAGTCGGCTGGATTTAGCGCTGATGGAATATATTTCCAGGCCGTAGGAGAAATGGTTTCTTGAATGTGACAGATACGGTTTGCCACAGACGTTTTAAACCTGTGAGGTGAAGCCGCCAACCAGCATAGAACCACTTGGGAATCACACCATGCACAGATTTGGTTGAAGTTAAGAATATCTGAATAAGTGTTTTGAATAAAGGAAATTAGGTCGCAAAGTAAAGTGGCACCACGAGGCTCCAGTCGCGGAAGACTGACTGTTTTCACTGGTGCGACCTTAGATTTGGCCATTACAAGAAAGGTATGGATTTCTCCGGAAACTGACTCCATTCTGAAATAGACCGTAGCCGCGTAACCTATCATAGAGGCGTCTGAAAAGCCGTGAAGTTCAATGCTACGTGGTTGATCAATGGAAAGGCGTCTAGGTAAATGAATATTTGAAAGATTTGGAAGTTCGGTTCGAAATTGATTCCAAACATTTACGATATGCGGAGGAGGCTGAGAATCCCAGTCCAGCTTCTCCTTCCACAGATCTTGCATGAGATGCTTAGCAAGTAAAGAAACGGGAGAACAGAAACCTAAGGGATCAAAAATTTTCATGATTTGAGATAAGATACCTCGCTTGGTACATGGTTTATCTTCTGGTACGACCAAGTAGGTAAACGAATCTGAGATAGGATTCCATTGGAGACCCAATATTTTTACAAAATTAGGTTCGGATTTGTCGAAACGAATGGACATTTGTGTTTCTGATTCTGAGAATGAGGAGAGAAGTTCCGGACTGTTGCTCGTCCATTTTTTAAGTTCAAACCCTCCTAGGCGCAACAGGGAGATTAATTCCGACTGAAGTTCTTTGGCAAAGGCCACAGAATCCTGCCCAGTGAGCACGTCGTCGACGTAAATGTCTTTAAGAAGCACCTTGGAAGCATTAGGATACCTTTCAGACTCAAGTTTAGCTAGTTCTTGTATAGTACGAATAGCTAAGTAAGGTGATGACTTAAGTCCATAAACAACTGTTCTTAAGGAGTAGGTTTGGACAGGATCATTGTCAGAAAATCTCCATAGAATATTTTGATAACGCGTGAGCTCAGGAATAATTAAAATCTGTCGGAACATTTTTACTATGTCAGTAACAAAGGCTACAGCATGAATTCGAAAATTAAGTAGAATTTCACGGACATCATTTTGCAGTTTAGGACCTGCGCACAACGTCTCGTTGAGTGGGACACCTCTGGGACTACGTTGAGACCCATCAAAGACCACTCTTATCTTCCCAGTGTTCCAGACACTGTGATGAGGGATAAAGTAGGAATTATCCAAGACATCTTTAGATATAGGCGTAGGAATAGGTATCATGTGACCAGTGTCTAAATAATCTTGCATAAAATCTTTGTAAGCTTGATAATTAGCTGAGTCTTTGAGAAGTCTAGCTTCCTGAAGCTTGAAACGTTTTAAAGCGATTGGATAGGTGTCACCCAACTGGGGTTCTAAGTTTATGAAAGGTAATGGAACGACGAATCTACCTGATTCGTTGCGTGAAACTGATTGTGAAAATAATTTTTCGCACATAATATCCTCAGGACTGTGATGAACCTTATGTGGAACCTGCTCTATCTCCCAGAAGCGCTCTAGGCAGATATCCAGAGATGGTTCGATGGAAGTGTAACAGCTTATGAGTGATTGTGGATTTTGTTGCTTTTAAAATTCAACTTTACCAATCAGCACATAGCCAAAGATGCTTTTAAAAGCACTAGGTTGTCCACGCTCTCCGTGGATAACTCCCTCTTGTAAGAGATGCGGAAAAAGTTCACAACCTACTAGGACATCAATGGAACTTGGTATATGGAAGTTTTGATCAGAAAGTTTGATATTGCGAATGTGATTCCACTTGCTCGAGTCGACAGCGCAAGAAGGAATCTCTGTACAAAGTTTTGGAAGTACTAAAGCCTCAAAATCAAAGGTAGGTCCCGCTTGACCTTGAGGTTTGATAAGACATTTCGTCTTACCTTTGGTATTGGAAGATGTCATTTGATTTAAGCCTTGAATAGAAGTAGAAAAGAAGCTTTTCGAAAGACCTAAACGATTTAGACATTTTTCTGAAATAAAGTTTGCCTCTGAGGCAGAATCGAGTAAGATACGAACTGGTTGGTAATGTCCCCTTGAGTCTAACATGTCAGCTACAACGGTAGAAAGTAGAAAAGTGGAATTTTTGGAAATCATTGTCGCATGACAGTTTGTGGAATGGCTTCCTGACATAGGGGTGCTATTGGAATTGTAAAGTGGAATATTAGCGTTCTCTGGAGGATATGAATTAACACTCACAGAGGGCGCTACTGGTTGTGGAACATGGAGAAGACTATGATGTCTGACTCCACACGTGATGCAGTTGTAGGAGGCGGGGCAATTCACGGTCTGGTGGGCAAAATGTAAGCAATTTTGACATAGATTCACCTGCCGAACATAACCCATCCTTTCCTGTGGACTTTTGTTTTGAAATTCGATACATTTCGATAATGCGTGATTCGAAGAACATAGGTAACATTTTATTTTTGGATTAAAAGTTTTGTTCTGATTATTTTGTATTTAAGGGTTGCTGCGTTGATTGCTATTTTGTAAAGTATTTTGTTGATTTCTTGAATTTGAACTTTGATTTGAAATAGTTGTATTGAAAGCAGAAGGTGAATTAAAATTATTAAAACTGTTTCTCTGAAAACTGTTCTGTTGAGAATTACGCGTAGTTTGAGGTTGTCTAGGGGTTTGATTTTGCCTACTAAAACTGGGCATTTGCACTACAGATTCGAGCGCAACGCAATGATTTTCTATAAACGTGTAAAGATCAGTGTAGGACGGAATTTTTGAATTGTTTTTCTCTCTACTATAGTAAAGTTCGAAATCAGTCCTCATCTTGACTTCAAGTTTTGAGAGCATCATGTTAAAAGTAAGAAAGTCCCATTCTTTTGTAGGAAAACCAAGCTCATTTAAGATGGCTAGATTCTCAGAAAATGTATCCAACATGGAACGTAATTCTTTCCCAGAACTGGACTTAGTTGAAAGAAAGTTAATAGCATTCAAAGCGGTAGTAGCAATAATTCGTTTATTTTGATACCTCTTTACTAAGGTTTCATACGCAATGTGATAATTGCTATCTGCGAGGGGAATGGTTTTTACTAGAGAAAGGGCTTCATTCAGAACAGAACTCCGCAATTGTTGAAATTTCTCTATATCACTTAAATCAGAATTTTGATGTACCATGACTTTAAATAAGTCAAACCAGTGTTGCCAGCTTTTATAATTACCATCGAAAATTGGCAACCTTGGTTGTGGAAATGATCTTGTATTTGACCTCTGAACAATATTTTGTTGGCTAGGGTTGCCTACGTAATTGACAGGGTTGGCCCTAAAAAGGTCGTAGTAAAATATATATATATATATATATATATATATATATATATAAAATAAAGGTTGTCAAAGTCTTTTCTAGTTTTATCCTGCTCGTCAAATGAAAGTTTAAATTCTTCGAGAGAGCCAATAATTTGGTTATGAAAATTATAGAATTGAGCATGACATTCTTCGACGTCTTCATATCTGGATTTAAACAAAAAGTGAAACGCTGTATCCGAGTTCGCTTTCAAAGCTACCTCGTGAGCTTCCGCCATTTGGTTGAAGCTCAAAAGCCTTTTGTCGCAAAGTTTTTTCTGTTTTTGCGTAGACATTTTTGTTTTTGAAAGTTAATTTGTTTTTAAAATTACCCAAAAAAATGCTTAAAATATAGCTTAAAATATAACCCGAATTTTAGCAAAAATTAAACAATTTTATTATTTTAATTTTATTAACTTTTTTCGAAAATTTTGAAATGAAATGTTTGTAAGTTTGTCTGTATGTTATTTTGAACATATCCTTTAAAAAAACTTTTATGTCTCACCAAGGATTGAACCCCGCACCTCTCGATTCCAAGTCGCACACTCTGTGCATACGACTAGCGGTCCTGTTTGAAAGTTTTTAAGAAAATCGGTATTCGAAGAAACAACGAGCGCGTGAGACCCACGTCACTATTCAAGTGGGATGACCCTGGTGACGGCGACACTTGCACCTGCGCGTTAACGCGACACCTGTAAAATCGATAATTAAAGGAAAGTAGATGGAAGAACCGCCTTAAAATTTCACTTTCGGCGTATTGACGCAACTTTTACTGAAAATGTAATGAACAAAGCGATCAACTTTGATGAACTAGTAAACTATACGAAATATGTGCATTGGCTATAGCTATTTTTGAACGGTAATAAACACTTCGATCAACTTTGAAGGAACATATCACCAACAGGTCGTAAATCAATATGGTCTGTTTGATTAATTACTGATTGTAGAAATAATTGAAATTGAAATTGGAAATAAATTTTGAAAATATATAGAAATTTGGAATTTTTGTAGGAAATTGCTGAACCACAGGAGTCTAGGTAGTTTGGAAAACTATTAATTTGGAGAGAAGGGCCATTAAATGTGCGTGCAAGTAGTGAAAAATAATGGAATTTCCTTCGACAGGTCGCCGGTTTGGCTTTACAAGCACATTTAAAAATAATTGTCGGTATTGACGATTGTAAATGGAAAGTTACGATGCATATGGAATTTTATATGAAAAGGCACCTACCTCGGACTCTCTTGCGGCTCCAGTCAACGTTTAAACGTCCAGTTTTTCACCTCAAAATTCACTTTTTTGGGAACGTGATTTTTCTAGTGTCTTGTTGTGACGGTGGTTGTTTTCGCACTCATCGCGGCGCTGCTTGTCCTCGCACGTGTGCGGTGCCGTGAAAACCCATATGCATATTTAAGAGCGCGAAAATTTAAATTATTTTAAACGCGCAGAAAAGGAAAAGAAAATGAAAAATAGGAAATTCATTGCTTGCACCAACAATACCTATTCATATACACAGACTAAGAAAATAAGTTCCAAAAAATATTCACGGCCTCCCCGACTATTCGATGAAAAGTTTAAAAACTAAAATTAACCGGCTTTGTTTTAATCGGGGATCTAAAGAAATAAGTACTTTTTTGCCCTTTAAACTTTTTTGCTCTCTTTTATAAAGAAAATCCTCTCCATTCAATTTCAATCATCATTCCCCGATTCTTAAAAGCTTTTCAAAGTGCTTTTGCTTTCGGATAAAAACATTGTAACGATCAGAAAAATTTGACCAATGAAGACAAAAAATAATTATGCAAAAATTACCCAAGCACTACACACGAGTCTCAGTCTATTTAGGCGCATGTAGCGCTCGAAACTATAAACCGATTTTGATTAGGTTTTTTGCTGTTGAATGCCTTTTTTTTTTGTAATAACGTGTAACTAGTAAACATTTTTGTAAAACCGACAGAAACAACTACTCAAACGGAAAAAAACCTCTACCGGCATTGAATTATCCTGATGGTTTGATACTTCTAATAAGTTCCCAACAAAAGCATCAGACCATCAGTATAATTTATTGTCGGTATAGGTAGTTTCCTTCGGAGTAGTTATGTCTGTTGGTTTTAAACAGCTTATGCTGTACACGGAGCTAGCCGATACCGGTCGTGGATTGCTATGTCAAATACAAATACAAATTTTATTTTTCCAAAGAGACAAAAGTATATGAACATCGTCAAAAATAGCTAAACATACAATGTGTATAGAAACTTTAAACTAAACACAACCTAAAATAAATAAAAGCGATATACTATACAAAGTGTCAAAATCTAAAATAAAAATTGGAAATGGACTTTCAAAAGAATTCCTGGTATGTAGTAGTAGTGGTGGGGAGACCATTTTTGGTCTAGCGACTAGGCACATGGCGCGCCCTTTTCGCAAACCCCGATTTGTCCGTACATCATATATCAAACAGATGCATTCCTGGTATAGTTTTTACAAAGTCACTTGAATAACTCCTAATACGGGGTTCTATAGATTTCATGAAATTTTGCTTCATTCTGCCCTTCAAAAGTTATCCAAATTCATATAAAATCTTACTGGTATAATTTCAACCCTACCGACAGATAAAAGGCGCGGCTCTTTGCGGTTCGAGCACAAAGCATTTGTTTTCTGACCGACCAAGGCCAGGTGGATGGAAGGCACCTGATTGGCACATTTTTTTAAGATGGGCTTTTACTTGCTTTCAGGTGTTTGTTTCGGGACCCCTTTAGTCAGCAGTATGCAGAGTTAGAAAATAAATCAGTGTCGCTTCTGTAGGTGTAGGAATAGAAAGTTTTATTATCTATTTTTATTTCTTTAGTTTACGCCATAATTAAATTAAATAATTTTCATGAGTATATCTACCGCCGCCCATGTCACTTTCTTTAAAGGATATGCCGATGGTCGGCTTTTATCTTTGTTCAACTGACTTTGCAAAAACTATAACGAAAGGCTAAAGATAGGGATATTTTATCTTTCCAACTCTTTTTAAAATATATATCGCAGTAGCCCTAAAAAACTGGAAACGTAAAATACACGGCATGGAATACAATTTAACGAGCGAATTACGATATACACACTAGAATTTGCTGACGACCAAGTAATTGTAGCTAATGATAAAGAAGACATAGAGTATATAATAAGACAATAAGAATACCAAAAGGGGGGGGTTACCAGTGAACGTGGACAAGACACAGTACTAAAGTATTGGAAACGAATCAAGTGAGTTAGAAGTAGACACTGGACAAACAATATCTCCATGCAATGAGTATAATACATGGATGTGACATTTAATAAGACAGGAACAGACTGTAAGGAACTGGAAAAAAGAATGGTAAAAGCTAAAAAGGTTATTGGATGTCCTAACAGTATTTTAGGGAGCAGAAAGATAAAAAAGAATGTAAAATTTAACATATATGAAACGACGATGAAAAGCACGCTGTTGTATGGAATAGAGACTTAAGAGAAAAATACAAAACAAAAATGGAAAGTAGGAGGTATTATTACTATATTAGCATTTTTGATCCCAGCCTGTTAAATTTAGAAATTGGCTAATTATAGTAATTGGTGGAAGATATTCGCAATTAAGGGGGAGTAAACACCGGCCATTACTTACCTAGTAAAGATGTTCAGTTGCGTTTCCATTCCATTCCAAACCAGACAGCAGAATTTAATTAAATTTACAGATTGTTGAGTATGTTTTGCTTAATAGGTACATAATGTTTATCTTGTGGTGTGGAATTATAATGCACAATTTATGTAAATGCACATTTTAAGGCAGGCGTAAGGGAGTTGTGTCCCTGATTGTTTTGTTTTGGGGTGTTATTCCTAAACATAGAAATGAAGCCGGCAGCACCGCGCGGGACAAGATTTCAATTTCACCCGTTTTTCAGCGGTTTATGGGTGGCTGTTCTCGACGTCGGCCATATTCATCGTGCTAAAACGTTCGTTGCCCTTCCTACATGTTGCCGGTTCTATCCTTCGTGAAGACGCATGAGTTTGTTTTGATTTGGGGTAGGTCAGCCTTGCCGGTTGCGTGTCATTGTTTGTTTTTGTTATCGTTTGTTTATAAAATGGAAACAAATACCGTCGATTACATAATTAACGGTGCAAATTTAAATACGTTGATATATGAACTTCGATTACAAATAAAATCTTTAGGGCCACATAGACCGGACCTAAAAATCCTAAAAATTAACCAAAATTTTAGTGCAAGTAATAAAATATTATACGATGCTGAAAACTGGTTGTGCGGTTGTGAAAAACGAAATGCTTTTTTTTTGCTTTATTTGTCTTATTATGAACAATCCACCAAGTGATCCTGCGTGGGTGGCAAAGGGAATGTGTGATATCAAGCACTTTAGTGAAAAGTTAAAGACACAAAGTAAGTGCTACTTATTTAAATAACCACATAGAATTTTCTATACTAGGCAAGACTGATATTAGGTGCCAATTAAATAGTGCCTATAGGCAAAACATTACTGAACATAATACTTAGTAGGTTAATAGACTGTTTAATCTGTGGGATTTTTAAGGTGGCTATACGGGGCCATGATGAGTCTGAAACTGGTGCTAATCCGAGCACTTTGCGCATGTAAAAGAAGGGCGAATAGACTTTATCTATAAACAAATAAACTAAAAACTACACCAAGTAGCTGCTTGTTTGTAAAATGCTAAAATAAAATTGTTTAGGTAAGTTTTTTTTTATCTTCTTTTCCATGCAATGTAAATATCTGGCCCCTCCCCAATTGATAACGTCACCGCCGCCACTGGTTTTAGCTGCAGATGGTCTCATTTAAAAATAATAAACTCCATCGGCCATAATAAAAAAAAGGGTAGGGGTAGAGTCGTGTGAGCTTAGGTGCCCATAAATTAGCAGATTATTTTAAACGCAAATAAAGGAGGGAGGAAGATAAAAAGTTTTTTTTACTTTTATTTTTCATTTTATTCGCATTTCAGGGCATGTCATTAAACGCTGGGAAAATGAAAAACGTTAAAAAGAGGAACACACCTTGCTGGAAGATGGAAAGGTTCAATTTTGGAAAATGAAAAATGTACGTCAAGCCCGCTTAGTTTCCGCAAAACGATAGACGCGGCGCCGGCGCTGGCCGCAACGACAGACGCCGCGGGAAAAATACATTAGGGTTTATTAAGTTTCTAAATGACACTACATTAAGTTTAAACACCAGGGGGCGTGTGTGCTTTAACAAACCGACCTTTATTAGATTTCCAGGGAACAAAACTGTTTCACAAAAGAGTAAAATATCGTTTTAATTAATAATTTCCTCCATTTCAGGAGATGCCGCAATTAAATAATAAAAGAAAAAACTTTTAGGTTAAACGGTTTGACAATTTAAAGAAAGTTCGTCGAGCAAAAAGGTTTCACGGGCAATTCCTCAGAGTTAAAGGTAGCGCGGAGACGCTAAGTTTGAAAGGAGAGACCAACTGTCAATTTGCAGCGTCGGTTAGAGTAGCCTTGAATTTTTGACGTCGCGAAAGAGAGATATATGAGGTGTGACAATAAGATTATAAGACTGGTGTAAAAAATCTACTTTATTTAAATACTAATACAACTTAAGAATGTTCGCCATCAATGTAGCCCTCTTCTCTATCGACACAGCGTTGCATGCGTTTTTTTCCAATGTTGGAAGCAATTTTGGAAATCATCAGAAGAGAGGCTGTTAAGAAGTCTTGCCGTTTTTTCCTTGACATGTTCTATTTTAAAACGCGTTCCTTTCAACGATTTCTTCACTTTCGGAAACAGGTAGAAGTCGCAAGGGGCCAAGTCTGGTGAATATGGTGGGTGGTTAATGACGGGGATCTTCTTATTAGCTAAAAACTTCTTAATGGATAGGGCATTGTGGGCCGGTGCATTGTCCTGGTAGAGCGGCCACGCGTTGTTCTTCCACAAATCTGGATGTGCCCTCACGCACCCGTTCAATAAGAATAACACCTCTAATATCGAAAAGAAAAACAATGAGCATCGCTGTTTTGGATCTGTTGGAGTGCCCTTCTCGTTCATCATCTTTAATTTCTTCACGACCCTCGAAAAAGATTTTATGCCACATAAAAATCATTGCACGAGACATACACTGCTCCCCGTAGACATCCTTTAGCATTTGAAAGCATTCAGTAGCCGTTTTTTGAGTTTTACTTTAAATTCGTATTAATTTAAATGCTCCTTTTTTTCGTTTGTCGTAATTCCGGCAAATGAGCTATGCACGATCCGCTTCAAACCACTGGGTAAGCCAAACTACCAGAGGAAAGACGACAAGATTGCGCACGGTAAAAACGGTTAAAACCTGTTAGTACGGGGGCCAGTCTTAAAATTTAATTATCACATCTCGTATTATAATCTGTTCCTAGTAAATATTTAAAAAGTCTTGACCCATGACCGGTATTCACATACATAATAAAGGGGTCACTTATTTTATAAATACCTTACTACTAGCAAACTTAAAGTGCTTCAACCGTCAAACAAAATATAAAATTATCGACGAGGGCACTGTGCATCGACATGATTTGGGATATTGGCTAATTCTTAATATCAAACCAATGTCAAATTGCAAACTTTGGATGAAAATTCCAAACCTTCTGAAGCCCATCGGAAGATTTGTCCCTTGAAAACGTTGCATAAGTCTCAAAACAATTCAGCGAAGCCAAAAGCCAATGTTGTTTGTGCGACGTCTTTTAAAAAAATATATGAACCTTTTTACTTTAAATTAGGGACATTAAATATGACATATTCCTATCTGATGGATTTTTTATATCAACATAAAGAATTATAATAAGTTTATTTCTCTATAATATCAATAATATTATTGTTGACATTAATTTTAGTTACAAGGACAGGGGCGTATTTAGCCCAGTCAAATTAGGAATTTACCTGGAAAAAAGTAGGTGTGAGCTGGATTTTTGTATAATTAATCCTAAGCATCTGCGAAAAATCCCCACATATTCTCCGCCAAAATCATCCTTGTGCTTCGCTAGATATAAGGCCCCAAATGTTCTAAAAATAAGTTTATTGTGATTTTCTCGAAAACTAACTAACTTTTTGAAAAATAGTCAAGAGTGAAAAAATACGCGAAATTATTCGGTTTATACTATAAAATTAAGAAAAAACGTAACCTAACATTTTAAAACATATATTTAAAAAATATGATTTTTTTTATTTAATTTTTTTAGACTCTGTAGGCAGCATATGTGTATGTGTATTAAACACTATTTACTAAAAATTATAGGTTAGATTTTGAAAATTTTATTTTTATACAATTGGGAACTATACGACACAAAAAAGCGTAATATTAAAAATATTAAACTTCTGGATAGAAACAGTAGTAAAATACGCACAAATGCGCACACTTTTATTTTATTTGAAATTCCAGCTTAACAGATATTAAAGTAATTTTTATAAAATTTTAGAAAAAATAGTATTTGTACCCGGTTTCAAAGACGTATTTAAAAGACCTTTAAAACTAGGTATCACATTTGCCCAAAATTGCTACAAAAATTTTAAAATAGTCAAAAACTGTACCCTTTGAACACAAAATCGACGTCTTCGGATATTTTTACAAAAACAAATTTTCAATACCTATTTCTACTAATGCCTACCTAATCAGTGGTGATCCCAGAGAGGAAGGAGGCGATCACCTCCCCTCCCCTTTTGTAATAAAGAATTTTCGTTTATTTTAAAGTAGGTATTTCGAAAAATTCATTTTTCAGGTAGTTAGTACCCTTTAAAAAGAATACAAAACTGCCTATGCAAAAATAAAAAACTTTTCTTTTGCCATCTTAGCAAAAAAACATTTTTTATAATTCATTACTTTTACAAAAAATCTAAATTGTCCTCCTTTTTTGTTGTATGTCTGGAACCCCTCTGCTAGGGCGTGTAAATGGAGAGAGGGAAGGCAAAGAGAGCGTCTGTCCCCCCTTTCTTATCAGAGTTGTATAGATTATGAATGCTACAAAAATTTTAAAAACGCCTTTGCTTTGTTACCTCTAAAAAAACACCCTGTATATTTGTTACACAAACTTGCTTAATGGGTTCATTTTAGTATCACAATTACCTATATTGCAATTTTTTCGAAAAAACTTCTTTAGACTTACAATGAACATTATTTTACCTAAACATGAAGAATGAGTTCGTTATCAGGACCCTATAAGATTACTTACGTCTTTTGAAAATCTTCATGCCATTTGAAGGGGTTCAGAACAAAGCGGTAACATTACACAATCCCTTCGGCAAAATTGGTCGAAGGGATCACGATTATTATAAAGCCTGAATAGAGTGAGGGCGACGCTACATAGAATAGGCATTAATTAATAACCTTGTATGCTATAAGAACAGGAATAAACAAAGCTTTTAAATTAACCTTCAACGCTCAATTTTGATTCGTTAATTAATAATAGTTACATAATATAAGGAGCATAGTTGATCCTGCTAATTTTGCAACCAACCTTTTAAGAAAATTATATAATCCAGCAGATGCGAACAATTATTATTGTTAAATGGAAAACATTGTTAAGACACCCAAAATACTACAAAAAAATCCAGAAAATGCAAAATCCCGATATACAAAAGGACCAATCTAGATATCTATTCTCACGCCGGGTGGGCTTGGAAAACAAAACAGATTTAGTACGTCTTCGGTGCTAGCTTTAGCTCTCAGGCAACAGCAGTCTTCCATGAGAAGTATACGTTATAAAAACTGCACTTAAGGAGGCGAATATGATGAGAGAAGAAGAGGAAACGAGATGTACATCTGTTTAGACCGCCATGCGGCACTAAAAGTATTATGTATGGTCGCTCCTAGATCAACGCTTGTTCGGGAATTCCCTGAGACACTCCAAGGACTGGCTGTAACAAAGGAACTCAAGCTTGTGTGGATTCTAGGCCATATCAGGATCCCCGAATAAGCAAAGGCCGATAAATTACCAATAGGGGATCAGAATAAATCTTTGTCGGACCTGAATTCTCTGTAGGGCTGACCAGAGGGCAAGTAAGATAAGCCCTTAAAGAGTGGACACTCAAAGAGCTGCACCAAAAGGAAGAAAAGAAAATTGATTCTCCTGCTTGGATTGCTCAACTAAGACATGGCCCAAGTGTGGAGAGGAACAGGAAGCAGCGTGTCATTTTCTAGTACAGTGTGAAGCACGTAAAGGAGTGACAAGAAGAGTCAAAGAGCACGAGAACCTTTGAGGAGGGATGAGGTCAAACTGAAAAATAGAAGGATGCTTTGGACCCTAATGTGTTCCTCTTCGTACTACTACTAGTACTAGCAGGTTTAGCTAGGAGAAGAAAATACATATGTTTAGACAGCCAAGGGGCACTGAAAGCATTCTCTATGCTCGCTCCTGGATCAGCGCTTCTTCAGAAAAGCTCTAAAGCACTCCAAATACTGACCGAGACAACGGACGTCAAACAGACAAAGGAGACTCTTAGCACATTTAGCCTAACCAAAAGGATTTGGCCGCTGGGCAGGATAAGAAAAATGAATCTCTTGCTTGGAGTGTAAAAACTCTAAAAATAATAGCGCATGTCACTTCTTACCACAGTATGAAGCACATAAGGAAGTGAAAAGAGAAGTATTTGTACTCAAAGAATACATAAAGTGGATTGACCCCCTTCACCTTCGTTAGAAGGACGAAAAGGTTTGAGGAGGGATGGGATCAAACTGAAGGATAGGGGGATGTCATGTATTATAAGGTTTGCCTCTTCGTATTACTACAACTAGCAATTCTTGGTTCCTAGCTTTATTGAGCAAATTTTAGTAAGCTCTTCTAAACAGATCTGAGTTGTAAAAAGGTCGCTACGCTTTTCGTATTGGGTTTTGTTTTTTTCTCTTTTTTATGCTTGACACTAATAATCCAAATTGGCCAGACTACAACAGCTTTTACTGTATCGTGTAGCTAACGTACAGGGTGTGTTACCATGAATGTTAACCCAGTTTTTCCCTTAATACGAGGGTTGTCTTTAAAGTTTTGCATATACAGCTGGAATAAAACAGTAGATAACTTTTAAAGACTTTGTTTTTCAAAGTATTCTAATTCACGAAAATTAATTCACTCTTGCATGCGCTCAAACCAGTTGTTAAAGATGTAATTTCACTCGTTTGCTGGTACTGTCAAATTTGCATTCTTGAAGACGTCGACTGAAATCATTGACCACGCAGTTCATTTTTGATTTTCGGAAAAGTATAGAAATCATTGGGACTTAGGTCGGGACTGTATGGTCCAATTCTGTTGGGTATAATTCAATGGTTTTTTTGCTGTGTGAAAACTTGCATTGTCTTAGTGGAGGATGAGTCGTCGTTCGCGGTTCAAGCTCAGCGATGACTTTCGGCACACAAGTAATGATGTACCAATCGGCAGCAACAGTCCTTTGATCTTCTAGAGGAATTGTTGCTACATAACCTGCTTTTGAGACAAATGTCGCGACTATCTTTTTGGATATACTTCCTGAACGGATGACTTTTGTTGGCTTTCCTTCATCTTGGAACACCCAAACAGAGTAACACAAAGGTCACTGGGCTCAGGGAATCAAATTCGGAGATGCTTTTAATCTACTCAGGACTTAAAACAAACCCCATACCTGCACAGCCAAATGACATCCAGAAAACCACATCAACAGACGAAAATAGTTTTTCTTCACAAAACAGAGAAAAAAATGAGAGAAAAGGGCTCATCTGTTTAAGGCCGTAAAGAGTGTCCCTAAAAATTGCCAATCCAGACATAGCAAACCAGAAAAAATTAAAGTTTATTTATATTTCTAACCTAGATGTAAATACAACACCAGACGACATCACTGCTTTATTAGACCCGAAGTCAAAAGACCTTTATATCTGCGAAAAACTGCGATCAAAATTTAGAAATCCAAGAAGTGCAGC
Organism: Aspidapion aeneum; assembly: GCA_963576565.1. NCBI lineage: Eukaryota > Metazoa > Arthropoda > Insecta > Coleoptera > Brentidae > Aspidapion > Aspidapion aeneum. The sequence goes on from OY755048.1 coordinate 22,279,682, forward strand.
TTTTAAGCTAGGGGTTCCAGAAAAATTGGAATCACAATACTTATCAACAGACTTCTGGCCTTCTGGTTGCTATTTAGCAAAATTTGTTCCAAAAGCTATGCCAAGATACAATACACATAACTCCTTTCAACGATATGGCCCCACTCAAACCCTTCGGAACAATCATTATCAATGGCAGAGAAGATAGAAGACACCAACGATGTTGACCAATTCTATCTAGAGAGCTCAATAGACCATTCAAACCACTCAAATTTAAACGATTCAACCACTCACAGCAACAAACTGACAACCTTTCACCAAAATATGCAATGCTTGGGAAACAAGTTGGATATCCTAAGTACACTGTTAGAAGAGGTTCAACCAGAAATTCAAGTGGTTTGCACCTCAGAACACTGGTTTAAAAAAGGACAGGAAATAACCTACATGGTTACAATCAAGTTGCAGCTTTCTGTAGGGAGGATCATGTCCATGGTGGGACAATGATTTTTGCAAAGACAAACTTACAATTTGTGGAACTAAAACTTACTGTAGGGAGTACTGAACTTGATTTCGAGTATGTAGCAGCCCAAGCGACATCAATTAAAACAATCATTCTATGTTTCTATAGATCACCAGACGGCAACTTACAGAGCTTTCTGGAAAATTTTTACAATTTAAATAATGAAATAGCTTCACTCTTTCCAAGTTATAGGGTGGTTGTTTGTGGCGACTTTAACATCCATTTTGAAAATGACCAGGATCTTTATTCGAGGAGGTATCAAACTCTTTTCACTATTTAATTACAATCAAAGAGCCTACAAGAATTAGAAATGGCCCTCCCGCAACCTTAGAAAACATTTTAATTCAAAATAAAGACGAAATATGCTTATTAATTAATAAAGACTTCTCGGACCACACAGGCCAAGTCATTTCACTTCACTTAAAAGAACAAATAAACAAAATATCTTTTTCACAAAAAAAGCGCATTTTTAACAATAAAAATGATAAAAGTTTTACTAAAAGTTTAAATCAAATAAACTGGAATCTTCTTTATAATAAAATTGAGATCAATGATGCATTTCGAACTTTTAATAGTCTCTTGGATGGCTGCTTCAAACAATCCTATCCCCTAAAAATAACCAATAACAAAAAAATTAATAAAGGTTGGATAACCAAAGTAATCAGGATTTCTTGTAGAAATAAACGTTCACTGATAATGCTAAGAAATCACTTCGCTGCATGTGATTTTATTAAAAAATATGTAAAAAAATATTCAAAAATGCTTGAACAGGTAATAAAATTATCAAAACAAAAATATTTCGGATCTGAGATAGAAAATTCAAATAACAAAATAAAAACAACGTGGAACATAATAAAAACGAACATTCAAAAAAAACCTCCGAAGAAAAAAGAAAACTTAGAATTGCAAAAAAACAATGAAAAAATTTCTAACCCGAAACAAGTAGCAAATGCATTTGCAAATTTTTATGAAACTCTTGCACCGAATCTAACACAAAACATTAAAAGTAAAAAAAATCATCGAGAGTATCTAAATAAAGCTCAGATAAAACACAGGCAATTATTTTCTTTCACAGACGTTACTGAAGAAGAAATTATAAAGATCGCTAAAAAATTAAAATCAAAACGTAGTACCGGGTATGATGAAATACCAATTACAATTATAAAAAACAAAGTTAATATTTTACAAAAACCACTGACCTATTTGATAAATCTATCTTTGAGATCGGGAATTTTCCCTGATTGCTATAAAACTGCAAAGGTTAAACCTCTTTTTAAAAAGGGTCAAACAACATTGATGGAAAATTACAGACCTGTATCGCTACAGCCATCCATCTCTAAAATATTGGAAACGGTCGTAAAAAACCAAGTGACTAATTACATTGCCCAGAATTCCATTCTTACCAAAAATCAATTTGGATTTCAAAAAAATAGCAACACTACTCATGCAATACAAAATCTTTTAAAAAACATTAACTATATATTAGAAAAAAGAGACCACCCGTTGACCATATTTTGCGACCTATCAAAGGCTTTCGATTGTGTGGATCACACTGTACTTCTTGAAAAGCTTGAATATTATGGTATTGGTGTTAACTGGTTCTCTTCTTATCTTCAAAATCGACAAATGTTTGTTGAGATTGAACATACTTTTCCTAACCATTCAGAACAGATACAGTCAACATTGAGGCCTCTTAAATTCGGCGTTCCTCAGGGATCAATACTAGGACCGCTCTTATTTTTGATTTAGGTGAATGATCTTGGCGTAAACTTTCCATCCGTACTATTCACATTATTTGCAGATGATACCAGCATAACTTTAGACAAAAAACTTTTACATGATCTGCAAGTTGCTGGCAAAAATATCATGGAAAATGTATGTGATTGGTTCGCCGCAAATAAATTGGTCCTTAATGTTGACAAAACATTTAATATACTGTTTCAACCCAACAAAAAAGTTGGAGAACTCAATATTCTCATGGAAACTGGAAGCGTGACTACCCAAGCCGATATGGAGTTTCTGGGAGTACTCATTGATCAGGCTCTAGATTGGAAATGCCATATTTCAAAACTAAACAAATCTTTAAGCAGTGCCATCTATGCAATTAAGATCGCTAAACAGAATATTGGTGGGGAGGTCGCAATAACTATTTATTATGCATACTTTTATAGCATTTTACAATATGGTGTAGAATTTTGGGGCAACTCTGTTGGTGCGAGGAGTGCGTTTCTCCTTCAGAAACGTGCTGTTTGAGCGATATTTTCCCTTGACAGATTGCAATCATGTCGACAATATTTAGAGAAAGAGAAAATTTAAGAACTCACGCACATATTAATAACTACCCTACAAGAAATAATGATACTTTTGTTCTTCCAAACTTTAATTTAGAAGTTAATAGAAAAAGTTCCCATTATATGGGAATCAAAGTGTTAAATAGGTTGCCTCGTGATGTATTAAATAGTGAAAATGAAAACATATTCAAAAAAAAGCTAAAAAATCTGCTACATACTCAGGTTTTTTATAACATAGATGAATTTTTTAACCATGAATATTAACTTAAACTTTATTAGACACTGTAATTTTTAACCTAATATATTCTATTCTTAAGTTGTCCTAGGTATATTTGTGTGACCCAGCTTATTGTTTTATTATTTTGTTTTATTTTTTTAAATTTTTAAACTGTTTATGTGTATTACTTAGTTTGGGCATTTTGATTTTTAAGAAGTTAAAAAAAAATCTTTCCAAACAGCTTTTTAGAGCTTCTTTTGTACCTCTATTTTGTACAAGTTAGAAATAAATACTACTAACATTTATTTTCGGGTTCCTATGAGTAAATCCACGATTTATCACCACTGACAATGCTGTACACGTTTTTCGAGTTTCCTGCCTCAAAACGGTCTAGAATTTTCTGACACCAATTGACCCTAGCTTCTTTCTGTTCTTCGGTTAAAACATGCGGTATCCAGCGGGAAACTAATTTTCTTACCCCTAATTCTTTAATTTTTTTTGAATTGAGGTCTTTGAAATCCCCAATGAAGCCTTAATCTCGCGATATGTCACATGTCGATCTTCCATGATGAGCATGCGTGGATGTTTCCTGAGTGACAGCCGTTTTTGGTGCACCTGGCCTTGGTTAGGGCTAATCCGTCCATGCTTAAATTCTCACTACCAACGAGAAACTGTCGACTGATGTGGTGCTTTATTACAGAAAAGAGAAATCAACTCGGCAAGGCATTCTTGTTGAGATAATGTCCTCCTTTCCAAAGTTTTTTCAAAGTAAAAAATTATAGCCCGAAAATGTTTAATTTCGGTTTAATTTCACTTCTCGACTGATTTGTTAACTTAAAAAAATTCACTGTAGCTATAAAACTATATATATTGCACTGACGTTTTGAATTTAGGTTGGGTAAAAATTAAGGTTAAGTGTTCCTATGTGCAAAATGCATGCTACACAAGTTGTCAAGTGTTATTTTAAATATCGAATTTCTACAGGAAGGAAAAATGAAGGGAACTTTTAGGGATAAAGACTATTCGGCGCCACCGATTCGGCCCCGCCGGTTCGGCGCCGCCAGTTCGGCGCCAGGAAAGTTCGGCGCCGTTGATTCGGCGCCAGAAAAGTCCGGCGCTGATTATTTTTGTAAGAAGGTTTATTTAGATTTTTTTTTAGTAATTATATTTTACTTTGATCCTTTCTAAAGAATTGTAGCTAATACAATTATCAATTTTAATCTTCTTAGAAAATTTAAATTATTTCGTTTAAAAGTAAGTTTGATTTTATCCCTTTTGGAGAATTAAGGTGCGAAAAATAGGCGTAAGTAGCCCATATAATTATTATATTAGTACCTCTTACTTTGAACTTTTGATCGGGAGTGCTACTTGAGTATAATTATTGTATTTTTTTAATCCTTCTTTAATCCTTTCGGGAGTGCAAATATAATAATTATTGTATTGTCATTTTAATTCTTTTTTTATCTTTTTGCACCAAACCTAATTTTGACTTATCGCTTTGATCGGGAGTGCTAGTATAATTATTGTATTATTTTTTTAATCCTTTCCGGAGTGCAAATATAATTAATTACTTTTCGTAGAGTTTTGGTGTAATTTTGCACCGAATCTAATTTTGACTTCTCCTTTCTGAAGAATTCGCGTAGCAAGAACTAAGCGGCTGAGTAGCTAATATAATTATTATAATATTATCTTAATTAACTTTATTTTATGTATACCATATTTTATTAAACTTTTAAGTAATTATCTATATTTTCCCATTAAGTATTTTTTAAATCTCACGTACTTCCCTTTTTAATTTTATAGTAATAATATAGAAACTACATATGTTTATTATTATTGTATTAGACAGAAAAAAATTTTAAACAAATAAAATAATTTACCTTTCACAATAGTTTCAATTTTAATGTATACTTTTACCTTTATTATATCACAGTTTATAACAATAAAAATTGATATTTTAAATAATTCGGTACTTACTGCAATAAAGCTATGCAATGGCACTTCTTTTGCAGTATTTTGACATATTTACATAGCAGGGTGACAGTTAATCTTTCAGAATAGACATATCAAAGTCGAATTTAAAACTAGATCGTTTATATAATTAAAATCGACAATATTTATTTCGGTTCGCATAGTAAACAAAATCCTTATGTTAAAAGATTAGCTGTCATATTCCAATGCAAAGTTTTAAAACACGGCCTAACCAAAGAAGATATGCCTGACACACGCATTGCATGACTTCATTCCAATAAGTCCCTACTACCTAAAAAGTATCGGTCCTTTTGTAAAATTAAAATAGATTGTACACAATAATTTGTGTACAATCTAAACCCTTTTGAAGACAGACAGAAGTCCTGGCGCCGAACTTTCTTGCCACCGAACTGTCCTGGCGCCGAACTGTCGTGGCGCCGAACTGTCGTGGCGCCAAATAGGCGCCGAACGGGCGGCGCCGAATAGTCCTAGACCCACCTTTTACGTATAAAACTTTGCTGTATCATGGACATTTAGGAAGTAAAGAGGCGTGACATTTATAGTCAGACACCCTGTATTGTACCTTCCACCTTTACTTAATTTAATTTCATGGAAATTGTTACGCTCATTAGTCTCATTGAAAACAAGACCCGGGACCGACTCGATTCAGGCAAGGAACAAACTTGAGGTAATAAACTTTGCTGAGAAAGATTGTCTTTATCTTACTAATTATATAAAGCCTTCAATGAGAAAGTTTTTGCAAAATTAAGATTCATTTACATCAATGAATTAAAACATGAAAGTGGTTTCTCCAAATTGGATCTAGTTTCTGAGATAGTGGAAAAGAAGGAATAAAGACATAGCACCCTTTGTTTTTTACAAGAAACGCAAATTAAAATATAACGATTTAGACTCAGTAAGGAGACTTGTGCAACAGTGAAGGGGTACCTAGAAGAGATACAGGGTTTAGATGAGAATTTCCATATTTTTTAAATATTGGTATTATTATTTTAAATTAATATTTTAACTAATTACATTGATATATTTATGTCCTGAGTCACCCCATAAAAATGTCATAAAAAATCACACGATGTCTGATATGTTATAGTTAATTTTAGCGTTTAGGATCCTCTAGAGGTAAAACGCATAAATGATAAAATGAAGGCGGTAAAAGAATATTAATTAGTTGATTGAATATATAGCTGCTCGACCAACGTTCAATTTTCAGAGATAAAGTAAAATGAGAGCTCTATTTTATAGCGCAAACATTAATTAGTACATTTAATTAATATTTAGCACAAACTTTTTGCAACAGATAATAAAATTTATCCATTTATTTTCAAATTAAATTTTAAAAATATTTTAGACAATGGGGATGTATCATAAAAAAATAATAGTGACTGCTTAAAGGCTTTCGACAACGTAAAGCATTAGGTTCTTAAAAGGAAAACTTGTCAAAACGAAGTCTTAGACCTCTATTCAGGCTCTTTTGGCCCACCCTTAAAGCATCCCCATCTCCCTTTGTCTTAATCAAAGGACAGCCTTTGTCGAATCTTTCTGTCCATCTCATAAAAGTGAGAATATTAAAATAATTACTTAAGGTCCCCCGATTCCAACTTCTCAACCTCCAATTCCAATTTCGACCTCTTCTTACTCCTTCGTACTCCTTGGACTATGCGTGGAAGCAAAACGCTGTTTCTCTTTCTCTCTGCACTTGTGGCATGCCCTGTCTTGTTTTAGATCAGGAAATTCACTTTTCTTTTTTTCATGCTTAGCAGATAATTCCTTTTAGTTAAGCTCAAGTTTCTGAGAGTCTTCTTTGCCTGGCTATAGCCAATTGAATTGGCTCTGGCCTTAACTCTAATAGACAGTATTGTAATTATTTATTGTTAACAACAGATAATAAAAATAACTAGACACCCTGTAGCAGCCGCCATTGTCTGGTAGTAAAACAAAGTCTTAGACCTCTATCCAGGCCCTTTTGGTCTACCCTTACAGCATCTCCATCTCCCTTTGTCTTAAATCTTGTCATTTGTCGAATCTCCCTGTCCTTCTCATAAAAGCAACAATATTACAATAATTACTTGAGATCCTCCGATTCTAACTTCTCGACCTCCAATTTTGACCTTTTCTTACTCCTTCATACCCCTTGGACTAGGCCAGAAAGCAAAACGCTGTTTCTCTTTCTCTCCGCACTTGTGGCATGCCCTGTCTTGTTTTAGATCAGGAAATTCACTTTTCTTTTTTCATGCTTAGCAGAACATTCCTTTTAGTTAAGCTCAAGTTGTTGAAAGTCTTCTTTGCCTGGCTATAGCCAATTGAATTGGCTCTGGCCTTAACTCTAATAGATAGAGCTCGCAGCCGACAAAACTTTGCTCTGATCCCCTCGCGTTCAAGTTATCGCGCTTATGTAAGATATTATCGAAGTTCCTAGCGTTGTGACATATAACGTTAAGACACAGAAAAACCATCAATGCTCAATCAAGATATGAAAGAGCTATAATAATATATTAATAAGCCCAACAGTTTAAATCATATTATATTTAACTAAAGTTGCTAATGTAAGAAATATCAAATTGCCATAATCGGATTTTCTACTTACGTACATATGTATTCAGAACTCATATTTGAAAAGGAAAAGTTTCTGGTTGGTAATTAATATACTGTTTAATCTGCTTAAAATAATTTTCCTCGAAACTTTTTCAGGCTTCATATTTGAGTCATTCTTTTGAAAACCACCCCCGCTCGAGAACATCCACCCATACCCCGCTGAAAAACGGGTGAAATTGAAACCTTGCCCCGCGCGGCGCTGCCGGCTTGTAATTATTTACGCTAGAAAAGTTCACCCAATTAATCGCTTATTGTTAACAACAGGTAATAAAAAAAAACTAGACAATCACGTCGTAAGGGAAGATTTAACTTTTTTTAATTAAATCAATTAAAAATATTGTTTGTTGTCTAATTTTGGAAGGGGACTACCCCGTTGCCCTCCCTGTAGCAGCTGCCATTGTCTGGTAGTAAAACAAAGTCTTAGACCTCTATCCAGGCCCTTTTGGTCTACCCTTAAAGCATCTCCGTCTCCCTTTGTCTTAATTCCTGTCATTTGTCGAATCTCCCTGTCCTTCTCATAAAAGTAACAATATTACAATAATTACTTAAGGTCCTCCGATTCTAACTTCTCGAACTCTAATTTCGCCCTTTTCTTACTCCTTCATACCCCTTGGACTATGCCAGAAAGCAAAACGCTGTTTCTCTTTCTCTCCGCACTTGTGGCATGCCCTGTCTTGTTGTAGATCAGGAAATTCACTTTTCTTTTTTCATGCTTAGCAGATAATTCCTTTTAGTTAAGCTTAAGTTGCTGAGAGTCTTCTTTGCCTGTCTATAGCCATTTGAATTGGCTCTGGCCTTAACTCTAAGAGATAGAGCTCGCAGCCGACCAAACTTTGCTCTGATCCCCTCGCGTTCAAGTTATCGCGCTTATCTAAGATATTATCGAAGTTCCTAGCGTTGTGACATATGACGTTAAGACACAGAAAAGCCATCAATTCTCAATCAAGATATGAAAGGGCTATAATAATATATTAATAAGCCCAAAAGTTTTAATCATATTATAGGTTGCTGATGTAAGAAACATCAAATTGCCATAATCGGATTTTCTACTTACGTACAAATGTTATTAGCAGTCATATTTGAAAAGGACTTTAAGTTTTTGGTTGGTAATTAATATACTGTTTAATCTGCTTTAAATAATTTTCCTCGAAACTTTTTCAGGCTTCATATTTGAGTCATTCTTTTGAAAACCATACAGAGTCATTTCTCGTATATCAGGGATTTTTTAATTTTTTGCATGTAGATTCTGTATTTTTATACATTCATCAACAGCATTGATTTAACTAACTTGTTTTTTAGTTATCTAATTGTAATACAAGTTTTATTCTTTTTTTGTTAAGTTTCAAAAGGCTAGAACTAACGATTTGTAAAATATAAGTAAGTGTCCAAGTTTTTCTTCGATATGACATATATATTTTAATATTAGCGAAAATTAGGAAAATCTGTTTTTTTATGCTTATCTGAGGACACGGCAGTGTCCCGCCAAGTTCGCGGAATCTGCTGTACCATCTTGAAACATTTCAGCCCATATTTGACCTATCTAAAACTAAAACGGAATGAGCTAAGAAACTCAAACTTTGCACAGTCGTAGATCTTTATAGAGTTAACAACCTTTCCAAGTTTCATAGACTTCCATAAAGTAGTAAAGTAGAAATTTTAAAAAACGTTGAAATTGCCACCCGAACCGAACTCACTCATGCATAGATCATCAAAATTCTTCTGTACTTCCAGACCTGCTACAAAGCTGAAGTTTGACACACTAATAAAAATTATGACCAAACCCTTGGAAAAAATCAAAAAACCCCAAAATTCTAATTTACTCTGTAATAGCAAAGTTTAAAAAAACATTTCCAAACTAGCAAGAACCTTTCATTTTAAAATTTGTATTGGAGAACTTGTTTTATCTTAATTTTTTTTACGGAATACAATTTTCGCGTACTTGGCCTTTTTACCATTAAATGTTATTATTACTTTCTTTTTATATAATAATCGGTTGCTCGGTATATCTGCTATTCAACATAGTTTGGGTATAAACCTGCATAACTGTATTAGAGGCAAAGTCTCAAAAATAATTTTTTTGTGATAAATAAAGGAAGTACATCACATCTATATAATAAAAATTTTATGAAAAAACATTTAGGCCCTTCGGCGTATACGGTGTTTGAAATAGGCCTTTTATGCACTTCCTGTATTTGAGCGACCCTGTACAAAACTCAAAAGCAACTGATGATATTTTTCGAACTACATTTAACAGCGGATAAATTGAGGAATTGGTTGTTGTAGAAAAAGTAAGTAAAAAGCATCTCCTTTCCTCAGAAAAAAATATAGACTAATACCTGTAGATAGAGAAATATTCATAAATGCTTTTACTATTTGAGACGATAAAGAATTCATCTTGGTGGTGTCATAAGCAAAGCTGGATGAGTAAAAAACATTAAAAACAGACCACGAAACGCTCTGGACATCACATCACATCTATATTATAAAAATTTTTTGAAAAAACATTTAGGTCCTTCGGCGCATACGGTGTTTGAAATGGGCCTTTTATGCACTTCCTGTATTTGAGCGACCCTGTACAAAACTCAAAAGCAACTGAAGATACTTTTCGAACTACATTTAACAGCGGATAAATTGAGGAACCGGTTGTTGTAGAAAAAGTAAGTAAAAAGCATCTCCTTTCCTCAGAAAAAAAATATAGACTAATACCTGTAGATAGAGAAATATTCATAAATGCTTTTACTATTTGAGACGATAAAGAATTCATCTTGGTAGTGTAATAAACAAAGCTGGATGAGTAAAGGACATTACAAACAGACCACGAAACGCTCTGGACACGTCTCTGCTGGACACGTCTCTGGACAGGTCTCTGCTGGAAGCTTAAACCTATTGCAAGAACAAACTTGAAATTAAATACATGCAATCATCGTCAGTAGTTCTATATAGAAAGTGTTAACAGTAAAAATAAATAAAAATAATGCTAGACTTACAGCTACATACTTCAAAGCTAGATTCAATTGTCTGTTTATCTCCGACATTTTACTTCTGGAACTCCCAGTAAATCTGATTTGTCGAAGTAAGCAGCAAACACACGTATTATATTAAACTAAATATGTAGCAAATAGTCGAGACATAGATGACCATGAGCCAAGAAGGATTCACCTCAAAAGATTATTTTAAATCCGATGTTTCTTTCTTGTCAAAAAGATTTTGAGGAAATAGAGATTGTTCTACAATTTGTTTTTCTGCATCTTTAACTTATCTTTAATCTTACTAGATTTCCATAAAGGCCTAAATTATTTCACAAAAATTATAAATATCTTCGATCTACAACCAACTTCAAATCACAGAAATATTTTAATTCAGTATTGTGTAATGTAGTAATAAAACTAGAAACTGATATTAAACGGGTCGTCTCTCAATAACCAGAAATTAACACTTTGATTATTGCGTTGGTATCTTCTTCATTAGCAAATCTATTAGATGTTTCTTCCTTCCGATTATTCGTAACTTTTCGTCTGGTTCAACCTTTGCTAGGAATCATCATTCTCAGACTGTCGCAAACATGTGCGACACACTTAAGGATAAAACTATTTTATTCACAATATGTTTCTCAAGAAACTCTTCGGCAACCTGTAATTTCTTAAGGGCTAATGCAATCATGGAAACACCTCAATTAGTTTCTTAGTTTTTTTGAGAATATTTTGTGCTGCAGAAATTTGACTTTCTTTTTCTATTTCTTATATGTTTTCTTTTTTAATTCTTTCTTTTGTTACCTCTATCGTTTTTGTGCCTTTTTATTCGCTTATATTTTCCCCAAGAAAATTTTACCATTTTTCTTCGTAGTGTTATTGCAAAACTAAAAATATAATTAGCGTCGTTTTCTCTTCTCGCGATTTCTCTGCAACCTTTGCTTTTTACATATCTTGAATATAAACAAGGTTATCTACAAACAACTTATGAGGCCTGAAAAGGTATGTTAGTTGGTGGTGCTGTTTCTAAGCAGAGGGTCAATCAATAATTAAATGCCAAAGAAGTACGTGGGAATCTCGCTGGGTCTGTTCCTTATCTATATTTGATCCTATCTTTTTCCAAAATGCGAAAAATTCTTTAAGAAGCGAGAGACTAAATATAGATCGGACAAACTTGAAAAACTGGGGCACTGTTTTGTAATATGTCCTTATTACAATGCAATGCATTGAAACGGAAGGTATTTTTAAAGACCTAAAGGTTTTCCTTGAAAATCTTTTAGTAAATTGCGGCAGCTCATTTCTCTTTGAATACGTAATGGGTAACCTATTCTACATATTAGTCAAAAAAATTATATAGTATATGCAAAATAAACAATGATAATCACTTTACATTTTTATTGACATTTTAAAAATGTGTGATAGACTTAGTTACTGCTTTCGGAAGAAATGCTCAAGTATGGTGGAAAAACTGTAGCCAATATCCTCCATATCCTACTGCATAAAATAACAAAAGAAAAATAATCCAAAACAACTAGAAAGAATCCATAACCATTATTCTACCCAAGAAAGGCGATAGAGCGATTATTCTACCCAAGATATCAAAAGAGCAAGCAGGCTTCAGAAAAGGTTTCAGTACAGTTGACCACCTATTAACCATGATAAACGTAATAGAACGACCCAACGAATACAACATTCCACTATATATATATTGCGTTTATAGACTTTAAAAAAGCTTTCGATGACATTGAGCACTGGGCAGTAAAAGCATCTTTAAATAATACCCGAATAAATCGCGGACACTCAGATTTAATAGTCAATATATATATAGGGAAGCATTAATCAAAATCCCTAAAGGAACCAAGCTAATCCACATAAAAAGAGGTGTTAGACAGGGTTACACAATATCTCCTAAACCATTTGACCAGGCCCTACAAGATGTTGGATTATTAAACGAAAACCAAACAGCTGAAATCAAGAGACGAGTAAGATTAGAAAGATAGACATAAAATCTTTCTAGAATAAATAACGCAAAATGATCTAAAAATATTTAAACAATAAAGTATTTAATAAGTTCTTTTCGAAGTTCTCTTATAAACTCTCTAAACTTGTTTATTCAATAAAACCATTTATCAAAAACTTCTAACGATCTTCTTGGAAAAGTGTTAGATTTCCTCTTCAAAGTTTCATTGTCGCTGTTAAATCGTCGAACAAGGTATCTTTTCCTTAACGAGTTTAAATAGAAAGAAGTCATACTGGACTTGGTGTGACAAATAATGGAGATAAAGTAAAAACTTAACTCTCTGTTTGATAAAAAAAAAACGATTGTTCTGGCAAAGATTCAATCCTTAAACTCTCCTCGATTTTATCACAGGTCAATCAAATCGATGATGATGATTGATGAAAAGCTGTCAAAAATTGATAAACGCCATCGGCTCAGGGCCCGAGAAGGCCAGGACACCCTGTATGTACAAATATTTGCCCAATATATTCTATTTTCTACACAGAGAACCAGCGAGAGAGCTACAAGTTGCCTTTTAAAATTAATTTTTGGCGAACGCAGAGAGGCAGAAATAGATGCTTTAATTAATTCTGCAACTTTTGAGTTTTATTTAATCGGCACTGAACTTTTAATTAAAAAATATGTATATGAGAAGCTAACAGAAACGTATGTACAAAACGACAATTTACTTTTACAAAGGCCACTATATTTTTAAAACGCTGATTTGACTGGTTATCGAGATACGAATACAGAGACAAACTTGCAATACATGGGTGTCACTTTGATAAGACAGGAACATACTGTAAAGCACTAGAAAAAATATTAGTAAAAGCAAAACAGGTTATTATGGAGCAGAGAGATAAAAAAGAATGTAAAATTTAACATATATGAAACAAAGGTGAAAAGCACGCTGTTGTATGGAATAGAGAAATACAAAACAAAAATGGAAAGTGTCGAAATGGATGCAATAAAAACATCAATGAGAATATCTAGAACAGATCACATAAGAAATAAGATCACTAATATACAACTGATATGGTATGGCCATGTACAACGGATGAACGACGAAAGATTACCAAAGAATGGCAACCAATAGGGCGCAGAAAAAGAGGGCGTCCTAAACTAGAACACACAATCCAAAGATCAATGAGTCAAAAAAGCCTGACAGAAGATGATTGTCAGAATCGAAGGAGGTGGAGAATAATAGGCGTCGGACAGCGTAGAAAAATGTTCCAAACCAAGCGCGGATCTGGGTCAAAATCTAGGGGGGGGGGGGGGGTAATAGTCGACGAAAAAATTATTTGTAATATAATTTTTTTTCTAGGGGGGAGGTTTTTCTCCTTTTTTCCCTTTAATTATTAGTCAAAAGTGCATATTTTATTTTCTAGGGGGGTGGTAATTACCCCGTTACCCCCCTCAAATCCGCGCTTGTTCCAAACCGACATAGTAGTAGGGTTACCAGATGAAAACGTCTGTAACCAGGACCAGCCGTCAAGAAAATCCGGACAAAATCCGGACGTCAAAATTTTTTCGATGCCACACACAAAAAATCAACTTTTTTTAATTGAAACAATAACTAATAAATAACATAATATACCTACTATTTTATAGATACTCTTCACTGCTTTGTATTTTATTCAACAGCGTTGAATTTTTAGGCAGAAGTACAAAATCGTAAAATTCTGAGCAGCTCATATTTCTTAAATTGTATGAAGTCATGAGTATTCCTTTTACAGAAGATAAAAGCAGCCTATTTCTTTCTTTGGTCCACTGGGTAGAAATACTTGCATTAAAATATTTTGCCCATTTTTCGTGGGTAGGCAGATTGTGGTCATCAAAAGTAAAATTGTCTGATATGTACTTTTTTAGATTACAAACTTTATCAAAAAAATTGTGTGTGCTTAAGACCACACGGCAAAAGTGTAATTCAACAAGGCGAAATTAATAATACTACTTTAAGCGGGGTCTTAAGATAACGTTTAACCTTACGTGTTGCCTGTCAGTCAAGAGGGTCAAGTATGACGGTTGAAAGACTAGCGTAGACACTTGATAGTTTAACGTACGTTTGATACAAAACGATGGTTTTATTGGAAAACAATGCGTGATCCGGCCAGTTCTCTAGGCGGTCTTCCGTCTTAAATCAGGTCAAGTAAAACGTCCGTTTTTCCGTCTACACACAAAGTTTTACTTGATGCGTTTTGACTGAACAGGCAAGATGTAAGGTAAAATGATATGTGAAGACCCCGCTTAAAGGTGAATTCACACTGCTAAATTTATCGACGATTATTGTTTAATTACATTTTTTGAAACTAGTTTATTTTGCATTATTTGATGTTTATAAAGGCGGCTACTTTAAAATCCGGACGTTTATGAAAAATCCGCCCGGACCCACCCGGACGTAGTAAAAATCCGGACATGTCCGGATTAATCCGGACGTCTGGTAACACTACATAGTAGTAGTAGTAGTAGTAACTTGGTGGTGCAAGTTTGTGTAGTTTACCAGACAAGTTTGTGAAATTTACCAGGCACGTTTGTATCGTTTATTCAATTTTCAGAAAGTGTTCTTAAAAAGCGAATTGCTTTTTGGGGACTCTCTTTCTCTCTATTATTAAATGCTTGTATTAAATATTGTAATATTTATAATATATATTGTGATAAACAAAACAAAAATTCCCAATATTATTAAAAATATTTGCATGCCATCAAAAGCACAAAACGCTATTGATATATTTTCATTATCTTGATTTTAAATTACCCATCGAACTGTGCAAATGGCTGTTCATTAACTGCAGTTCAAAGCTTTGTAACTTTGTTTTTAAGTAGAGGCCTAATGAACTCACTTTTCGACCGATATAGCACAGTTAATATCTCCATACATAGAGTGGGTAATTAAAAATGAAACCTTCCTAAAACTCGAAATGCAAAATCACTATTTCCAAATTAAATGCTCATCTGGTTTGGACGATATATTATCCTGGACTGCCAGATACTCAATAAAGTGAGCAGTAAAAATTTCCAGAAGTAATCAAAAGGTATTCTTGGCATAACGCTATTAGATCCAGCCAATCAAAGGCTAATTAATGCTTTTTAGGTACCTAATTCAAAATTGCACTGCTAAGTTATCAGTTATGCAGGTTGTCTAAGACGTAAAAGTAACAACTATAGACATAGTTGTTACTTTTACGTCTTTTTTTTGAAAAATAAAGAATTAATGTATCTATATTCAGGAACCTTTTGCCTATCTATCGTTTATTTGACGCATGCGCAGTTGCCTGGTTTGAACTTTAGCCCTTACTAAAGTATAATGTTTGATCTTACTTGTGTTCGAATAACGCAGGCTAGTAGTTTCTTTATTTGACAATGACAAAATGTAATGTAAATTTAAAATATTTTTGATACCAGAACTTATTTCAAGAGCTACCAATGCGGGGTAATCCGCAGATTTAATTTTATGCCAATTATTGAATATTACTTTTTATAAAAACTGGTAGATCTGTGTTGTTTGGCAACAGTCTTCACCAACTAACCAAAAACTCATCAATGTTCTGTAAAGTATGTAAAAAAAAAGAAGAAGAAGGACACAGTACACCTAATCCTATTTTTTCCTGGCGATTTTTCATTGGTATTGGTTTTTCAGTTTTTCCCTAGTTGTTTTCGGAACTGTTTAATTAATTTTGCCTACAGAACAAAAAACAGGCGTTTGAGAGATAAATAAAGGATAACAAAAACAACGAAAATAAAAATTGTGTCTGCAAAAGGTAATTGAACTTCTAAATATCACGTGACATCTGTTGCTTAATGTCACAGTAATGAAGGATAAAGTAACTCTGCAAAAAGTCCCTATTAGGGACCTATTGCAATAAAGCCAGGCACAAATTGTGCCGGGAACTATATTGACAGTTTCGCATTAAAAACTGACAGTTGATCTTTCAAAATTGACATACCAAAGTCGTTTATTTTCCATCAATAGTGGCGTCACTATTAAATCCGGCTCGTATAATACACAAAGGCCTAATTTGTCTGTTCTTATAATGAGAAACTGTCAATATAGTGCCCGGCACAATTTGTGCCTGGCACTATTGCAATAGGTCCCTAATACCTACATGACAACGTTTTATATCAAGAACTGAGATAGCCGTTGTTTTTTATCGTCAAACATCCATAGGTGTGGACACAGTTCTGCTACGAACATTTCGCTATATGTATGTATGTGTACAGAAAAAGCGGGATCGATATTAATAAAGGTCTCGCTGCACAGATGTAAATGACATCCCTTTTTTTTGCAAAATAAATATTACACGACATTCAGCACTTCAAACTATGAGTGATAAAAAGGTAAACAGCCATATATGTTGCTTGAAATTTAATAATGTTTTTAGTTTATATTCCTTTAACAGTATTGCCCTGTTTTTTCTCTTTGATTACCTGGTATCTCCACTTTTCTAGGTGTTGGTTACAGTGTGTAATTATTTAAATGATGGTGATTCATATATGAGTGGGTCTTGCAGCCCTTCCTCTGCGACAACCAGTGGGTCTATAGTGGCTCACTTTTGAGTGGATTCTCATCACTGTATGCCTAATCCTCCAAAAAGGATGGCTATCAGTTTGGGTAAGACAATGTTCAGATCTTCTGAATATCAGTTTGGGTGAGACACTGTTCAGATCTTCTGAACCAATCTGAGGTTAACCGAAAGTGTTCTGACGTAAATGTGCAAAGCAATTATTTAAATGATCTAGCTCTTATTTTTTTGTCTTTAGTAGAAGTACCACAATACTTTAACGCTACTTTTTTCTTATTTAGTTCTGAGACGAATATTGCTTATTTTAATTTGTCATTAAATATTTCTAAGCAAAATTTTTCTTTCATCTTGCGATTTTATATTCCGGTAGGTGATTTAACAAAATGAGATAAAATATCTTTAACGCAGTTATTCTTACGATTTTATTACCGGGATTCATAAAGAATTTATTAATGTCATTAGGAAATGATAGATAAAAGACGGGCGCAAAGACCTCTTTAGTGCAAAGTAATTTGTCTGAGGTGTATATTACTTTATGCTTTTAAGCTTTAATGAACAGATTTTAAGTATGATTACTTAAAGTGTAAAATGTGAGCTGTGACAAAGAGAGAAGCCACTTCAGCAATATCTATATAACCTATACTCTTCATTAGACACATATAAGAAATGATAAGTAAATCACGAGACCCCTTCTTTTCAAAAGTGAAGCAGTTTTTATTTAAGAAAAGAGTTTCTCACAAAATTCAAAATGTAGGAAGTCAGTAAAGGGAAGTTGTGAGGCAAATTTTATGATAAATATGTTACCCTAAAAACTAAGTGTCCCAAAGAAATTCTAGATTATATTAAGTAATGTCAAAAAATAACGTTAAAAACAATTTTCAAATTTATTAAGCAATATGTTATCATTTTAGCATAATTTAGGTATGCTGTTAGTACCATGTATTAAAGGAACATCTTACAGTGTTAGTTGAAACACAAAATCTTGCTCCCACCTGCTCCATTTTATAAAAATAATTGTTAAAGGTCTACCGGGTGCACCACAAAAAAAAACGGAAAAATTGCTTTTCGTTAAACAAAGTGTGTTTTGCAGGAAACTGGTCAGGCTTGTGTACTGAAGTATTTTTGTTGCCCCCATTTCAAAATTTAAAACGGCCGTTAAGATTAAGTTTGACTATCAAATAAAACCCTTTTTTTCTTTTACCTATTCCGAGAAATTTTTTACCATTTTGTTTTTAAATTGCCAGGAAGCCTTATTCCGCCACGTCTCAAAACCAATTATTGAAATCGGATCAGTCGTTTCTGCAAAATTGTTTTTTTTTAAATTTTGATGTTAGACTAATGCTGGCCGATCATCGCCCATTTACTCATTAAGTCATTGTACAGAAAACGTTAAATGTTATGGGGATCATATTACCTTCATCCTTGGGCTAAAATGATCCTCCGCGTTTTTGTATTTCTTGAATTTTTTTGGAGATTTAAAAAAATATCGTATTTTTTTTTATCTTATTTAATGAATACCCTGACAAAAAAAATTGTGTGTGCTTAAGACCACACGGCAGAAGTGTAAACTTCAACAAGGCAAAATTAATAATACTGGCCTTCATCTGCATCATCATATCGCTCGCTGACAATTTCTCTCACAGTCAGTCGACTCGAGCCGACTTCGCGCGAGCGTTACATAGCCGAGCATGACGGCTCAGTTCAATTTAATACCCACAAAAAGTACTAAACGCGCCTAAAGAAGTTTACACTTCAAAAAATTGAAAAAAATATCTGTTGAAAAACATCAAAATGTCTTGATGATTATTTAGTACGTCTCTTCCCTACTTATGAAACACCCTATATTATGTTTTTTCTATTTTCCTAAATATAATTTCCTATTGTTTCTGAATTTTGCGAAAGTAGTATTATTAAATCGATTTTTTAGTAAAAAAAAATAAATATAGAGGTTTTTGTGAATACCCTGTATAATAAATATATTTTAAAAGCTTGACTATGGTCTTTTACTATTAACTTTTTATTGTTGTTTGGTTATCAATATTTTTATACAATTAATTAATTTACAAAAAGAAATCGAATTAGTCAAACACCTAAAGTCTCCCTGGCCCAGTGTGTGGCGCCTCCACCATGCATATGTCACGAGAAAATTGTCGAATACATGTTGGATCTTGAATCATTGATCCAACGAAAACCGGCGCCTCCACCATATGTCACGAGAATGTTGAATACATTTTTGATCTCGAATTAATCTTATAAACGATGTTGAATATGTGTTAACAGAAGGTTATCGAATATGTACATATATGACTGACACTATAAAGAGGAAAGTTTCAACATGGACAATGCTGGACGCGGTTTGTCAGCGGATAGCCATCATTGCATTGTGCGGCCAAGGAATTTCATTTAAGCTCCGGTACAACAAAAGCTTTAACAAAGAGAACTTTACTACTTTAGCTTTAATAAGTGATGAAACTCGCCACAGAAACTCATTAATATTTCGCGAAAACTTTTCTGTTGTGTCTGCTGACTCCGTCCACATGGATACCTCCAAGAAAAAAATATACTGCTAAGAATGCAGAAAAAAAGCGCATGTCACTTTGCTTTGATGGTTATTGTAAAAACGTTATGAGTTAATAGAGGTCTAGTCTATGGCAATATAACGTATACCATTAGAGTAAAAGCTAAACTGACCACGAATACTCTGCTTAGAAAGAGAAAAACTAATTTGGCAGGTGTTTAGATAAAAATAGAAACAACTTCCCCTCTTTATCCCTCGCAAGTCATGTGCCGCCTTCCACAAGCCGCGTCGAATGAATTTTATTGCATTGTTTTTGGTAGGCATAAAGAACTTTAATTGCCTTGTTTGGGTGTCGTACATAATTTAGTTCCTCGGAGACTTTCGAAGAGGAATGTAACCATTTTTTGTTTATTATTGTCTCTAACCATCGCGTTAAATTAGGCTGCCATATCCTATGAATAAAATTGATTTTTTACACTGCTGTTGTCACGGCATAGCCGATTCAACAGCTGACAAAATGTTCATCGTGATTTAAACGATCCATAATTTTTCTCAGGTAACAGTTCCTGAGATTTTTTTAACTTGTAGGCTTTGTATCCATGTCTTTTTAAAATGTTTCGAATTTTTCTGGGAGGAATATCATCAGGTATCTCTTAAGCAATGGCTGAACTTGAACAAGGAGAAAGTATTTCCGCATAATGCATGCAGTTTCTAGCTGTTGCCTTTGTTCCGACATAGGTCTTGGACCCTCATCCACCTCTTCATTGTCGCTACATTTTCTGCAAAGCTTAACGCACCCAAATTTATCAAAATTGTTAATTATATTCAAGATGGTAGTTTGTAGTCCTCTTACTTAGCAATAAACAAATTTATTAAATCCCGAGCGGAGTTTCCTGCAAAATACCATTTTAACGTTTGAACTTTTTCTTGAATAGTAAATTTTAACGCCGGCATAATGCCCGAGAAAGAAATTAGCAAGGTTTATAAAAACGCAATTCTTACTTCCTTCTCGATTCGCAGATTTAAAAGACAAGACAATCTCGATCCCGTAACGCGACGTCGTTGGATCTCCCCTGATATCCCTAGTCAGCTCTTGTCTACTTGCCTATAATTGCTCTTCTGATCTTCCCCCTCTTTTTTAACTTTTATTTCACGAACCGTCGCGTTTTGCTGAGATCGGGGTACACCCTTATGTTTCTATTTTTATCTAAAAACCTGCTAACTAAGTTTTTTTCTTTCTAAGCAGAATCTTCATATTCACTATAGCTATAAGTCCAATGGTATGATACCTAACTACAGTTTAGGAGCAGCTTTACATGAACTAAATCGCGAACCTGACTAATACAGACATTCCTTAGTTACCACAACCACAACGTGATACAAAGTGCGCATCGATTTTAAGTGCCTATTAGAATTTGTGGTTCTACTGAGTTTTCTTTACTAGATAGTATTTTAATTGCTATTTGAGTTTAAGTTAAATTTTAATTGTTTAATTAATTAATATTTTTTAGCCAAAAAGGGAATGAGGTTCGTGCATACAATTACAATTCAGAATCATATTTACGTGACCCTGTGCAAGATTGTTCGCCTAGAGATTATCGCATGCTCTATGTTGTAAACTCTTAGTCAAAGAATAGAACAAATACAACTCATTTAATAATCTGAATAAAAGACTTAATGAATTTGGTAAGTAGTTTAACCAACGTTAGGGGTAAAAAGGAGAGAAATCCTATTTTAAGTTAATTTAAAACAGAATTCTGGGGAGATTCATGAAGAACTTGTCACTTAATCTATTTTATGAGATTTACATTCTTACAGACAATTAAATATCTACTTCAAGGGCTGACTCACAATACACAATCATAGACATTAATCAGCAATTACTTGCACTTTCACAGTCTTGCTCGCTTTTTATAAAATGGTAAAAGTTAAGAACCTTATAACGAGCATACTAAGCACGGAGCGAAGGATCTCTTAAAAACAACTTCCTTAAACAAAGTTTATCAAAATAAATTTACCAGGTATTAAGAAAGTTCGTTGAGAACTTAAATTTCAGTTAAGAAATTTGGTATAAATAATTTCGTAAAGTAATTTGCGGCTAAAATTCCTTTTCGAAATACAAAGAACTCTTAAAACTCATTTTAGTTTCCAACTACGTCATTAAAAAAATAACATCAATTTAAATAAATAAGCACACAAGATTTTAGTAGTAGTGGTGGTGAGACCATTTTTGCCGACTAGGCACGCGCCCTTTTTGGAAACCCCGATTTGTCCATAAACCATCAGTTTGTTATAACAAACTGATGCCCGTGCCTCTTAGGATGCAAGTTTTCCTTCTCTAGACGACTTAATTTTGCCTGACTCGCCTCGTCGAGGACAGGGCATCTTTATACTGCGTAGCAAGTATACACAGCTGACCCACGCTTTTACACCCCTTCCGAGTTCCGAAAGGTGATCCTGCTACATGTTAGACTTGCATCTGCCTAACATCGCTATCGGCCCAGCAGAACTTGGTTATAGACGATAGACTTCTTTCCTTTTCAGTGCAACAGTGGCGGTCGTCGTGAGTTGACTTTTAAGAGATTTTTGCTGGCGCCGGCTGTCCTGGTTCCAACAGTAGCAGGCTGGGTTGTTGGCTCCTGGACTATACCTGCTTATATTCTCTATTTACAAGGTCAACTTATGTTTTTGTGTGCATGTGTATCGCACACCATTTCGATGTTGACTGTTAAACGCTGAAAAGGAATTGCGCGGTAGGGCTACGTGACTTTTTTTTCTTTTTGCGTCGTTATTTTAGACGCGAACAACTTCTGCATGTGAAGCCGACGACCATACCACTGGACTACCCTGCCGCATCACACAAGATTTGATAACAAACAAATGGGCTGTGGAGGGATAGAGGGAGGATTAGTGGAAGGGGTCGAGGAAATATTTTAATTTTATTTTTCATCTTAACCTTCCCTGTCGCCCATTTAAACATAAAATACACGTTTTTCTTGACACCGTGTAAACAAACCGAGAGATAAAATAAGTTTTGGACAGCTTGGATTATTTACTTTCATGTGTCTAGAGTGCTGCAAATATATCAAAGGCTGTTCGTGTAAAATCTTTAAAACAAACTTAATAAAAGCCGTGTGTGAGTTTCACAGCTTTTAGTGGCACATTATTCCTGCTACACTTTATGCTCTACGTCACCTAGGTGTATTGTGCTCGTAAACTTTTTTGTCCTTCACCCTTCACCCTCCACCATGATTACATCAGACAAAATACGAGGCATGTCTCAAAATTATACGAAGGTTTAGATAAATTTAGAATTTCTACTTGATTTGGAGAAGCAAAAACTTTAACTCTAAACCTGTTGGAAAGCCTGCACTATAGGGGCTCAAGAGTAAACAAACAGATACCTCACTTTCAAATTCTCTTTTCACAATACTAAAGTTTTTTATGTATTGAAACTACTACTACTATCATTGTTAAAGGAGAAGAAACGAAAAGTCCTGCTTACTTCACAAATATTTTATTGTCTAACCACGACGCGTTTCGGTTTTTTTAAAAACCATTATCAAGTGGTCTGGTAGACAGTTAAAAATCATCTTTAAAACTGTCTGTCTACCAGACCTTTTGATAATGGTTTTTTAAAAAACCGAAATGCGTCGTGGTTAGACAATAAAATATTTGTAAAGTAAGCAGGACTTTTCGTTTCTTCTCCCTTAACAATACTTCAAAGACTTCACTCTGGAGAAATCTACAATTCATTTATTACGTTGTCCGACTCCCATTCTCTACCTCCTTCGATCCTGACAATCAACTTCTCTCAAGTTTTTTTGCCTCATTGATCTTTGGATTGACTGTTGCCTTTCTAGTTTAGGACGCCCTCTTTTTCTACGCCTTATTGGTCGCCATTCTAGTACCTGCTTTGGTAATCTTTCGTCTTTTAGTAATATTTCATTTCTTATATGATCTGTTCTAGATATTCTCATTGATCTTCTTATTGCATCCTTGTAGAAAGTAAGAACCTTTCATTTTGAAATTTGTATTAGAGAACTTGGCTTTACTTTTACCTCAATCTTTTTACGGAATACTATTTTCGCATACTTGGCTTTTTTATATGAAGTGTTTTTGTTATGATTCATTTTATTTTTAGACTGATGGCCATCGTTTCTTTGTAGATTCCTCATTAATTCATCCTGACTGTCGTCTGCAAAGATCTGCATATTAAAGGATGAACACAATTTAGAAACAGCATCTTTTTTAATTACACTGTAAAATTTCTAACACCACAAATCAGAACTGTTACAAACTAAACCGTAATACCAAATTAGGCAAAGTAATTTTCCCCTTCCTTGCTTTTGACACGTGTGAAACCTATATATGAGCTACAATAATAAACGTATAGGCAGGTTTAGAAGTGCAGGGTGGCTTAGAACCAGTGCTACAAGGTAAAACTGTAGATTTTTGGCTACAAATAGTGAGATTTGGTCACACTTACCTTACCAACCTTACACTTGTTTCTACGTTATGGTAGAATCGCAAAAAACACCCTGTTCTTTTTTTATAAAAAAATCAACAAAATCAAACTCTTCGCTCCAAAAAACCATACATTCCTTAAACGGTATCTCGGTTGTATTCTTATCAACTTTTGGACTTGGGTGTGCGTATGCCCAAGGAATTATGGGATGGGATGCCCTATATATGTATACGAAAAAAAAAATACATTTATAAAATGTATAGTAGACGAGCGCGACAACGTAATGTATGTATTTATGGAGTTGACTGTTGAAAGCAAACACAGCTAATATAGAAAAATCCAAAGCAGTTAGTGCTAAAAAAATATCCGATGCAAAAAGCAAAATAAGTATAGAAATATTCAAAACAACTTGTAACGATCTAAAGTTCTTGTAAGACAAAGTTTGTGCAGGTCTGAGAATTATAAAGGATATCAAGTAAACTATAGCGATTTCAAAAGAATTGTTTCCTGCTGGGGGATGTGCTATAGTCAACAATAGAGGGAAGTTTTTTGGTTGAAATGTCAAAGAAAAATTGTTCGGTTACGCATCGCCTACCCTTGCAAAAATGAAAAACAAACAAAATAAAATAGCCCGTAAAAAAGTTCACAAATAAATATTTATCCCGGATATTGTACAGACCACACAAATGCGCGGAACTAATAAAATCCAAAATTAGCAACATGTGTTTAATTTTAAATGCAAATCCTCTCAAAACATATAGCCTCATAATCCTATTTCTTGTTAGAGTTTTTGCGACAAGCAAAGACTTAAGCCTGTTCGAATTAAAGGCCCGTTTACTTCCATTCTGGATTCAACTAAAACAAAATAATTTTAAAAAAAGAAGACTTACATGGCCTGGTTTTAACTGGTGCAAAGCTCACGACACTAGGATGTCTTGTTCTAAAGCTATTCAAAAATTAATTAGAGATCCTAATTTTCCATCCATTGCTTGTTCCCAGAAAGTTAGTAGTCGTAGTAGTAGTAGTGGTGAGCCCTTTTCGCAAACCCCGATTTGTTCGTACACCATACACCAAACTGATGCACATACCCCTTAGGATGCAAGTTTTCTTTCTCTAAGAAGACTTAATTTTGCCTGACTCCTCTTTGTCAAGGGCAGGGATCTTTATACTGCGTAGCAAGTATACAGAGTGGACCCACGCTTGAGATTTTAATATTAATTTACTTGAAAACAGTTTAACCAAAAAAGAATTTTTAGATTTGTTTTTATCATACAACTATCACCACACAATCTTTGATGCAACTAGGGTAAACAAGGATAGTGCCACGTTAGTTGATAATTTTTCACTTCTAAAAATAGAGTAATAAATACTGCATTATCTGATCATTATGGAATGGGTATTTTAGTTAATTTTATAAACAATTTTAAAACTGTAACGCATAGGAGTATTGAAGTAAAAAGAATATATTCGCAAACAAAATTGAGAGATTTTGAAATAGAAATGCAGGATGTAGACTGGTGTGAAGTGTTGACAGAACCTGTTGTTGATAAAGCATATAACAAATTTGTGGGTATTTTTCAAAATAAGATTAACTTAATATTTCCAAAAAAAGAACTTAGACGGGACCAAAAAAGCAAAACATGGCTGACAAAAGGAATTAGGATTTCTTGCAAAAATAAACGTTTGTTTTTTGAAAACTTTACAAAAGGTGAAATTTCAAAGGAATATTATAACAAATACAAATCTATTCTTAAAAGGGTAATTAAAACCGCGAAACTTATGGAAAGCTCTAGGGAAATATACATTGCCGATAATAAAACGAAAGCTACTTGGAACTTGGTAAATAAAATACCCAAGCCGAAGAAACCAAATGAATCAGTCTTTAGTATTTTTTAAAATAGTAACAATAAAAAAGAAACTTTAGATGATTTAAAAAAAAAATTCTAAATTGTTGTAAAGATACACACTTTAAAAATAATATCCCCACTAAAAAAATATTTAAATTCAACGGTACAACTACAAACGAAGTAATATCAATAATTGAAAGTCTGAAAAATAAAAAGTCCGTGGGCAGTGATGAGATTTCAATTTCCATTTTAAAATCATCAAAGAATAGTATCGCTGTTCCCCTAAGTCATATAATAAATTGCTGTTTTAATACTGGTGTTTTTCCTACAGTGTTAAAAGAAGCATACATAAAGCCAATACATAAAAAAGGGAAAAAAGATCAAATAAATAATTATAGACCCATCTCACTATTATCAAATGTAAGTAAAATTTTTGAAAAAGCAAGTGAAAGACTAATTTTTTGAGACAAACAACTTGTTGAGTGACACTCAGAATGGATTTCGTAAGGGTAAATCTACAATAAGGGCTATTTATCAGGCATTGAGTACTATTTTAACGGGATTGAACTCAAATAAAAAAACTATTGCTTTGTTTTTGGATTTGTCTAAAGCTTTTGATAGCGTGGATCATAAAATACTGTGTCAAAAGCTTAGTAACTATGGTGTCAGGGATCGCGAGTTGATGTTATTTGTATCATACTTGGGTAATAGAAGGCAGTGTGTGGTAGAAAAATATCAAGGTGAACTTATTAAATCTTCTCCAGGACTGGTGCAAAAGGGGGTACTGCAAGGGTCAATTTTGGGTCCACTTTTAAATATAATATGTACAAATGACATCAACTCAGTAGTCAAAGATTTTCTGTCTCAATTCTGCGACGATGTTACTGCTGTTATTCAGGAGGATACACAGGAATCATGTGGGATGCAAGCAGCTCAATTGATACATACAGTTAAAAATTACTTCCAACAAAATAATTTGCTACTTAACACTAATAAAACACAAGTTATGAGCCTTAGAAATACCAAGGCGGAAATTCAAATTGATGGTGCGCAGTTGGAAAATCTTCATTCGGTTGTAATTTTGGGCCTACATATGGATAAAAATCTAAACTGGAAACCCCATGTTGAAAATTTAGCGAAAAGCATGTGCAGGTATTGGTACGTCACATCGGTGTGGCAGCTTGTCTGCCAGCATTTCACGCCTACATACAATCAAGGGTTAGGTATGGAATAGTTTTTTGGGGTAATTCAGTTGAGGCCATTAGAATCTTAAAACTGCAAAAAAGGGGTCTAAGAATTATTTTTCAAATGAAAAAATCCGATAGCTGTAGGCACGTTTTTATGGAAAATAGAATACTCACAGTATTTTCTTTATACATACTGGAGTGTGTAAGTTTTATGGTCGCCAATCCAGACCTTTTCAGTGGCTTGGAACAAGAACATGTATATAACACAAGACATAAAAGTAATTTAAAAACTGAAATGGCACATTATACTTATGTCCAGAAAAATGGTAAATATTCCATCGTAAAAGTGTGGAATAAATTGCCAAAGATTTGCCTTGCAAAACTTTAAAAATTAAACTAAAAAACTACTTACTAAGAAAAGCATACTATTCCGTTGATGAGTTTTTTGGTGACAGTTTGAGTGACATTTTTTAGATGTTATGGTATTTGTATCTTTTGTGTCATATATATTTTTTTAATGTTACCTGTTTGATTTTATGCTACACTACAAGTAATTTATTTCCTTACTGTTTTTTTGTATTTTTTTATTATTATTTATTTTATTTTAACAATCATACTTTATATTGACTAAATAAAACTATGTTTATTTTAAATGCCTACTTTAGGTAAATAAAAAATAAATAATAATGAAACATTCATATTGTTAGGCTTAATTAGAAGCCTAAAAATGTTGATGTAAAATTGTAATATGTATTTTGACTGGATCCACGCCCATCTGGGTAATACGGATTTAAAAAAGAATTTACTTACTTACTTACACCCCTTCCGAAAGGTGGTACTAGACTTGCATCTACCTAACGTCCCAGCAGAACTTCTTTCCTTTTCAGTGCAGTCGCGGTCGTCGTGAGTTGACTGTAGGATATTTGTGCTGGCGAGGTTTCAACTGTAGCAGGCTCCTGGGTTATTAATCCTGGCTCTTCGGTTGTTGGCTCCTGGACTACACCTGCTTATATTCTCGATGTACAAGGTAAACTTATGTTTTTGTGTGCATGTGTATCGCACACCATTTCGATGTCGACCGTTGATCGCTGAAAAGGAATTGCGCGGCAGGGCTACGTGACTGTTTTTTTATTTTTGCTTCGTTGTTTAAGACACGAACCTGGTATCTTCTGCATGTGAAGCCGACGACCATACCACTGGACTACCCTGCCGCAACAGAAAGCTATATATTGATTGACTGATTCGTTTCTACAGCAATCTTATATTTTGGAGACACTGACCCTGCAGCTGCTTAAATTTTTGCTACTTTTGCGGTGTGTTTTTCTAACTCTGGGGGTTATTCTTAAAGTCGAACCGAACCCCCTCAGAGGGATCTTTCTCCAGAAGGTTTCTTGTTCTGCAAAAAGTTAGTGCTAGCCACATATTCTACAAGCAAGTTTATCTCTGTAGATTCCAATTCTGTGCGGGTTGTTCCTCAGTGTTGAGTGGCCGATTATAAGTTATTGTTTCCTATTTAGCTTTAGGAGTAAGTATTTTTTAAGGGAATTTCACTATTATCTTGCTTTAATTTTGCCACGGTGTTAAATGCCAGAAGTTCGATGTTCCTCATTTACCCATCGCTTGATACAGTCACGTATGGAGGCTTTTAGAGTTACAAATTCAGGTTCTGGCTCTATGAATGGTTTTTTTCTAATTCTCTTCATGCTAGATAAATGTGCATGTTCATTGCCTGTTACCCCTGTGTGCCCTGGCTCTCACGCATAGGTCACATTGTTGTGTTTTGCTAGGGTTAGAAGGGAATGTAGGCAGTTACCAACCACTTTTGGGTTTATTTATTGGCATGATCTTGCTTTAATTGAGGCTTTACTATCTGAGAAGATTATTATAAGATTCCTTATTGAGAAAATATATTGTTTTTCAGGATTGTTCACAGACAGTATGTATTTGAGTTTGAACTTATGTGGTGGTGTGGTGTTATCTTATATTATTGTTGTTAACTTTTATTCTGTAGCTGCTTGACTCTCGTACCGTTCTATATATCTTTCTCAGGATTTTCCGTTCAAATTTTTTTAGATGTTCTCTATATTTCTTGAGCATTCCACAGGTCGCTATCATATTATAATTTGATTAATTATTATATAATTTCTTCACTTGAGAGTTAATTTCATTTACAGATAACTCAAACAAGTATAAGATGAAACTTTATTATCTTAGTAGTCTACTTTAAGGTATGTTCAGTATTTTGTCATCTTAACCTCAACTTGTATTTGGTCTGATCTTTAGTTTATTTAGAATCATATTTATTTGCTATATTTCGCATATTTCGGTAGCTAGGGTCAGGGTTTCAAAAATATGAGGCTGAGGTATTACAACATGGAACGCTTCCCACGAATATTGAGTATTTGGTCACAATTTTTACCTCCTATTCTTACGTCGCTCCATGACTTTATAGTAAAAACAAAGGTGAATTTTCTTAAAATAAGGAGAGTGCTTGGGCGGGAGATTAACTGTAGATGCGGCAACCGAATCCCGGGAGAGTTTTAAGTATTTAATCGTACTCGTTTGGGATTACCTAAGTCCTGCCGGGCTGATTGAAAATCTAGGTCCTGCTAGAGAATTATAAGCCTCTAAACATGGCCATACGCCCAGTCAGCCTCCGGTTTTATTTTAGTTTGTACAGAACGTTTCAGCCGCAAGGGATCTTTCTTTAAAGGGAAAATATTTACTATGTAAGCGGACGGAGCTTTTAGTAAAATTAACGTTTTTGTGGCAGATAAATTTTCTGTTTTACCATATACAAATAGTGCAGAGTGACTAAGAGTTAAATAATAAAAAAAAATTAAGCTCTAGCTGGGATTCGTAATTTAGTCGCGTTGCTTCGTAAAACATGATAGATCAAAATGTTCAACAACAAACTTGTTTAACTTGACCGAGTTTAGTATGCCCAGAAATTTCCGTCGCGATAAGGACGGCAGCCACCAATGTATAGACTTTAGGACCCCAGGGATCTTCATCTTAGCATCTTCGCAAACCTCTATAGACATGCATTAAAGGTGTGGAGGAGCATCATTTAGTAATACTGCTGTAAGAAATTTATTAATTCTAAAATCCGTGATTTAGGCATAGGTATGTACCTAAACTATGGAAAGTTGGAGAAGTTATCATGATTCCAAAACGAGGAAAGCCACTTTATCAGTTTCTGTACGGCAAATTCAATGATATTTTGGATGAAAGTGTAGACATTAATATTTTGTTGAATAGATTTTTGTATACAGTAACAAATGCTGTTGATTTTTATTGTCCTGGGCGCAAACACAAATACTCTAAAACTAAAAAGCCTGAATGGGTCAACCAGAATATAATTTTATCTAGTCAGCATTTAAAAGCTATGTTTCAGCGAACAAAAGTTAATACTGTTCTAGTCGGTGACTACGGACAGCTCAAGAATGAACATAGGAAATTAGTCAATAGAACAAAAAAAGAGTATTATAGTAATAAAATTAGAAACTCAAATAATAAAAGCAAAGAGGTATGGCGCGTAGTGAACAGGAAAAAGCCCAATAATAAGAGCATCATCTCACTTAAGGATGACACTAGCACAATAACGGATCCAAAAGAAATATGCGATACATTCTTAGGATACTATAAAAACATCCCCAGAGAATTAATTGAAAATAATTATCCCTTAACGGCATCAGACTGTAATGATTGTACAGTCTCTCGAAATGTATGTGACTCTTTCGTATTCCTTCCCGTCACCGAACAGATAGTTTTACGCTTAATAAAGGAACTAAAAAATACTAATTCAGTTGGACTTGATTGTATTTCAAGTAAAATACTTAAAGCTATTGCCAATGTTATCGCTGAACCACTAAGATTTCTAATAAACCAAACTTTTAATCAGGGAAAGTTTCTCACTCATTTAAAAAATGCATGTGTTATACCAATCTTTAAAAGCGGCAGTTCTCAAGAGATAAATAATTATAGGCCAATATCTCTACTTAATGTAAATACAAAAATATTTGAAAAAGCAATTCATGAACAAATGTATGAATATCTGGTCAAATTTAAGTTATTAAGTAAAACGCAACATGGTTTTTAAAAAAATAAAAGCACGGAAACTGCATGTTTTGATTTTCTTCAGTTTCTCTATCATAACTTGGATAAAAAGAAAAAGTGGCAGCGGTATTTTTTGATATGTCTAAAGCGTTTGATTTGATAAA
Source organism: Aspidapion aeneum (assembly GCA_963576565.1). Taxonomy (NCBI): domain Eukaryota; kingdom Metazoa; phylum Arthropoda; class Insecta; order Coleoptera; family Brentidae; genus Aspidapion; species Aspidapion aeneum. Next base: position 22,311,001 of record OY755048.1, read on the forward strand.
CATTGATTTTATTTTAAAAAAACTAAGTGCTCTGGGTTTTAGAGGTAGATTTCTGGATTTGATAGAATCTAATCTTAGATACCGGAAGATGTGTGTTAAGTATGAAGAGGCTAGGTCTGACTTTGTTGAGGTTAATCAAGGAGTTTCTCAAGGATCAGTTCTTGGGCCTTTAATCTTTCTCATTTTTATTAACGATCTAAAAGAAACATTGAAGGTAGAGCGCTGTCCAAATTTCGCAGACGATGTTAGTGTGGGTGTGGCTGCTGATTCATCTGAAGAACTAACGCTTCAACTGAATCAAGTATGTTCTAGATTTAGTTCATGGTGCACTAAAAACAAGCTTATTGTTAATGTAAGAAAAACTATTGTAATGACATTTTCATCCAATAATAACAGAATTGCATACGAGATTGAAGATGTACAAATCGGTGGAAGCAAGTTGGATGTTGTTAAGGAAACGAAAATTCTTGGTATCAAAATCGATATTGGCCTAAATTGGCAGAGTCATATTGATCATGTATGTAAGAGACTGAACTCAGCCTATTATGCTATCTTACAACTTAAAGATACCCTTGATAACAGTGGGCTTATGAATGTCTACTATGCGCTTGCCTATTCTGTCCTATCTTATAATGTTGTCTTTTGGGGCAATGCAAATTATATTGAGCGGGTACACAACACTACAAAAAAGGCTAATTAGATTAATTTTTAACATAAGACCGAGGGACTCGTGTAGGCTTGTTTTCGTTAAAAATAGAAGATTGACTCTGCCTGCTATTTTCATTTATAGATCTATATTATTTCTTAGATATAATAAACAACACTTTGAACATATTTCCAGAGTTAATAGTAATCGTTTTAACACCCGAAATGGCAATATGATTAGGGTAGACCAGCATGTTAGTACTCTCTATGAGAAGTCACCAAGTTGTATGGCGATCAAGTGTTACAATAAATTACCAAATAATATCAAGGTTATTAATAATGTAACACAATTCAAAGATGCAGTTAAAAAAATTCTGCTAGATATATGCCCCTATGATATAAAATGTTTTCTAAACTATGCATTGTAACATTTTATCCATATATAACGTTTGTTTCTATTCATTATATTATGAATAATTTTTGTAGTAAAAGTATTTGTTGTCGTATTTATTTATTTACTTTTTTGTGACCTGATGTAAAAAATCGTTTATTTTATAATATTGTTTGTGCGTGTGTGTGTATATGTATGTATAGGTTTTATATCTATGCATATTTTTTTGTTGTTGATTAAATTGATAAATATGTTATTGTAATTAAGTATTGACATAACCGCAAGGAACTTTCTTTTTTTTATTAAATAATTAGCTATTAGTGACGATTTCCATATTGCATTTTACAATCATTTTGAGGAAAAATAAAGATTTGATTTGATTTGATTTGATTTGATTTGATTTGATTTGATTTGATTTGATTTGATTTGATTTGATTTGATTTGATTTGATTTGATTTGATTTGATTTGATTTGATTTGATTTGATTTGATTTGATTTGATTTGATTTGATTTGATTTGATTTGATTTGATTTGATTTGATTTGATTTGATTTGATTTGATTTGATTTGATTTGATTTGATTTGATTTGATTTGATTTGATTTGATTTGATTTGATTTGATTTGATTTGATTTGATTTGATTTGATTTGATTTGATTTGATTTGATTTGATTTGATTTGATTTGATTTGATTTGATTTGATTTGATTTGATTTGATTTGATTTGATTTGATTTGATTTGATTTGATTTGATTTGATTTGATTTGATTTGATTTGATTTGATTTGATTTGATTTGATTTGATTTGATTTGATTTGATTTGATTTGATTTGATTTGATTTGATTTGATTTGATTTGATTTGATTTGATTTGATTTGATTTGATTTGATTTGATTTGATTTGATTTGATTTGATTTGATTTGATTTGATTTGATTTGATTTGATTTGATTTGATTTGATTTGATTTGATTTGATTTGATTTGATTTGATTTGATTTGATTTGATTTGATTTGATTTGATTTGATTTGATTTGATTTGATTTGATTTGATTTGATTTGATTTGATTTGATTTGATTTGATTTGATTTGATTTGATTTGATTTGATTTGATTTGATTTGATTTGATTTGATTTGATTTGATTTGATTTGATTTGATTTGATTTGATTTGATTTGATTTGATTTGATTTGATTTGATTTGATTTGATTTGATTTGATTTGATTTGATTTGATTTGATTTGATTTGATTTGATTTGATTTGATTTGATTTGATTTGATTTGATTTGATTTGATTTGATTTGATTTGATTTGATTTGATTTGATTTGATTTGATTTGATTTGATTTGATTTGATTTGATTTGATTTGATTTGATTTGATTTGATTTGATTTGATTTGATTTGATTTGATTTGATTTGATTTGATTTGATTTGATTTGATTTGATTTGATTTGATTTGATTTGATTTGATTTGATTTGATTTGATTTGATTTGATTTGATTTGATTTGATTTGATTTGATTTGATTTGATTTGATTTGATTTGATTTGATTTGATTTGATTTGATTTGATTTGATTTGATTTGATTTGATTTGATTTGATTTGATTTGACTTGACTTGATTTGATTTGATTTGATTTGATTTGATTTGATTTGATTTGATTTGATTTGATTTGATTTGATTTGATTTGATTTGATTTGATTTGATTTGATTTGATTTGATTTGATTTGATTTGATTTGATTTGATTTGATTTGATTTGATTTGATTTGATTTGATTTGATTTGATTTGATTTGATTTGATTTGATTTGATTTGATTTGATTTGATTTGATTTGATTTGATTTGATTTGATTTGATTTGATTTGATTTGATTTGATTTGATTTGATTTGATTTGATTTGATTTGATTTGATTTGATGGCTTGTCATCTTACAAGGCAATATCTTTGCTGCTAATTATACCTAAGCTCTATGAAAAATTATTGCCTAAAAAAATAAAACCAATCATAGGAAGACAAGAAATTATTCCATCTCATCAATTTGAGTTTCGAGACAAGCGTTCCACGATAGACCAAGTCAGAATTACTAATATAATAGAAAAAGCACTAGAAGAGGGAAAAGTTTGTTCTGTAGTCTTTCTAGATGTAGCAGAAGTATTTGAAAAAGTGTGGCATAAAGGCAATAATTTTAAACTAAAACTTACCTGCCAAAACAATATTCTGATATTTTGGAATCATACATAACATATAGACATTTCAGAGTAAAACAGGAAAATTTGTACTCAAATTTAGGAGAAGTTCAAGCATAGAAAAATCTTTTGAAGAATGCATAGAAAATTTTAGGATGCAGTAACCGAAGTTCACAGTTGGACCACAAAGTGGCGAATAAAATTAAATGAAACCAAATCAATTCATGTTGATTTTACAAACAAAAAATGTAAATAACAATTAACAACATTCCCGTACCATATTTAAATCAGGGTATGACACTTGATGCAAAATTACGCTGGAAACCACATGTTGATAAAAAAAGAAGAAGTTCTTATCTCAACTTCTTCAAACTATAAAAAAATGAACTGGCTAATTGGAAGAAAGTCCAATTTAACAATTCATAAGTTACTGCTTTATAGACAAAGAGTACTAAAGAGAGTGACATTCTAGTTTTACAGATATTTCAAAATAAATTATTAAGAAACATTGTTAATGCACCTGGGTACGTTCGAAATAGTGACTTTCATGGGGACCTCAATATCGAAACTGCAGCAGAGAAAAAAAAAAGAACGCAAAAAGCCATTAAGATAGACCATCGATATGTTAATATGGAAGGAATTCAGCTTCTAGACACTACTATGCTAGTTCGAAGATTAAAAAGTGTGAAGCTGTTTATGTAAAACAAAATAATGCTGTAAACACAACACAATAGATAGATAGATAGATAGATAGATAGATAGATAGATAGATAGATAGATAGATTTATTGTGTTTAAATAAATTTTTACAAATTTTTACACTCATCATATCATATCAATTGGTTTACAATTATTTTTCACTTACAAAATTTATATATTTTTTTCTTAAATAGTTGATTAGTATCTAACATTAAAAGTTATTTGCTATATTATAAAATATTTTGTCAGGAATCGCACATACCTACATACATACAGTCAGTCATCCAGTCAAGATAATTTCTATATAAATAGCCTCCGTTTCTTTACAAAAAAAAAGTAAAACATTAAAATGGAGTTTAACAATCACAGACACTTATAAACACTTATTTGACTAGTTTTTGATTTTGGTCATATCACATTTAAAGAATTCGTCAAAATTATAAAAAGCATGATCCAGCAGAAATTTCTTGACACGGTCCTTGTATCGGCTATATGGGAGACTACGTATTTGTATAGGCAATTCATTAAAGAACTTACAAGCTGTATAAATAGTACCTTTTTGAGTTTTTGTCTATTTAAGTCTATAAAATGGACATTTTAAATCTTTTTTATTTCTTGTATTGTATTTGTGTATTTGGTCATGTGTAGAATAATTGATGTTATGTTTTTTAGCATATAACAAATTCTCAAAAATAAAAAGAGATGGGAAAGTTAGTATTTGAAGCTTTACAAATGCTTCTTTCTCCCGATATTTAAGCCCTGCTAAAATTCGAATAGCTCTTCTTTGAAGTGTGAAAATTCTTTTCCAATCTGCCCCTTGACCCCATACTGTTATGGCATATGACATTTGTGATTGGCACAGAGCAAAGTATGCATCTCTTAGAACTTTTTGGATACTGAGTTATCTAGTGAACGTAGCAGATATACAGTTTTACCCAGTTTACCTGCTAGTTTATTTATATGAACATCCCATTTTAGTTTGGCCTCAACTTCCACCCCAAGGAATTGCACACTTTCTTTTAATTCCAGTAGGGCTGCTTCATACTCTTTCAGTGTAAATACGAAGTTGTGTATTTTTGACTGATTGAGAATTAAAACAAGGTCTCCAAATAAGCTTTCAGCTTCTTTTCTAACTTGTAGTGTGCTTTGTTCTAAATCATTATAGTTATCAGATTTTTGTGTTGATGTCGTCTGCAAATTGAAAGAGTTTTGACATATCATTTAGTGCTGAAAGATTGTTTATATATATTAGAAAGAGTACTGGGGATAGAACCGAGCCTTGAGGGACACCTATGGTTATTTTTTCTTCTGTTGACATACTTGATGTTTTTGTTGCTTGAGTTCGCTCTGACAAAAAGGACTTTACAAGGCATTGACTGGAGCTATCGAAATTGTATGCTGCCAGCTGCTCTACTAGTTTATCGTGAGGTATGCAGTCGAATACTTTACTGAGGTCGCAAAAAATCGCACTAATATATTTCTGTGATTCATAAACTTCAAGGATGTCTGATATAAATTGTATTATAGCCTCTGTGGTACTTTTATTTTTTCTGAATCCGTATTGTGTTTGAGAGAATAATTGATTTGTTTTAAAGTGATCTTCAATTTGGATTTTAATGAATTTTTCTAATATTTTAGAGCATATTGGTAGAATAGATATGGGTCTATAATTGTTAATGTCCTCCTCAGTGCCCTTATTTTTGAAAATTGGAATAATTAGTGCTCTTTTCAGTTATGAGTTACAGACGAAGCAAAGCGAGGACAATTGTCAGTGAACCCTAAGTTTAAATCCAACTTTTCTAGTTAATTAAGTTAAAACAAAATAGCTAATTAGTCTTATTGGCTAGATTGTAAAACAATAAACACACTGTGTTTGACAAATAAGAAATAAAAAAATTCAAAAAAAAAATCAAAATGAATATTTTGCTTGTTCAAACATCAAACATATTTTTCAATATCTATTGCAAACTGGACGGAAAAGCCAAAACTCAATTTTAGAAATGTCAACACCAAATTCAAATCAAATAAAAATTGATTTTGATTGAAAAATTAACCGACTTGACATTCGACATTTAGGTACGCAAATTTCAAATCCATACAAAAATTTTGTCGTTATTTTATATTTGTTTTCGCGCGAACTCACAATAATTGCAAACTAGTGTTTCCAATCGAAATAACCTAAACTAAATAAACAAAATCCTACGGAACAAATACCTTCCCAACCAATATACAGTGCTTGATATGGGTAATTTATTCAAAAATAAAAGGGTTTTGAACCCCGCGGCTATTTAACGGCGATTAATTCTAATTCAGCCGAAAACTTATTACGTACCCTCAGATTCATGAATAATTTTAAAGAAAAATTTTTGTGGATACGAGGTTTCTGTTTTATATTTTGCATATAGGAACATAGAGGGCGATACTTATCGAATATCCTTTCAAAAACTTAACCTCAATCCTTAGTTAACCTAAATTCAAAACGTCAGTTCGATACATATAGTTTTATACTTACAGGAAATTTTTTAACAAATCAGTCGAATAATGGAATTAAACCGAGAACATTTTTGGGCTATAATTTTTTACAACTTTCGAAGGAAATTATCTCAACAAGAATGCCTTGCCGAGTTGATTTCTCTTTTCGGGAATGAAGCACCTTATCAGTCGACAGTTTCTCGTTGGTATAGAAAATTCAAGCGTGGACGGATTAGCCTTAGCGACGATCCAAGGCCATGTGCACCAAAAACGGCTGTCATCCAGAAAAACATCAATACTGTGCGCATGCTCATCACGGAAGGTCGATATGTGACATATCACGAGATTGAGGCTTTATTGGGAATTTCAAAGACCTCAATTCAATTTTGGTAAGTTGCTCTGCGCTGCGCTTCAGCCCCTAAGCCCACCCTCCTTTCTGCGTACGCCATTAATAGGAAATGGGAAAACAACAAGCCTTGATGTCAAATCGCACTATTGTCCTAAGAATCACTCGAAGCTAGAGAAGTTTTTGCGACATTATTAAGGAATCTAATTGTTGCCTGACCATTACATTCATTAAAGTGCATCTAGAACTCTATATCAGAAGATATTGTGTTTTAGGTATGCGAAAGGGGACAGCCACACTATAGGATAAAAAAATCCAAATTTTGGCCAATATAGGAAGAAAATAGGTTTACCTTTTAGTTATTAAATTACCACCAAAAATATTTAAAATGACCAAGTCATCAATATTTCTAATAATGAAATTTGAAATCTAAGTAGGCTGTGCTTGATGACAGCGCAAAGTCAGCTTATACGTCGAATAAAGTATTCTTTGTTTTTTCTTTAAATATTTACTGATATTTCAAAAGGCGCTGTACCAAAGATAATAATTTAAAAGTGATTTTTTTTTATTACCCATGATGAACGAGGGTAAGATTGATTAATTATATACCTTTTGTTTTTAGAAGCTTACCTATTTTTATTTGCTGGTTTTAAATCAATATATAGCAGAAATCTGGCAAAAGAAATAAAATTGTTTGGTTAGGTTGAATTACAAAATGAGATCCGCAAGGATCCGATCAGGCCGATATGTAATAATATTCTTTAGAGTTTAGGCTAAAAGGCTGTTGAAAACCGTTTGCAACTATTTGCAACAAAGGAGTTTTTTTTACTTTTCGATGAATTCTGCATTAAAAATCAAGACCTTTTTGATACGTGGTTGTCTGAGATAACACAAGTTTCCTTTCAATTAATTCATCATTTTTGTGTAATATTAGTTTCCTGTGTTGCTAATTGCCTTTAAATTTGACAAACTTTGAGAACTACTGCTTTGAAACTGCTAATATTTTCATGAACACTTATCCTTGGTTTCCAATGCCAGGTAGTGTACACAAGGTGCTTATTCACAGCAAGCAGATTTTGCAGAATTGTTTATTACTAGCTGGGTTTTTGGGAGAGGAAGCTTCAGAAACGAGAAACAAGATCTACAAGCATGATCGGGAGTACCATGCCCGAAAAAGTAGTAGAATAAATAATTTAACAGACATTTTCAATAGGGCAATGGACACTTTAGATCCGTTAATCTCAACTTTGCCACTTATGTCACGAAGATTCAAACTGAAATCGAAAGTGTTACCTGAAGATGTAAGAAATTTTTTACAATCACCCGATGAAAATTTATCTAAATCAGGTTTACTTGAAAATAACAGTCCATCCAGTATTGTTGCGCCAGATCATGAACTTTTATTTGACATTTCAGAATAAGATAGCTTAGAGTTGGATTCAGAAATAAACGATTAAGTAAAACTTCAAGAAAAGTTAAGTGATGTGTAATATTTAGACTTCTTTGCTATTTTTGAGTAAATATAACTTGTTCTGTTTTTGCAAAATTTTTCAATATCCAGCCATTTTAATTTGTGGAAGTATCCAGGAATTCCGGATAATTAGGGTGAATGTAAGATATTTCTTATGAATATAGAACTAGAACAAACAGTGTAATTCTGATTTGGCACTGATTTTAAGGTTATTTAAAGGAAAGAGATAAAAATAAAACGAGAGATAAAATATGAAGTTAACTTTTACGGTGAAAACTACATATTACCAAGCTACAGGGCGTTCTAAAAATTCTGCTTTTTGAAAAGTGTCTATAATCCTTTATGTCTGATTTTTTATGTGTTGTCATTTTATATTTTAAAAAAAGTAAACTTTGATCTGTTTAATTTTAAAAATCGACATTCAATTTGACTAAAATACAGCTCTACACATGCGGTTGTCTTATATCTTCTATGCAAGTTATTTTCAACACCCCAAAATTGCCCAGTTGGAATCACCCTGTACATAATAAAATCTTATATAATTTACTAAAATGATTTTAAACTCTTTAATATACCACCTATCAAAATATTGCTACTCAAAAAAATCGGTTTTGTTTGCTTAAATCACATTCTTCTAATATTGGCCAAAATAAAGACGTCTTATCCTACTGTGAGCCAGTTTGATACAAAGGAAATTTGATAGGTTCAACCTTTCAATTAGAGTCTGACTTTTTTAAAATTTTAAAACTCTTTATAATTATAACGTAAGTCAGACAGCATTTGTCAAACCGACAGGGAATATATGCAATTTATTCATTTGCTGCTCCAGTCAATGCTCGAAATTCCGATAGCTGAATATTAGTATAAATGCCAATGTCATGGAATTTCAATAATTAAAACTTTGGTTCACCGCAAATAAAACAAGCTTATGCTAATACGAGGGTGGCCTTTTAAGTATTGCATATACAGCAGAAATAAAACAGTAGACAATTTTTAAAGAATTTATTCAAATCAAATCAAATCAAATCAAATCAAATCAAATCAAATCAAATCAAATCAAATCAAATCAAATCAAAGCAAATCAAATCAAATCAAATCAAATCAAATCAAATCAATCAAATCAAATCAAATCAAATCAAATCAAATCAAATCAAATCAAATCAAATCAAATCAAATCAAATCAAATCAAATCAAATCAAATCAAATCAAATCAAATCAAATCAAATCAAATCAAATCAAATCAAATCAAATCAAATCAAATCAAATCAAATCAAATCAAATCAAATCAAATCAAATCAAATCAAATCAAATCAAATCAAATCAAATCAAATCAAATCAAATCAAATCAAATCAAATCAAATCAAATCAAATCAAATCAAATCAAATCAAATCAAATCAAATCAAATCAAATCAAATCAAATCAAATCAAATCAAATCAAATCAAATCAAATCAAATCAAATCAAATCAAATCAAATCAAATCAAATCAAATCAAATCAAATCAAATCAAATCAAATCAAATCAAATCAAATCAAATCAAATCAAATCAAATCAAATCAAATCAAATCAAATCAAATCAAATCAAATCAAATCAAATCAAATCAAATCAAATCAAATCAAATCAAATCAAATCAAATCAAATCAAATCAAATCAAATCAAATCAAATCAAATCAAATCAAATCAAATCAAATCAAATCAAATCAAATCAAATCAAATCAAATCAAATCAAATCAAATCAAATCAAATCAAATCAAATCAAATCAAATCAAATCAAATCAAATCAAATCAAATCAAATCAAATCAAATCAAATCAAATCAAATCAAATCAAATCAAATCAAATCAAATCAAATCAAATCAAATCAAATCAAATCAAATCAAATCAAATCAAATCAAATCAAATCAAATCAAATCAAATCAAATCAAATCAAATCAAATCAAATCAAATCAAATCAAATCAAATCAAATCAAATCAAATCAAATCAAATCAAATCAAATCAAATCAAATCAAATCAAATCAAATCAAATCAAATCAAATCAAATCAAATCAAATCAAATCAAATCAAATCAAATCAAATCAAATCAAATCAAATCAAATCAAATCAAATCAAATCAAATCAAATCAAATCAAATCAAATCAAATCAAATCAAATCAAATCAAATCAAATCAAATCAAATCAAATCAAATCAAATCAAATCAAATCAAATCAAATCAAATCAAATCAAATCAAATCAAATCAAATCAAATCAAATCAAATCAAATCAAATCAAATCAAATCAAATCAAATCAAATCAAATCAAATCAAATCAAATCAAATCAAATCAAATCAAATCAAATCAAATCAAATCAAATCAAATCAAATCAAATCAAATCAAATCAAATCAAATCAAATCAAATCAAATCAAATCAAATCAAATCAAATCAAATCAAATCAAATCAAATCAAATCAAATCAAATCAAATCAAATCAAATCAAATCAAATCAAATCAAATCAAATCAAATCAAATCAAATCAAATCAAATCAAATCAAATCAAATCAAATCAAATCAAATCAAATCAAATCAAATCAAATCAAATCAAATCAAATCAAATCAAATCAAATCAAATCAAATCAAATCAAATCAAATCAAATCAAATCAAATCAAATCAAATCAAATCAAATCAAATCAAATCAAATCAAATCAAATCAAATCAAATCAAATCAAATCAAATCAAATCAAATCAAATCAAATCAAATCAAATCAAATCAAATCAAATCAAATCAAATCAAATCAAATCAAATCAAATCAAATCAAATCAAATCAAATCAAATCAAATCAAATCAAATCAAATCAAATCAAATCAAATCAAATCAAATCAAATCAAATCAAATCAAATCAAATCAAATCAAATCAAATCAAATCAAATCAAATCAAATCAAATCAAATCAAATCAAATCAAATCAAATCAAATCAAATCAAATCAAATCAAATCAAATCAAATCAAATCAAATCAAATCAAATCAAATCAAATCAAATCAAATCAAATCAAATCAAATCAAATCAAATCAAATCAAATCAAATCAAATCAAATCAAATCAAATCAAATCAAATCAAATCAAATCAAATCAAATCAAATCAAATCAAATCAAATCAAATCAAATCAAATCAAATCAAATCAAATCAAATCAAATCAAATCAAATCAAATCAAATCAAATCAAATCAAATCAAATCAAATCAAATCAAATCAAATCAAATCAAATCAAATCAAATCAAATCAAATCAAATCAAATCAAATCAAATCAAATCAAATCAAATCAAATCAAATCAAATCAAATCAAATCAAATCAAATCAAATCAAATCAAATCAAATCAAATCAAATCAAATCAAATCAAATCAAATCAAATCAAATCAAATCAAATCAAATCAAATCAAATCAAATCAAATCAAATCAAATCAAATCAAATCAAATCAAATCAAATCAAATCAAATCAAATCAAATCAAATCAAATCAAATCAAATCAAATCAAATCAAATCAAATCAAATCAAATCAAATCAAATCAAATCAAATCAAATCAAATCAAATCAAATCAAATCAAATCAAATCAAATCAAATCAAATCAAATCAAATCAAATCAAATCAAATCAAATCAAATCAAATCAAATCAAATCAAATCAAATCAAATCAAATCAAATCAAATCAAATCAAATCAAATCAAATCAAATCAAATCAAATCAAATCAAATCAAATCAAATCAAATCAAATCAAATCAAATCAAATCAAATCAAATCAAATCAAATCAAATCAAATCAAATCAAATCAAATCAAATCAAATCAAATCAAATCAAATCAAATCAAATCAAATCAAATCAAATCAAATCAAATCAAATCAAATCAAATCAAATCAAATCAAATCAAATCAAATCAAATCAAATCAAATCAAATCAAATCAAATCAAATCAAATCAAATCAAATCAAATCAAATCAAATCAAATCAAATCAAATCAAATCAAATCAAATCAAATCAAATCAAATCAAATCAAATCAAATCAAATCAAATCAAATCAAATCAAATCAAATCAAATCAAATCAAATCAAATCAAATCAAATCAAATCAAATCAAATCAAATCAAATCAAATCAAATCAAATCAAATCAAATCAAATCAAATCAAATCAAATCAAATCAAATCAAATCAAATCAAATCAAATCAAATCAAATCAAATCAAATCAAATCAAATCAAATCAAATCAAATCAAATCAAATCAAATCAAATCAAATCAAATCAAATCAAATCAAATCAAATCAAATCAAATCAAATCAAATCAAATCAAATCAAATCAAATCAAATCAAATCAAATCAAATCAAATCAAATCAAATCAAATCAAATCAAATCAAATCAAATCAAATCAAATCAAATCAAATCAAATCAAATCAAATCAAGCTTTATTGTCTTAAAGTATAAAACTTTGTAGACAAAGCAAATAAATAACTAATAATAATAATAGAAAAAATCATTTAAAAAATATAAAATATTTAAATCCATCCAATAAGTGGTTTAATTATGTTGTTTGATTATACATATATATATTTTTTTAATTTACTTGTTTTTTTTTATAAAAATTGAGAGTTTTAAGTTTAAAATAATTATTCCTTAATTGTAACTCTGATCAAAAAATTCGTTAATTGAATAAAAAGCTTTAGTGATAAGAAAATCCTTGCACTTATTTCTAAATATGTTATAGTTAAGTTTTATATTGTTTGGCAAATTATTATACAATTTTATACCGTTATAAATTATGGATTTTTTAAATAAAAATTAATGTGGTATAGGTAATGTAAGATTATTAACTTGTCTCGTTGAATAAGTATTTTGGTTTATTTCAAAGTAATTTAGATGTTTATTTATCAGACAAATTGTTTCAAGAATATATAAACAAGGAAGAGTCAAAATATTATTTTTGATGAACAAGTCTTTGCAGTGATATCTAGAATTTACATTGCATAAATACTTAATTGCTCTCTTTTGAAGAATACACACTGATCTAAATAAATACATTGAACATGTACCCCAGAAAGGAATGCCATATCGTAAGTTTGATTCAATTATTATTTCTCGAAATATTCTCCACGAAAATTAATGCAGTTTTGCATGCACTTAAACCAGTTGTCAAAGCTGTAATTCCACTCGTTTGTTGGTACTGTCAAAATTGCATTCTTGAAGGCGTCGACTGCTCCTCTGGTGACTGAAATCTGTGACCACGTAGTCCATTCTCGATTGTCGGAAAAGTATAGAAATTGTTGGGACTTTTTCATGCCACATTTTCGAATTTTTTAAATCTCGCGATGTTACATGTTGATCTTACGTGATGAACAAGCGCACAGCATCGATGTTTTCCTGGGTGACAACCGTTCTCGGTTTAATTCCATTTTTCGACTGATTTGTTAACTTAAAAAATTCACTGTAGGTAGCTTCAATTTAGGTTAGGTAAAGATTGAGGTTAGGTTTTAGTAATGACATTTGATCGGTGTGGCCCTCTACGTTCCTATATGCAAAATATAAAAGACAGCCCATGTAAACAATACTATATATTAGGCAGAGTTCACTGATTGACAGATTAAATTTAATTTTGAAGAACCACCCTCGAACTTCCAGTCGATTTTGAATTAAGACAGTGCTATAGACAGTCGTGGAGCAGACAGAGAGAGAGCTTATCCCATGCGATTCTACTCTTAGGTAATCTCAAGAAAGCACAAATTCACGAAAGAACTCTCAAAGAGTAGAAAGTAACTGTCAAAAAAACAACTTTCCTGCGATTAATGTTATATGAACACATACCTAGACTTAGACATTCAAACTTTGGCTTGTTAACCGTAAATTTTACATCTCTGTGATTTCAATGAACCTTTCAAAGGGTTTTGCCTCCATGAGAGCTGGCTAAAGTTTGTTATTTTAAACTTGCTTTGAAACTAGCTAATTCACTGCGGGCCATTTTATTTTCCATTAATTCACGTTTAACAAGTTTTGCGACCGCGTTTAAAATAAAACGTTGGGGCCCTGATCGCAGGTAATTTGTTATGGGACAGGCGATAGCCCTAAGTAAACTAGCACTAAACTAAAAGGGAAGGAAAACCCGGCGTACTAACTAGCTAAGTAAAAGCTTGTAGGGCCGGCCAACACAGTTTAATTAGTTTTTAGTTTCGCAACACTGGGGCTCATTAAATCTTTCGCTGGCATCATTGCGTCTTGCATTTTCCTGCTTTTATATTTCGCGCGTTGACACCTTCACTTATTTCCTGCACAGAAAAAAGTGTTTGGTTGAATCAAATAAACCAATTTATTTGAAAAAAAATATTTGGATTAAATAAATCTTGTTTGGATCAAACAAATATATTTATTTCGGACAACAGTACATTTTGTTACGACAAAAAACATTGTACATGTGAATTAAATAAATTACATGTTTCAATTTTTTTGGCAATAATAATATTTAAAAAAATATTGTTTACCGTATACTCAAATAATTGATTTTTTTAAAGCAACTCAATTGCTTTTTATTTTTTTTAATGCTCAGATTGACTAAATAATTGTTTCAATTATATAAATTAATAATTTTAATATTGTTAGATAAAATTATTTGAAACAACTAAATTAAGTTTTTGTTTATAAATAAATATACAAATAAAATTTTTTTAAATTCCTTCTTTCTTGGTTTTTATTTCCAATAGTAAACCATTTTTGTATACATGATATATATCACGTAAAATTATTTGACTCAAACAAATTAGATTTTTGACTTTGTCAGTGCATATTCTTCATTGGTCCATATAAAAATATTTATTTTAGCCAAACAAGTAATTTAGTCGCTTTAAATAAGACTTAAGAGATTTTTGTATACGGGTTTCTGCCATTTTTGGTTTTTAAGAAAAATTTGGGGGGTCCGAAAGACCGCGAATCTGCGTCCGGCTTTTTTTTTATTTTGTTTTTTTTTATTTTTTGCTTAATTACCTTAGCCTAACGTAAACAGACTCAAACCAATCCAAACCCTCCCGACCCCTTGTTGCGTTAAAAAAAAATCTTAGGCAGGCTCCCTAGTAGGTGCCCTCATAAAGAACTTTTCGACTTTTCATGAAAAATTATAAATGGCAAAAACCCGTGTAGGTATGTAAATTATTTAGTATACGGGTTTCTGCCATTTTTGTTTTTTTTTTTGAAAAATTATTTATGGGGGTACCTACTAGGGCCTCTAGGATTTTTTATATTTTTTTAAAATAAAAAAACGGGTACCGGAGGGCGAGGTTGTAATGTATTTTTTTGGTTTGGTATGGGTTGGCTTGAGTTGATTTGAGTTTGTTCAGGTTAGATTGCGTCGATTTAGAAAAAAAAATTAAAAACTCAAAAAAATTAAAACAATTTTTTTTTAATTCTCCGGTCGCCGATTCAGGGTCCTAGGGACCCCCCTAAGTACCTCCAGAAAGGATTTTTCATCAAAAACCAAAAATGGCAGAAACTCGTATATACTAAATAATTACCAAGTTACCTAATAAGGTTAAATTTTTATGAAATTACAAGTACAACTTTTTATCTTCTGTAAATACAGCGCGTTGCTATACCTATTAAAAATAACAGCAAATCGCTACTGCGCCGACGCAGAATAACGATAACAATAACTAAGTGGCAAAAGAACGGTTCAAAAACACCCTATATAATATCTCCAAGAATTTTATTTATTTCAATATAGCAAATAACCAAAAAAGTGTAGAATAAAATCGATGTACCCACTAAGGTGAACTCTCTAGCTGTCAATATGATAAAAAAGAGGAGCGCAACAGATCCTTTTGTTTTTCTAATGCACAACAGACAAAGAGTTTCGATCCAAAGTTGTCCGATTGATTCGCGGAAATCCGACCAATAACATTCCGCCCTAAAGTTTAGAATTTTATTTATTTGATTTAACTAATTTTCTGTTAAAACCATTAAACTCGCCATTAACCTGCTAGTACTTCTCTAGATTGCTTAGCGTAAACATTACAAAATGTGTACACAGCTTGTGAAATTTTTGTGAAATTCTGTGAAATGTTTTTTGAAAAAATCGGAACATTTTTGTGAAATCCTGTAGCTTGTGTGTGAAATTTTGTGAAATTTATTTGTCTTTGTGAAATTTATTATTATTAAGGGACCGGAGCTAAGGCGGCGACGTTACTTTTTTAAATGAGATTTACCGGGTGTCTCAAGGTGAGTGGCTTATTAGATTATTTTGGAAACTATACTGCCGTCCTAAGCGTAACCCCCGTATTTGAATTTTATATGAAATGGAGTAAATCGCATTGAACGTTTGAAAATACATAGTGCCTTATGGAAAAAAGAAAATTTTAAGTGACATTTTAAATACTTTTTGTAGTTTTTCGATTGGTTACATTAGTATAAACAATAGAGTATATTATTATAATTTGTCTTAACCAACAATCGCATTTTTGGATTTTTTTCAAATACGGGGGTTAGGCTTAGGACGGCAGTATACAATAAAAAATTTCTGTTCTTAAATAAGTCCATGTAAAGTATATTTATAAAATACATTCATAGTTGCAGTGTTGCCAATTGTGGGAAAACTTTGCAAACACCTTTATTATTTTATGTATGATGTCGTATACCTATCTTCAACCGTTTTTAAAATATTGACAGATGAAAATTAACATTTTGTAACTTTATCAGCCCGTAACATCAAAACTATTAAGAATAGAACAAAACGGTTTCTACATTCCTATCTCGGTTTTTCAAAAGCTATTTTATACTATTTAGAATTAGTTCAGGGTTAAAATATTCCATGGTTAATTTAACCCTGGGTTAAATCTAAAAGTAGTCTAAAGCGATAGCTTGTAAAAAGCTAAGATAGGTTTTGATTTTACGGCCTGTTAAAGTTACAAAATGTCAATTTTTACCTGTTAATATTTTAAAAACAATTACAGATAGGTATAAGACGTTATACACAGAGAAAAATATCCATGCAACAATTTTAAATACGCTGTGCAACTGAAATTGTGCAAAAATATAAAACAATTGTTGAAATAAACGAATAAATCTGTTTTAATGTTACCAATTGGATTGTGTAACTTATTTTGTGTAAAAATGTTACACAACAGAACAATAACTCTCAACAGCGTAGTGGAAAAGCCAATTGTGTTATAAATCTACACAGATAAAATGTAATTTTTTTAATGAAAATTTGTGCAAAAATATACTTCAAATTGTAGAAATCATTCGTCGGATTGATTCGGTAAAAGTCGTTTCAAGGGATCGCCCCACCGCATCTGGCTTCCTTCAGTGTTCTGTGAGTTTAAATTTGTGTTTTGGCTTGTCAGTGAGGTGATCCGTACAAGGTTAGTGTCATTAATTGATAAGTGCTTCCGTTAACGTTAAACGTGTAATGGATTCTATGGATTTTGTGGAATTAGTTCTCGAAAAACTGGAGGAATGGGTGCCTACTTGCAGTCCACAAAGAGAGATTTCGGGGTAAGTAAATTACTACACATAGGTCTACCCTAGAGTCCCTGTATGTTGACATATTTGGTAATATATCCAAATATGTCAACATACAGGGACTCTAGTCTACCCAAGCTTTTGAGAATAGTTGATCCATTTTTGATTTTTCTTTCTGTGATTTAAAAAATGTGTTTGAAAGTAAATGACAACATTGTCCCCAAAATTGTCTTGGTTTAGCCAGTCCGAAGCTCAAAAACATTTCTGCGCCCGCGCACTCCCTTAGGAATCACTTTCAATAATTTTCGCAGAGAAAAAATTGGGCTTCTTGACCAAATAAAACTATTTACAAAATTTCAGCTTGTTACTCATGGCTTATCCTATTTTTGGTCTAAACTGCGCTTTTTTATAACGGCCGATACTAAAATTCTATATTTAAACATTTTTTTTATATTTTTTAGCTTGAACGATTTTGCAATGGCATATCCGGAAAACAAAGACAGTTTTTTGACAAATGTGCAGAAGTTTGTTCAAAAATTTGGGTGCTGTTAAAATCAAACGCAATTTACCAAAGATCAGATACAGCGGTCTGAAAAGAGTTTCCATGAAGCAGACGAAGGTAAATGATAATTTTTGCAACACCACTATTTTTGATTAACTTAAAATTTGTAAATTAGAAGTCAAAAGACATATTTTGCCTGTCTTACTACCATGGTATCTATAAAACTGTAACCTTTATTTAAAGGGTATCAAAATATCAGTCAGAATAATTTGACTATTACATAGAAATCCTTCAATATCCGTTAAACTTAGTACTATTTTTTTAGCAGCTATTTTGTCTTCGCTGCCTTCCTTGCAATTTCCAAACAATGGAAAATCCGAACAACGAAAGTCCAGCAAACAAGAATCTTTAAATAGATATATTTTACACGTTCAGGTAAATTCATTAAGCATAATAATATTGGTTAAATAATTTAATAACTAATGTGTTAAAATTTGTTGTACTCATCAGAAAAAATGAAAATAAAGGTCTTTTAACAAGTGATTTTTTAGTTTGGTATTTTTTTGTCAAATAAAAATTAAACATTGTGTACTTGTGTAAAAAGTAATAAAGCGTTTTTTAAAAATATATACAAAAAATATATACACAAAAATTAAAACAAAATGCAATGCAATGCAACCTATTGAAAAAAAAACATCTACAAGATTTTGTACACATTCAGGGATACTTTTCATTTACTTGTTAAAGAAAATTACAGAATATTATGTAAAAAATTCATATTTTTAACTATTTTTACATAAAATTGTAGGAAATATATGCACAAAATTTTGCAATTTTGGGTGTAACTAAAATTATTTATTGTAAAATATATAATATATTATATTGATATATTATATTTTTTGTGGTAAAAAGAAAAATATAACTGAAGAAAAAACACCACAATGTAAAAAAAATACAAACATCTTATAAAATATAACTACATAATTGTGCATTTATATTGCACAAAATAGAATAAGAAAATTACACAATATTGTATAAAATGTTTTCATACTTGAATATTTTGCAATTTTTCCAAAATTTTAAAAAAATTAATGCAAAATATACAACAAATTGTGCAAAAATATGTGAAATCTTTTTATACAGGCCTGTACAATAAGCATTGTGCAAAAAAAACAGTTGCACAGTTGTTTAAAATTTTACAACAAATTCCATTGCACAAATCTATTCAAAATTTTTGCACAAATTGGTTTTATACCCATTTTGAAAACAAATTGTGCAAAAAAAAATTTGCAATAATTGTTGAAAAAAATTACATACATTTTTCTACATAAAGAATCGAAAAATATACATGGTGTTTTTTTAAAATAATAAAGCCAACTTTTCCTGCAAATGGCAACACCGCAACTATGAAAGTATTTTGTAAATATACTTTACATGGACGTATGTAAGAATAGAAAGTTTTAAAAGTTTCTATCGTATAGTTTCCAAAATAATCCAATAGGCCACTCACTTTAGAACACCCGGTATACGCTCTATATTTTGGCAAATTGGAATAGACCTTGTCTTTCTGTTTCCAAAACTACCTATTATACCTAATACCTTTCTCTAGGAACAGTTTTGAAATAAAATGACAAA
Source organism: Aspidapion aeneum (assembly GCA_963576565.1). Classification (NCBI taxonomy): domain Eukaryota; kingdom Metazoa; phylum Arthropoda; class Insecta; order Coleoptera; family Brentidae; genus Aspidapion; species Aspidapion aeneum. Next base: position 22,330,795 of record OY755048.1, read on the forward strand.
AACAAACAAAAGCGTAAAGCAGACAAAAAGTCATCGATAATTTTTCTTGGTTAACTCATTGCTCTTAATGAAAAGGTTTTGTCATTTTATTTAAAAACCATTACATAAAAACGTAGCATATTAGGTATTTTTGGAAACAGAAAGGAAAGCTTTATTCAAAATTGCAAAAATATACAGGGTATTTCATTTTAAAAAGTAACGTCGCTGGCTTCGCTACGTCTCCTTAATGACTGGTTCCAATATTAGCATCAAAAAAGATACTTTTTGCAAACCATCTGAGTATGTGAAATTTGACTTCTCTGTTTATTTTGATTTCGAAGATATTAGGGAGGTCTCAGGGTTTTGGGTCACCCTGTATATAGGTTAGTGGTCTTATTTATACCTTGGAAAAGATTACACAAGTATAATCTAATTAGTATTTAGGAAGTATTTTTGTTTTATGCATATTTGGTTAATTTTATGTTAATTTGCCTTTAAACGTTTTTACAATTTTACATGTTTTTTGTACCTACCTGCCTATTTTTGAATTAAAATACTTTTTTTTCGTGCAAAACATTTGTGTTTACTTGTACAATGCAGTATTCTGACGGATAATCATGTAACTGTTTATTAAATGTCTAATCTAATTAAATACATTTTGTTAAAGCGGCAAGAAAATAAATTAGGAATATTAAAAAAATAATTTAAATAAAAAGCAATATTTTGTAAAGCAATCAAGGAAAACAATCATTTGAAACAATTATATTTGGTTTACCAAGTACCCTATTTGTTTGTTTGAAATAAACTTGCAATAATAAATATTTACTTAAATTTAACACACATTTATTTATAATAAACAAAATAATTTTACAAATAAAAGTTCGTTATTAAATAAATTATGTTAGTAAGACAAAAAATATATTGAGAAGATTAAACAAATTATTTATTAAGAAAAAACAATAAGTTTTTTAAAACAATCAAGGAAAACGGTAAGTTCAAACAATTATTTTGGGTTTACTAACTACCCTATTTGTTTGTTGGAAAATATGTTTTTGTATTGTGAAATAAGTTAACTCTTGTTCTCACAGAAATATTTACTTAAATTCAACAAAATATATTATAAGTTTAAACAAATATTTATTTACATCAAGTAAAATAATTTAAAAATTTACTTAATAAATGTCAGTTATTAAATAAATTTTAATATTAAGACAAAAAAATATGCCTAGAATATTAAACAAATTAATTTATATGAAGAAGTAATAAGTTTTTTAAAGCAATCAAAGAAAACAGTCATGTTAAAGAATTATTTTATCTTTACCAACCACCATATTTGTTTGTTTGAAATAAACTTGTTATTGAAAATAAATAAATTAATAGTATTTGGTTTAAATATTTCAAATTATTTGATATAAATGTATTTTTGTTTGTCAATTAAACCAAATAACTCTAACGCATCAAATAAACATTTTTTAAAGAGACTAAATTAGTTATTAGAAAACAATAAATATTTTTATTTGAACCAAATAAGAGGACGTTTTGGACCTATTGAAATAACGAATTTGGTTGAGTCAAATAATGTTTTTTTGCATCAAACAAATCTTATTTAAAGAGACTAAATTAGTTATTTGAAAACAATAAATATTTTTACTTCAATCAAAGAAAACAGTCATGTTAAAGAATTATTTTATTTTTACCAACCACCATATTTGTTTGTTTGAAATAAACTTGTTATTGCAAATAAATAAATTAATAGTATTTGGTTTAAATATTTCAAATTATTTGATTTAAATGTATTTTTGTTTGTCAATTTAACCAAATATTTCTAACGCATCAAATAAATCTTATTTAAAGAGACTAAATTAGTTATTTGAAAACAATAAATATTTTTACTTCAATCAAAGAAAACAGTCATGTTAAAGAATTATTTTATTTTTACCAACCAACATATTTGTTTGTTTGACATAAACTTGTTATTGCAAATAAATAAATTAGTAGTATTTGGTTTAAATATTTCAAATTATTTGATTTAAATGTATTTTTGTTTGTCAAATAAACCAAATAACTCTAACGCATCAAATAAATGTTATTTAAAGAGACTAAATTAGTTATTTGAAAACAATAAATATTTTTATTTGAACCAAACAAGAGGACGTTTTGGACCTATTGAAATAACGAATTTGGTTGAGTCAAATAATATTTTTTTGGTTCAAATAAACACTTTTTTCTGTGTGTTTTAATTACATCCAATCCTACTCATAGCCTACCAAGTTTAAAAGGCACATGCCGACAAATTACCATTGTTCTTGACACCTCCACTTAGCCTACCTAAGACCACATTACGGTTGGATTACGGTTTTAAATTAACAAAGAGTTAGTTAAAACTAACTGCCAAAAGAAATTCACTGCGATTAATGTAACGTGAACACACAGCTTTAGAGATTCAAATTTTGGCTTGTTAACCGTATGTTTTACATCTCTGTGATTTTAGGAAACCTATAAGTTTTGCCTTCATGAGAGCCGGTTGAACTATGTTATGTTAAACTTGCTTTGAAACTAGTTACTTCACCACGGGCCATCTTATTTTCCATTTAATCAGCTTTAACAAGTTTGCGTTTCGCGGGCGAGTTTAAAATAAAAACGTTGTAGCGCTGAGCAGGTAATTTCTTATAGGATAGGCGATAGCCCTAAGTAAACTAAAAGGGAAATAGAACTTTAGAGCCTGCATATTAACTGGCAAAATAAACGCTTTTGGGGTAGGCAAACCCAGTTTATATTAGGTTTTAGTTTCGTACCACTGAAGCTTATTAAATCTTTCGCTGGCATCCTTGCATTTTCCTACATTTATATTTCGTTTGTTGACTACTCAACTTTTTACCTGTTTTAATTACATCCAATCTATTCATAGGCTACGAAGTTTAAAGGCAACATCACATACCTACAAGTTATTTTACAATTGTTGTTGACATTTCCTAAGCCTATCTAAGTTTTAAGGCCATTTAAGGAATTTCCGCTTTAAAGTAACGTCCTACGTGAATACGTAGCCTAATAGGTTTAAATTTTTTCTTGTTAACCGTATGTTTTACTTCTCTGGGATTTCAATAAACCTATAAGTTTTGCCTCCATGAGAACTTTGTTATTATAAACTTGCTTTGAAACTAGTGGATTCCCAACTAACTAGAAAGTCTGTACACCAACGTGTCAATAAATGAGTCACTTCGTATGATCAAAAACAAATTACACACTGATGATACACTTCACGAGAGAACAACGCTATCGGTGGAGGGGCTGATGGATCTGTTGGAGGTATGTCCCCGTAACTCTTACTTTCAAGTGAAAGATAAGTTTTACACCCAAAATGATGGACTGACTTCCAATGGGTTTATCTCTTTCGCCAGTGGTAGCAAACTTTGGAGTGGTTCGAGGACCATGCGATCAATACAGCAAGAGTCAAACCAAAACTATGGCTACGATACATGGATGACACATTTATTATATGGCCGGAAAATGATGACCAATTACAGAATTTTCTACACCATCTGAACGGTATTCGACCAACAATCAAATGCACCATTGAAATTGAAAAAGATTCGGCCTTACCTTTTTTGGATGTTGTTGTCAAAGGATTAGACAGAAACATTCAAACCACTGCATATAGGAAACCTGCACACACGGGACAGTACCTAAATTTTAAGTCTAATCATTCTGTTGCTACAAAATACGGAGTTATAAGAACTTTGTATTCAAGAGCCGTAAATATTTGTAGTAATAATGAAGAGTTAACCATAGAATTAACAACATTAAAAAGGACTTGCAACATAATGGTTATTCCAAGAAATGAATAAACTCAACGACAGGGACGGCTAGTGCATAAGGGCTGCAGAGCTGCAGAACCCCCAAAATTTTCACCTTATTTGACTATTTTTCAGCCGCTGCTATTTTTCTAATATAATTTATTTTATTTCTAAAATTAGTGGAATAGCAGTATATTTTCGGTCCGGTGTTGGTATAGTAGGCCTTCAAATCGCGTACGTGTGTTGAGTATGACGCCACGCGCCGTCGCCAAAGGCCGCATTTCACAGTCGGTCAAATGAAGTTATTGGCATTGTTGCGCTGCTAAATTGCAACACAACGTAGCTCCGCTAGGAACTTTTTACTTCGCCCTGCACCGCACTTGCTCCTGTGTTTAGATAACGAAATCTAGGCAAAAATAGAGCTGCAAAACTTGCAGTTCCAGTACAATTCGGGGCGGGCGGGCTCAGCGTTGCGTGTTTGCGGGCACAATTTTTTACTTTTTATAATAGACACGTGATCTGGAGACTGTAAAAAATAGCATTTTTTATACCCTATCGGCAGAACTCACAAACTTTACTGTCACGATCTCTAAAATTAAAAACAAACCAAATGTAGCAAATTCTCAAAGTAGTAATCCGTTGGGTGTTATTAACATTCCATATGTTCAAGGAATTTTAAAAAACATAAGAGGAATAGCCAAGTACTATAATATAAAAACAGTATTTTCAACGGGAAATACGATAAGAAGTTTTGTAACTAAAACAAAACCAGAAAATCCCTCTAATAATAAGGAATGTATTTACCAAATTCTGTGTGAGTGTGGTAAATCATATGTAGGTGAAACGAAACGCCCTCTTCAGGTTATAGTAAATGAACATCTAAAAAGTACCCAATTAGGGGATATTGAAAAATCCGGTTGAGCGGATCACGCATGGTCAAATGATCACAGGATTGAGTGGTCAGAAGCTAAAGTTTTGCATAAGGAGTCGCATTGGCGAAAACGAAAGTTTATTGAAGCTGCATTTATAATGCAGAATAAAGAGGTTTTCAGTCAACCAAGCACAGACATACGAAACATATGGAAACCACTCCTTAACGAAAACAGGCGTCTTAGGATTAAAAAAAGGGCGAGCCGTCACACCTGACTGCACACCAAGTAGTATAGGTAGTAGCCTAGAGACTAGATTAATTAGTTCACACTTGAAAACGGTTAGAGATAGTTACTAATCGAAACGTCCTGTTTAAAATAAATAAAGACAATGCAAGTCCGAAATTTTATTTCTAAACTAAAAGGAAAAGAGAACTTTATAGCCTGCATACTATAACTAGCAAAGTAAACGCTTTTGGGGTAGACAAACCCAGTTTAATTAGCTTTTAGTTTCGCACCACTGAAGCTTATTAAATCTTTCGCTGACATCCTTGCATTTTCCTGCTTTTATATTTCGTTTGTTTCCAATCCTATTCATAGGCTACGAAGTTTAAAGGCAACATCACCTACCTACAAGTTATTTTACAATTATTGTTGTTGACACACTCATTTAGCGTTAGATTCCGGCTTCAAACTACCAAAAGAAATTTACTACCTTGAATCCTACATGAACACGTAGCCTAAAAGTTTGGCTTGTTAACCGTATTTCAATAAACCTATAAGTTTTGCCTCCATGAGAACTTTGTTATTATAAACTTGCTTTTAAACTAGTGGATTCCCAACGGGCTTTTTTATTTTACATTAATTCAGCTTTGCGGGCGCGTTTAAAATAAAAACGTTGACGCCCTGATCGCAGGTAATTTGTTATGGAACAGGCGATAGCCCTAAGTAAACTAAAAGGGAAAGAGAACTTTATAGCCGGCATACTAACTAGCAAAGTAAAAGCTTTTAGGGCCGGTAAACCCAGTTTAATTAGTTTTTAGCTTCGCACCACTGGAGCTCATTAAATCTTTCTCTGGCATCATCGCGTCTTGCATTTTGCTGCTTTTATATTTCGCTCGTTGACACCCCCTTATTTTCTGTTTTAATTACATAAAATCTTACTCGTAGCTTCCCTAAGTTTTAAGACAACATTGGACAACATACAGGTTATTCAACAATTGTTGTTGACACCTCCACTGATTTCCTGTTTTAATTTAATCTTATGCGTAGCCTACCTAAGTTTTAAGACCACATTTTACAACAACATATAGGTTCAAATACCAAATTGCAAATAATGCAAGGACCTAAAACTATAAACAACAAGTGAAATTAAAGAAAGAAAAATAAGAAAAAAGTTTTTGCTTCGGCCGGGACTCGAACCCGGGATTTCTTGTTCTGTACGCAAACATTCTAAACATTGAACTACCGAAGCTATACATAAATTTTTCGGAAAACTTTCATCTATGCAGGCTGCGGTGTCTCAATACAAGAACGAGAAATTCTCAGAGTATTAACTGGACCAACTGATCTCTTTTTTGATCATACCTTTGACAGTGGGAAAGAAGAATTAAAGAGATCAGTTGGATGACTTGATCGAGTTAATACCCTGAGAATTTCTCGTTCTTGTATTGAGACACCGCAGCCTGCATAGATGAAAGTTTTCCGAAAAATGTATGTATGGCTTCGGTAGTTCAATGTTTAGAATGTTTGCGTACAGAGCAAGAAATCCCGGGTTCGAGTCCCGGCCGAAGCAAAAACTTTTTCTCATTTTTCTTTCTTTAATTTCACTTGTTGTTTAAAACATACAGGTTATTTAACAATTCTTGTTGTTGACACTTCAACTTATTTCCTGCTCAAATTACATCCAATCTTATTCTTATTGAGCCGTGGTAAAGCTAGCAGAGAAAAGTTAGAAACCGACAACATCTCAAGGGAATTGTGGCCAAAATGAGTTGTGAACAGAACAGAGGCGTTACTTAGGTAAATAAGTGAAATGCTGAGGAAAGTGATTTTAGTTATTACAGGCCACTACCTCTACGGCTGTAGCAAACGACTACAGCCGTAGTTTTCAGAGACCAGGAGGAACCTAAGATCATAAAACATCTGCTGTGTGAATGGTCTTGCTAGTTCGAAATTTAATACACTAGGTCAGCGATTCTCAAACTGGGTTCCACGGTTCCACGAGCGGTAATTGGGGTTCCGCAAGAAGTTAAAAATAAAATAAAAAAATATTTGTGATCTCACCCAAAAATTAAATAGTCAATACTTTCATGTTGTAAATAAAATAAATATTCTTAGTAGAGTAAAGTAAGTTTGGGAATTGGGACAGTCACCTGCTTACTCTGCGAAATGAGTTCATGATATTTCTTAATTGCTCTTCATTTTATTTTTCATCAAGAATAACTAATATCAAGTGGTTACAATGTTTGGCAAATCTTGCCGATATCTTCTCAAGCTTTAATGAATTAAACTTATCACTTCAGGGAACTTTTTTCACAGTTATCTCACTACATGACAAAATCCAGGTTATGTTAAATAAAATACAGTTATGGGAATCTTGTCTTAATAGAGAAGTAACTGAATGCTTTCGTACACTGCATGATTTTGTGTCCTAGTCAAATAGTACATTATCAGCAAAAATCACTTCTGAGATAACCAACCATCTTCAGAACCTGCAAGTTTCAATTAAAGAATATTTTCCACGGCAAGAAGAGGATCTTGATTGGGTTCGCAATCCATTCTCAAAAAACTCATCAAACTCTAACTGTAAAACGAACTGAACAGCTAATTGATATTGCATCTGATGAAAACCTTAAAACTAAAATTCGGCTAATTTGTTCGAGTTTTGAGCCCAGCTTGGAAGTGAGTATCCAGAATTAACTAATTTTGCTGTTAAAAAATTGTTGCCTTTTGCTACAACTTACTGTTGTGAAGTAGGGTTTTCAAAGTATGCTCTTTCAAAAAGCTACCTAAGAAATAAACTAAATCCCGAAGCAGATGTGCGCATACAACTTTCAAACATTGAACCCGATATTGAGAAACTTGTCTCAAACAAACAGCATGGGCATCGCATTAAGTTTTAAAAAAATAAGAACAAAATGTTTTTAATACTTATTTTAGTGTTTTTACTGTTTCCGAGTTAATAATACAGGGTGTTTCATAACTATACCGACAAACTTTAACTCCAAGACGATTTATGCAAAAAAAAATGTAATAAAAGTCGTACAGAAAAAGAAATAAAAAATTACAAAGTTGCACAAAAAAACGTATTTTTTTTCTTAAAAAGCTGTTTAAAATTCTCTACATTGACTTGCATTCAAGTCTGGCTGCTTGGAATCCAATTTTGAACAATTAAAAAAAATTGTTTAAAAACGCATATTAATTATTAAAAACAAAAAAATTTTTTTTTTTATTAATTATATTATTCTGAACGGGGACTCTTTAATTGAAATCTTAAAAATTAGTGTTAATGTGGATTTTTTTACACAAAACTAAGCATTATGTCTTATATTTAAGTACTTAGGGTAGGGGTTCTCTAGAAAAAAAGCAAGCTTTAGGTTTCCCCATTCTACAAAAGTTTGAGAACCAGTGCTCTAGGTATTTCTACTTTTAAAATCTAAGGAAACTGAGATCTTGGCGTGCTCGTAATAAGATTTATGAACTGCTAAGGCTGGTTTAATTGAGCAATCAAGTAATCTGTCCCTTATATTAACACAGAAGGGGCTGAGCTTAGAGTAATAAAAAATATTACCCCAAGAGGTTGAGGTTACCTAACCTGACCTATTATTTTAACCGTCACGTGTTTTCCAAAATCCTATAAACACATTTTGCACCGTCACTATGCCCGAATTACTGAACAGTGTTGCCGTTTCAGTACAATTGTACTGAATTCAGTACGAAAAATGTTCATTCAGTACGCAAGTACTACTTTTGAAAATCGACCCATTTTCAGTACGAAATTGAATACAACACATCATAATAGGTATTACCCAAACGAAAATAAATTTTTAAAATAAATAAGAAACTGTTTAAAATATTTTCTGGTAAAAAATAATAATTTTCGATTTGCAACCCTCTGAATCACTTATTAATTTTCAAAGAAAATGACTTTAAAATTCACCCTTAGTAAAGCTGAAATATTACACTCATAATAATATAATATAATAAAAAAAAGTTATATGAAATATTTTTTTATTTAAATATATATTTTATTACCGCTTAAGTATTTTGCAAAACTTTTTTTAATTGGCATATGTATGGTAAGAAATCCAATTTCAAAGTAAACCAATTTATTTGCAACCTCAAAAGTACATTTTGATCAAATTCAGTACATTTTCAGAAAATTCTCAGTACTTTTTTAAAACTTGCTGCGGCAACACTGTTACTGAAGAACGGAGGCGCTTAGCGTAGTATAGTCTAAATTATACGCTTTTGTAATGACGTCACCAGGTAAGAAAAAAACGTATGGCGTAGATATTTTTGTCAATCAATGTTTTTTGATTGACAGTGACGGATACTTCACATAACCAATTACCTACTTACCTATTTAAATCATAGACACTACTTTTTTTAAAAAGTTTATTGTCACCGCTGTTTATAATATACTAAACAAAGATAAACAAAAATGACATCATTACAAATGGGTATAATTTGAACTATAGGTTGGTAGCTCGCGCCTTGCCATTTTAGTTTTTAGTTGTCGTCATGAATTTAAGGGGCAAGCATCGTGCCTCCGTTATCAAAACATTTATGAAAAGTAACGAATCTGTAATTACGACGCAAAGAACTTTTCGTACTCACTTCGCGCTTGTTAAAAATGCTCCAGTTCCAGGTCGCAAAACAATACTGTTATGGGTTTCAAATTTTAGAGCTACAGGTTCAGCCTCCGAAACTATTGCGCGGCAATACGCCAAGTAGTTTCAGCAATATCGCCCAAAATACCGCTCGAGTGATAAAAACTTTGCTTCGAATGTCCATCAAAAAAAATGGTCGCCACTTGGACTTAAAACTTATTAAAAACAAAGGATCGGGCACACCTCTTATGGGATTTCACTAATCCGTCAAACTTCACGAAATTTTGGCATGTTGTAGACTGAACTTTTCTGTTGAAGGTGATAATGTTCAAGAAGCATAATAGCTGTTTGGAAGGGTTTTTCAAACATATATGCAACGTTACTATTACATATATCTACGATTTATTTATTATTATTAATCAATATTATCTATAGGGTGTTTAAGTAAATATTAGTAGAATATTTTAATAAGAAACAAGCTTTAGTATGTTGTAGAATAGAACTTGGACATCAGAAGTTCTCATGGGCCCAAATTAAATTTCAAGTTTTTGAAATACAGAATGTTGAAAGTGATAATCTTCAAGAAGCATAATAGCTCTTTAGACGGGTTTTCCAAGCATATACGAAATTTTTCTATTACATATAAAGTATTTATTAGTTTTTTAATGATTCTTGACTTATTAAGTATTTAGTACAGGGTGTTTCGGCAAATATAATTTTTTAAATACTTTTAAAAAATATTTAAGCGTTTTGCACATATGTGCCGCGCCCTGTAAAAAGCTATTATGCTTGTTTCTCATTATAACTTTTGACTAATATTTATTTAAACATCCTGTAGAAAATGTTTTAAAGGTACAGATTGAAAATAAAAATTAAGTGGTAAGTATATGTAACACTAACATATGCTTCTTGGATATTATCAGTTTCAACACCCTATATTTTAAAAACTGGTCATTAATTTAAGGTCAATCTGAAACACACTAACGCTTGTTTCTCATTAACACTTTCGACTAATATTTACCTAAACACCCTGTAGATAATGCTTTAAAAGTACAGATTAAAAATAATAAATAAATGGTAAATATATGTAATACTAACATTGCATATATGTTTGGAAAACCCGTCTAAAGAGCAATTATGCTTTTTGGTCATTATCACTTTCAACACCCTGTATTTCAAAAACTGGTCATTAATTTGAGTTGGGCCCATGAGAACTTTTGATAAGAAAGGTTTAGTCTACAACATACCAAAATTTCATAAACTTGACGGATTACAGAAATCCCATAAGGCCTGATTTCATAGCATACATTTTGAGTTGATAAAAATAAATCTAAATAGAATTTAAAATTTTTAGAGATTAAAATGTGGGAGATCATTTTGTCGGACCCTGAATATTTTCAATGGCTTTTAAACCAACTGGTTGGTTTGAAAATATAATTTATAGGTAATTCAGTCGCGCAAAGAAATTGTTCTCGACACCTTCTCATTGTATTAGTTGTTAAACCGTTAATTAAATTTGTTTCGAGGAAATTAAAGGTGAAAGGAGAAGTTTAACGGCAAGTGTGGGCTTAAATTTTGACCGTAAAGTTGCGTGTTTAAAGCATTTTGCTTTATAAACTAGTTGAATTACAGTTTTCACGTTAGAAAACTTTGATAAACCGGAAAATTGCTTTGCTTAAAGTTCTATCAAGTTGTATGATTTTTTCCGCAACAATCACGAGTTTGTCATAAAAAAAACACTTTTAAAGTACCACACAATGTTTAATTTCAATTAATTGGGAAAATTAAATGACCTTTTTCCAGAGCTTGCAAAGTTTATAGTATGATAAATTTGAAAAATCAACCGTGCTCAACGCTAAAAGAGGCATAGTCCCTCTTTGGTTTGCGTAAACTTTACAATCGTAACGTAATTCCTGGTTTCATAACGAGAAATTAAAAATTCTACTATAGATTTCGATTTATAAAACACACAGACAACTTAGGTAGCTAGATGATAGTAAAGCATGTTTTTTTAAACATATCGAGGAGCTGAAATAAATTTATTAATATATTTGGCCCTTAATCCTTCCTATTCTTCCGTTGGCTTTGCAATTTTTACTCTTACCATTCAAAAATTTTGTCCTTCATCTGAGAATATAGTCTTGGGTATACCACTCCTTTGAGTTTTAGTCGGTGTTTGGTGAAAAATTTTCAAGATAGCCAAAAAGTGCCCCCTCGCAAACAAAATCGACGTGTCTGAGCGTTTCTCCAAATTCGCGCTCCAAATACCGAAAAAGGCCTCTGTTTCGATGTTCGTGAAACCATTCCATCCATTCTTGCAAAAAACGTCCCATAAATTTGAAATAAAAATTATATGTATATTTTGGTTGGGAAAATATCAAGCTGCTGTAATCATCCAAAATACACAAAAAGCTCGTTAAAAACTGGGCGATGAATGCGGAAAGTAAAGGTAGCTCCAATCCGAGCAACATTTGTTGCGTGTTGCAACATATATTTTTTGCGGACTATAATACTTTCTTTTTCTGAAAGAGGGAAGTAAAAAGAAGTTATCGAGTACGAAATCTAATGTCGTATCGCAGATTAGAAGGCCTGTCGTGTCGAGAAAACTGTAAAAGAACAATTCAAGGAGGAACCCTGCGTTTTACAACCCCTCCAAAAGTGCTAAAACTGCTACACGTGGCGTTTGTTTCTTTATTTCTCCGCAGCGTTAATGGCCTACTCGATTTTAGGCCTGTCTATTGAGCATCTCTTTACTACACTTTCCATAAAATGGTAATATCTTTCAGTGGCGACTGGTGACGTTTTAAATTGGAGGGGGGGCAGAAAATTATATTGCATGGAAAAGGAGATAAAAAAATTTATCGGGGCAACAGACGTTTCCGCATGATGATGATGGCCGACTTCAACTAAAACAAACACTCCTCCCGCCCCCGATCAAGAACATCCGGGGGAAATTGAAACCTTGCCCTGCGCGGCGCTGCCGACTTGTAATTATTTACGCTAAAAAAGTTCACGCAATTAATCGCTTGTTGTTAACAACAGATAATAAAAAAACTAGACAATCATATCGTAAGGGAAGACTTATATATATATTTATCGGTTTCACAACGTTCTACGTCTTCCGATACCCAATCTCCACTCGTTTCTCTTTGCCCATAATTCATCATCTAGGCCTCTTATTCTTATTTCACTGTCTATTCCTTCTCTCCAGCTTCTCCTCGGCCTTTCTCGTTTTCTTCGGCCAGTTGGTTTCCATTGTAATATTTGTTTAGGTACTCTTCTTCTTTAGGTAGTTGTACATGTACGTAGCACACCAGTTGTTTTGTTCTTATATCATCCACTAAAGTACGTTCACCCACTGTCATAATTTCTCTTATTCTTTGATTTGTAACTCTTTCTCTTTTTGATTTTCCTGCTGCTCTTCTCCAATAGTCCATCTCCGTAGCGCAAAGCATTTTTTCTGTTCTATCTTTGATTGGCCATACTTCTGAGCCGTATGTAATAATACTTTTTACAATGGTGTTATATATAAGCTTTTTGTTATATTTTGATCCCAAATTATTCCATTTAATAAAGTTATTGCTTTTCTTCCTTGTACGTTTCTATCTTTTATAGCTTTGTCTAGTGTTCCGTCAGCTGTAATTTTTAGACCCAAGTATTTATACTCATCACAGGACTGAATTCGCTGCCCAGTATTTAAGATTAGATCTTGTTTCGTTCCACCAACACATATATACTCTGTCTTATTGATATTAACCTCTAGTCCCCACTTATTGTACTCTTCTATTAGTTTTCGTGTCATACATTCGAGGTCGTCATAATCCTGAGCCACCACTATCTGATGGGTTATACAAAAGAGATGATCTGAAGTCGATCTACCCGCCCTGAAACCGGCTTGTTCTTCTGCCTCCATATCTTTATATTCGCTCTGCACTTTATTTCTTATTATTTTGCCATATATTCTGCTTAGCGTACTAGTTACAGATATACCTCTATAATTGTCACATATATTTTTCCTTCCTTTTTTTTTTGTTTTTTGTGTATCTTTCCTTCCTTTTTTTTGCTTTTTTATAGATATAAGATATAAGGAAAGGTAAGGGAAGATTTAACTTTTTTTAAATAAATCACTCAAAAATACTGTTTGTGGTCTAGTTTTGGGAAGGTTGCCCTTCCTGTAGCAGCCACCACTGATATCTTTTACAAACTATATACAACTTATGACCGAGTTGCAGTATCAGACCATATAGATGCACAAAAACCACATCCGGGTTTAAATTTCGACAAGACGTCACTTTAGAGAGATAATAAAGTATTAAAGGCAACTTCAAAGGGGTAAAGTCAACCACGGGCACCGGTGTTTCGGAAAAAGGCATTTCCATAATCAGCGTGGCTTGTCTGACTACAGTAAATCAAACTGACTACAAGCATTGAGTAGATAACCCATATAGAGGAGCCACCGGCGAGCTTTATCATATTGAGGGGAAGATGGCGCTGAAATAAATTCGTCTGATACGCAATATTCAGAGACAACTACTATGATATAATGGCATTTGTATCATAAGCATGAGCCCCGGAACTCGCACATGTAACTAAATCGTACTGGCAGTCCTTGAATATTGCGTACCAGACGAATTTATTTCAGCGCCATCTGCCCCTTAATATGATAAAGCTCGCCGGTGGCTCCTGTATATGGGTTATTTACTCAATGCTACAAGATACCAGGTAAATCAAAAAGAATGAAAAAATATGTGAAACTTATTTATTCATTCAACGGAACGGAAACGCCCTTTTCTGAAACACCCGTGTCCGTGGTTTCCTTTACCTTTTTGAAATTGCCTTTTATACTTTGTTAACTCATTGTTTTCGGTTCCGAACCAACTGTGTGTCTTATAGACCGATGGACGTTTTCGTCCCGCCATGGACTTAGTTTCCTTGGTTCTCTGTCGTTTTACTCGTTGAATGAATAAATAGGTTTCAACAATTTTTTCATTCTTTGAGATTTAAAAACAGAGATATTGTGGAAGGTTGTCAGTTTTTTACTTCGGATGCATTAATAATTATTTCATTACTCTAGTCATTCTACACTATGAACTTTTTAATATCAAGTTTTTTGTACTGCTATCGCCATTTTTGCGACACGACGCCAAGCTAAACGAATCAATGCTACACTGATTTGGCAGCGAACATACCAAAGACGAAAGCAACGTACGCGTAGATGATGAAAAGTATCAACATTGGATCGAAATTCCTTAGAAAACAAAATTATAATATAGTTTCCATTAATTTCCAAGAAAAATCTATACACGAACACGCGATTTTTTTTAATGCAATATCTAGGCATAATAATTTTGTGTAATATTTTATACATACAACTTAATGAAACAAAGCACCAAGTGGAACTATGCTCGAACTATAATAATAGATGCGAGAAAAGCCATATCTTGGGTTAAATTTCAAAAAAATGTCATGTTGGGCTTTTTGGGGTACCTAGGTAGGTTCTATTTATCGTCCGAGATACCTCCGTATTACGAAACTTTGAAAATTCATATTTTTAAACAATAGTTATAACTCACGAACCGAAGCTCTGAGTTGCAGTATGGTGAGGCCATATAGAGATAAACTTGAGCAAATACTAGAATAGGTGTTTACTACCGAGTAGGCCATAGAGGGTTGGCAGAGGCGGATATTTTCCAAAAAAATCTTTTTCCGAGGGACCCTTGCATGTTGAATTATGTATAGGTTGAGAAAGGTATACATAAAACTGAGAAATCAGAAGTGAGACTCTGCAATTCAACAGGAAAGCCGAAATCGTAGGGCAAAGAAAACAGTTGCTATAATGTTTTTCATTATTATAAGTTTTTTTAAGAAAAATTTTAAAATTGGTATTTTTTAAATAACTATTGCCCTTTCTGGGTCGTTTGGAATATTTTTGGGGTGAAAATTTAACATTATTTTTGTTATTAGGGACTTATTGCAATAAAGCCAGGCAATAATAGTGCCGGGCACTATTCTGACAGTTTTCCATTGAAAACTGACACATGGTCTTTCAAAATTGACATACCAAAGTCGAATTTCTAAAGTCGTTTATTTGCCATTAATAATGGCGGCACTATTAATTCCGGCTCTTATAATACACAAAGGCTTAATTTTGAAAGAAGACAGCTGTTATTATAAGGCGAAACTCTCAGAATAGTGCCCGGCACAATTATTGCCTAGCTTTATTGCAGTAAGTCCCTATTCTCTCAACGATACTATCTAAAACTTTTTGAATTTCATTTGCAAATACAGAAAATACCAAGGTTTAATAGTGTTAAAATTATCTACTACTTTTAAGTTACCAATGCGTTTTATTAAATATTAGTAAAAAACAACATATTCTATCCGATGAATCTTTAGCAGCATAATAGTAATTCATCAATTTGCGAGCAAAATTGACAAAACATGAATTTTCCGCCATTCGGAAAATGATTAGTTACTGAATCACCCAAAATTTATTCATAATTACATAAACTCTTTGTTATTGTGTTTAGTATCGAGGTTGCTTGCTGGTCTACCAAAAACGGTATAGTAAAGACAAAATATCAAAAAATACCTAACCATCCTTCTACACAAAAAACAAACAAGAAAGCTCTTCACGAAAACAAAATGTCTAAACTAGAGTCAGGAAGCCATTTGATTGGAATTCCAGAAAAGGATAAGAAGCTCTTAGATTATTGACTACAAGAAACTGATAAGCACGATACTTACGATATCCGCAGATGTGCTAGAAAACAAAAAGAATCTGAATTAGTTAAAAGAAACGAAAAAAAAAACAAATCAAAATCAGTTATGGTAACAATATATTTAACATTCTAGATAATGAGAACAAGTTATCAATTTCAGCACTAGAAAAAACGAAAAATCAGGATGATTTGATAGTTAAAGACGAAAAAGAAACTAAAAAAATAACTTTGGGAATTATTGAAAAATGATACACACTGCTTTAAAATTGTTATGATTATAAATCATATAGACAAATATCAAACCAATCAAAGATCGACAAAAACGTTTATTGAGGAAAAAAATTATTAAATTAAATTAGAAAGCAGTACATACTGCTCCAAAACTACACAAAAAGACACAAAATTGGGCAAGATAAGGTTTCTATTGAAAAAAAACACACAAAACCAGATGTACTAACAATATATATTTAACATTCTAGATAATGGAAACAAGTTATCAATTTAAAGACGTAAAAGAAACTAAAAAAATTATTTTGGTGAATTATTGAAAAATGATACACACTGCTTTAAAATTGTTATGATTATAAATCATATAGACGAGTAATAAAGCAATCACAGATCGACAAAAACGTTTATTGAGGAAAAAAATTATAAAACTAAATTAGAACGCAGTACTTACTGCTCCAAAACTACACAAAAAAGACACAAAATTGGGCAAGATAGGGTTTATATTAATGGTCAGCTACGTTTTGGATGTAATAAAATTGGTTAAAGATAAGGAGGCCGATAAAACCAAAAACTATCACACAAACACATGTTTTGGACATAACAAGCCCAAATAACATCTAATCTGATAAGAAAGGGAATTCGAAGTAGATTTTTAGCTCGAAAATGGGGCTTAGGCATTCTAAAAGAAAACCGTGATCCAAAGAAATAAGTAAAATAAAAGACCCAAAGATTAATCCTAAAGAGAATGATAAAAAAAGGTCAAAACCTTGTTAAGAACTGAAAGGCTCATGTAGAATAAGAAATGTTTGTTTCTTCTATCTTTCAAGTAAAGTTTATCAGATTTCTAAATTCAATTCTCAGGATTCACCACAGAAGGAGCAGACTTTTTCTGAAGCGTGTGAATGTGTTGTAGTCCATCTTTGGATGTATCGCTGCTGTTCTAGTAGCTTTATATTCTGCGGGACTACGTCGATCATGACGTATCACCACAGGTTACCCAACTCACCACGGGTGGGTGATCCGTGGTATTTCGCGGAAATCGACAAAAAATATTTTCTTCACATAAAAATGTTTTAATTAATAACTTTTTTCTTAATTTTCGTCAATTTCCTATTAACTACTACTACTTTGTCGGTTTAGAACGTTTCTCTACGTTGTCCGACGCCTATTCTCCACCTCATTCGATCCTGACAATCATCTTCTATCAGGTTTTTTTGACTCATTGATCTTTGGATTGACTGTTGCTATTCTAGTTTAGGACGCCCTCTTTTTCTGCGCCCTATTGGTTGCCATTCTAGGACCTGCTTTCGTAATCTTTCGTCGTTCATCCGTTGTACATGGCAGTATCATTCTTTCTTTTATGATCTCATTTCTTATGTAATCTGTTCTAGATATTCTCACTGATCTCCTTATTGCATCCATTTCGACACTTTCCATTTGTGTTTTGTATTTTTCTGTTACGCGACAAGTCTCTACAACAGCGTGCTTTTTACCATTGTTTCATATATGTCAAAATTTGAAAAAAAAAATTATCTCTCTACTACATAAAATACTGTTAAGACATCCAATAACCTTTTTTGCTTTTACTATTCTTTTTCCCAGTTCTTTATAGTCCGTTCCTGTCTTATCAAATGTGACACCCAAGTATACATAGGTACTCATTGCATGGAGATATTGTTTTTCTATTGTCTGGTTCTAACTCACTTGATTCGTTTCCGATACATAAGTACTGTGTCTTGTCTACGTTCACTATTGATCCCCACTTTTGGTATTCTCATCTTATACCCCATGTCTTCTTTATTATTAGCTAGAATTACTTGGTCGTCAGCACACTGTAGTGTCTATATAGTAAATCGGTAGTTAAGTTGTATTCACATGCCGTGTACTTTACGTTTTTAGTTTTTTAGAGCTACTGCGATATATATTTTAAACAGTTGGAGAGATACAACATCCCTGTCTTTAGCCTTTCGTTACCAGGAATTCTTTTGAAAGTCGATTTCCAATTTTCATTTTAGATTTTGACCCTTTGTATTCTTTTATCGCCTTTATTCGGAGATTTATCGCGGTAAGTAGCAATAGGAACAAAGTATAGCAAGGATACAGTTCGTCTATATGGAACAGTGTGCATGTGCTGTTCCATATTTATTGCATTTTTTACGGTCTACTACTCTATGTGCCTCCTCGAATAAACACTTTTAGTATCCATAAAGCGTCAGATCAAGAAAATAAATTCAGTGGCGTACAATTATTAGAAATTTTTTGGGGAGAAATTCCTTTTATATTCGTAGAGCAATTACAAAGGGTCAAAATCTTGAATTAAAATTGGAAATCGACTTTCAAGGGAATTCCAGGTAACGAAAGGCTTAAGACAGGGATGTTGTGTCTCTCCAACTCTTTTTAAAATATATATCGCAGTAGCTCTAAAAAACTGGAAACGTAAAGTACCCGGCAATACACCTTAACGACCGATTTACCATATACAGGGTGTCCCAAATTGGGCAATTTTAGGGGGTTTAAGGTACTTCTAGCGGAGACAGAGAAAAACTGACCACGCATTGCGAGGCTCAAATTTCAAGAGAAGACTTATAGTGAAAACTGCATTTTGAAATATCGTCTCGTCTTTGAGCTACGGGGGCTTTTTAAAAAGTCTGCATTTTGGAAGGGGGGTCGATAACTTCGTTATTAAGGGAAATTTTGATTTAGAGTAAATTGCAATTTATAGACTTTGTCACGAGGAATTCACCCGCTAAATTAAATTTTAACTGTCACTTTTAGTTTTTGAGATATGACATAAAGTTGCATTTTTTCTTATGGAATGGCCTATAGTTTAATTAATTTTCGAATTCGTCATTGAAGTTTTTTCAAAATGATGTGTTATATGTCATAGTTTGATTGAGCAGTTTAGGAGATATTCAGCTTTTTCACTTATTTCAAGTGCGCTATGATTTCCTGCTGAGGAAGGTCAAGGCACTCCAGTATTTTTATTATTTTACACAGTCAAAAATATAGTAAGCCTAGTTTGGAAAAATTATAATTCAGCTGACGGCCCTCAAAGCCTAGTTATAAAAAGTAACAAAAATGATACATATTTCAAAATAAAATTAAAACGCTTTTGTGCAAAATAATTTCATATAAAAGCGTAATGTCAAATTGTTTAAACAATTGAAATTCACGGCAACAAAGGCTTTCACGTCAATGGCGCATGACGTCATTCAACGCAGACTAGACAAAAATAAAAAACTTTAATTATCTCCGAAACCGCACAATCAAACTATGACATATGCTACATCATTTTGAAAAGAATTCAATGACGAAATCGAAAATTAATTAAAATATAGGCCATTCCATAAGAAAAAATGCAACTTTATGTCATATCTCAAAAACTCAAAGTGACAGTTAAAATTTAATTTAACGGTTGAATTCCTCGTTACAAAGTCTATAAAACTGCAATTTACTCTAAATCAAAATTTCCATTAATAACGAAGTTATAGACCCCCTTCCAAAATGCAGACTTTTCAAAAAGCCCCCGTAGCTCAAAGACGAGACGATATTTCAAAATGCGGTTTTCACTATAAGTCTTCTCTTGAAATTTGAGCCTCGCAATGCGTGGTCAGTTTTTCTCTGTCTCCCTTAGAAGTACCTTAAACCCCCTAAACGTGACCAATTTGGGACACCCTGTACACACTACAGTTTGCTGACGACCAATAATCGTAGCTAATGATAAAGAAGACATGGAGTATATGATGAGAAAGTTAGTTAGTTCCATGCAATGAGTATGTATACTTGGGTGTCACATGTGATAAGACAGGAACAGACTGTAAAGAACTAGAAAAAGAATAGTAAAAGCAAAAAAGGTAATTGGTTGAGAGAGATAAAAAAGAATGTAAAATTTATCATATATGAAACAATGGTGAAAAGCACGCTGCTGTATGGAATAGAGACTTGTCGTGTAACAGAAAAATACAAAGCAAAAATGGAAAGTGTCGAAATGGATGCAATAAGAAGATCAATGAGAATATCTAGAACAAATCATACAAGAAATTAGAACATAAAAGAAAGAATGGGAATCGACGGAAGCATAACGGATGACATCACTAAAAGACAACTGATATGGTACGGCCATGTACAACGGATGAACGACGAAAGATTACCAAAGCAGGTCCTAGAACGGCAACCAATAGGGCGCAGAAAAAGAGGGCGTCCTAAACTGGAATAGCAACAGTCAATACAAAGATCAATAAGTCAAAAAAACGTGACGGAAGATGATTGTCAGGATCGAAGGAGGTGGAAAATAGGCGTCGGACAACGTAGAAAAATGTTCGAAACCGACATAGTAGTAGTAGAGCAAGTATACAATCGTAAGTCTGTACGACTAACCCCTTGCCCCCCCCCCCACGCTACGCCACTGTAAATACCTTGAGTATGGATCATCTTTTTGTTGTTGTAATAAAGACATTATTTTCACACAAGGGTTAGAAATAAATAAAAAGAATATAATATTTTGGTTTAAAAATGGTAGCCATATTTAAACCTCCAAACGTCACTACGAGATGTCCAATCAAAACGGTTTAAGTCAGGGTCACCTGTTCGCTATATTTTACATGTTAATATTTAAGACAAGTTCGCGATGATTAATCCGATGCTCAATTGTTTTGGTGGATGTGTAATTGAAAATGGATAGTGTATCTACAGACATAGTTGTAAGTTATTTATGTATTATTTAACTTTGAAAATTTTTGTATATAAGTTTTTTTATCAATCATGGATTATTTCTATTGTTTTTCGAACTTTAAACCACCCCCTCAGGGGTGGTACTACAATTTGAGACTACAATTTATAACGGGAATCCTACGACTGCACGGACCTAATTTTCTTTATTTCTAAAGTTAATTTGAATTTATATGAGATGAAACTCACTGAGAAATGTTTACATCATATTGCACATTAGGGTGAACCGAATCTTTGAAGTCATTTGACCTGTGAGTATTAAAAAATACACTTAAACCGGTCGGTATCAAGTCTATAGACTTGATACTTAAACCCGGTCTAAAATGCTAAGTGGTGTAAATGTATGTATTGGTTTTTATTTCCTTTGCGATAATTTTTGACCGACACTAAGCTTCGAATAGAATACACTGGCTTCCTTGGGGAACGCTAATTGCACTCGGTCACCTGGGGAGCCCCAGACTGTATTTTCTGTTTCCGGTCTTTTTGTCACTTTAATGGCCCACCGACTCACAGAGGGCTAGTTGAACAAACTGGATTGCAATTGGCAAAAGTAAAAAACTTGATTATTTATAAGAAAATATTATAGAAGACCTCAAAAAAAAGTACCTCAAAAAAATAAATAACTTGTTTAAAATGTTGTTGGTTGTTTTTCTTTCTAACGACATGAACCGAAAAAATCAGGAGAATCGCAATACCTTTTGACTGAAAAAAACCATTTCAAATAAAATATAGATATCGCAGTAAGACTTGGAAAATAAATTTTTCGACTCTTCTAAAAGAAAATATGGAGATTTAGCTGTCATGTTATCTGATTTTAAGTGTACTATTTTATTACTAATTGCAAGTTCAGGTCAATTTGTTTACTGTTGGCCAACTCAAGCGACAAAGATTTATATTTGATTAGTTTGGTAGAGCAAATCTTAATGGGTACCCCAAAGTACCAAAAAGAAAACAATGGTTTTTAATAAAGCATTTAACTGTTATTTCAGAAAGATTGTCTTTATGAAACATTGCATTAAGGCCTACATATACTATATAATATAATGCGTCTTATAGGAAAATAAATAAAATTCTTAGATTGCTTTTTTTATTTATCTATCTATTTACCCGACTTCCATCCATCTTTGGACATGGGCCTCCCCCAATATCTTCCACTCTTCTCTGTCTGTCGCCGTGTTCATCCATCTAGTTTCCGCGTGTTTCTTTAAATCGTCCGCTCATCTCATTTGAGGTCCTCCCCTAGTTCTTTGATTTTCTCAAGGTCTCCAGTTTACATTTGTTTACAAATTTCCATTTTAATTTTGCTACTTCTTCTCCCACATCCCTTACTTTTTTTTATTTCTTATCCATATATTTCTTTTTCTATCTGTTAGCTGTAACATTTAACTTTTTATTGATCTTTGGGCTTTGGTTACCTTATCCATGTTTGATTTTGTAAGTGTCCCGATCGGGAATCTATAGGTAAGTACAGGAATGATACATTGGTTATACACTTTCGTTTTGAGGTACTGAGGTATATTTTTTAATATGTAGCATAATTTACCGAAGGTTGCCCAGGCCAATCTTACTCGTCTCTTGTTTTCAGCTGTTTGGTTTTCTTTTTTTAGTTTAATAATTTATCCCAGGTATATTCCTCTACTTGTTCTATTTTCTTTTGGTTCATTCTGATCGTATTATCTGTGTTTGTTATGATTTTAGTATTAGTGTAGTTAATACATAAGCCTAAAATCTGCTGTATTTGGTATCTTTTGATACATCTCAACTAATTTTTACGATAAATAAATGTAAAAATTGTAGAAATATAAATGGCTACTTATTGCTACTGCTTTGTTTTACGGTATATGTTATTATTAAAGATAGACAAATCGTAATTATACTGAAGTTATATAACTTGCCACAGGCTTTTGGATGTAGAGCGGTCCCATAACCCCTATTTAGGACAGCTAAACTAATTTTTACGAAATTTTATTTTAAAAATTTTCAAAAGCTGTAGAAGGGAATCTTAAATTTCGAAAAGCTGTAAAAAGGTATTTAACCAGCTACATTTGGTTCCAGGAAACTTTGGTGGAAGAAAATTTTAGTTTACAAACTAGCAGCTATAAAACATATAACATTTAACTCATAACACATTATAGGATTTTATATTTCTTAAAAATAAGAAAAAACTTGTGCTAAAGAGTTTCAAAAAATCTTTATATATATTACGAAGTATTTTCTAACATGCCATCAGTATTCAAGTTAAACATGTTGCAACCTAGTTTCGTCATCCAGCCCTCTGTACGACTGCGACTGAGGGAGTGCGTAACAAAATCCGCCTTCACAAGATATCCGATCTCATCCGCCCTGGTTACTGGCGTAAATAAACGACTAGGTCTATAACACTTAAAACGCCCCAAAGGAGTTAAAAACCTATATTTGCAGCACCCAACCTCTGCACCGACGGAGTTTGAACCCGCGACTGTAGCAAACCATATTCTTAAGTGACATGCTCAGAGTAATAACATTATTATTACTCTAAGGTGACATGTGATCAGCGCGCTAATGCTCTGGACCACCGAGGCCAATAAAAGAAGTTTCCTGGTGCGCTACTGTACTGTAAGTGCAATATTATGAGGTAAGTACAAGCTGTGAAGTATTATTGGAAATCAAAAATAGACTGGTGCAGTTTTGTTTAAGAATAAAGCTACGAGGGTTGTCTATTAA
Organism: Aspidapion aeneum; assembly: GCA_963576565.1. Lineage (NCBI taxonomy): Eukaryota > Metazoa > Arthropoda > Insecta > Coleoptera > Brentidae > Aspidapion > Aspidapion aeneum. Next base: position 22,354,653 of record OY755048.1, read on the forward strand.
GGTTTGTATAAACAGCTGGAATAAAACAGTAGATAACTTTTAAAGACTATTGCTTTTCGAAGTATTCTCCACCAAAAATCACTATTAATTAATGCACTTTTGCATGCCCTCAAACCAGTTGTTAAAGCTGTAGTTCCACTCGTTTGCTAGTACTGTCAAAACTGCATTCTTGAAGGCGTCTGCTTCCTCTGACGACTGAAATCTTTGACCAAGCAGTTTATTTTCAATTTTTCGAAAATTATAGAACTCCTTGGACCTTAGGTCGGGACTGTATGGAGAATGGTCCAACAATTCGACCTTTCGTTGGGTTAAAAAATCAATGGTTTTTTGTGCTCTGTGCGAACTTGCATTGTCTTGATGGAGGATGGAGGATGATTTGTTGTTCTGGGCTTAGCGATGAGTTTCGGCAAATGGTGGCGTACCAATCGGCAGTAACAGTTCTTTGATCTTCAAGAGGAATCTTTTTGGATACACTTCGAGAACGAATGACTTTTGTTGGCTTTTCTTTATCTTGGAACACCCAAACAGACGACTGACCTTTATTTTCGGGTTCATTTGAGTAAATCCACGATTCATCATCACTGACAATTCTGTACACATTTTTCGAGTTTCCTGCTTCAAAGCGGTCTAGAGTTTTTTGAAACCAATTGACCCTAACTTCTTTCTGTTCTTCGGTTAACAGATGCGATAAAACTAATTTGCTTACTCCTAATTCTTCATACAAAATGTTTTGAATTGAGGCCTTCAAAATCCCCAATGGTTAACAGATGCGGTATCCTGACCAATTGACCCTAGCTTCTTTCTGGTCTTCGGTTAACAGATGCGGTATCCAGCGTGAAACTAATTTGCTTACTCCTAATTCTTGATACAAAATGTTTTGAATTGAGGCCTTTAAAATCCCCAATGGTTAACAGAAGCGGTATCCCGACCAATTGACCCTAGCTTCTTTCTGTTCTTCGGTTAACAGATGCGGTATCCAGCGTGAAACTAATTTGCTTACCCCTAATTCTTTATACAAAATATTTTGAATTGAGGCCTTTAAAATCTCAAATGGTTAACAGATGCGGTATCCTGCGGGAAACTAATTTGCTGACCCCTAATTCTTTATACAAAATTTTTTGAATTGAGGTATTTGAAGTCCGCAATAAAGCCTTAATCTCGCAATATGTTACATGTCGATCTTCCGTGATGAGCATGCACGCATCATCGATGTTTTCCTGGATGACAGCCGTTTTTGGTGCACCTGGCCTTGGATCGTCGATAAGGCTAATCCGACCATGCTTGAGTTCGCCATAACAACGAGAAACTGTCTACTGATGTGGTGCTTCATTAGCGAAAATAGAAATCAACTCGGCAAGGCATCCTTGTTGAGATAATTTCCTTCGAAAGATGTAAAAAGATATAGCTCGAAAATGTTCTCGATTTAATTCGATTTTTCGACTGATTTGTTAACTTAAAAAATTCTCTGTAGCTATAAAACTGTATGTGTCGCACTGAATTTAGGTTAGGTAAAGATTGAGGTTAAGTTTTAGTAACGACATTCGATCAGTGTAGCCTTCTATGTTCTTAGATGCAAAATATAAAAGCAATGATTACAAGACCTTTTGTAATCATTAATAAAAAACAGCTCCTTAAGAAAGAAAACCTTTAAAAGAAAAAAATTTTTAAAAATAAAAGCGAAACCCTCTTCTTTGGAATAGAAAATTTCACCATAAATGTTATTTTTATATTGTCATCTGTGAACAACCAAAAAGCTGTCACATTAAATTCCACAAACACGGATTTCTATGACTCATGTGCCGTATATTCATGTGTTTTCATTACACAGCGAGAAGTCGAATCGATGAGTTTACAGTGGCTGAACCAGCAATTTAATTTAGATAGCACATATAGGATTTAATTATACACAACCGCCCTATCACAGAGCGTTATCACCTGGCGTTATATAATGCTCTAATAAGATCTATACACAATACGAGCACCCACTTGATATATAGATAAAGTTTATACACCACACAACAATATATCTATAGACATTTCCTATCATTTTACGTTCACTCACTGATTTCTGAACCTCCAAATGGTTGGCTAACATTATTATCGGTGAAAACTGGATCCTATTTCTGTTGGCAGCACTGTTTTTGTTTTTGTCTTATAGTAATTACTAGCATTTACCTAAGGCGTTTAAGCGGCCTTGGTAAATACCACTCCTTGAAGAGTGACGTCACGAATGAGCCCTTTGTACGTCATCGTTTATTACCGGTAATTACCACACTGTTGAGGAAGGTTATTGGGTTTTCTAACCTCACAATCATTTGTTTTGTTTCTTTTTGCGTGAATTTTTGCAATGAGTGGAATTTATCGTGTGAAAATTGTACAAAGAGATGGCCTCCTCCGGTCTAGGACAACTGGGCGCCGCCAACTGGGCGCCGCCAACTCGGCGCCGCCAACTGGGCGCCGGGCCAACTGGGCGCCGGGCCAACTCGGCGCCGCCAACTGGGCGCCGGCCAACTCGGCGCCGGACTAAAAATTTTTTTTTTGATAAAATGTGTAGATGAAAAATAAAATATTTTATTTATATAAAAACATCTTTAAAAAATCCTTTACTAACTATCTATCAAATCTTGTGAAGCGTTTTAACACACTTATCATTATCCGATTTGGATGAAATTTGGTACACACGTAGTGGTCCCATGACAATACAACATTAAGAAAAAAATATCCTACCACCCCTACCCCCACCCCTTCTATAGAAAAATGTGTTTTTGACACACTTCCCGTTATCCGATTTGGATAAAATTTGGTATACACATAGTGGTCCGATGATAATACAACAATAAGAAAAAAATATCCTCCCACCCCTACCCCCACCCCCTTCCATAGAAAAATTTGTTTTTGACACACATCCCGTTATCCGATTTGGATGAAATTTGGTATACATATAGTAATCCGATGACAATACAATATTAAAATTTCCCACCTCTACCCCCACCCCCTTTAATAGAAAAATGAGTTTTTGACACACTTCCCATTATCCGATTTGGATGAAATTTGGTATTCGCATAGTGGTCCGATGACAATACAACATTAAGATTTTTTATTTACTAACCGACTTGTCTCAAACTTGAAAGATTGCAGTGCTTAGGGATCGATTTATAATAAATTTAGAACTTTGTGGTGTTTAACGTCGCTGAACATGATTTTTTACTCCTTTTATAAAAATCATCCAAATCGGATAATGGGAAGTGTGTCAAAAACTCATTTTTCTATGAAAGGGGGTGGGGGTAGAGGTGGGAGAATATTTTTTTCTTAATATTGTATTGTCATCGGATCACTATATGTATACCAAATTTCATCCAAATCGGATAACGGGATGTGTGTCAAAAACAAATTTTTCTATGAAAGGGGGTGGGGGTAGAGGTGGGAGGATATTTTTTTCTTAATATTATATTGTCATCGGATCACTATATGTATACCAAATTTCATACAAATCGGATAACGGGATGTGTGTCAAAAACAAATTTTTCTATGGAAGGGGGTGGGGGTAGGGGTGGGAGGATATTTTTTTCTTATTGTTGTATTATCATCGGACCACTATGTGTATACTAAATTTTATCCAAATCGGATAACGGGAAGTGTGTCAAAAACACATTTTTCTATAGAAGGGGTGGGGGTAGGGGTGGGAGGATATTTTTTTCTTATTGTTGTATTATCATCGGACCACAATGTGTATACCAAATTTTATCCAAATCGGATAACGAGAAGTTTGTCGAAAACACATTTTTCTATAGAAGGGGTGGGGGTAGGGGTTGTTTGGATATTTTTTTCTTAATGTTGTATTGTCATGGGACCACTACGTTTGTACCAAATTTCATCCAAATCGGATAATGGGAAGTGTGTCAAAAACGCTTCACAAGATTTGATAGATAGTTAGTTAGAACATCTGAAGCTAAATAAAGGTTGTAAAAAATTGCGTAAGATTTTTTAAAGATGTTTTTATATAAATAATATATTTTATTTTTTATCTACACATTTTCTCAAAAAAATTTTTTTTAGTCCGGCGCCGAGTTGGCCGGCGCCTAGTTGGCGGAGCCGAGTTGGCCCGGCGCCCAGTTGGCGGCGCCGAGTTGGCGGCGCCCAGTTGTCCCATTCCGGGCCTCCTCTATATTGTCTTGCCAATTTTTTTTCCGTTTTATCAACCCTTCGCTTTGATTTGATACACAAAATATTATTTGTTTAAAAACAGTATCATTGTACTTATTACATTTAAGCTTTTTTTCCAAATTAAACTTCTTTAAAAAAAACGCAAAAAGCAACAACAAAAAATAACCGGTTATAAAAAAAGCTATTCAAGCGGTGTTTCTGTGGTAATAGGCTAAGGGCCTATCAGCTGTTTAGATTTTAAATGTCAACCAGGGCTATCAAAACGGACGGGCCACGATCCTCCACTTTGTTGACGTCATATCCGGGGCTGATTTTTTTTTTGATGGCCACGTTACGAGACAGCTGATTGTCATTAAACTATTGAAGTTAGAATGACAGTTCATGAATATTCGACTTTTTTTTTAAATAAAGCCGGTTTTGAGATTGTTTTTACTATATTCTTTTAAAACAATTTTTTCTAAATCTATAGTAATCCTTAATTTTTCAGAGCCGCTTCATTAGCTCACACAAAAATTAAGTTTAAAGCAGAAGCGAATGTGACAATCACGGATGACAAAGTCAAATACATGTCAAATATAACAGTTGGCATGTGGTACATGGCGGGTAATTTGAATTCAAAATAAAGAATGCTAAATCTTGAAGATTTTAACCTTTTAATCATGTTGATTCCATACAAAAGTTTGGTGGAATATCGGGATGGTGTCTGAGAATGTTTCACTGAAATTTCGCGGAAATCTGTAGTGCCATTTTAAAAATATCATAAAAAAACGTCTGACCTCCCATAAGACCCAATGTAAAATTCAGCCCCCGGAGAACAGCTGATTTTTTCAGGGTCGTAGCCTCTATTTTTGTGTTGGCCTTGTGTCAACCAAGGTATAACCAGAGGTAATTACTAGTTATTCGCTTGAAAACGGCTTTAGACAAGGGAAGAGAGAGGACGCGTAACATGTATGACGGCCCGTCGCAGAGAAGTGTGCCCAAATTTCCATGCGACGCATTTTTTGGTGCCAAACATTGAGTGTGACACTAGGTTTAGTTTTTGTGATTTTGTGCTAATACGGACTTATACGCTGGTATTTTTGTGGCATCATAATGGTGTTTTGTTCAGCTTTTGGTTGCAAGAGTCGAAGTGAATAGAAAGTATAAGGAATAACGTTTTATATGTAAATATTTAGAGGTAGAAATATAGCTTTAAGGAAAAAAGACATTGTATTAATTGTATACCGCCTTAAACAGCTAAATTTTGTCTGTCGAAACTTGATTCCTTTATAAACAAACAATAATGATTTATAGGCACATTTCCGTTAGAATTCATTTTTAATTATGTGATTTATGAGCTAATTATGCCTGAAGGGCGACAAGTATCCAGAGGCGTAAGCTTTATTTGTTTTTAACTCGATTTTTAATATAAACTTCATACTTTGCTTACTTATTTAATACTCTTGTGGGTTAAAAAGTGTGGTGTAAATAAGCTACCGTGGATATAAACCCCAGGTTTGACTAAGGATTCCTCTACAAATGGTTGGAAAGAGATCCAGATTACTGGTTTCTCTTTCCAACCAGTGATAGACAAACGATTTTCAGCGAACTAATCATAAGCGACCGTAGAGTGGATCCTAGCTTATATATATTTATTTCTGCCTTTGTGCAGGACACTTTCCGAATTCCCGTGCATACTCCGGATCTAGTTACTCTGTTATATCTCTGGTTACAAACTCAGATCAAATAAAAATATAATTTTGAAGCGGGTATATCGATGACATGTTTAAAGATTCAATTTCTTTTTTATGCAAGATTTTCTTGATTAAATAACAAAAGTTACATACCTACTTGTTGCTTTGCAATGCTTTCCAAGCACTAGAGTGGTTTGCTGCCGCTATGCTGGCTATTTTTCCGTCGGTATACCTGCCATATACGTCTAGTGTGAAGTAGCCTTAAAAAAAGCACAATATTTATATAAAAATATTTAAATAAAAAATACCGAACCAAGGTCTTTATACTTTTACACAGGTTGTCTACAGAATCCAGTCATGTGAACTAAACTGGACGACTGTATGTAGCCGCGTCATCGGGTTTCCATAAAATAAGGTTTCAGGCAACCCGGTGACGTAGATTTTTTTAATCTGATTGTAGTTAGCCAGTCAGGTTCAATGACCTTTGAAATTATGTAGTTAACCTGTCTAAAAGTATAAAAAACCTTGGGTAGGGACAGGGTGTCTCACCATAAATGATCTAAATGAACCTCCCGAAAAATGCATGCTACAAAATGATTTTAAGCGAAACATGGAAAATGGATTTTAAGCAAAATGAAAATCAACCTTTTTTTGCATAAGTCCGGTAGAATTGTATTTAAAAACAAATCAGAATAACCCCAAGTCTAAAAAAGGCATTGTGTGTCATGTGTCTGACAAGCAATTCTGCAGGCTTAAGCTATGGCCAAAAAAGTTTTTGTTGAAAAAGACGGCCGTCAACCACAAATGGAATTATTCCTATCCCAAATACGACAAAGAAACTGTCACGCAATAGCTTCACTTTTTATCCAAAAAAGAAAAACGTCAAATCCAAAGAATAAACTCCAGGAGAAAAAGATTTATGAAGGACGAAGGACTAAGGAACGACATATACATAAAAGTCCTCAATAGATCTATATTTAAAGGCCTACGCACCTGACTCGGTCACGTTTATGGTTATTCATTGGATTTGGCGCAGTGACAGTTCGTGGCCATGTCTACGAGAGGGCTATGAAGTTTTGTCTACCTGTGTTAGTTCTAAATGCAGTGTAGGTCTTCCCAAAAATTTAGTTATCGAGGGTTTAAGTGCAGTACCTCGTAAGTAAACATTTTTTCGATTTTAGTTTTTCGGCTTCATTATGATCGTGACAGGTGGCGCCATCTATTGAGAAGCACTTGAGGTCGTAAAAAATTCTAACACTAAAGAAAATACTTTTCTTAGTAAAAGTTTTTAAAAAATCAGCTCTCATTGCAGTTAACTGCAGTTTTTCGCTGGTCTTGTAAACCTTTCTAAAAATGCACTTACGAGGAACTGCACTTAGACCCTCGTTATTAATTTTCTCAAAATTCAAATATAGTTTTTAAAATATTTTTTACAGTATGACTATAAATCGCAATATTTTTAAATATGCCGAAACCCAAACATCAGCGGGAGATAAAAAATGAAGAAACAGGAACGCCTTAGGGACATGTAGACTCCGTTGATCATAACGAAAGAACGAAACGAAATTTCGCAGAAAAGCAAAATAAGGTTTTTAGAACCAAGCGATCCACCGCGGTGGGTCGTTCTGTTATTAGTTCTGTTCGTTAAAATGCGAAAAACAAACAGAGGGCGCGTAACCAAGAAAAGTCAAATCATGCATTTTCATTATTCAAAACCTACCTTCGGAGCAGTGCAATTACTGGTTAATAAAACAATGGAAATGTATTATTTTTTGACGTTTCTTGGTTAAGAGCTCTCTGTTTGATTCTCGCATTTAAACGAGGAGAACTAATAAGCGAACGGTCCACCGCTTGAAAAGGTCTTAATGTGCGAGTAACTTAAGCCTATATTTGAAACCTTTTCGCGAATATAGGTAACTTATTTTCACGAGTATCGAAGGTATATTATTAATATTAGTTAACAAAAACAGTGAGTATATGGCTAATTCGTAAAATATGGATTGTGTTCCTTCGCCGGAGGGCGCTTTATTATTAATCTTCTTTTTATTTATTTTTGATGCCTTATCAAACTCCAATGAAAACAAATAAGCCAGATGCACGAAATGCGAACGTGCGATGTTGTTGATTACTTATTGTAAGAATGAGTTTGCAATAAAAGATTCATTAAGTAAATCGCAAAAAAAATACTTATTACATGGTGTAGGTATGGTTTTACTCGTGCATCACTCGCCCTAGAGCATTTTGCTCACCGTTGATAAAAAACAATCATCATTTGGAATTTTCACAGAAAATCTCCTAGCTTACTTTAAAACTTTACTCTTGAAGATTTGGCGACGAGACACTTAATCAGTCTCGCGTGTCACGTGCTACAAGACGTTTGTTGTCTAGTCGCAAGGCGGCTGGTCAAAATGAAAACAAAGTAACCGAATTTTTTGGAAAAATCAAGTTTTTCAAAAATTCACAATAACTGTATTTCTACGCACATTTTGGTATAATTTTTTGTTTATCGGTTAAGAAATGTCGAAGTTATAATATGATTTAGACCAAGTTACTCCATTTACTCCTGTGCTTTATAAAACATTAAATCGATTTTTCTCGGTTTTGATAAATCTGCAGTTACCTTATTTTAATTTTGGGCCGCCGAAGGGAGCCTCGGTTCGGTTGATCTACCACCTTTTGATCTGTTTTAAGCGTTTTGCTCATAGCGCGAAACTCCTATGCAACGAATATGTCACACTTATTTGCTGCATAAGAACGGTTATTTCTAGGTAAATGATTGGATAGATATAATATGCGAGTAACTTAAGCCTAGAAACAAAGCCTAGATTTGAAACTTTTTCGCGAATATAGGTAAGTTGGCGCCCCACGTTGGGCGCCAATGATACGCAACTCGTACACCAGGAAATTTATTTCCTTAGTGACCTTAAAGTCACTCGTGTTCAACCGCCGAAGCAAACGGCACTGTACACCAACTTAGCCAAAGGGCTTCTTACGACAAAAAAAAGATAATGCAGTAACAGGGGGATTGGCAATAAAGCAGTATATTGGAAAATACTTTAAGTTTATTATTTAAAAATGGAACTTATTGTACAGGTGTAGTAAGTGTAGGGTTTAAGTGGTTAGTCGGGGGGGCATGCATCTTAATTCTATTATACTAATAGCTAAAGGTAATTCATTAAAAATACAAATGATTAAGTAAAATATTGAGATAATAGGGTCATGGTTCTTCCTATGGTATTTTGTAATGTAACACATCCTCCTAACGCAGGTCACTCTACGTTAGGGAGTAAGCAAAATAAGCTTTGTAATCTAAAACTAGAAATTCCAATTTAAAAAGGAAAAAAAAAATATTTTAATATTAATACATCGAAGGTAACTCCTGTGTCACGTGCTACAAGATGTTTGTTGTATAGTCGCAAGGCGGCTGCCCAAAATTCACAGTAACTCATTAATTTTAGTTAACAGCTGCACGAAATGCGACCTTGCGATGTTGTTGATTACTTATTATAAGAATGAGTTTGTAATAGAAGATTCATTAAGAAAAACGCAAAAAAGAAATGCTTATTACATGGTGTATGTATGGTTTACCCCTGCATCACTCGCCCTATGAGCATTTGGCTCATCGTTGATAAAAAAACAATCATCATTTCGATTTTTCTCGGAAAATTTGCCTAGCTTACTTCAAAATTTTACTCTTAAAGATGTGGCGACAAGCCATTTAATCAGACTCCCGTGACATGTGCTATAAAAGGTGAGGTTCGGTTCGGTTGGTCCACCACTTTTTGATCTGTATTAAGCGTTCTGCTCATAGCGCGAAACTTCTATGCAACGAGTATGTCACACTTATTTGCTGTATAACTCTGCCGTCCCAAAGAAGAAAGCCGCATGTACAAAATTGACGTTATTAATAACTGGACATTAACAAAAAACGTCATTTACCAAAACAAACCATAAGCACGGTTAATTCGGGGTAAATAATTGGATAGACATAATGTGCGAGTAACTAGATTTAAAACCTTTTGGCGAATATAGGTAACTTCCTTTCATGATTATCGAAGGTAACTCATTAATTTTAGGTAACAAAACCAGTAAGTATATGGTTAATTCGTAAAATATGGATTGTGTTCCTTCGCCGGAGGGCAATTCTTATTAATCTTATTTTTATTTATTTTTTATGCCTTATTAAACTCCAATGAAGACAAATAAGCTGCGATGTTGTTGATTAGTTATTATAAGAATGAGTTTGCAATAGAAGATTCATTAAGAAAAACGCAAAAAAGAAATGCTTATTATATGGTGTAGGTATGGTTTTAACCCTGCATCACTCGCCCTATGAGCATTTTGCTCACCGTTGATGAAAAACTATTATCATTTGGAATTTTCGCGGAAAATTCGCCTAGCTTACTTCAAAGCTTTACTCTTGAAGATGTGGCAATGAGGCATTTAATCAGTCTCCCGTGTCACGTGCTACAAGACGTTTGTTGTCTAGTCGCAAGGCGGCTGCCCAAAATTAAAAGAAAGTAACTGCGCGAAACTCCAATGCTACGAATTTACTGCATAAGAACGGTTAATTCGGGGTAAATGATTGGACAGATATAATGTGCGAGTAACTCAAGCCTAGATTTGAAACTTTTTCGTGAATGTAGGCAAGTTGGCTCCCCACGTTGGGCGCCAATGATACGCAACTCGTACACCAGGAAATTTATTTCCTTAGTGACCTTAAAGTCACTCGGGTTCAACTGCCGAAGCAAAAGGCACTGTACACCAACCTAGCCAAAGGGCTTCTTAATACAAAAAAAAAGATAATGGGGTAACAGGGGGATTGGCAATAAAGCAGCAGTACGTTGGAAAATACTTTAAGTATATTGTTTAAAAATGAAACGTATTGTATAGGTGTAGTAAGTGTAGGGTTTAAGTGGTTAGTCGGGTGGGCATGCATCTTAATTCTATTATACTTTATTTATTAGCTAAATGAAATTTATTAAAAATTGATTAAGTCAAAATATTGAGATAATAGGGTCATGGTTCTTCCTATGGTATATTGTACTGTAACACATTCGCCTAACGCAGGTCACTCTACGTTAAGGGAGTAAGCAAAATAAGCTTTGTAATCTAAAATTTTAAGTTCTATCTATTAAATAAAAAATATTTTAATATTAATATATCGAAGGTAACTCATTAATTTTAGTTAACAAAAATAGTAAGTATATGGCAAATTCGTAAAATATGGATTGTGTTCCTTTGCCGGAGGGCGATTATTATTAATCTTCTTCTTATTTATTCTTAATGCTTTATCAAACTCCAATGAAAACAAATAAGCCAGCTACACAAAATACGAATGTGTGATGTTGTTGATTAGTTATTATAAGATTGAGTTTGAAATAGAAAATTCATTACGAAAAACGCAAAAAAGAATTGCTTATTACATGGGGTAGGTATGGTTTTAAACCTGCATCACTCGCCCTATGAGCATTTTGCTCACCGTTGATAAAAAACAATCATCATTTGGAATTTTCGCGGAAAATTCGCCAAGGCTTATTACATGGTGTAGGTATCACTCCCCTATGAGAATTTTGTACACTCAAGCTATATTAAAACTTTACTCTTGAAGTTGTGGCGACGAGGTATTTAATCAGTCTCCCGTGTAACGTACTACAAGACGTTTGTTGGCTGGTCGCACGGCGACTCCACAAAATTAAAACAAAGTAACCGACATTTTTGGAAAAATCGAGTTTTAAAAGATTTACAGTAACCGTATTCTTACGCACATTTTGGTATAAGAATTTTTTATCGGTTAAGAGATGCCGAAGTTATTATATATATATATATATATATATATATATATATATATATATATATATATATATATATATATATATATATATATATATATATAGCGCGAAACCCCTATGCAACGAGTATAGACCTTCTCAAGCTGTCCACAGCGGTGGAACGCTCGGTTATTAGCTTTCTTCGTTTAAATGCGAGAATCAAATAGAGAGCGCTTAATCAAGAAACGTCGAAAACTCATGCATTTTCATTTTTCATTTAATCAAAGATAACCTACCACCAGAGCAGGGTTATTAATGGTTAATAGAACAATGAAAATGCATGACTTTTTGACGCTCTTAAATCGTCGCATTATTTAGAGAATTAACATGTAAAAATGCCCCTAATATATCCCAACCATTATTGGTGAGTAAAATGCTCACATGCGAGTGATGGTGTAACTTTTAAGGGGGTGAGTGATGCAGGGTTAAAAATAAAATGGATAAGCGATGGCGATCGCCTTCATACCTAACGTTACCTTGGCCAAGACTGCGTCCGCTTGCCTAGGAAATAAACTCCCCACCGTAAGAAATTAGTCGATGCGCTACTGGGCCAATGCCCCCAGGTATAATTAACATCATTTGAAAAATTTTTCAAAATTAATAGCTATTTGTTTTCGGACTCATAAATTCCTCGATTAATGTAATTTAAAATTTTCCAGTTTCCGTGTGGTATGATACAGTAATAAATTATTAGAAATTTCAAATATAAAACAAATATTTTTTTTTATGTTACAAGGTTTTTATTTATTTCTGATTTCCAGTATCTCTTGTTCTCAGTCTGTCCAGAGGGTATTTCTGTCTTACTCTCTCCCTCTCTTGCTCTCTCTCTCTCTCTCTCTCTCTCTCTCTCTCTCTCCAGGTCAGGTTTAACTTTATCTATGTCTTTCATTCGGTATTATATTGACAGGTAAAAAATGGCCATTTTACATTATTGAAACGCGAGTATTTCCATGAATATTTAAAATAATGTAAGCATTAAACACATCCAGAGAGTTTTTGTGACCCCTGTACTCATTTTAATATTTTTGAAGATGTTAAATTTATGATAAAAACCATTTAAATAAGTCAAATTTTAAATGACGTCTTTGTATATATATATATATATATATATATATATATATATATATATATATATATACGGGGTGTCCCCGACCACCCGTCCACCCCTCTTAAAAGCTAGAGGATGGATTTTTTCAATGATCTAAAAAATGATTGTAGCCATATCGAGTACGCTCTTTCAATTGGTGGTATTTTTAGATTCCGGCGCCGACCGGAAGTGGCCTATTCAGGTCTAAAGTCCGTTTTTTGAATAGGGATGGGCATAACTTTGCAACGAATTCGGATTCTACGCAAGAAAATACGTATCTTTTATTTGAAACATTTTTTTCTTAAACGTCAATATTTTTTTTTATTAGATATACTCATACCTATTTAAAAAACAGACTCCAGGCCTAAATAGGCCACTTCCAGTCGACTCCCAAAGTTAAAAACATCTACCAATAAACAAAAGAGCGTACTCAAGTAATTTTTTGGATCGTTTAATAAACTTTTCCCCTAGGTTTTAAAAGGTGTGGACGGGTGGTCTGGTACACCCTGTATATGCTACCTGTAAACATTGTTAAAATTTAATTGATGTATGGGGCTGATTTATTATTGGTATAATAACAAAATTATTTAGTATATATCAACAAAGCGTCAATAATAATTAATGTTTTTTTTACACAAACAATCAAAAATAATAAATGTGAGATTTTTAGAAAAAAAAACTAAAAAATACTTATTTTTATAGAAGCCCATCTTTTTTTATGGTTAATCTACATAAACACTCTAAATGAAAAAGCACTCACAAAAATTAACAGTTAATCTCTATAAAAGTAAAAACAATCTGTCAGTTTTAATTTCAAAACATATATATGAGGCTTCTAATTGCGGTCTTAGCTCAATTTTCAAATTTTATGAGATACGCCCTTACGTAAGAAAACCGACGAAAAGTTAAAAGGTAAGTAATTTAGATCTAATGGTTGCGTTAGAAGGTCTCTTTGAAAAAAAATAACATAAGAGTACACCAAACAGCTCCGCGCTGCTCACACTTTGCGTGCAAACACGGATTCGTCCTGTTTTTGTGTTTTCAAGTTGCTCGCGCGCCGCTTGCAAGCCGTTTGCCGAAAACCGTCTTTCTTCGGCTCTTCTTTGTGTGTTCGCAGATCCTTTGGGACGGCATCGGCAGTTTGTTGTCGAGTTTTCATTTCAATGCGTGTTTGCTGTTTTTCCGTCGATCGAAGAAAGTTTGTTGAGACAAATTCGGAGTCCGGCGCACATACGGTGCGTTCGCACGCTGCTCACACTCCGCGCGCAAACACAGATTCGTCGTGTTTTCGTTTTTTCAAGTTGCGTGCGCTACATTCCGAAAACCAGCTTTCTTTGGATCTTCTTTGTGTGTTGGCAGATCATCTGGGGCGGCATCGGCAGTTTGTTGTCGAATTTTCATTTCAATGTATGTTTGCTGTCTTTCCCTGGATCGTAGAAAGTTTTTGAAACGAATTCGGCGAGTGGCGCACATACGGCGCGTTCGCGCGCTGCTCAAACTCCGCGCGCAAACACAGATTTGTCCTGTTTTTGTGTTTTCAAGTTGCGCGCGCGCTCCGCATGCAAGCCGTTTGCCGAAAACCGACTTTCTTCGGCTCCTCTTTGTGTGTTCGCAGATCCTTTGGGACAGCATCGGCAGTTTTTTGTCAAGTTTTCATTTAAATACGCGTTTGCTTTTTCTGGGGATCGCACACAGGCGGATTTCACGAAAAAGCTGGTCAAAACCTAAGATCCACTTACAGCCCCCTAAAATTGCATATAGTAATAAAAAAACATATGTTTTATTGTTTAAAAAAGATAAAGAAGAAAAATTCTTTAAGGACCCCGCACAAAAAATAAAATTTGGAACTTTACTAATTAATTAAAATGCTTCCTAAAAAATCGTTGAAACCAGAATTTTGGCTGTATAAATTTATACAAGATATTGCAACATTTGATTTTAATAATTGCATAGCTCCATGAAAAAATGTTTTAACCAGCATGTAGGTATGTAAAATTCGCATATGCATAAAATAATGTGATATTTTTGCAAAAACAAGTTAATTGAACTTTTTCTGTTTTTTCCGACTTTCGTTATAAATGAAGTATATTGTCTAGCAAGAAAAATACTCTGCCAGTATATGGGCCCCTAAGCTCAAACAACTTCAGACTCAATTACCTTTCGTTTGATACCACACAAGCCATATTTTGATTTGAACGCTAATTTTGAAAAAAAATACCCACACCCTTTTTAAAAAAATATATAAAATGTATTTTGTTTAACTCCAGACTCAATTACCTTTCGTTTGATATTACACACGCCATATTTTCCCTTAAAATCTAATTTTTCAAATCTACTCCCACCCTTTTTTTTTAAATAAACTAAAATGTATTCTGTTTAATTTAAGACTTAATTACCTTTCGTTTGATATCACACACGGCATATTTTCACATGTACTCTAATTTTTTTAATCTACCCCCACCCTTTTATTTGGCTTACGCCGAACAGATATACACACACCTAAATACACCACACAGACACACACACGGACAGACGTCACGATAAAATTGCTAAGGTACAATACACCAAAATTACATATTTTCAGTGCTATCTCAATTTTATTTGTTGTCGAAAATAATACCTTTTCTAGCCATTGCTGCGCGAGCTAGGAAGGTAAAAATGAAATCAGAATACATGTGACATAATAATTATACTTTTGGTTTACAAAAACCATTGTTATTAAAGCTAAGAAAACTTATTTATTAATTTACGCATATTATGTACGTATTTCTTACTGGACAATTTTCTATATACACAAAAAGAAATTTTAACTTTTTTACTCGATCGGCATAACTCCGCAGCTGAAACTGACTTTGTTACTTAGAAAACATATGCATGCACTTAATAGGACCAAAAATGTCAGTAAAATTGGATGAAGTTGAAACATTTAGTCAAATTCTATTTCAGAAAATGAAAATTTAAAAGGTTGCTTTAAACCGGTTTAAAATATTGCCAATTAAATAAAAAACAATGTTAAATATGTACAATAAATAGCTACATACCTCCAGATTCAAAATCCATGTTCAAAAAAATTATTTTTGATAATAGCCGCAAGTTTTAAAAGGGCTTTTTAACCATCAACTTTTGTAAATTTAAGTAACGCAAATAACATAAAAAAATAAATGGAAGTTTCATCGGTCATTACCCTGGCAATTGTTTTTCAAATTAGGCGTGACATGGTCACGGCCTAGCATGATCATCAGTGATTTCACTCATAGCAATTTTACAATTAAACAATGCTTTTTAGTGTTTAGGGGTTATGGCCAGCTTTTTCTTAAAATCTGCCTGTGTGGATCGTAGAAAGTTCGTTAAAACGAATTCGGCGAGTGACGCACACGCGACTCATTCGCGGAGCAGTTTGGTGTATGTAAATGTTAACTATAAAAAAAAATTAAAAATTAGTTAAATAAAACAAATTGTCCTAAGTTCTTTGCTTAGACCAAGAAAGCAAAATGGAAATTGAAAAACTACCATTTTTTCGTGGCTAAGCACGTATAGAACGATTTTGTTTCTCTTGTAATTTTCCGTGGGTAGCTCGAAATCTGTACACTCATGGGGGTCCAAGATCTAATGGACACCTATTAATTGTTGACAGTTAACTGTTTCGTCATTAAGAATATTGCATGGTCAATGTGACACCTTTGTAAAGCTAGAGAGAAGGTATATAAATCTCATCTTACGATATTGGTAAGAGAATTAAATAATAATGCGTGGAATATCTTTCTATACCCGCTTAGCCACGAAAAATTTTTGTTTTCGTTATTCACGGGTACTAAACTTTACGTTTGTACTATTTTTGGCTCACACTCCGCTGACTCGACATAAAACGTCACGAAGGAGGCAAAAATGCAATATGCATTGACCCGACCTGAGGGACAAATTATGTCATGGTCATGGGTACTGCTTTTCGTTTCATCTGCCTGTCTTTTATTTTTAATCTGGTAGTTTCTTTTGTGTTCGGTAGATGTCGCCACTTTTGTAAAAAGCGTACGGTGTCGCAGGCATTATTATTTATTTCTCTTACCCATATCGTAAGTTGAGATTTATATACCGTCTTCTAGCTTGACAAGGGTGTCACATTGAACGTGCAGTGTTCTGAAGATTGCCTTAAGAACGAACCAGTTAACTGTCAGCATTTAATAGGTGTCCATTAGATCTTGCACCCCTGTGGGTATACAGCTTTCGAGCTGCCCACGAAAAAATTTAAGAGAAACAAAATCTTTCTATACCCGCTTTAGCAATTCAAAACCATTAGGTATCCGATTCAAATTTTTAGGGATACTAGATTCCTTGTCTTGCGATAGGTATCCTTCGTAAGCGATAAAACGAATTTTGTAAGGTGAACTAATCGGTCTATCCTTCTCTAATGTTACCTTTAATGTGCGAGGTACAAAAATTTGCGATATTTGTGCCAATAACTTTACTTTTTCCAACTTGAGGTCAACTCGTTGACGAACCTAACCGAAACAAACCGATGCCAGGATTACCGAGCCTTCCAAGCCAAGCAAATTATTATATTAAATATTTGCAAATACACCATTTAATCATTTAATATAAAATGGGCAAAGAACCCGCGTCGGGCCAAGTCGTGATGTTACCCTAAAAATTACTTGCATCTAAGAAAATTTTACTTTCTTAAAAATGTAAAACAAATGAATTTTTCGGCAAAATTTTTTATTTAAAATTTAATGAAAACAAAAAAAATCTGAAAAGCCAATAGCAAAATTTTGTAAAAAAATATAATCTTTTTAAGCTATACTAATGGATTGTGTAAAAATATTAAATTTGTGCTGATTTTATGATTTTTTTTTTCGACCAAAACCATAAATGGAAAATTCACGTCAAAAAAAATAAAAATCACTATTTTTTGTTAAAATATTTAGATAAGCGTTATTCCCTCATAAGCAGATATTTTAAATAAACTTTTTAATAAAAACAAAACATGCTGTAAATTGCAGAAAAAAGCTACAAATCTGAGGGCACGGCAGTAATCTTAATTCTTTTTACGAAATATCATTTTTGCATATTTCGCTTTTTTTTACATGAAATGTTTTTGTTATGATTATATTTATCTGAAATTCTGGATGATGTAAACAAAACTAAATATAAAAATAACTTAATATTCGCTTGTAAATTAATACTAAATATTTTGAAAAAAAAATAAAGATTCATAAAAAATCATGATACAAAGCCAAAACACCATCGAAATCATAAAACAAGGAACTTTTTTGATAAAGGTTTCATTCAAAAATATGATAAAACGTGAGATGAATTTACCTGTGAACAGTAAAAGCAATGTGCGCTAAAACTAGATCGTATACCGAAATGCGTGTTCCGATCGCACGACGCCGCGGGTTTACAGGGAAAACGACGGCAGAGACTAAACGCCGCCGCGTCGCGCGTCGCGAGGTTAAGGGAGAGATTATACCAGCTTCAGGAACATCGATCTGCGCACCCTCCAACTCCACCAAGTTTATTACCACGTTCTTTTTTTTCCTCGGTTTTACCTTTTATCTGTGTACGCTTAACTCCGTTCTAATGGAAACTCCATCCATCTAAAATTTGTTACCCTAGTTTTTCATTATCGTTTCGGACACAATTAAGGCTTGTTACGTATCAGAAAAACTACATGGCATAAGCGTACGCAGCGAGAGGGAGGGAGGGGCATTTGCCGCCCCCCCCCTAAATGTTGAAAATAATTTTATATTTTCCTAATTTCCAGACAAAACAATTAATCAAGTTTGAACTTATTCCTATCTACTTAATATTATACTATATACAGTGAAACCTCTCCTTGCGGACACCTCTATTAAGCGGACACTCCCTTTAAATGGACAAATTTTTTGGAACCAAGCTTTTCACTATTTCTATACATGTAAAATTCACTCCTATAACCGAACACTCTAATAACCGGACGCGGACAATTTTTTTTGGTAAAAAAAATTTAAAACCTCCCTTAACCGGACGCGAACCTCTGACAACGGGACGGAGTGCAACGCACTCTGCAGCCGGGGAATTACCCCTTTCCGTTTTAATGCGGAGACTAAATACTTCTGTCGTTTTACAACATATTTTATTCGGCGGGGGCGGGACTGCTGTGTTTTATTTTTATTGTTCAATTGGGTAGTAATAGATCTCTTTGAAATAGTGCCTTGTAAAAAACTTCTTAGTTTACGTGAAAAAATGGAAGTTGTTAACGTTTCGGAGAAGAAACATCTATCAACACGAAAGATCGCTGAAAAATTTAATATCGGAAAAACTCAAGCAGCGGAAATTGTTAATAAATATATATTACAATTTCGCAGATCCTTCTCATAAGCGGCCACCTCCAATAAGCGGAAAAAATCGACGGAACCGTGAGCATGGGAGGTTTTAACGATATACCGAGTGGGCCAAAAAAAACCAGACATTTTTTTATTATTTTATTATATTTTTTGAACTGTACAAGTGATTTTAATGGGACAAACTGCACTTGGCAGATAATTAATCAGAGTTTTGACTAAATATATCTTTTGTACCCTTCAAAGATACTCGTTTATTCTGGTGTTGCCAACATGTTTTAATTATTTTTTTTAATCAGTAAGTAGCATTCTTGCCGCGCACAACAAGGTACGAATCAGCAAAATCGGTTCAGTTGTTCTAAGAAACAATATTTTTGTCTCAACCATTGTTTTTCATATTATACGAGTATCTTGCCAATCACATCTGCATTTATTTCCTTATAAATTCATTACTACTGAACCGATTTGAACAAAATAAAAAACATCCTGGTGAGAATTAATTGCGTTTTCAAGATCATGATTAAAGTCAATGAATACACTCGTTTCTGCCTTAAGGCACAAAAGTTAGCACCGAAGAACTTCTCGGACAGGGATTTAACCAGCATAGCAATATCCGTTCAACTTTAAATATACCAAATAAGTTTTCGTAGCTAGGCCGGTAAAAATGGTTTCGTTTTTCTCGCGGGTAGCTCGAGAGCTTATCCTAACGGAGGTTCAAGGTCTGATAAAGCTAATAAGTGTTGACAGTTAATTGTTTCGTCCTTATAGAAAAAAATGGCGTAGCGAAATCTTTACAAGAAATTGCGCCGCGAAAAAACATTTTGGTAAAAACTGAAAAACTTGATGGCGCAAGTGAAAATTATAGAAAAATTTTAAAAAAATTATGAACGGTCCAAAATTTTAGCATTATTTGGTGCTATTCAGTAAAATGTCCTGATTTTTTTTAAATAAAATAAACATATATTTTTTTTAGTTAAACGATTTTATTAGAAAATTGCACTAAAAAATTCTTTGCTAGATTACTACTGTCTAGATTTACCAATAGCGTTACTGGTACATTAAATATTTTTAGGTTTGATATAAAATCGTGGTGCCATTATTAACGATCAAATTGAGAAGTAAACATGCCACGATTTTATATCAAACTTAGAATTGATGGGTATCAATTTCTTTAATTAAGCACCACGACTTTGTATCGAACTTAAAAATATATACTGTAGTCAACACAAATCTTCTAAATTATTTTTTACTTTTTAGTACAATTTTCCAAAAAATCGATTAACTAAAAAAAATAATACTTATTTTATTTGTAACATTTCTCTTAATGAAAAAAAAAGAAGATGCAGGGTCTATAATTATGGCTTCACAGCCTTTTCATTTCTAGCAGTGCCTCATGATTACAAGGTTTCTTTCCTGTCAATATTGTAGAATCCAATTTCTCAATCCTTAGTTTATCAAGCGATACCCCCGTTTTTTTCATAACATAGTATTGTCACCAGAACAAAACATAAATCTGAAAACCGCATTTTTGTATCTATTTAGATATCAAAGTACTGCATTTACCCCTTTTACACTCCTCGTATGTTCGTATTTATTTAAATATCAAAGGTCAGAATTTACCTCTTTTACACTCGCATATTCGTGTTTGGTTTGATTACTAGTTATGAATTTACCCCCTTTACAGCCCTGACGTCCCCCTACCGCCGTTTTTTTGTCATAAAATTATATTGTCACCAGAACAAATCATAAATCTGAAAACGGCATGATTCTATTTGTTTTTTATTTACCCCCTTTACAGCCCTTACCCCTTACCACCCCCTACTTCCGATTTCTGTTCATAAAATTGTATTGTCACCCGATCAAATCATACATCTGAAAACCGCATGTTTGTATCTGTTTTGGTTTCAAAGTTCTGAATTGCCCTACCTTACACCTCTCACCTACCCCCGTATTTCCGATATTTTTAAATAAAATTGTATTTTCATTACACCAAATCATAAATCTGAAAACCGCATGGTCATATCTGATTTGGTTTCAAAGTTATGGATTTATCCCTTTTACACCCCTTAACCACCTTCTACCACCCATCTGTTTTCATAATATTGTATCGTCATCGGACCTACACTACTATGCTAAATTTAATTAAAATCGGTTCACGGGAAGTGTGTCAAAAATAAATCGCTAGATTTGATGACAGACATCGCCATGCTCTGTGAAGTTAATAAAAATCGTTTAAAACATGGTCACCTTAATAGTGTCTCTGAAAGGGAGCCTTGCATGCCTCCGCCACTGACGAAACGCGGCGCGAAAGCCGAGTTCACATTGTGAATTCAAACTCGCAAGGAAACCACGGATCACCTAACCAGAAACGAGTATAATATAGTAGTTTATGCTTTTAAGTTTGATTCATAAACGACGCCGACGACGACGTTGGCTTTTGCAAGTCACGTGTACCGAATACACTTTATTTGTCTACTACAGGTCAATAAAAGCTTATTACATAACATTGGACCAAATCCAGCAATTTCATTCATTTTAATTTATTAGAACCCAAAAAGACAAACAAATCTACATTCAGTGAATGTATGGAAACAAACTTTGAGCAGTCTTTTAAAATCTTTGGTTTGAAAAATTGGTTAAATTCGCAAAGCCTTTTGTAATGTATAAAAACAGTTCGCAAGTGCTGAAAACATTTTTTTGATATACAGTCGAACCTCTATAACTCGAAAGGAAAAACCAAAACAGTTCGAGTTATGGAGAGTTCGAGTTATAGAAACTCAAGTTACATAGGTTAAAATACATGTAAAAAGTGCAGGGACCACTTAAAAGGTTCGAGTTATAGAGAAGTTCGAGTTATAGAGGTTCGACTGTATTCAAGTCTTTGTATGGAAAATAAAAAGCTAAAAAACAAAATATATGATAAATTCCTACATTTTATGATTAGTGGATGCAAACTTTACAAACTCAAAATATAAAATTTGGTTTTCTATGAACCTCAAACTGCGTTTATAAATCACATATGCTTGTAACTTATCTCAAAACAATGTTTTGTAAAAGTATTGCCAATATTTAGTGTTTTTTGATTTTTCTAAAAACCTAAATTCTGTTAAGCCCCATTATAAAATCATCATCATATACTTTTGATACATAGTAACCTGCTGTAGTTCTATAGACACAAAGAGGGACTACTTGGTCTTAATCAAGGACTCACAGTATATCAGTCTATTAGGTATATATTGTCTTAGTAGAGGACATTTTGACTAAATATGTGTTGCACTTTAGATATTCTTTAATAAAAAAAAAATCTACCAAGGAAAAGCAAAGCAGCTACCTCCTCGGCAAACTAAATACTTTTTGGATAAAAAAAATATTTAAAAAATTCAAAAATTTTTTATTAGCATTTAGATAAACTTTAGCAAAAGTATAGTTTTTAAAATATAACAAAGTTTTAAGAAATTGTTTATCTGTATTGACCGAATAAGCAAGTGTTTATCTGGGTCAAAATATAGGGGAGGGGGGGGGGGGGTAATAGTTGAATAAAACATTATTTTTAATATAATTTTTTTTCTAGGGGGGTGTAATTCTCCAGTTTGTCCATTAATTATTAACAAAAAGTGCATATTATTTTTTCTAGGGGGGGTTAATTACCATGTTACTTAACCCCCTTAAATCCACACTTGCTAATAAGCTTTCATCATTATATGAACAAAGATAACCAGAAATATCCAAGTAGGACCAAAAAAAAAGTTCTGATCTGAAAATCTTTTAAATCATTTAGAAAAAATATGTGACAGTTCTCTACTTGCACATTTCCTAATACAAATCTACTAAACTTATTTTTTAAATAAACAAAAAAAGCAACTGTGCATTATATTTAATAATTTGGAAGGCATTTTTAGTAAAATTACATAAGTATACATTTTTTTTTACTTGCAAATTAGTTTTACATAAAATACAAACAAAAAAATTACACAAACTTTACTAACATCATAAAGAAATAATGAGCATAAAGTTAGCAAAGCACCCATCGCAAATCGAATCGCGACTAGGTGGATAATTTGCCGTTAGTTAGTCGTTTATTAGTTGTGGAAGGATTAGTTTTGTCGCTTTTATTTTTGATCGTTGTTTTGGGTGTTACGCTAACTTCATATGAAGTTAGCGACGCACCCTCGTCAAAAATGACTTTAAACCTATCGAGATCGAATATGGTGGATAATTTGCCGTTAATTAGTCGTTACTTAGTTCTGGAAAAATTAATTTTGTCGCTTTTATTTTTGTGTTTTTTTGGGTGCTTTGCTAATTTCATATGTTGGTACCCATCGCAAATCGAATCGCGACTAGGTGGATAATTTGCCGTTAATTAGTCGTTAATTAGTTGTGGAAAAATTAATTTTGTCGTTCTTATTTTTGACCGTTTTTTTGGGTGCTTTGCTAACTTAATATGAAGTTTTTTTCCCACAACTAATTAACGACTAATTAGCGGCAAATTATCCACCATATTTAATTTCGATAAGTCATGTCTAAAGCCATTTTTGACGAGGGTGCTTCGGTAACTTCATATGAAGTTAGCTAAGCGCCCAGAAAAACGGTCAAAAATAAGAGCGACAAAATTAATTTTCCCACAACTATTTAACGACTAATTAAAGGCAAATTATCCATCTAGTCGCGATTCGATTTGCGATGGGTGCTTCGCTAACTTCATGCTCATAAAGATATATAGGTGCCTAGAACCGAACCAACATAAATGGAATGACAATAATAAAAGACTATTTTTAATTATTATAAAACTTTGATAAAAAATATGCATCAAACCTATTTGAAATCATTCTGGATCTGGATAATATTTTTTACATATTGAACAATATGTAGGAATAAAACCCTGCCCTGTCAATTTTAAATTTAAATAGGTATTTGTAATATCTTTAAGCATACCTTAATTTAAAAAAATTTTTTAGTAATTTCTTCATTAAACACGCAATAACTAGTTTAAAAAATATTTAATTACAATAGTAATAAACTTTGTCTGTTTTTATCTGGTGTTTATACACCCTCAATATCACTTGGCAGTTAAACCAAACAAACTAAGAACTGAAACAAATTTGTTACATTTTTTCTTCTCCCTCAAAAAGAACATCCTTAAGGTAACCTTACCTTTTTTTTTTAATATTAAACTTCTGTATTATTTTTTTTAATAAGCTATATTATTAATAATATAAATTTTAACTTTGTTCTAATTTACTGAAAATGATTTTCAATCATTCTTAGTCAGCACTTGCTCTCATTAACATCAATGTCATTTAAAATATTTCCATTATCACTCAAATTCAATTTGTTGTGATACTTATTAACTAGTTCCTCATATTCTTTCTTGTATGGATGTAGAGGGATCACAAATACTGATATATCATCACAGGATGCGGGTCTGCCGCTTTTTAGTTGCCAGGCGTGCTCGTTTACCAAAGATCCCCTTGCATAGCCAACTAGACAGGTGGCACCACTAATGTACCTAAATTAATTGAATTGTATAAGAAAACATGCCTTGCAAATTGCAACCAAAATTTCCAAACTAGTAAAAACCTTTCATTTTGAAATTTGTATTGGAGAACTTGGCTTTACTTTTATCTGAATTGTTTTTATGGAATACCACTTTTGCGTACTTGGCTTTTTTTACATGAAACGTTTTTGTTATAATTGTTATTTTCTCCAATATTAAAAAAATTTCAAAAATTCAAAATTGATCAAAAAAGTTTAAGACTACCCTCAGTCGAGTGGGGATGGATCACTTCATTTTAAGTC
Organism: Aspidapion aeneum; assembly: GCA_963576565.1. NCBI lineage: Eukaryota > Metazoa > Arthropoda > Insecta > Coleoptera > Brentidae > Aspidapion > Aspidapion aeneum. Next base: position 22,379,524 of record OY755048.1, read on the forward strand.
ACCGGGTTTTTGCCTCAAATTTGAGTGCGAGGGCCTATATGACGTCATAAATCAAGAAAGGCGGCATTTTCCATTTTTTTGCAAACTTTGGCTTATAACTTTCGCTAAACTAGTTTAACAGCGAAAAACTGTAAATATGTTTTTTGTTTGTAAAAAACAGCAATAAATATGGTGAGTAAAATAGCTTTATATCTTTATTAACAGTTTTTCTGTAAAATTAATTTTGCAAACGTTATAAGCCAAACAAAGTTTGTGAAGAAACATGAAAAAGCCCCATCTTGGATTTATGACGTCACACTGGCCCTCCCACTCAAATTGGAGGCAAACACCCGGTGTGATCTGTTACCAATCAATCTAGCTTAGTTTAAAAAAATATTCCACAACTATATGCCACAGGATACCTTAACTAAAAAGTGAGAAAGAAATCAAGAATTTTTTGGGAATTTTTTCTAGGGGACCATTAAATTATGTAACGCTCAAGAAGGGAGAGGTTACATTCATGTTTTTTCTTGAAAATGCAATACGAAAGGAAAGAGGTGTCACATAACGTTACATAATTTATGAATGTTCCCTAGAATGCAATGAAAACTCACTTTTTTTCTTGAAATACATACCTTAACTAAAAAGTGAGAAACAAATCAAGAATTTTTTGGGAATTTTTTCTAGGGGACCATTAAATTATGTATCTCTCAAGGAGGGAGGGGTTACATTCAATGTTTTTCTTGAAAATGCAATAAGAAAGGGGAGGGGTGTCATGTCAGCTCCCGCTAAATTTCGCGGTTGTTTTTAAATTTTAAAACCACACAATTGGATGAAGGACAGAGTACATCAGTACACCAACAGCGGCGTAGCGTGGGGGGGGGGGCGCGGGGGGTTCGTCGCCCCCCCCCCGCCCCGAGGCATAGTGGCGCCCCATTGGTGGTAGAAGCGCCCCCAGCTTTATTAAGTCGGGCCGGCAACGGCCAGTGGAGTGGGCGCCAAAGGAAACTAACGACATGAAGACCTTTTTGTTTTTTTTTTTGGTCGCAAGATTTGTGAGAGGCGCCCGTGTGACCTGTCGGCCGCCCCCTCACACATGAGATGACCTTTTTTTTTTTTTTTGTCGCAAGATTTTTTTCAGTTTTCAGAGACGCCCTTTTTAGCGGTCGCCCCCCCCCCCGCCCTTTCGGGCACGCTACGCCGCTGTACACCAAGAATCAGAGAGATCCTTTTCTACCGCCTCGAGAAAATGGCGTGTTAATTTACTCCAACTATTACAAATTTCTAAACTTAAAAGTGCTCGATTTTGGTGTACTGAAGCATAGAACTAGAAATTTCAGCCCTTCAGCTACGTGGTGACATCATTAGATCCAGACAGAGGCCCCTTGGAACGTGGAGAAATTGGCTGCAAACTGGTGAGTGCTTTGTTTCTGATTTCCGTTGTGTGGTAACAGCAATTAACCTATGGACCTTTGATTATTTCGTGATTTCGTATCAATATATTTATGTTTGTTCGCGCTTCATTTAATAAAATATATACAGTCCACTGCAGTTATCCTTTTTCTAATTGCGGGCATACAGTGTCACATGACTTTACATAACTTATAAATGTTCCCTAGGATGCAATGAAAACTCACTTTTTTTCTTGAAATACATACCTTAACTAAAAAGTAAGAAAGAAATCAAGAATTTTTTGGGAATTTTTTCTAGGGGACCATTAAATTATGTAACTGTCAAGGAGGGAGGGGTTACATTCAATGTTTTTTCTTGAAAATACAATACAAAGGGGAAGGGGTGTCACATAATGTTATATAATTTATGAATGTTTCCTAGGATGCAACGAAAACTCACTTTTTTTCTTGAAATACATTGATCGATTTGCTAAGAATCTCGGCAGCCTTGTGTCCATCGACCACGTCCCATAAACCATCAGTACCCATAACGAGTACCTCTTTTTCATCGTCCGCGGTAAGTCTGTGTACTTGAACCTCTGGATGACATGATAAAAATGGCTTTATTGGTGTTTTTTGGTAAATTGCGAGGAGGTCATGGTCCCCAAAACCACGAGTCACGCCTATTGTGCCCATTACTCTACTCTGTAACAAAAAAGTGAAATGAAATGTATCATAAAACATTTCATGTAAAAAAAGTCAAGTACGCGAAAATGGTATTCCGTGAAATAAATTGAGATAAAATTAAAGCCAAGTTCTCTAATACAAATTTCAAAATGAACGGTTCTTACTAGTTTGGAAATATTTTTTTAAAACTTTGCTATTACAGCCAAACTTCTTTATGTTCAATTTAGCACTCTGTCTAAGGGTCATTTGAAAACTAGTAAGAACCTTTTATTGTGAAATTTGTATTAGAGAACTTGGCTTTACTTTTATCTCAATTATTTTTATGGAATACCATTTTCGCGTACTTGGCTTTTTTTACATGAAATGTTTTTGTTATTATTTCACTTTTTTTAAACGATTTGAATAATATTTAAGTTTAAACGTAGTAAAATATGCGGAATATTGTTCAGCGCTCTCGCATTCCTAAAAGTGGACAATGTTACTTTTACATAACTTTACATTTATGGGGGAGAGCAGTAAATTAAAATTTTGGTATTTTTAAATTTTTTTCTATAGTTTTATCACAGTTCCTATCAGTCTTCCAAAGCTCAACTCTCTAGCGTTTCTGGAAGTGGTCAATGTTACTTTTGCATAACTTTATATTTATAGGGGAGGGAAGTTGATTAAAATATTGTGGTTTTTTAATTCTTTTTATAGTTTTTTTATAGTTCCCATCAGCCTTCCAAAGCTCAGCTTTCTAGCGTTTCTGGAAGTGGCCAATGTTACTTTAACATAACTTTACATTTATAGGGGAGTGAAGCAAATTTTGGGGTTTTTAAATTTGTTCCTATAGTCGAATCGAATCGAAATCTCTGCTAAAGTTATCATATTTCCAAAGCTCAGCTCTCTAGCGCTTCTGGAAGTGGACAATCTGACTTTTTGATAACTTTACATGTATAGGGAAGGGGAGTAAATTAGAATTTTGGGGTTTTCTGATTTTTTCCAAGGGTTTGGTGATCAGTCTGCCAAATTTCAGCTTTGTAGCATGTCTGGAAGTACAGTAGAATATTGATGATCTATACATGAGTGAGTGAGTGGCAATTTCGAGGTTTTTTGAAATTTCGTAACTACTTTATGGAAGTCCATGAAACTTGGAAGGGTTGTTAACTCTATGAAGATCTACAATTGTGCAAAGTTTGAGTTTCGTAGCTCATTCCAAAGTAGAGTTTTAGATAGGTCAAGTATGGGCTGAAATGTTTCAAGAAAAGATGGTACAGCAGTTTCCGCCGCGAACTTGGCCGGGTACTGCCGTGCCCTCAGATATGCTTATGATATTTACCCTTTTGCCTTGGCCAGTAATTACATTCATTTTGAGATCTTCAGGTTGTAGCGTTTTGTAGGCCCAGCCTTTCATGTAAGCATCCCTGAACATTATAGTTTTTCCTAAATCTCCAGCTTTTGGGTGTTTGATATATTCTTTTGATGTAAACTCTCTTCCTGTAATTTAAAAGATTGTATTAAAAATGTCACTGTACATTAGGGTTGCCAAGCCGTCCTAATTTCTCAGGACTGTCCTTTTTTTAGCGAAAGGTCCTGTGTCCTGACAACACCCTTATCAGGACAGAAAATATCCTGATTTTTCGAGCATAGAAAAATAAAATGCTTCTTAAATCTGTCTTGAATCAAATCTGATTTCAACAGATAAAATGTAACTTGATTTGTTTATAACATTTCTTAGTCTGTTGATTCAGTTTAAAAATATTTTCCGATATTGCCACCCCCAATGGAGATGAATACTTCGATTTTTTAAAATACATACACCAATGATATCATCAAAAAAGTTAAAAACATTATTTTAAGCTTTTTTAAGAGCTTTCCAACAATATATTACAACATCAATTTATCTTAAATGTAACAATTCTTTTTAAACATACCTATTTGATGTAATTAGGGTGGTGGGGAAAAGTAACTATGATCGAGTGTCTCCCTACGCTTTTTTGTATTAGTATAATTATTGACAAGCATAGTGAAAATTTCTAACTGGTAACCAGAAGTGAAATATTTTTATGGTATTAGTCAAACAATCCATAATTTTTTATTAGATGGGTAGTTATTAGTAAATAAGTACCTACTAAATATGTAATGTCTTAGCAAAATTAAGAAGTTTTTTAAAATTGATAATTTAAAAAAATTAAAGATATTTTATGTTTTAGTTTTTTACAGTTTGTGGCTGTCCTGATTTTGGATCAAAATATGTCCTGAAAACTTAAGACAAAAGTCCTGACAAAACTAAATTTAAAGTTGGCAACCCCACTGTGCATTATGTTTGATGATTTAAAAAATGTATGATTCACAAATAAAAATAGCCTTTGATAAAAATTAATTAGGAATATTTAAATATACAAATCTTGTGATCACAATGTATTTTTGATATAATATTTTTATCAGTGGCGGCTCGTAACCAAGGCTACTCTTGTAGACCTATTTTCGCCTTGAGAACTGCCTGGTATATAAATATTTTGAGGTCTTATCTGTCTGTAAGTTTGATTCACAAGAGTAATAAGAGGTAAACTACCACTGATTTTTTGGATGATTTTATTATTTTTATTATTTATACCTAAAAGTTGGGGTTGTTCTTGAGCAAGTCGTCTAATCCTATCTCTTTCATTCTCAGGAGTAAAGTCCACTGACATTGGGGTAAAAGAGTCATTTTTACATATTATTGCACGAGAATCTCCTGCATTTGCCACATACAATTTGCCTAATATAAATAGAGCTACTAAAGCTGTACATCCCCCTGCTGCTTGGTATTTGTTGCGGTCTTCTGATAACAGCTGATCCTAAACAAATAATTAAAAGAGTATGCTAATATTAATCATGCTTGGTATCACTATTTGCTATACATGTGATCACAAAAAAGGACTGCATGTCCTAGGTGCACTTTTAACTTACCATTTCTCTAAATGATGATTCCAAAGCACCTACAATTAACAGGTCACGAGGTTTTGAGGTAGAGTGAGGGCTTTCATTAAAATCTGTCCAAATATCATCTTGAGCATCCACCAGCTTTTCCTAAATATAAGAATGAATAAATCTGAAAGAGTCAAATAAGATTTTACTCTCCTCGAATCGTTTTCTTGAATTTGGTTACCTATACTTTATTATATCAACTTACAAATTTTTAAAATTATTTGATAGAATTAAAATCCACCATTGATAAGGTCAGAGCTTTAGATTGATAGCTTGTTGGGAACAATATAAAAAATTTAAAGAAAAGCTTACATGTACTATATGATGCAGTTGATTAGCAGCACACACAGCTGCACCAACTCCAGCATGACCATCAAAAATTCCAAAATATGTGTATGGAATGGAAAATTTTTGTGTATTTCCAATTTCATCTTGAGTCACTTTACTCAAAACACCTTGTCTGTAGACCGCTTGGTCTTCATTCCACCTTGACTTTCCTGCATTCACACATTCTGCATAACCTAAACAAATCAAATAATATATAAATTCTTAGCTCTCTTCCCCTAGGTACATATTTAATGTTCTGATACTATTCCAACAAAATTCAACCCTACTAGGTATTTATCTGTAACTTTATGGACTCTGGTCTGAAACCAGTGTAAAAATTAATAAACTGACTTAAATATTTCAGTAACTAACCTGAATCATGGGGCAAAGGAGCACTGGGGTGAATTATGGGTCGAAGTTTGTGGTCAGCTGACATTTGCACTTCATCGTCACTAAGGCAGAGAAAATGGGGCCTTCCATAAGGGAATTTTGGGGCTAATTGTGATTTATTATAGGGGGGTCCCTCAACAGCGTAAGCGTTTAGTTCCAGCCCAGCGACAGCGCCTATGACAACATTTTTGAAGCGGTTAAACATTTTCAAATCGGTTATAGTTTAGGAAAAAGCACAAAACATCAGGAAATTAGCATTGTGTAAACATCAACATTACATGTAGGTAATTTTTTTTGACGTTTGCCTGATGATTATCTATCTATTCGGCGACGTAATCAATGACCTTGGTTCATTGAAAATTTAGGGCCAATTTATAAAACTCATAGAAATAGGGTAATACCATTAAATTTGAGAAGGTCTGTGGATCTTAGACTGCTTAAAAGATTGAGCACAGGAAAATATTAGAAAATCGTCTATAATTTAGCAACTAAAATTCAATACTTTTTACAATTCAAAGTCTTATTGAAGTTATCATACTTGACAAATTGCCAAAACAAATATTCATTTATGTGACACCTTAATATGCCCCCTCAATTTAAATCTTTGAATATTTAAATTGAACAATAAAAAAAAATTCTTAGAAAATTATTTCATCAACATCATATTTCTAAATCTAACGAATTTGTCTTTTGCTAAAGATTTAGTAAATATATCAGCACAGTTTTCAGTTGAGCAAACATGTTGAACGGTAAAAATCTTTTGTTAAAATAAATCTTTTATAAAATGATATTTTATATCAATGTGTTTGCTACGTTTTGAATTTTCAAAGTTCTTTATAGTTGCGATGGCACTTAAGTTATCACACTTTAAAATAACTTGTTGATTTAATTCAAACTCTCCAAAAAGTCCTCTTAGATTGACGAGTTCTCGAACTGCTGTAGCTGCTGCTACATACTCAGCTTCCATCTAGCTCTGTGCTACACATCTTCTTTTATTTTAAATATCTATCTTGTCTCTATTGCCTGTTTATTTCTTTTATTTTTTGGTAATTCTGATTCTTTCTAGGTCTCAAGTGTTTTGTGCGAAATCAATTCTTTATCTATTGCTTCTTTCCATTCAGCATTTTCATAAGCTTCTTTAAAAGATTTCGGTTCAGTATCAGTTGAAGTAAGTAAGCAATATGCCACGTATGTGTCATATTCTTTAAGGTAATCTTACCTTTTTGTTGTTCTTCCTACTCTAGTTTTTGTTTGTTCGCTAACTATTTCATCACTTTCAAAATTTTTAGTTTCTAATTCTCCTTCATTTCTTTCTTGATCATTTTCTGTCTTGTTGTCATTCATTTCTTGTCCATCGAGTTCAGAAACTTCTTCAAGTTTATTTTCCATTGGTATTTTAACTTGTTGTTTCAATCTAATTTCTTCGTTTTTATTTTGCTTTGCTTTATACTCCATAATACTTTCGTCAAATCGTACATCTCTTGATTTAACAATGTTCCCTTCTTCTGGTAACCATAATTTCCAACCACCACCACAGTAACCAATCATAATAGCTTTCCTTGATCTTGGGCTTTTTGCCTTTAGGTAAAATAGTGTACCATGCGCGACAGCCAAAAATTTTTAATTTGCTTAAATCATTTCTTCCGTGCCATAATTCAGATGGTGTAAGACCTCTTTGTAAAGTTGTAGTAGGGCTTCGGTTAAGTTCATAAACTGAACATTTTAAAGCTTCACCCCATAGGTCTTTGGGTATTCTGGAATCTATGATTTTTGTCCTTGCCTTATTTACTAGTGTTCTATTGAGTCTTTCGGCTTTTCCATTCTGAGGTGTGTACGGCATAGTATACTCTAATTTTATACCTTTTTCTCTGCATGCATTTTTAAATGCCTTAGAAGTAAATTCTCCTCCATTATCTATTCTAATCGCTTTGATTTTTATCTCATGTGTTCTTTCCGTTTCTACGACATAATCTCTTAGGTTTTGCTCTGCTTCATCTTTGCTTTTTAATAACTTAACAACAGTAAAATGTGAATAATCATCCAAAATTGTTTAAAAATATCTTTTTCCATCGGTTGTTGATGGTGCTATCGGTTCACATATGTCGGTGTGAATCAATTCTCCAATTTTAGTAGTTTCTCTTTGCGATTGAGCACAGGAAAATATCAGAAAATCGTTTATAATTTAGCAACTAAAATTCAATACTTTTTACAATTCAAAGTCTTATTGAAGTTATCATACTTGACAAATTGCCAAAACAAATATTTATTTATGTGACACCTTAATAAAATTAATTAAACATTACTGGCATCTTTTATATGCCAACTTTACCCTGCGTTATGAAGAGACCCTCTAATTCAACTGTTAGTAATTTATTTGCAGGATAATGCTGAGCCGGTCTGTAGAATGATTTATCCCAGAGGTGTCAGTTTTACGTTATGTTTAATATAAATCCACCTTTCTGTGTTCGTTGGGGTATGTTCAAGAATCACTTTGTAAATACATTATCCATTGACCATACAAAATGCTAAGAGCACCCACCTACTTTAAAAACTCTTTAGTACCACGATTTTTTCTGTGTTTGAGGTTTGAGGAGAATGTAGGATAGGACATGGAGAGTATTATACCTACTCTAACCCTAAAGGTTAACTCAAGTTTATTGGTTTACTTTTGATCGTGTAAAAGAAAAAGATCTCCTCTTATTTATAGTTGTTAGGTAAGTATAAAATACTTGAAATTGTACTTCAAGTACTTGATTTGAAGTACTACCAGTGGCGGATTGTAAGGTAGTGCCACGGAGCTATGGCACTACCGTATTTTTCTGCAAAAAGACGTTTTATTTTTTATTTTTAAAACATCTTTATTGGTTTTTATTTTATTCATTTCTATTTCATTTATATATTATATGAAATTCGGTAGCCCCGTGCAATACAGTGGATCACACTCCGAGTCGATGCGCTGAATGTGCCACCCACTGTAACCCTAAGCAGCGTTGAACACGCTGCCACTTTTGTCTTGGCTCCTTTGAATAGAGACAGATTTTATCTGTAGCCTATATGAGCGACAGTTATAGAGCCAATGTTGGGCATTTTAGCGTCGTTCAAAGAAATTTTGTACCTGGCACAGGCCATCAGTTGCCTGGCAGTTAGTTGTATTACTCGCATTGTTTTTGTACGTGGCGCATGGATGTTTTAATTTACGCCCTTTACAATACATTATTTCAGCAGGATATTTTTAGGGGGTTTTTTCGCGGACCAGAATGGGTAGAAATTACATTATACATTAATCTTGTGAGCTTAGGTGCCCATAAATTGGCATAGGATTTTTACAACATACTTGATTTTGTTGTACTTAAAACTTTAAGTACTCTGGTCTCATTTAATGTTGTCTTTTGGAAGGGATATCTTTTTTTTAATACCCTGTTTCCACCAATGCATGCCCACCCCGATTCAAAAAACGCATCACATGATGGCCCATGGATTTGCACCGGTTTTAAATGCAGTGTCACCTGATGCGTTTTTTGAATCGGGGTGGGCATGCATTAGTGAAAACAGAGTATAAGACATCATGCACTGCCTTCTGGCCCAGGCTTGCCAGATTTTTCAAATTAAAAAGCGGGACAAATTAAGTAAATGCGTAAACACAAAAATTTCAAATAGATACTAAAAATTTACATCGATTTTAACATAAAGTTAGTGAAGAAGTCTTTTAGGAACCAAATGGTGTGTTTATTTATTTACGTTTCCAAAATACATTCAATAATTTAAGTTTAAAATTTAAATGTTATACCTACCTATTTAAATTTAGTGGGTTTTTTTTTAATTGAAGAGGTGAAAAACTTTTAAACTAAGTTGTGTTTCAAACTTCCATTGTCTTCATTATATTTCGATTATCAAAATTCCATGCATAATAAAATATTATGATCTGTAATTTCTTTAAGTGATTTGTGAATTTTATTTAAAATAAACAAATATGAACGAACACCTAAGATAAGTATGTATAGATAAGAAATATCCGCCCTAAAATGAGAAAGTAACTTAAACGAAAAAGTAAAACATTCCTCTTCGATTGTTTGTGTAAAGTTCTTTAGGCGCGTTTAGCACTTTTTGTGGGTACCGAATTGAACTGAGCCGTCACGCTCGGCTATGTAACGCTCATTCGGGTGAAGTCGGCTCGAGTCGACTAAGTGTGAGAGGAACAGTCAGCAGTGTAATTTATACCCAATCCCAATTACAATGTAATCTAAATGTTATTACTTTGTTTGTTTTCGTATTATTAATTCGCCTTGTTGAAGTTTACACTTCTGCTCTATGTTCTGAAGCACACACAATTTTTTTTAAATAAAATTTATAAGTTATATATAAGAAGATACAGACAGGTCAAAAAATAGGACAGAAATGAAAAAAAAGCGGGAAAATCGGGACAATTTCCATAAAAAGCGGGACTTTCAAAAAAAGCGCGACCGTCCCGCCGTGACGGTGAACCAACCCTGTTCTGGCCTATAAAAATTTGTTACTGGATCTCATGTCTCATGTTCCCTTTGGTGTTCTGTGATGTCTCATCTGTGAACGTACTGTGCTGTTGGAGCCGGCGCGAGGGTTTTTTTCGTTATCCTAGAATTTGTTAGAGATGGGCCAACTTGCGATTTTGGTGGAGTAGTGACAAGACGTGACTGCTCCAGTCGGGTCACGGTGACAAATAGCAGTGATTTTTTGGAGCAGTTTAACGAATACACACCTATACCGAAATCGCAATCTAGAAAATTGTTCCCTACTCTGCACTGTGCTGCCGCGTAGACGCGGCGCGACAGACGGAGCGGGCGGGCAAACAGTCACTGTAACTGCTTGGGGTACTCGCGATCGCGACTTTACGCTGTGACGGACGCCGGTGCGGTGGTGACGTGGGGTGACTGCTATTTCGTTCGGACTGGAGCAGATCGTGACTGCGACAGACGAGTCACCGTTCGTGAAATCGCAACCCACCTCTAGAATTTGTATCATTTGTGTCTGTTGCCTTTGAAAAAATTACATAGTTTCCACAATGGCACCCTACAAAATTGTGATGGTTCGTCATGGAGAGTCCGAATGGAATGAGAAAAATTTGTTTTGTGGCTGGTTTGATGCTAATTTAAGCGAAAAAGGTAAGACATTTGTACGACCTTTTTGACCTTGCCAAGACATAACCTCTTGTTTTCATTTAAAAATCAAAATAAAATTGAAATTACCCTTAATATTTGTTTAGGTAAACAAGAAGCTGTCAGTGCTGGCAAAGCTTTAAAAGATGCAGGATACAAATTTGACCTTGCATATACTTCAGTATTGACCAGAGCCCAAAACACCCTACAAGCAATTTTGACTGAAATTGGACAAACTGACCTTCCTGTAGTAAAGACATGGAGGTTGAATGAAAGACATTATGGTGGTCTTACTGGCTTAAACAAAGCTGAAACTGCTGCAAAATATGGAGATGAACAAGTAGCAATTTGGCGTAGAAGCTTTGACATTCCACCTCCACCAATGGAACCTGATCATCCCTACTATGATATTATTGTGAAAGATGCAAGATATGCTGAAGGACCAGCTCCTGATCAATTCCCCAAATTTGAATCCTTAAAATTAACTATTGAAAGAACTTTGCCCTTCTGGAATGACACCATTGTCCCATCTATTAAGGCTGGCAAGAGCATTCTTATTGCTGCACATGGTAACAGTCTCAGAGGCATTGTTAAGCATCTAGATCGTAAGTATATTCTGCTGATTCTACTACAGATATCATAATGTCTACCTTAGAGGTAAATTTTTGAAATAATGTTCTTTTTTAAAAAATATAATGCAATCAAGTATGTTTTTGTTTTAGAAATGACAGATGATGCAATTATGCTTCTTAACCTGCCAACTGGTATTCCATTTGTCTACACTTTGGATGAAAACTTTAAACCAATTAAAAGTCTGGAGTTTTTGGGGGATCCAGAAACTGTCAAGAAGGCTATGGAAGCTGTTGCTAATCAAGGAAAAGCCAAGTAAACTGTTGTGACTGTTTATGGTATTTATGAATTATTTTTCTGCAAGAACAGAGTTCTAAAGAAAATAACTGTTGTCAAGTGTAAGAGTTCTGTGGATGTGATTACAACATTGTTTATAAAAAACATTTTTTTTCAAGAAAAGTCTTTTATTTACCATATTTGTAACTGTTCAAAATATTATACAAGCTCTTAGAGTAACCACATAAGACTTTTTCAACAGTATCTGTTTTTAAGTTATAACTAATCTATATTTTATTAATTTAAATAAAAGACACAAGCCTACTCTAAGGATAAATCAGTCACACTTTCTGGGATTCATACTAAACTACATTGTGAATGAATAAATGGCTTACTGACTCTTTTATAACAGCAAAAACAGACAATTAAAAAATAATAATGTCTCCATCCTCATGAAGAAGCTAAAGTAAAATAAAAAGTAAACAACGTCAGATTAAGCATACATTTTGTTCTTTTTTAATTGGTTTTTTCTTTTTACTGTCAAAATTTTAGCCACTAGAAGTTAACGATAAAAATAGGTCAAAATGGATGCTTTTAATACTTGAGGTGCGGTTAAAAAAAAATAATTTTGAACAAGCCAAAGGCAAGGTGAGGGGTGGCAATGCACAAACCAGTACAGAAGTTTATTTTTCTCATGCACCGATTTTGAAAAGATAACCTTTTTATTGGTTAAATTGTCACCGCCCGCATCTCGCCAGCAGCACAAATCGCCACTGCATCCTTCAGGCATAGAGTAATATATTATATACGAATACATAGGTATTACTTTGTGCTTCAGGCACACGAAAACGGACAAATATTAAATAAACACAAAGACAGAAATTTTAATAAATAATAAAACAGGACTATCATCTAATCCTATAAATTACAGTCACAGCCTAAAAATAATTATTTTTTAAAAAACATACTTACATACGATACTAGTACATAAAATTATTTATTTTCACACTTAAATTTGGCTTTTCATCTGGCAAGAATAATGCTAACAAACCAAACCATGGCACTTTGTACAAAGTTCAGCAAAAATAAATGTTCGAAGAACACCACACCCATTTACACAGGCCTTATGGAAAATGTTTGTCTCAGTGGAATTGGTTATAATTTTAGTATTGTTATAGTATAGGGTATGTATCTAAAAAAAATGTAAGTAAAGTTAAGTTTTTCTATGTACAGTTTTTGAGATATAAACGGTCAAAATTAGTTAAATGGTCATTTTCTTTTTTTCACATCTTGACCAAAAAAAATTCATTGATCAGAAAAATTACTAAGTCAAGGTCACTAAATTGTCATTCTTTTCAATTCCAATCCCGAGACCCGATAATACCATATTTTGTAGAAATAAAATTTCGGACTTCCATTGTCTTTATTTATTTTAAAACACGACGTTTCGGTTAGTAAGTATCTCTAACCGTTATCAAGTGTAAACTGCATATTGTGTGCTATTTTCATGAAATATGTGGAACATATCTAAAAAATCCTTAGGCTTGGGGGGAGCTCAGCCCCCCCCTGGGTGCGTCCATGACATACAGGGGATAGTCAAAATATCATTTTTTTTATATCAGCACTACTACCGAAAAAGTTGATTTTGTTTTTTGATTGGTCCTTCTTTTATAGATATTAATTTTTTAAGTGCAGATTTATTGTCCCAAAATTAGAGCCAACAAAAATTTCTCATAGGGCCTGTGTAAACGGGTGCGGTGTTCTTTGAATTATAGGCTTCTTTTTAAAACACCAATTCTTTATAGAGTAAATTTTATAATAGACATCATCTGATTTATGCAATTGCACAAACCTTTAATATTTATAAAAAAAAGGCATCTACAAAATTATATTTTGATTTAAACACCCATTTAGAATATCAGTTATTACTTTGATTACTTTATATTGTTATTAAAAGTAAAATCACTACATTTAGAGAATTTTGAATTATGAAATAAAAATATCTATTAAGAGGGAGCTTTGCGTATGGCATATAATGAGTACATAAGGGTTTTGAAATAACTTTTATGAGAAAAGTATTTAATATTACTATAAAATAATTGAAATTTCCTCAAGTTGTTAAGTCTATGGAGGCGAAATCTACCTGTAAGCGTTTTGAAGTAACACTTTGGACAGTTTTACAAATTTTGAAAAAATATTTTTTGCACTTTTAGTAAGACTTAAATGCACCGCGTATTTAAAACCCTATTGTAATAAGTGAAACTGTTCTAGACAAAATAAAATGAATAAAAATTAGGTAATCTAGGCACCATTTTTGAGTTTTATTTTTTTATTGAGGCTTTAAATGCGCGCTAAGGAATTCATTTCTTTATTAACTGTCAAAAGTTTTATCAAAAAATATTAAATACTTTTCTCTAAAAGTGTTATTTCAAAACCCTTACACACTTATTATTTGCCATACACAGAGCTCCCTCTTACAGTGATAATAGCACACTTCATACAGAAAACCAAAAAATCACACAGACTGACCCAAGGCCAACAGAAAAATACAGGCCACGACCCTGAAAAAATCAGCTGTTCTCGAGGGGCTGACTTTTACATTGGGTCTTATGGGAGATCAGACGTTTTTCTATGATATTTTCAAAATGGCACTACGGATTTCCGCGAAATTTCAGTGAAATATTCTCAAACACCATCCCGATATTCCAGCTAGGCTGCAAGATGATTAAAAGGTTAAAATCTTCAATAACATTCCTTATTTCGAATTCAAATTACCCGTCGTACCGCATGCCAAATGATATTTGACATGTATTTGACTTTGTCATCTGTGTTTGTCACATTCGCTTCTGCTTTAAATTTAATTTTAGTGTGAGCTAATGAAGCGTCTCTGAAAAATTAAGGATTACTTACATTTTAAAAAGATTGTTCTGCAAGAATATAGTAAAAACAATCTCAAAACCGGCTTTATTTTAAAAAAAATCAAACATTCATGAACCGTCATTCATTCAGACAATCAGCTGTGTGGTGACGTGACCATCAAAAAAAAATCAGCCCCCAATGTGACGTCAACAAAGTAGTGGAGGATCGTAGCCCGTCCGTTTTGATAGCCCTGACTGACCCAGCACAATCAAAAATATTTGACTAATTTCTAGGTGCTTTACGGGGAAGCCTGATTTTATTTGAAATCAATATTTTGTTGTTTTTGTTTTCAATATTCTCAACAATATAGCAAAGTAAGAGTGTCAACAAATGTAATTTTTTGTTTTTTTGTAAAGATATGCAAGGAACTGATTCTTTTTAATTTAAATCATAGGCAGGTTCTGCCTATTCAACGTTTCTTAGTACCTACCGGGTGGACAAAAAAAAACCGGACAGTTTTTTTTTCATTATAACTTTTGAACTGTACCATCGATTTTACAGGGACAAACTGCAATTGGCAGATATTTAATCAGAGTTTTGACTAAATATATTTTTTTTTCTGTCATCTCAAAATCCAAGATGGCGGACTAAATTAAATTGTACTCTTAAAAGATGCTCGTTTATTATTGTGTTGCGACCATGTTTTAATTTTTTTTTAATCGGTAAAAAAGCTGCGTTCTTGTCACGCATAACAAGGTACGAATCAGCAAAATAAGTTTGGTGGTTCTATAAAAAATATTTTTGTTGCAACCATTGTTTTGAATATTATACGATTGTCTTGCCAATCATGCATGTCTGCATTTATTTCGTTATAAATTCATCTCTACTGAACCGATTTTGATGAAATAAAAAACATCCTGGTGAAAATGGATTGCTTTTTAAAGATTATAATTAAACTTTATCGCCGTCTTAAAATTTAGGATGGCGGACAGACTCAAACTTGATTCTTAAAAGTGGCGTGTTTATTCTTATGTGCTGAAAATGTTTTAGTTTTCTGTTTAATTTATAGAAAAGCACTATTTTTCCCACGCAAAACGAGGTACAAATTAGTAAAATCGGTGTGGTGATTCTCAAAAAATCTATTTTTGTTTCAGCCATTGTTTTACAGGTGCATTCATTTCCTTATAAACGCATTATTAGTGAATCGATCTTAGTGAAATTGATTGTTCTTTAAAGATTATAATCTTAAAAGTTAATATGTCGGACAGAATCATACTTGACGCTGCAAAGAGGCACGTTTATTCTTATTTTCCGAAAATGTTTTAGTTTTTTTTTAATTTATAGAAAAGCACTATTTTTCTCCCGCTTAACAAGGTACAAAGTAATAAAATCGGTAAAGGGGTTCTCACAAAATTTGATTTTGTTTTAATCATTGTTTTACAAATTTTACGATTGCATTGCCAATCCTGTCTGCATTAATTTCTTTATAAATTCATTATTACTGAACCGATTTCAGTCAAATAAAATACATCATGGTGCAACCTAATTGATCTTTAAAGAGCGGAAGAAAAGTAGTGTTTTTCTACAAACTAAAAAAAAATCCGGAAAATAAGAATAAACACATCATTTTGAAGAATTAAGTTTGATTCGGTTCGATATCTTAGATTTTAAGCTGGCGATAAACTTTGATCATGTTCTTTAAAAAGCAATCAATTCTAACCAGAATGTTTTTTATTTCATTAAAATCGTAGTATCGAGTAGTAAGGAATTTATAAGGAAGTAAATGCAGACATGACTGGCAAGGTAATTGTATAATATGCAAAACAATGGTTAAAACCAAAATATTTTTTTAGAACCACTAAACGGATTTTGCTGATTCGTACCTTGTGGTGCTTTTTGGAGCTTTTTTACTAATTTAAAAAATTAATTAAAACGTGTTCGAAACACAAGAATAAACGACCATCTTTGAGGGTACATTTTAATTTCGTCCGCCATCTTGGATTTTGAGATGGCGGACAAAAATATATATTTAGTCAAAACTCTGATTAATTTTCTGCGAAGCGCAGTTTGTCCCATTAAAATCGATTGTATAGTTTAAAAGTTATTTAAAAAAATTGTCCGGTTTTTTTTGGCCCACCCGGTAGTAACCATGCGGGGAGGCCTAGCCACACATTCTAAATACTTTGGATTCTTTCATTTTAGGAAAATGAACAAATTTATTTTTCGCAAATTACTTGTAGATCATCCAAAAAAGTATATTTATCAAATATTATTGAGCTCTTATTCGATACCACGCGGCCCATCGATAGGCATTGTATGCAGAACCTCATCCAACAACTGTAAAGCTCTGTGCAAGTGTACCTCGATCCAACAAGGCGTTTCTTTGATTGATTGACGCGGGTAGTCGGGGCCCCAGCCCTTAACAAAACTTAAGCGCAATATGCAAAGACGTCTCAGGTCATCCACACCAATCCCGGAACTCGCGGATAGGCCTGGAAGAACAAAAATTAACGGTTAAGTGCGAGTCAGCACCAACGCTTCTGGTTGTGCTGCGCACAGATAATGTGGAACAGCTGACTTGGCAATCAATTGCATTTTGAACGTGTCAGACTTTAAACTATTATGTGCGTTTCTTATAAGGAGTTTTTGTTGAAATGGTAATTTTTTTATCCTGCCTGTAACGCGGTAGTTTTTGCCATATTACTTACCCAAAATCTATCAAATGTGTTAAAATATGCCTAAAATAAGATAGCTAGTAACAGAGCTGTCAGGTACTTCAAGTACAGTACTTGAAATTGTAATTCAAGTACTTACAAGTACTTCAAGTACAGTACTCTCAGGGTATTAACTCGACCAAGTCATCAAACTGATTTCTATAATTCTTCCTTCCCACTGCTAAAGGTATGAGGTATTTCTTTAATTTCACTTGTTTATGCTTTTAGGTCCTTGCATTATTTGCAATTTGGTATTTGAGAATTATATTGGCAATCGCCCATTGCGATCAGAAGAAGGTGATCTCATGTTTTCAGACGTTGATAGTTTACGTCTAACTTTTGAGTTTTCATACCTTTGACAGTGGGAAGTAAGAATTATAGAAATCAGTTTAATGACTTGGTCGAGTTAATACCCTGAGAGTTTCTCGTTCTTGTATTGAGACATCGCAGCCTGCATAGATGAAAGTTTTCCGAAAATTTATGTATGGCTTCGGTAGTTCAATGCTTAGAATGTTTGCCTAGAGAGCAAGAGATCCCGGGTTCGAGTCCCGGCCGAAGCAAAAGACTTTTTTCTTATTTTTCTTTCTTTAATTTCACTTTTTGTTTATAGTTTTAGGTCCTTGCATTATTTGCAATTTTGTATTTGAGAATTAGATTGGCAGTCGCCCATTGCGATCAGAAATTTTAACACACGAAAAGGTGATCTCATGTTTTCAGACGTTGATAGTTTACGCCTAACTTTTGAGTTTTCATACCTTTGACAGTGGGAAGGAAGAATTATAGAAATCAGTTTGATGACTTGGTCGGGTTAATACCCTGAGAGTCTCTCGTTCTTGTATTGAGACACCGCAGCCTTCATAGATGAGATTGTGATGTTTAGAATGTTTGCGTACAGAGCAAGAGATCCCGGGTTCGAGTCCCGGCCGAAGCAGAAAAACTTTTTTCTTATTTTTCTTTCTTTAATTTCACTTGTTGTTTATGCCTCTAGTGATATGTTACCGCTGGGACATTTTTATGTTTCAAAAAATTTTTTGTTGGTTTCTACAAATGAATTAGCGACTTGTGGTTTCAGACCTAAAATAATTCGTGTTCTTCATAATAAAATTTAAAAAGCTTAGATAAGCTTTCAATAAGTTTTTTTTTGAGTCTGGCAGCCAAAATTTTTGTGTTTGTTCCAAAAAAAGTGCGTAAAGCGTGAAATATGTGACATAATTAAAACACCTTACATGAAGGACTTTATAGACCGTGTGATGTGTACAAAATGGCGGTCAAGCAAATCTGCACCTTCAGACTTTATTCTGCTGATCGGTAATACACGAAAAACAGCGCGCTCTTGGTTAAAATTTAGAAATATTACTTACTTATAGCTGGTGCGATTCCTCCGACTGAATGCGGTCCTGGTATGTGTCCAGCCACTGCTGCGGCCTGCGCTGCAGCGGCAGCTTGCGCTGTTGCCGCCTGTGTCGTCATTTGGTGGTGACATTGACGTAAGTCAAAGACCTAAGGCAAGGCACAAAAATAAGTAATGTGTCCAGCCACTGCTGCGGCCTGCGCTGCAGCGGCAGCTTGCGCTGTTGCCGCCTGTGTCGTCATTTGGTGGTGACATTGACTTAAGTCAAAGACCTAAGGCAAGGCACAAAAATAAGTAAAGTATACAAATGTCAAAAAGGGCATCTGACATTTTGGTGTGGCCCTGATTGGTTTACAATCAGAGGGTGGTGGGTTCGAATCCCATGCCTGTCATAACAAACTCGCACCTACTATCCGTGTGTAAAGAGAGATTCATCGGAGGTAGGGGTAAAGCCTGTGCCTGTTTTGGGCGAAGTTTGGGCATCAACGAAGTAGGCAAAGTTGATGATCAATACAAGGCCGTTGTTCGGAAGTCACGTTAAGCTGGTGGTCCCGTGTGATAAAGAGCCCTGTGTTCGACAAAGAGCATCAGGCAAAATTAAATCCTTCTTGAGAAAAGAAAATTTTTGTTTCTCTCATATTTTTCCGTGGATTGGATAGCTTGAAAGATTAACCTCACAGGGGTCCAAGATCTAATGAAAACCTAATAAGTGTTGACAGTTAACTGTTTCGTACTTATGGAACTCTTAAGAACACTGCTTGGTCAATGTGACACCCTAGCGGAGTTAATTAGACGGTTTTGTCTCTAATCCTATGTCTATAGTGAGAAAACCCTCGCAGGAAGCGCCATCTACCGAGATACGAGAGAAACTATATATATATATATATATATATATATATATATATATCGATCGATAAAAAGATCTCACAGCTCTTCTGTCGTTCAGGCCAGAGCAACGCTGATTAGCGTTTTTACCCACCATCAGACGCGAGTGTCAATCAGCGGAATTTTTAAGCCAAATAATACTAACAAACGTGAATTAAATTTTTTTAAAAGTTTTCGTGGCGAATCGGGTAAAAAAACTATTTTAATTGTCGGATAGCCTACCTTAATATAGGCTTGCGGGTAAATTTTGTGCACTGCATCTCCCGGTTGCCTCCCGGCCTCTCTGTCCAAGTAGTAACTTTGTACAAAGACTGAATGATCACTTAAACAACGAAGCCAAACGTCGCCTTCTCCCCTTAGATCCAACTGAACACCCTTTCCTATATGTAGTCTAAAACAAAATATGATATGGTTCATTTGTAAATTGTATTCCATCATTCAACACCATTTGCACTCAAAGTCATCCTATCCAAATCACAGTAATAAAAACATGTATACCTTGCTCTCTCACTCTGCTCGGTCCTGTGAACGTTGCTTAAGGCCCCCAAACAAAACCGGTTTCCACCAGAAGGGTCTACGTATCCGTCGATGGTTACATTGGAGCAATTTGAAGGAACTTTGAAAGTCTCTCCTACTTGGGCGTCTAATTCGAAGTATGCTACTGAACACCAATATTCTGGCGCTGGTTGTGTTGATAAAAGATCTGTGCAAAACAATAGTTTGGTAGCTTTTCTTAGATTTTATTTATTTATTATTACACTGCTTAACAGGAAAAAAAAACCCAATTACAAAGCAGGAAAATCTTAAAAATTACACAACCTAAATACTCAAGCAATAAACTAAGTTAAAAAACATTAAATGTAAAATAATTATAAAAATACACACAGGACATGGTTATAAAATTAAATTTAAAATAAATAAAAACTACATTAAAAATTATGGACAGAATGTTTACTATATCAGAGAGTGGAATGACGTTGTAAAATAACCACGAATTTTTGAGATTGTGGTGTTAAATATGTCAAGGTCTCTGTTACATTTACTATAAGTTCTGCACATAACATGAAGTGGAGAAAACTGTAATTTATTTGTTCGAACTCTTGGTAAAAAGAATGTCAGATTTTGACGTGAAGACAAACGAGAAACTAGAAAATTAATTTTACTTAATATATCAGGACAGTCGATTTGGTTGTGCAGGACCTTAAACAGAAATACCTGAGAGAAATCGCTCCTCCTGTTAGATAAGGATTGCATATCGAACATTTCAAGTAAATTTTCCTCTGCAAAACCTTGAGGAGGATATATTCCATAAGTTTTAAAGTAAAGTAACTTAAGAAATCTTCGCTGAACCCTTTCTAGATCTTCAATGTGAATGTTATATTCAGGTTCATTCATTCATCATGACCTGACAAAGGAGAAGAACAATGTTTTCAGAGTTTTTATATTTTGAAATTCGCGGCTTAGTCTGGTAATAAAACCCAAGGTCTTAGTCGTTTCTGATGTTATAGTTTCAATATGCTTTGTGAAGGATAATTTCTTGTCAAAAATTATTCCTAGGTCGCGAAGAGAGTCAGGTCTAGATAAAAATGTTTGGTTTATTGAGTAGTTATATAGAATTGGATTTGCTTTTAATGTAAATGATAGTACTTGACATTTGTCTATGTTCATGGATAGTTTATTTATGGTACACCAAGCGATAAGTGTATCCAAGTCTTTTTGGAGACTTTGGCAATCCTCCAGTGAGTCAATACGAAGGAGAAGCTTGAGATCATCAGCATACAGTAGCGTCATTGACTTAAGTTTAGCACACACATCATTAATAAAGATGTCGAATAATAATGGTCCTAACACCTAGATCAAAGATATTTGCTAATCACTTAAAATATCCCAGACATTTTTAAGATAAAATTTTGGTAGAAACTTTGTATGGTTATTAAACTTATTGTTATGGATTTATTTAGCAACGGCCTCAAAGGTTTAGGCACATAAAAGACAGAGTTAATATTTGAACGATTTTAAATTAATTAATCAAAATGGTGAATAGGCTATTAGTTAGTCTTTATTTAATGTTATTAAAAAACCTTTTTTGCACACTAAATCCAACATAACGGGGCGAGCCGCAACCCCCCCCCCCCCCCCCCAAGGTCAAAAACTCAATTTTTTTTTGGCTCCAATGTGAACAACATATGTTAAAATCGCAACTACACCACCTTGTGCAAGCTGGGGGTCTTTTTTTCACTTTAATGACTGGCCTAGAGGCTGATTTAAATATACTTACTATAATTATTATGATTGTTTGTCGCATCAGGAGGCTGCATGCAGTGAGTGTAGGTCAACGTGTTATTTCCTGTCCAGGTACCTCCAGCAGCGGTGGAGAATTGTTGGACTATCGTTCTTGGCGGTTGGGTATTAGTATTTGTCATAGAGTTTATTGTTATACTCTGACTTGTCGCACCGTTGTTGAACCCACTTTCCAGTTTGTGTATTGGGGTACTATCTGAATATAATTTTAAAAGAAATGGTTACTGCTGTCTTTTATATTTTGCATATAGGAACATAGAGGGCGACACTGATCGAATGTCGTTACTAAAACTTAACCTCAATCTTTACCTAACCTAAATTCAAAACGTTAGTTCGATACATGTAGTTCTATAGTTACAGTGAATTTTTTAAGTGAACAAATCAGTCGAAAAATGGAATTAAACCGAGAACATTTTCGGGCTATAATTTTTTACAACTTTCGAAGAAAATTATCTCAACAAGAATGCCTTATCGAGTTGATTTCTGTTTTCGATAATAAAGCAGCACATCAGTCAACAATTTCTCGATGGTTTGCAGAATTCAAGCGTGGAGGGATTAGCCTTAGCGACGATCCCAGGCCAGGTACACCAAAAACGGTTGTCACCCAGGAAAACATCGATGCTGTGCGCATGCTCATCACGGAAGATCGACATGTGACATATCGCGAGATTGAAGGCTTCATTGGGGATTTCAAAGACCTCAATTCAAAAAAAATTGCTTTGAAGAATAGGGGTAAGAAAACTAGATTTCCGCTGGATACCGCATCTGTTAACCGAAGAACAGAAAGAAGCTAGGGTTAATGGTGTCAAAAAATTCTAGACCGCTTTGAGGCAGCAAACTCGAAAAACGTGAACAGCATAGTGGTGATGAATCGTGGATGTACTCATATGAACCCGAAAATAAACGTCAGTCGTCTGTTTGGGTGATTCAAGATGAAGAAAAGCCAACAAAAGTCATCCGTTCTCGAAGAATATCCAAAAAGATGATCGGGATATTCGTCTTAAAAGCAGGTCATGTAGCAACAATTCTTCTGGAAGATCAAAGGACTGTTACTGCCGATTGGTAGATCACCATTTGTTTGCCGAAAGTTATCGCTGAGCTTTGAAAGACGAACCTCGAACGACGAATCATCCTCCAACCAAAACAATGCAAGTTCGCACAAAGCACAAAAAACCATTGAATTTTTCACACAATTTTTCTATACTTTTCCGAAAATCAAGAATGGACTGCGTGGTCAAAGATTTCAGTTGACAGAGGAAGCAGTCAACGCTTTTCAGAATGCAATTTTGACAGTACCAACAAACAGTAGAATTACAGCTTTGACAACTGGGTTGAGCGCATGCAAAAGGGCATTAATTTTCGTGCAGAATACTTCGAGAAACAATAAAGTCTTTAAAAGTTATCTACTGTTTTATTCCAGCTGTATATAAAAAACTTAAAAGACAATACCCTCATATTCAGTTAATATGTATTCTGGGTGATAAATATTATTAAAGTTAAACTGATAGTTGATACCTACTTAGACTTCTCAAAACATCTTGAGAGTGTAGAGTGACCACAACTGTAGTATTTGGAGATACATAAAACCCAGTTTGGCCATTATGTAGGTTGGCATTTAAACTGTCAGATGCTTGATCGTTAATCGTTGAACTTTGTTGTCCTTGTGTTGAATGATCTATAAGACAAAATTATAAATTGTATTTTGAAATATTGGATTTAGGTATTTATTTTAAACAGTCGACTTGCTCATATAAAAAAAAACTGACAAAATATTTTTCATTATAACTTTTGAAATATATAATCGATTTTAATGGAACAAACTGTACATTGCAGGGAATCGATCAGGCTTTTGAGCAGCAAATGGCAAACAGGATCAAACTTAACCATTTAAAGAGACTCGTTTAATGTTCCGGAAACTTAAAAATAAAATATTTTTTTAATTAATCTTTTATCTACTTTTTCACGAATTATACGATGACCTCAATTTAATCTGTATTCATTTTCCCATAAATGAATTTTCAATAAACCGATATTAATGATATAAAAAGCATTGTAGTAAGGATGGTTCGGTTCGGTTAAAAATAATTATTCAAATTTGCCGCCATGTTAAAATCGAAGATTGCGGACTTTATCGAATTTCGCCCTCAGTGAACTCTATTTACAACCTGGAACGGATCCGCCTTGCGCCCAAAGTGAGGCAAGTAGAGATGAAGAGTGGTTACGGCTATCTATCTCTTATTATCTCATTGTCTTATATGGAGAAATGGTGCAATGTACAAAGTTTTTTATCTTTTTTAATGTTAATTAGGTAATAATCAAATTTTATCTTTGAACATAATCAAGTTTGAACCATATCCGAACATATTCCGTTCACAAAAAATGATAACATAACAACACAGAGAAAAACCACGGATCACCTACTATGGATCATTGGTGTATCGTGCCTTTAAGTGCTGATTTCCTTTTGCAAAATCCATATTTGTGAAATAAATAATTTTTTTTGTAAATACTTAAAGTAGAATTAAGAGACTATATTTCAATCAATAGGCATTTTTTTAAACATTTTTTGACTGATGTCTGGTTAATACTAGTTTGGAACGTTTTGAATTTTCTTTTAATTTCTCAGTATAAGATTTTATTTTTATTTTTCAGTGTAAGAGGAGGTGAATAGCGACGAATTATTTTTCAATTTATATTTATTTCAATATAAATTATTAAGGTTTCCAAACTTGTATTAACCAGACATCAGTCAAAAAATGTTTTAAAAAAATGCCTATTGATTGAAATAAGGGAACGTCCTTAAATTACGTAACGCAAAAATTCTGGATTTTTGACTGCCCCCTCCCCCCTCGTAACGCATTTTCAAAAAGAATCCCATTAATAAAACATTGAGTGTAACGCAAGGCCAAACCCCCCCTCCCCCCCTACAGCATTACGTAATTTAAGGACAGGCCCTAATAGTCTCTTAATGCTTCTTTAAGTATTTACAAAAAAAATTATTTGATCACAAACATGGATTTTACAAAAGTAAATAAGCACTTAAAGGCACGATACACCAATGATCCGTAGTTTTTCTCTGTCTGTACCCCATTTCTAAATACTATTATCATTTTTTGTGAACGGAATATGTTCGGATATGGTTCAAACTTGATTATGTTCAAAGATAAAATTTGATTATTGCCTAATTAACTCTAAAAAACTTCGTACATTGCACCATTTCTCCATATAAGACAATGAGATAAAAAGAGATAGATAGCCGTAACTACTCTCCACATCGGCGGGTCCGTTCCAGGTATTAGGATAGAGTTCACTGTTCGCCCTACATAAATGATTGCTTTTAGTTAGTGCTGTTTTATATCGACCCCTTTTATAATTTATGTTAATGATCTACGCATAACGAGGTACTAATCATGAAAATCGCTTTAGTAGCTCTCGAGATATTGGTGTTTGTTATGTCAATTGCTGGCATTTTAGACGCTTGCCTCTCTACCTTAATTTCTTCATAAAATCTTATTACTGAACCGATTTTAATAAAATACCACGATTCTCACCAAGTTGCTTTTTATTTCATTGAATAAGGCAATCGCATAGTCTATAAAACAATGGTTAAAACAAAAATTATTATTTCGGGAATCAATAAACCGATTTTGGTGATTCGTACCTCCTTGTTCGAGGTAGAGTCAGCTTTTCTATGAATTCAAAAAGTTTTTTGAAACAAGAATAAACTAGACTCTCTTGAAGGGTCCAGTGTGATTCTGTCTGCCATCTTGGATTTTAAGATGATGACAAATTTCGACTGTGATTATTGACTATGATTTTTTATTTCTATTCGGTAAAAATTATTTTATTAGGAAACGAATGCGGACAAAATTGAGAAGGCAATCGTATAATAGTTATATCAATTTTTGAAAAAAAAAATCTATTTTGGGAACCACTAAACCGATTTTAATGATTCATACCTCGTTGTGTGTGACAAAATAAGGACATAAGGATAAACGAGCCATGTTTGATTCTGTCTTTCATCTTTAAATTTAAGATGACGAACAAAAAAATTTTTTTGGCCAAAAGCCTGATCAACTTCTCGCAAAGTGCAGTTTGTCCCATTAAGTTTAAAAGTTATAATGAAAAATATTTTGTCAGGTTTTTTGGCTCACCCGGTAACCAAAATTATGTATTTTGTTTTACAATTTAGTGCCCGTGAAATTAAAAATTGATTTTTTTTTATACAAATTATGGAATGAATAGAAAAGTCTAAAATGTAATTTAATTATTTTTTTGGAATTAACAGGGTTTGTTAAAACAAATAAGATGAATCTAACAAAAAAAAATCGTCAAATTATAATCCAATAATAATAATTAATATTTTAAAATAGACTAAATTGTCGAATGATATGATAAATGACGTAGGTACTTTATTCCCAACCCAAGAGTTTTGAAAAATAACAAAAATTCAATAAGGACAAAATCACATTTGAAAAATTTGTTATTATTTTTGTAAAAATCGTGTAAAAAATAAGGATCTTACTTTTCATTGGCCTACTAGGAAGCAATTTCCTAGATCCGTTTCGGTAAACCGTTCGTTTTTTCAACGATTTAAAACAACAGCAAAAAACACATGTAAAACGTGAAATCAAAGTTCGCAAGTGATCTAGACTAAATAGCGTTTTCCCAATATAACTTTTGTATATTGTTTTACATGCAGTTTGAAGAACTTATACTAATTATTTGTTTATGCAAGTCTTTACACTATGTGTTAATTAATGATAAGTTTTGGTTACATGGTGCTATCAAATATAATATAATTTAATAAAAAAACTTCATTGCATAGTTAGAAAACAATATTTTTAGTAAAATAAAACTACCGCCATATTGAAATTCAAGATGGCAAACAAGCTTAAAGTAACGTGACAAGTCACCATAGTTTTTTCTTATCTACCTACAAAAATACTAAATTATTGTTAGGCTGTAAACAAGTTGGTTTCTTGCTTAACACAGAAAGGTCTTTTTGGTTATCATCGGTCTTGTACTTTTTGAGATGTGACTTTTCAACCATTTATCTGTTTCCTGTTGATAAAACAAAAACTTTTTATTTTAAACTTTTTCCGCCAATTCGTGCACCTTAACGTTTCAGTTGTACCTAAGAGTAAAATAAATTTAAAATTTTTCATAAATATTAAGTAAACTAGATCCTATTTTAACAAGGTCTTCACTATTAAAATCGGTACAGTAGTTTTTTAAATATATTCAGATTAAAAACGGTAAATGGTTAAAACGGCATATCTCGAAAAGTACATGATTGATTTCAACGATTGGTTTTAGACAAGAAACAATAGTTTGTTCACACCCTAACAAATTAATATTTTTGTAGGTAACCTAAGAAAAAACAAGGGTTAATTATTATTTATCATGTTACTTTTTACTTTTTCCATTATCTTGAATTTTTCATGACCATAAAAAAAATTATTTTCTTAAATATATGGTTTTGTGGTTAAGCGACGACTTTTTTTTCATCAAAATCGGTTCTGTGGTAAAAAATTTATGAGTATTCGTATGTTTTTGTTTTCAGAAACAAGTTATAGTAACTGATATTATATAAGAATTATAGAATAGACCCACTAGTGGTCGCAGTGGAAGGGCTGCAAGGCCCACTCATATATGAATCATCATCATCATCAACTGATATTATGAAAAATATATTACATCTTTGATATTCACCCTGTATCAATTCAAAATAAATAAAATGTCAGATCGGCAGTTTTTTAGACGAAATTTAGGTCGGTAGGTTACTTTGTTGCATTACTATTTATTTAATTATCCTATTGATTATTGATACTTTCACTGATGACCCAATAATACCCATATACTTATTACTATAGTCATTTTATGGGTATTTGTGTAGGATCTAAGCTTTGTAAAGTGATGCTTTAATTTAAAAAGTTTTCTTTTATTCTATTGACAATAGAAACATACTTATCTGCTATTATTTCCAAAAATTAGAAGTCTGAATTCTGTCATATGAATAATTTATTGACATTATTTACACACACACTAATTCGATCACACTTCGGTTCGGCATTGTTTGCTTTGCTTTGAATTAAATGTATTAGCATGTACTGAATTCATCATGTTGGGTTACACTGTTCTGTCAGGTTTGTTTCAGCAAGTTTTATTATTATATGCTCTAACCTACTATGAACTTTTAATTTATACTGTGAGGCAATATGTGGTAATCCATAATTCTCAAATTAGGTATATATATCTGCTTCAGAGACAGAGAAAATTAAATTATTTTTTTTTTCAAAATTTCTACACAAATGTAGTAATCTGTGATCTAAACTAAACGACATCCGAAGCTCAACTGAATGTTCCAAATCAATGCACTTTATGGGTGATGAACCCAGCATGTTGTGCAGACCAAACCGAGATGTGACCGATTAAGTGGCTGTGACCTTTACTTGTTTGAGAACTCTGAAGAGTAGTTAATGTTAATGTTTGTTGTGCAGGGTGGTGTTGAACAGTCTGAGACACAGCTAAACCAAGATCATTGTCAACCTCCATGCTGCTTCCTGCCACAGGTCCAGCAGTGTATTCATCTTTTATTCTTGGTGTACTACCCTGCAGTGTTAGACCTGTAAGAAAAACATAGATAATTCTAAATGAACAAACATATCAATGGCTAAAACTTTTTCTGCATAATTCTGTGGTTTAGGTACTTGCCTGAAAGGTCAATTCCAGGTGACACAACCCTTTCATAATGATAAGGGTTGACACACACCGAATCACACTTCAGGTCAAAGGCAAATTGGCAATATTTGACATGCTTCAATTCGTTTTTGTGAAGATCAGGCCATCTCCATATTCTGGCATAGATTACATGTGGGAAACCTAAATTAAAAATATGACAGTTTTGCATTTTTAATGTTTAAGTTAAGTTCATACCTTTTCTTCCAGCCACTTGTAGCCTGCCATCTAAGGTTCTTTGGATAGTAACACACTTGCTATGATGTGCGCCACTTGTTGTAATAGCTGTTATAAGAGAATCTAACTCATCCCTCTTTTCTTTTAATTTTTTCACCAGAGATTCTATGGCTCTCTTGGCAAATCCTTCACTCTCTCCTCCCTGTCGATGGCACATAAGACTGTGAACTATACTGAGACATGCATCAGCTGATGAAGGGGCTGTAGTCGTTATGGTTGACATATTGTTTAGTCTAAAAAAAAATTATTATCTTAGGGAACATCCTTAAATTATGTAAAGCAAAAATTCAGGATTTTTGAACACCCCCTCCCCCCCTTGAAAGGTATTTTCAAGAAAAACACATTAATAAAACATTGAGTGTAACGCAAGGCCAAACCCTCCTAGAGCATTACGTAATTTAAGGACAGGCCCTTACGGAGGTATAGTACCTACCTAAATATCTAATATAACTTACTGTTAAAAAAATAGTCTTGGAAATAGTTTATCTTAAGAAATAATCATGCTCCAGGTCACTGTTTAAAGAATTTTTTGTTACGGCAGTGGGCTTATATAAACCTAGCTTAACTTTATGAGTTTATTGGATTATATCACCTTTTGTAATGTTTTGATTATAGATATTTTTAATCCTATATTTGTTACCACACTGACAAGGTCGCCTTCTAATTTTTAGTTGTTATTCCATTATTCTTACCTAAAACTACTGTTTTATACAATTTTTCTCATTTTCACAACTTTTGTTGTGTTCACAGAACACCAAAGGGAGTTGTGTTTATTCCCTAGGGTGAAGGATCTTGACGTTTGCATCAAAATAAAAACATAACCCTAATTTTTTAAAACCCCTTACCAGTGTTGCCAGAAATATGATGATAAAATTACCAGCAAGCAAGACTGAAAAATTACCTGAATCTGGAATATAGGTATTACCGTATTTTTTAAATAAAAATGCAAATTATATTATTATATAGCAAAAGGGATAAAAAAATTTCGAGTTCAATGATTTTTTATTATAGGCTTTTAATTAAAGTGCGAAAGATATAAATTTTACGATAATAACCCATTTTATACTCGTGAGGTAAGTATTTACTACCGGCACCAGCACTCTATCAGTAAATATCTATTTATAATTAAGTATATCACATGACCTGATTGACTAAAACCTTTTTCTTACTCTAAGACTAAATCATCAAATAAATATTCAGTTATACAGGGTGTCCCATAACTTATTGGCCATAGTGCACCAGGTGATAGAGGAGGTTATTTCTGAGAAAAAAGTTTATATAGCATGGGGTTCAACACACATCTGTTTTCAAGATATAGGATTTTTAAAGTTAGAGGGGGGAAAAATAGTTTTACAAAAAAAAGAAAATCTGTTACAGCTAGCTGAATACTCAGCTAATTGTGATTCAAAAATGTAATATTCCTTTTTTTGATAAAATTACAAGTGAGGAGATACAGGCTGTCAAAATAACCTCCAAAAATGTATTAAAAAAAAATTTCAAAAAAAAATTATTTTGCCTACTCATTCTTTTGAAAAATATCAATAATATTTTATTATTATGTCTCGCTAGAGACTTGTTTTTATCATTCAAAAATATACAAAAACATTCCGTTTAATATGGCATTTATATAAAAGTTTATACCAGAAAAATAGTTTTTTTTTAAATTGACCGACTCATTTTTTTAAAAATAATTTTTATTTCAGTTTATTGCTCTTGTTCTAGTACACGATTTTACCCAATTTCATATTATTACTGCATTTTTTTTAAGTTATTATCAAAAAAGTTTAGAAAATTGCCAACTTTGATGCTCTGTATCTCGAAAAACAAAGAGTTTTGACACATGCATTATAGGAACATTTTTATCAAACATGACCTCCTCTATAACCTGTTGGCGTATGGCCTCTAAGTTATGGGACACCCTGTATATTCTCTGCGTATACCTATAATATCGATCGATTAGGCAAAATAAGCTGGGTACTTTCATGGTGTATAAGACATGCGTGGGAAATCACAAATATAGCAAATATTTTTTTATATCCCATAACCCTATATGTGTTACCTAAACTGTTTTTCGCTTCCCCTGTAAAATTGCATTTTTTCAGATACGGGATATTCCAGTTAGGCCATCGATATTCCGTGTTCTGTGCGCGTGTATACTAATACAAATAAAACATCTCGCGTCATCATTCTGACAGAAGGCCCAAAGCAAATACACACGACTATTTTATTATTTAAGTGGCTCTTCAATCGATAATCAGAATCAGAATCATAATCAAAAGTAGCTTTATTGTCTGGATACAATGTATACATTGACAAAGCCTTGCTTAGCTTAGCTTAAATTTTATAGAAGGTAACATTAGTTAACAAAGGTAAAAACAGAATTTCATTATTAATTACAATTTGTCAAGGAATAATATTTCAAAAGTACGCTTGACATTATTTAAAATGCATTGGACACTGTTTAAACTATGCTCAACACTATTTAAAACACACTAGACGCTGTTAAAAAGATACATTAACAATTTTCACAATGAATAATAAACTAACACAAAGATACAAAGCATATAAAGCGTGAGGAAAAAGTACCGGGACCCCTAAATATCTCGATAACTAAGAGTTATTTGCAAAAATGATCTAAATAAAAGTTTTAGGATTGAATTTGTTCTATTTGGTCGTGACATTGACATTGACGTATCTGTCAGCATTAGGAGTTTTTCGGAGGTCCACTTTAAAAATTTATATGAAAACCATATTTTTTTCTTTTACCATTCGATGGAGAATAAAAATCTTCTTCGAAATGTCATTCTGACACAAAATTACAATGTCATTTTAAACGTAGATTTTTATTCTCCATCGAATGGTAAAAGAAAAAAATATGGTTTTCATTTAAATTTTTAAAGTTGACCTCCGAAAATCTCCTAATGCTGACAGATACGTCAATGTCACGACCAAATAGAACAAATTCAATCCTAAAACTTTTATTTGGACCATTTTTGCAAATAACTCTTAGTTATCGAGATATTTAGGGGTCCCGGTACTTTTTCCTCACCCTGTATATACCAATGCCTGGCAAGCCCATTTACCTACCTTGAAAAGGATTCTTCTATTGTATTTTAGACGCCAAAAACTCTTTAGTTCTAGTTTTGAATTTTTATAACAGTTTAGCTGCCTTATGTCAATAGGCAAGTGATTAAACATTGCATTGTATATGAACGAATTTTTTACCAATGAAGAATTCGGAATGGGCAGTTGCAGCATTCGTGGTCTCCGTACGCTATAAGGCCTTGGTCTATCCAGTTCATTTTTGTATGTTTTATAGACTACACAAACACTTTCTAAGATATAGATACAACATAACATAATGGTCTACACGAGATATGTCTTTTAACCTCGCTTTTAACCCTAAAAGTATTTCTTAGAGCCCTTTTTGTAAAACAAATACAGATTTAAATATGTAGTTTGTGCAAGCACCCCAAAAGCAAATGCCATATGATAGATGTGACTGAATTAGTGAGAAATATGTGTTTTTTGCTATTTCAGTGCCTAGATTATCAGAAATAACTCGCAATGCATAACAACTTGAAGCAATTTTTTTATTAAGAATTTTTACGTGTTCACAGAATTTCAAGCTCTGGTCAATAGTCAAACCAAGAAATTTATTTGTTTCTGGGTTTTCAAGATTTGTATTATCTAAGTGAATATCTTTAATATCACATTTAAAGTTTAAGATGTTGGTTTTTGAAACGTTTAAAGATAATTTATTTGCATCACACCACTCTTTGATGAGAATTATGTCTTCCTGTATTATTTCAGACAGTCTGTTAGGATCAGAATCATGCCATAACACAGTATAGTCATCAGAGTATAGTCATCAGCAAACGTTGTAATCTTACCTTTTATGATATGCTATCATTTAAAAAAATTTACGATAGATTAAGGGTTTGGTAATAATTTACCAATGGAAAACCAAAATAACCTTGGATTTCGGTAATTATCGTGCTCTTGGCAACACTGCCGCTAACCCTACTTTTTTGTTTGGGTTGTGCAAAAGTTGTTTTTGGTGTTCTGTTTGGATTTTAATTTTTTTTTGTTCCAAGTTAAAGGTAAGTACGTGAGTTGTTAAATACCATTGTTGGCTTCAAAACGATTATGTTACCCAAATGTCCAACTCAGAGAAAATAAATTGTATCTTATTCTAGGCATGAACCAAATTTGTACTTTTTTATGACATTCTTGGGCATTCTAGAGGAATTTTCAATAAATTGAGGGTCCTGGAGTCTATCGTAGCGACCTGTATAGTATCTGTGAAGTGCTATATAGTCCTGTACACCTACTGTGCAGCCATTCACCTCTCAAATCTTATTCTATTCTACAGATTATGCTTGGTTTATAGAAAGAATGCAATGTTTAGTTAGCATAAAATAAAGTTACATAACCATTTATAGGATGATGCCTACCTAATATTTTTTGGACTTTTAGGTATCTAAATCTGACATCTTTTACTGAAAGCCATGTCCAAACCTCGTGGAAATTATCGCCATAAGAAAGGCCACAAGCCAATCTCTGTAGGAAGACAAGCCAAAGAAGTTCTTGAGAATATTGACAAAGACAACCCAGTTCTTCAAATGTTTCACAGCTTTTCGTTGGAGCTGGATGACAAGCATGACAGGTATGAAAGAATTGTCAAACACAGTCGAGATGTCACTATTGAGTCAAAACGAATTATTTTTCTGCTGCATAATTCTGATACAGATATTGAAACGAAACGGGATACTGTATTAGCTGAAGCATTTATAAGGCTAAACAATTTATGGGCCAAAAATTTCAAGGCCATAGCTGAAGAATTAAAAGGACAAGATCAGTACCAGTACCACAGGGCTTTTACAGCAGGTATGCAAGAGTTTATAGAAGCAATATGTTTCTATTATTATCAAAAACAAAAGAAAATTCCACCTTGGGAAGAGCTAAACAAAAATTTTCAGTATGATAATGATGGTAGTACTCTAGATCTGTTGTTTACACCTTCAGATTTTATGTTGGGTATTACAGATTTTACAGGTGAATTGATGAGAAAATGTATTAACTCTCTTGGTGTTGGTAACACTGTTGAATGTTTTGACCTTTGTAACTTTGTTAGACATGTGAACACAGGGTTCCTGGGTTTGTCCCTAGCTGGGAATAGAGAAATTTCTCGTAAAAAAGTTGTTCTTAGACAAAGCTTGGCCAAAATGGAGTTGGTTTGTTATAATATTCAAATCAGGGGCAGTGAAATTCCTAAACATATGTTGGTCAGTGTTATTGAGTCAAATGACAATGACAATGATATTGACGAAGGATATGTTTTTTGAATGTCATACCAAAAGGGTGGGCATTTAATTTCTTTTAAAAGTAATTTTCATTTGGAGTCCTGACATAATAAATTTAAACTATAAAAGGATGTAAGATGTAAGTATTTTTTTTATTTTCTAATATTAATGTATTGGGTAGCTTAGTTCTAATCATATGTATATTATGAAAATTTTTGTTTGAAAAAAGAATAAATGTATGAATTGACTGTGTTTTAAAATGTTTAATAAGCCAAACATTGAATATAACCAAACCTTAAAAATATACATTTTGTAAACAAAGATGTGAGAAGACCAGACTTTAAGTTCATGAACATATTCATAAATGCATCATTTAGTAGTTTCTAGAATATTATATTCGAGGGGTGAACAGCTCTCACAATCGGTGTACACATTTCTCACAATCTTTACACAATTCCTCCCAATCACTCACAATCTTACCACAATCTTTACACAATCCATCCCAATCACTCACAATCTTTCACAATCCTTCACAATCTTTACACAGTCTGTCCCAATCAGTTACAATCTTACCACAACCCCTCACAATAATCCCTCACAATCTTACAGTCGTTCACAATCCCTCGCAAAGAAAACTATAAACTATAGACATGACGACTTTTTTTTTTGTTTTTGGTTGCACCGCTGCACAGTCCTCCACAATCCCTCACAATCTTAGCCAAAGATTGTGGATTTTCACAATCGCTGTACACATTTTGGGTTAGCTGTTCACCCCTCGATTATATTTAATAAATCACTTTAAATCAAATTTTATAGATGAATATTCCAATATGCAATAAACATTTAGTTGAGATTTGTGATAGTGATAAAAACTTTTTGTTGAGGTTCAAGTTTTGTACTACAATCTGGGAAAAAAGGATAAGGTTAATTTTATTTAAAAAAAACACTGTTGAGGTACAATTTATTGGATTTTATTTTAGTCACATAATAATCTTTAACACATTTTTTTCTTCTAAAATCTATAGTAAAGATTTTATTAGGCAAGTTTGGTGCTAGACTATTTTATTTATTTTTATTCATTCTTAAACTTAGTTGTTTTTTAGAGTAAGAATTTATAAATATAGGTTAGGTACTGTAATTTATGAATATGGATACACATACATTAAACAGGGTAAGCATCATAAAAAATTTAACAAAAATAATACCTAGTTACAAAAATAACGAGGATGAGCTCGAACATTGATTTATTTACTGTTTAACTACACTGCAAAAATAATAAATAATTCTTCAGATTTAATAATAAGATACATAAAAAAATTGTAGCTACATAATAGTAATTTTGAATCTATTTTTATTGTGTGATATACTAAAGTTGCCATTGTAAAAATAAAATATACCAATGCCTAGACTAATAAAAAAATGCTTCTTTTTTGTTTTAAGTATTTTAGGCAGCGGCGTAGCGTGGGGGGGCGCGGGGTGTTCGTCGTCCCCCCCCCCCACTCCGAGGGTAGTGGCGCCCCATTGGTGGCCGAAGCGTCCCCAGCTTTATTAAGTCGGGCTGGCAACGGCCAATTGAGTGGGCGCCAAAGAAAACTAACGACATGAAGACCTGTTTTTGTTTTTTTTTTTTGGTCGCAAGATTTGTGAGAGGCGCCCTTGTGACCTGTCGGCCGCCCCCTCATGATGACCTTTTTTTTTTGGTCGCAAGATTTTTTTTCAGTTTTCAGAGACGCCCTTTTTAGCTGTCGCCCCCCCCCCCCCCCGCCCTTTCGGGCACGCTACGCCGCTGATTTTAGGGCTTATAGGTTATAGTCTATATCCTAAGATTTTTAGAATTTTTGTGACAAAAATATTTAACTAGGAATGAGCAGAAAGGGGTGTGTTAAAAATGGTTATTATAATATAGGAAATTACTATCGTTCTAAAAACCAAGTTATAGAAATATGTAAAACATTTTTTGAAAAATAAATAATAAATAGTTTGTAGCTTTTTTGGATTTACATGACTAATTCAACAGCCAACGTTTCGGCGCCTTCCGCGTGATCCTCAGAATATTAGAGTTATATGATATATCCACAGCCTTCGTAAACTAACTTAGTTTACGAAGGCTGCGATATATCGCATTTAAAATATATCGCATTGTAAATGCGTATAGATTTCCATAAGAGGATAAAAAACAGATAGAGTATAGCATTTATCAAAAAGAGACCGTGCTACGCCCGTGTCCCGCAGAAAGCTTTGCAGCGTTGTCAAAGATAACCTTGATAAATTACCACAGGCGGACGCGGTCGCACTCGTCAAGGAGCGGACAATCTGAAAAAATTTTTTTAGGCCGAGAATTATTACTTGACTTGTCACCATACAAGAAGTGGACTACTAAAAACCATTTTATTTTTACAATTTTATTAAATGTGAGCTTTTTAGTTCCTAAAACACATAGATTATTGGATAATAAAATAAATTGTCTGTCTCAATACACGAGAACTCAAGAACACCCAAAACGATTTTAACCCAATATAATACTCAAGTTTTATGTCAGCATTAGATTTTGGTTAAAAAAAGGGTTAGTTAAATGTATTATTTAACTAATTTTACCTTAAAACTATCAACTTTACTATCAACTTTTCTTGTTGTATCGATTTTTGTTTAAAAATGTTTCTTTTGTATTTAAAACATTTTTGCCTGTGGCGCATGTCGCCTACGAGCATTTAAAGTAACATTACTTCAACATTTTCTGAAAATTTTCGTTTTTAGTTTAAAAGGCATTACTACTCATAATTATGATATCTGTCTTGAAAAAGTACTAAATGAGCTCCGCGGAACTACTTTTGAGGCTCAATACCACTTCTTCCGCCCCCCTAGGGTCTCGACCACCCTCCCGCGTCCTATAACCACGCTGCGTTCAATGTGGTCTACCATTACCTCTGTTAGGGTTAGACTAAAAATGCATTAAAAAAAACTTAAAATTAAATAATAGTTAGCTTACCAATAGATTGATAAACTGTGGTGTAAAAAAATTGCCTTTAGTGAATGTGAAACGAAAATCCATAACAAGAATAACACTTTAAAATTCTGTTTGTTTGTAAAAGCAAGTGAATTATTTACATTTAGGAACAAGCAGAATTTTAAGGCATTATTCTGGTTGTTTATCACCCCGTTTGATGAATGCACTTACATAAAACTGAAAAGTTGACCTTTCGCGAACCAAGTAGCGGATTATACTGATATTTTCGCTAAACTGGCAACGTTGGTCTGTTCTGCCATGCAATCCTTATGGCCCATACAAAAATCCTCCCCCTAGATAGAAGGCTGGCCACGCGGTATAAGTCTAACGCGGAAGGCGTGGAAAAGTTGGCTGTCATTTAAAATAAAAGTCCAAAAAAGCTGAAAACTACCTTTTATTACTACAAGCTTGGACGAAAACCTAACACATAAATAAAAATTAAGCTTTACACCAAATTTTTAGTAAAATCGGTTTGAAATAGGTACCGGCCTTCCTTAGTAAAGAAAGAAAAAAAGTCAAAGTTTTGCAACTTGGTTATTTAGAACGAGAATATAAATTCGACTAAAATAGTAATTAATAGAAGATTTTTGACTTTAGAATATTACTTATACTGATCTAAGATCTAATTTAT
Source organism: Aspidapion aeneum (assembly GCA_963576565.1). Lineage (NCBI taxonomy): Eukaryota > Metazoa > Arthropoda > Insecta > Coleoptera > Brentidae > Aspidapion > Aspidapion aeneum. The sequence goes on from OY755048.1 coordinate 22,417,254, forward strand.
ATCTAATATAACTTTGAAATGTATATAATAAGTATGTAAAATATTCACAGTCATTTCTTTGGCAATAATGTTAAAAGATTATGTGAATTCACAATTTAAAAAATTAAACCAACTTAAAAAAAAGCAAAAGTTTCGTCTGTACAGGACAAAACTAAGTTGAATAATATAAAATGTGAGTGTATAAATAAAAGCAAACGAAAAAGGAGAAGTAATTAGTGCAGGCGCTGTAGGGAGTTGAGTATACAAAATATGAGGACCGCACTTTGACAGTGGATTCTAGCTGAGAATTGGTCACAGAATAACGATCTGGATGTTGCCAAGCCAGGTTTTGGTCGAATTTTTTTTATCCCTTTATAGTTGTGTTCGAATTTCTGAAAATCTTACTATGTTGATGCCCTAAAGTCACAAGGATAGAGAAATAAATCAAAAATGTGTAAGACCTAACCTAAAAATAAAATTAAAGTTTTTTAAATTTTAGCTGCAAAAACCCCCAGATTCCCAAAAACCAAAAATTTGTAGGTTTTCTTTAAATTTTCTCAAACACTAAGTTTCTTAGTGAAAAGTGTGTAATTACCCTTTATTGTAGAAAATAAAATTTCCTTTTCAACGATATATTAGTCCCTGGGGTACGACCGAAGACAAACTCTCCAGCGGCGTCCGTTTATTGAGGTAATGCAAAAAAATTAGAAAAATAAACATGCCTGTTACCTGTTTTCCCCGATTTTCGTGAAAACCAAGCTCTCTATTAAAAATTGTGTCCGATAGTCGGTTTTAGACAATAAAATTTCCTTTTAAACGATGTATAATATAGCAGGATTAGTTTTATTTATAAAAATTTAGAGACCTCCGTAAATTACATCAATTTTGAAAAATCTCTAAACATATCAATTTTTTTACAAGTTTTATCCAATTTTCTCAAAAACTAAGCTTATTAGGAAAAAAATTATTCCATATTTTATTGTAGAAAATGAAATTCCCTTTTAACGGTGTATAAGTTAGTGCAATTACATTAACAGCAAACTCTCCAGCGGCGTCCGTTTTTTAAGAAAATGTAAAAAAAAATGTTAAAAACCACATGTTTGTCACTAGTTCTGCTCGAGTATCCTAAAAACCAAAACAATTCCTTTTAAACGCTGTACCACAAGGTAAGATTTATCTTCAGAATAAAACTTTACAGGCGTCCGTAAATAAAATCAATTTTTACAAATCACCAAACAAATTAATTTTGTTACAGGTTTTATTCAATTTTCTTAAAAACTAAGCTCCACCAAAAAAAAGTATTGTTAACTTTATTGTAGAAAATAAAATTACCTTTCTAAAGATGTATAAGTTAGCAGGGTTTGATTAATGACAAACTCTCCAGCGACGTCCGTATATGGGGGTCATTTAAGAAATAAATAAATAAAAACATTTTTGTCACATGTTCACCCGATTCTAAATTTTCAGAAATTCGAACACGGCTATAAGAGAAGGGGGGATAAAAAAAATTTGACCAAAACCTGGCTTGGCAATATCCGGATCGTTAATCTGTGACCTTTTGTCAGCTAGATTCCATTGTCAAACTGCGGTCCTCATATTTTGCATACTCAACTACCTACAGCGCCTGCACTAAATATTTTTGTATAAATGATACTTGCCATATCTTTATTCCAAAATGGCGCCCTAAAAGCAGTGGCGGCTCGTCCATAGGTTTGCAGGTTTGCGCAACCCCCAAAAATATAGGTAAAATAATAAAAGAACTAGGTATTAATTATATATTTTTAAATTACCACCAGAATTATGTACATTCATACACTACCGCACCTCTTATATCGCGCGCGCCGGTCGCCCTCAGCAACGGCTTTATATCGCGGTTTGCAGCTCGAATGCAACACAATTCGCCTATGACAAAGCGCGCGAGATTTTGTTTCTATGGGTGGATTTCAAAGCCGTCCCATAAAGCTCAGTGAGGTTGCAGGTCGACTGCAAACCGTTTGTTTATTTTGCATGCTAATTTCTTATTTTAATTTGTCGTGTAATCCGTTTAAGTAAATTCCGATAGGTGTGTATTGAATGTTAATTTTGTAATTTATTCCTTTATTATTAAAGCTTGATCCGTATATTTGTGTGTTAAAAAATTACGATTCTCCTTTGCAACCTCCAGAATTTTATTCTACGAGCCGCCACTGCCTAAAAAACATTTTAGTTGAATTTTTTCTAATGTTGAATTCACATATTCCGACAACTATAACACGGAACAAACACAGTTTGAGGTGTAACAAACAATATTGTAAAACAATTCAAATAATACTGGGTAACTCGCAAAAATATTGCACAAGAACATACTCCTTTATAAGGATTTTAACCATTCAGTACAGAAAATAATAGGAATTAACATAATATACGGTTATTTTTAAAAAAAATTACAGAAAGCCTTTTTCCTCACAGTAACTACAAGTTACCAGGTAACTCGTTTTCTGTTTTTCTTTGCTGAATAACACTAACTATGACGTCACGAGTAACCACACAGTGTAACCAGCCTAGCAGACGTGGTTGCTGAAATATTTTGAGGTTAAGATCGTTTTTTTTTAATGTTTGATTTTAATATATATATAACAACGAGTTATGTTTGGTAACGGTAGAAAATGAAGCACATCCCTTGAAGTTTGGTACTATATCAATTCAACTGCAACTAGTCTTAAAATGTACTGCCTTTGGTGTTCTGTGGTACTGAGGCCTTACCACAGAATACCAAAGGAGACTCAACGCTGTTTCCACCAATGCATGCCCACCTCGATTCAAAAAACGCATCAGGTGACGCTGCATTTAAAACTGGTGCAAATCCATGGCCCAAAAGATGGGTTTTTTAGATCGAGGTGGGCATGCATTGGTGGAAACAGGGTATCCCAACCACCAGAGTTATTTAAAACTGAAAGCGATAGTTCTAGGAAAAATCAATTCCAGCAATTAATTATTTTCTGCATTTCGGAAATTGGTGGTAAAAACAAAAACAAACAATTGGCAATTGGAAATGTCATGCACAGCTCACTGTCTGACGTCATACAGCGGTTACTCTGAGTAACCGTGACGTCATTTCGAGTAACTTAAATGAGTGACTAGTAACCTCGAGGAAAAAGGCTTTAAGTTATAGTCACGTAAGCAGGGGCTCCTGTCAAACACTATCGATAATCAGTGGTAATTCAGCCACAAAATCTGTACTGTAGGTACTGAAAATATGATTGTGTCCTATCGAAAATGCAGTGGCGCACCCAGAATCATGTCTTGGGGGGGGGCCTGAGGCCTTTGGGGGGGGCCGGAGCCTCACAATGTCGTATTTTATGCTATTTTATCTGTTTAGTCATGAAATATGTGGAAAAAATCTAAAAAAATCTTGGGCTTGGGGGGGGGCCCTGGGTGCGCCCATATAAAATGAGACCACAAATCATAAAAATATGAAAGGACACTACCTAAATAATTTTTTGATATAAGTTATTGTTGAATGTTTGATTTTGTTACTTATTCCCATAATTTATCCTTTCATACTTTTTCATAAAACTTTATTTTGCTTTAAAACAGTTTTTACAATCTGTGAGGTTAAACTCCATAAGCAAGCAACCATAGCTCTGTTATTTATAATAAACCACAGAAGAGTGAACATGTTGTGCCACCTATAGTTAAGGCAAGATTTTGGAAATTTCACTTTCTAAAAGCATTTTATATTACTTTTTGGCACCACATCGAAATGTTGACAGGGTCTGAGATACTCAAGATGGCGGTGAACATGGTGGCGAAATTTTAAATTGCCGATGTAAAACCCAAATTGACACAGGTGTACAGCGTGTCCCATTTTCGATGGGATTAAATGGGAAACTCGGTTATTATTAAAGATATCGATTTTCTGATTGCACCTTACCTTGCTCTTTTTTGGAGCCCTTAAAAATGGTGTAATCAGATTTTTGCTATACCCCGTGGTTTCGCTAATACAGGGAGTTTTTGAAAAAATTGCATTTTAATTAATTCCTTGTATCTCGCTTATTTTGCAAGATATTTTTATTCTGTAAAAACCCAACTTTTTTAGAGCAAAATAATGACGTTGTCAATTTTTTAAAATATTGTTTAGTTTTTGAGATATGGTATTTATCATAAAAAAATTAAATACGGACCTGGATTTGTTTTATTACTACTTTTATTAGTTCCATGCTATTATTACCTTAAAATGATAAAACTTTAATATTTTTTTGATTTAAGGTTAAAAAAAGCTATTTAATATTTGAAAAAAAAATTATAGTCCAAACCTGGAAATTTCCAACGTAATTATAAATTAAAAATTTCAAGACACACTAGTTGAACGATTTTTACTTTATCTGTTTTGAAATGATAATTAATAAAGTAAAAAACGTTAAAAAGTTACAAAAATAATATCATACTAATTATTTGATAACCAAACAGCAGGTCGTGAAATTTACAAAACAAAAGCGTGGAATTGACATTGTCATTTTACTTGTCATTTTTGTAAATGGCTTACAATTATTTTAAACTGGCTAGAAATCGACCATATCCAGATTTTGAAAATGTGATATGTTTGACTGCTTTATTCAAGCAACAAAATCCCAATATTTAAATGGCAGAAATATTTTTATGCAAAATGCGTTAAGAAAAATTACTCAAAAATGCCAACAATGTCTTACACATAATGGTAATCAGAAAGATTAGTTATTTTTTATAATTTGTTTTTTTTTGTATTTTTCGTAGATTTTGTTTCAAATAAATCTGTAAATTAACGTAAAACCATTTTAATATGCTAAGTATCAAAACAATTAAACTAAAAATTGTTTAACTAGCAATTTTTAGTTTACATTTATGTTGGAAATATCCAGGTTCGGACTAATTTTTTTTTAAATATTAAATATTTTTTTGTTACCTTAAAACAAAATTTTTTAAAATTTTTATTATTTTATGATAATACTAGCATGAAACCAATCAAAAAAGTAATTAAAAAAATCCAGGTCCGTATTTAATTTTTTTATGATAAATACCATATCTCAAAACCTAAACAATATTTAAAAAAATTGACAACGTCATTATTTTCTTCTAAAAAAGTTGCCATAAAAATATTTTTACAGAATAAAAGTATCTCGCAAAATAAGCGAGATACAAGGGATTATTAAAAATACAATTTTTTCAAAAACTCCCCGTATTAGCGAAACTACGGGGTATAGCAAAAATCAAAAAAAGAGCACGGTAAGGTGCAATCAGAAAATCAATATCTTTAATAATAGCCGAGTTTCCCATTTAATCCCATCGAAAATGGGACACGCTGTACATTCAAAATATATATTTATATAACTAAAAAATAATATCATATTGTTTTTTTTAATGGCTGCAAACACCTCCAAAAACCTCGCCAGACCCCCCCTCCAAAAAATTTGAACGTTTGAGGTTTTTTACAATTTTCTTAAAAACTAAGCTTATAAGAGAAAAAATTATAATATACTTTATTGTAGAAAATAAAATTCTCTTTTTAGCGAGGTATAATGAATTTATACTGATAACAAACTCTCCAGCGGCGTCCGGTAATTGAAGTAATTTAAAAAGTTGAAAAAATACCCATGTTTTTCCCAAGATTAATGAATTTTTTTTAACAAACTAAGTTTAATATGAAAAAATGTATACTACACTTTATTGTAGAGGGTAAAATTCGCTTTTCAACAATGTGAAACTCCTTGGGATTTGACTTTACAAACTCTCCAGCGACGTCCGTAACGCTTTAAAAAAATCATTCTAAAAAATGATGTTTTCATACGTTTTATGCAATTTTTTTTATTTTAAAAAACCAAGCTCTTAATTAAAAAATGTGTCATAGACAATAAAATTTCCTTTCAAACGATGTATAAATGATTATTTAATCACTAAACTAATCAATTTTTTTTTAGGTTTTATCCAATTTTCTTGAAAACTAATTCCCTACACGTTTTCGGTAAATAATGAAATTTCTATTTAAACGATATATCACAAAATATGATCGAGAGCCTAACTCTCGAGGGATGTCCGTATATTAGGGTCACTCTCATAAATTACCAAAAAAACATTTTTGTAAAATTTTCAAACGAAGGTCTATAGGATAGAATAAGTTGAAAAGTATTTGTTTTACTATGAAGCTTATTTTGCTTTAAAAATTCATAAGATTATTATTTTGGTTATTTTGGTTATTTTTGAAAATTTATTTTTATAGTAGTAGTAAGTAGTAAACATGCTTTATTATCAAAGGAAAATTACACCTTATTGACAAAGCAAACTTCTTAATCTAAGACTGACCTAATTAACTAATAATTTTTGTTCAAATAATAATGTCAAAGTTGCAATAAACAAATAATTAAAATAGTACAAAAGCAATCATATAAACAAACAAATAAAATAAACAAAAAATATAAATTATTTAAAAAATGTTTAAAACAATAAAATATTTAAAACAATTGTTTATATATAAAATAAAAAATGTAAAATCAAACTATGCCTAGATGAAATAGAAAAAATCAAAATAAAGATAGACAAAACAAATTAATAAAAGCAGAAGCTTATAAAGAAGTTTAAAAATTAAAATTATATGCATAAAAATAAGTTATTATACTTAGATGCATTCTATAATGTAGATTTAAACAATGTTAAATAAATAATAAGAAAAAATACAAAACACAAGAATACACAAAAAATTAAATTAAAATAAATATAAGTACCTACGCCCCTGGAGACTTTCCTGTGACATAAACCCCATACATTATATTACATCTTTTAAAAGCAAAGTATATTTTCTACAATAAAGTATACTACATATTTTTTCCCCAAGAAGTGTAGTTTTGGAGAAAATTTTATAAAATCTATAATAAACATGTTTTTTCAAAATATTCCCAATTTACGGACTCCACTGAAGAGCTAATTGCTTTTTCTAACCTTATCGATCCATACATCGTTGGAAAGCGAATTTTGTTTTCCACCAAAAACTGTTCTTTGCAATTTTCGATAAAAAGGTTAGTTTTCGAGAAAATTGAATAAAACTGAAAAAAAAAACAGGTTTTTGGGGGTTTGGGCGGGATTTTCTCCGTCCCTGTCGATCGAGTTGGCAACAGGGATATTCGGATTCAGCGGGGTTAGAGCGAAATAGTCTGTTGCCAAAAAGTAATATGATTTGCTTGTAGACCGAAAACTTACTTCACAGTACTTTTTTATGAATTAAGACCTCCAGTTCAATCTGCCACAAAAATAACTTTAGCTAGTCTTATCACAAAAGTGGTGCAATAACGGGTTGCAACAGACACATGTGTTCAGCTCCCCTGATAGGAAGGCGGTTCATAGAAAAATGCTTGATCATTTCGGGAATTGACTGAAACGGTTTGCTAAATTGGCCTAGCACGTAATAACCGTCTGTGTTGTTTTTCTGGATGCGCATGTGCATGAACCCTCTGGCACTCCTAAAAAAGAGTTATACAATAATTATTTAATACACCAAAAATATATGCACTATTTTTTATGTCTAGGGTGTAAAAAAAAATCAAAATCTTGAAATTATGACGTTACGCAGGCAAGGCAAACGCCCGGCTACCTAAAATTGAGTGATCCATAACCAATCAATTTGTGGTAGTCCAAAACTTCCCCCAAAAAAATTTTTTTTGGGTTAAAAAAAAGTTAAATTTTTTTAGTATTTTAAAAAAAAATTGTTAGTTTTTAAGACTAGCTTCTTTACTTTCTTAGTTGTTGTTCTATTGGCAGGAAAATCAGTTAGTCAGAAGACCAAATTAAAAAAACTTGAAATGTTGATAACGCTTTTTAAGAATTTGCCTCCAAACTTTTTTGGCTATTGGTTAGTCAAACCAGAAGCTAGTAATATTGTTCAAAACGACCTGGTAGGTAACTTACTTTATTCATATGGTAGTACATTCAGTTTTTGTACTTACTTTAAAGACAGAGAATAGTCATTTTTGATTGACTCGCTGTTCCTCACAAGAAAACTGCCCTCCCTTAAAGCACGCAGAACACTTTCAGCTTCCACTCTCGTAATAGAGCCGTGAAACCACCTGAAAATAAAATAACCCAATTTAAAAATAGAAACACGAAAGTAAAATATGTAGTTTAATCCAGTGGCGGCTGTTCTCGCGCGGGAGCGGGGGGAATGTTTGTTTTAGTTGACGACGGCCATATTCATCGTGTGAAAACGTTCGTTGCCCTTCCTACATGTTGCCGATTCTATCATTTGTAAAGTCGTATGAGTTTGTTTTGATTTGGGATACGTCAGTAGTTAAACGCCTTGCCGGTCGCGTCCATTGTTTGTTTTTGTTTGTTTTTAAAATGGAAATAAATACCGTCGACTATATAATTAACTGTGCAAATTTAAATACGTTGACATATGAACTTCAATTACAAATCTTTAGGGCCACATAGACCGGACCTAAAAATCCTAAAAATTAACCCAAATTTTAGTGCAAGTAATAAAAAATTATACGATGCTGAAAACTGGTTGTGCGATGGTGAAAAACTAAATGTTTTTTTTTACTTTATTTGTCTTATTATGAACAATCCACGAAGTGATCCTGCGTGGGTGGCAAAGGGAATGTGTGATATCAAGCACTTTAGTGAAAAGTTAAAGACACAAAATAAGTGCTACTTATTTAAATAACCACATAGAATTTTCTATGCTAGGCAAGACTGATATGAGGTGCCAGTTGAATAGTGCCTATAGGCAAAACATTACCGAACATAATGAAAATGTGGCAAATAGACATATATTAGGTTAATAGACTGTTTAAAATTATGTGGGATTTTTGAGGTTGCTCTACATGGCCATGATGAGTCTGAAACTGGTGCTAATCCGAGCACTTTGCGCATGTAAAAGAAGGGCGAATAGACTTTATCTATAAACAAATAAACTAAAAACTACACCAAGTAGCTGCTTGTTTATAAAGTGCTAAAATAATAGATCTGTTTGTGCCGGTAAAACATTTTAAATCAACTAATTTTCCATCATGGTTTAGTAAAAATTTACAGCAACTTATAGTTCAAAAAAAAATTGCACATACAAAGTATAAACAATCTGATAGCTACAGTGATTACCTGACTTTCTCTCAACTTAGAGAAGAATGCAAAATATTGCGTAACAACTGTTATAGTTCGTACATTTTTAAAGTTAATTCGGAGGTCTCGCAAGATCCAAAATGTTTATGGAAACATATTAGTAACCTGCGCAGATCGAGTATGTATCCCAATAATATGCACCTGGATTATGAGACTGCTGAGTGCGGTCAAGAGATTGTTAATTTGTTTGCAAAGAACTTTGCTTCTACATACAAAAAACATAATGAGGAAGTTCCTCCCTACTCTTTTAATTACAGTTTGGACTTAAATTTTATTCAGTTCTCTATGGTGGAAGTTTTTGAAGGGATCAGCAACTTAAAAACTAAATACTCCCATGGTCCTGATGGCATTCCATCTGTTTTTATCAAAAATTGTGTTTGCACGCTGAGCGAACCCTTGCATCGGTTGTTTAATATGTCCTTGTCTTCTGGTACATTTCCAGAGTACTGGAAAGTCAGTTTTTTGACACCTATTTTTAAGAATGGTGACAGGAATGATGTTCGTAATTATCGTGGTATTAGTATTCAATCGGTTATACCAAAACTTTTTGATCATTTACTTTGTCGTCATTTTTCCTGGCATTGCAGGGGCATTTTATCCGATAGCCAGCATGGGTTTGCTCAAGGCAGGTCAACAGTGACTAACCTGCTATCTTATCAGCACACTCTGTTGAGTGCCTTTGAGGAGTCTAAACAAGTGGACAGTGTCTACACGGACTTCTCAAAGGCATTTGACAGGGTGAGTCATGCACACTTGGTGAGCAAGTTGAGGGCTATGGGGTTGGGCGAGACTCTGGTAAGTCTTGCCCATAGTTTCCTGACTGGTCGCACACAGTTGGTCCGGATAGGCGATTGCGTTTCTGGTGAGATTCAAGTGGACTCTGGTGTCCCGCAAGGTTCACACATTGGCCCAGTTTTCTTTAATTTATTTATTCGTGACCTTAGTGACGTGATTGTTAGTTCGGATCATCTGGCATTTGCTGATGATTTTAAGCTTTATAGGTTGATTGAAACTTATCTTGATTGTTTGTTACTTCAAAGTGATCTTAATAACATTAGTGAGTGGTGTAGTAATAATGGTCTAGATTTAAATGTTAAAAAATGCCTAAGTATCACTTTCAGTCGATCATCTAATTCGATTCAGCATATATATGTCATAAATGGTACTGCTCTTGAATCAGTAGCGGCAGTCAGGGACTTGGGTGTCTTATTTGACAGCAAGTTGTCATTTAGGCCTCATTATGACGATATTATTAATAAGGGTATGCGAACCCTTGGCTTTATCACTCGTAACAGCTCCGAGTTATCACCTTATTGTTTTAAGCGCTTGTACTGCTCACTAGTTCGTTCTGTACTGGAATATGCGTCAGTGGTATGGTCACCACACTATGCCTGCCACATTGATCGCTTGGAGTCTGTACAGAGAACTTTTCTTCGTTCTCTTGCATTCAGGGCTGATATAGCCATTTACAACAACAATTATAACATAAATTATAATGCCATTAGCCAACCATTTGGACTTGATACTTTGGAAAGAAGAAGGACATATTCTGATGTTATAACTTTTTATAAAATATTAAACGGTATCTGCTTTTGTCCTTCTTTATTGGAGATTATCGGTTTCAACACTATTCAGCGTAGGCATAACTCGCCAATGTTTCGTATTCCCTTTCATCATGCCAATTATGGCTATTATTCACCATTGACTCGTACTCTTCGTCTGTACAATCAAAACAATCTTGATCCATTCGCAGCCGGTCTCACTTCCTTTAAGGGTAGTATTAGGGAATTACTATAGTAAAACCTACAGTTCCTATATTTTAATAAAAGAGAAAATTTTTTGTCTTTCGTCAATTTTCTTAGTCCTAGTTTCATATTATTATTTTTTTTTGTTTCTTTTAATTAGTTTTATTACTTTTTTTGCCATCTTGTTATTAATTAATTACTCTGTAATATTATTGTAAATTGGCTCTGCCGTTGAAATAGAAAAATAAATAAAAATAAATAAATAAATAAATAAAAAATAAAATTGGTTAGGTAGGTTTTTTAATCTGCTTTTCCATGCAATATAAATTTCTGCCCCCCCTCCTTTTATAACATCACTAGCCGCCACTGGTTTAATCAGACAAAAACAAACAAATTCAAGAGAAACAAATAGAGAAAAGACTCTTGATATTATTGCAGCTGAATTACCCTTGCTTCTCCAAAGGTTGGTTGAGATCAATGTTGCTGTCACACATGCCAAAACCGCTAGGATTGTACTGACTAGTTGAAGCCCCATTATTGCAAATGTTCACGTCTAAACCCGTCAGCGCCAAACCCAGTCCAGGTCGTTGCCTGACATTCAACTCGCCTAGGTTGAGGGTCAGCTTAGGACGCCCTAAAATGTATGGATTTGTGGTAATATAAATTAGTTGATGATGACTCTTAAGATGAGCTAGTTGCTGCAGGATTCTCCAGTATATTGCTGGAAGGAGGGTTGTACTCAGCAAAAAATTTCGTTGCTTGTTGCTTTTTTTTCGTATTATACATACTTTTTGGCTATTTGGGGGGGGTTCGTTCATAGATCACTCTTGATCCCCACCTAGGTACGGCCTTGGCTGGAAGGCATTCTCTATTTATCCTAAGATGGCAGTTTTAGCTGCATTGTATCCGATATGAAGGCCCTGTAAGGACCGAGGCTACGTCCTTTGCTAGCCGGTCCACAGCCTCATTAGCTGGCCATACACACAGAGGTTGATCCGTCGGTTTGGAACGGCACAGATAAGTCTGACCGTTTTGTCCGTAACGGTTTAAAACTGCTGCAATCCACTAACACAAAAAAAAATCTTTCGAATCGATCCTTCATATCGGTCTGTGGCAGACATAACCGCGCGTTAGTGGTCTAAAACTCAAGATTTATCTGCCGGTTTAACCAAAACTGTGGAATTTCGTCAAGTCGAAAGTTTTATGCGGCACGGTATTTTAAGCATAGCGTATGTAAATTGTTTCGTGCTAAATAGAAGCAGACTCTGTGTATGGGAATGATTATTAATATGAAAATAATGCATAGTGGTGTAAAAGAGAGACGTTCCAAGTGGGTTAAAACTTATTTGCTTAAGAGGAAACTATTTAGCCATGACCTTCTATTAAAAGAGTTACGAGAAAATGATCCAGACGAGTTTAAAAATTATATTTGAATGGATATCAGAGAATTATTGAAAGACAGCCAGGCTATAATTGTGCCAGGCCCTATTTTGACACATTCACATTAAAAACTGACAGTTGATCCTTCAAAATTGACATATCAAAGTCAAATTTAAAACTTTCGTCGTTTATTTTCAATTAATAAAAGAAGGCACTATTTATTCCGGTTCATATAGTAAACAAAGGCCGTGTGTTAAAAGATCACAGCTGATATTACAATGTAAAAGTGTCAAAATTGTACCTGGCGCCATTATAGCCTGGCTTTATTTCAATAATTCTCTATTAACACGTATGATTTTTATTAAATTTGGTAAGAGAGGATCTTACGAAACAAGATATCCAAATGAGAGAAGCCGTTGGCCAGAACAGCGATTAAACCGACAGAGAAGTCTGCGCCGGTTAAAATATATGTGAGCGCGGAACCCACAAGTTTCGCCCGCCGGTCTGAACTCACAGATAAATCTGTGCCGGCTATAACTGGCGCGTGGTATGTCCACTAATTGAAAGACAAATCCGCCAGTTTAAACCGCGCCGTTCCAAACCGGCGGATCAACCTCTGTGTGTATGGCCACCTATTACCGTTATGTCCACTTTTTCTGTAACAAGGTTGTTTGCCCTTCCAAGTGCTTTCAGTTTGTCTCTGCAGTGCCTTAGTGTCCTCGACGAAGTAGGAGTCAAGCGCCCTTTTATCTGCCTGGCTTGCAAAAAATATTTTATTTTCCTGTTTTAATCAGTGATCCACTGGGCACCGACTTCAATAGGTAAGAGTTCAGCCTAGAAAATGGTAGCCAAGTGTCCGAAACATTGTTGCCGGATTCTACCCCATTATGGACATGGTTACCAATTGTTTATTAGTTGCTCTTACCTCTGTCATTGACCTCAACCACACTTTGGCTCGACGACGCATGAGACACACTCTCTTCCAAATTACCCGCCTGCAGTCTCATTCTTCTCCTCAGCTTGGGCATATCGAAGGGTAAATCTCGCAAGTCCACAGAGGTGGCGCTACCAGAGGTGCAAGCTTGTTCTGATACTATTCGACGCCTTCTTAGTTTGGGCATGTCAAACGGCAGGTCCGAGAAGTCTTGCTTCGATGCTGGTGCTGATATGTCTGAAGCTAAGAAGCCAAAGCCTGACTTCACACCTAAAAGAATTAACAAGAAATTAAAAACTCTGCTTCAATAATTGATTTCGATTCTTCTTTCCATGTTCGTTTAATAGTTTAGCTCAAGCCCATCGACTGCGCTTAAATGCTTACTAAACTTACCTCCGCTTTTTTCTTAGAAGCGGAGGCACGAAGAGCAACATACAGAATAAGGGTGATACATAAGAACATACAGAAGAAAGTGATATCAACAGCCCTAATTAGGGAACAAGAGTTGGACGCAACTCTAGGAATGATATCCGACGTCATGCCCAGCAGAAAGCTATACAAGATTATCCTTCCGGAAAGGGAGGAATGGTTAAAGAACAGTACCAATTTTTCAAATAACGATAGCTTCTGGTATACCGCCGGATCCAAAATCTGGAGTTGTTAGTATCCAAGAAAAAGTCGAGATTAAACATAGTCTCGGCCAATTGGCTACTATATTTCAAGCCGAACTCGTAGCCATTGAACTGTGTGACCGGTGGATTACTGACCACGAATGGACCAACAGGACAATAGAAATCTTCTCCGACAGTCAAGCAGCCTTAAGATCGCTTGATTTCTATACGGTCTCATCGAGAACCGTCAGGAGCTTTAGGGATTCGCTGAATGCCCTTGGTAGCGCTAACAATGTGTCATTAGTATGGACACCAGGGCATTCTGGGCACGAGGGAAATGAGGCCGCAGACCAAGCAGCGAGGGAAGCGGCATCTGCCGAATTTTTCGGCCCCGAACTAGCCCTGGGGATATCATACAATGCTGCTAAATCAGCCATAATAAAATGGATGGAGAATAGCTTCCAACAATACTGGATAAATATACCAGAACTGGCTCACTCTAAAGAGTTCATTAAAGGACCTTGTTGAAACAGAGCCAGGAACATCATTGGATTTAACAGATAGGAGATACGTATAGTGTTAGCTCCCGCTAAATTTCGCGGTTGTTTATATATTTTTAAAACCACACAATTGTATGAAGGACAGAGCGCATTTCGCGTATTTGGACATGCGCACCAACAACCGGGGAGATCCTTGTCGACCGCCTCGAGCAAATGGCGTGTTAATTTCGTTCTCCAACTATTTCAAATATCTACACCTGAAAGTGCTCGATTTTGGTGTACTGAAGCATAGAAAAGAAACTTCAGCCCTTCAGCTACGTGGCGACATCATTAGATCCAATCAGGGGCCCCTTAGAACGTGGAGAAAGTGGCTGCAAACTGGTGAGTGCATTTGTATCTGATTACCGTTGTGTGGCACCAATATTTTACCTATGGACGTTTGATTATTTCGTAATTTCATATCAATATATTTATGTTTGCTCGCGCTTTCATTAATTAAATTATACAGTCCATTGCATTTATCGTTTTTCTTACTGCGGGCATAACATATAGTGACTGGTCTTTTTACAGATCATTGTCGACTAAGAGTACTCATGCACAGAATGGGACTAACAGAAGAGACCGAATGTAGACTCTGTATGGAGGATGACGAAACAGTCATGTCATGCCCAAGTAACATTTAATTATTTATAGCAGAAGCTAAAAGGTTGCCAGCGCCTTTCCTTAAAACCATTAGTTTCAATGTTTGGTCGCTAGCACGTTCCCATTACCCTTATATACCCCTTAGACCTCTTAAATGGGACTCCCCAATTGGTGGTGGCAACCTATGTATTAAACTCACTATAAAACCATAAGAAATAAACTCCAGCTTCGCCCTCTAGCGGTTCCACCAGTATAGAACCTTTTAGAGCCTAAAGCTATTATGCCATGTTCTAAAAGCAACTCAGAAACGTCCTCTATCCTATTATAAAACTAGATTTGGTAATTTGGTATCCTGGCGATTCTGTTGAATACCATAATACCTTTAGAGTAAAGAAGTTTTCCTATAAAAGCTATGGCGATATTTTAGATTCACAATGGCTATATAAAATAATTTAGGTCACAAAATTGCAAAAAATGTCAGAGTCTCAAAATTATTTTATCACGTAAAAATATACCGAGTTTGTCGTTTTGTTGATGATCAAATTGCCTGCCAGATTTATTTTTCTGATAAAATCGTATCTAAAAAGCTCTCAAAACAAGCGCGCCAGCTCAAGAATGCTTTTTAATAATTTTTTGATAACAAAATAACAAATACTTAAAATAAAAAAAAATCATTTACACTATTCACCATTAAAAAAGTCTGTTTGGTTTACATAAATCAAAATTAAAGTAAAATTATTGTTAAAAAACACTGCTAAAACGACTAGATAAATATTTTCTCTTTACAATATTTTTTAAATAAATTTATATACGCCATTATGGTTTTATAGTGGTCACTTGGTTTTATTTGTTACTGTATCGCAACAAGGATTTTTGAGTGCCCTTATGATACCAACAAAAAAGAACAATGTAAACATAGTCAACATAACCTCACTTAAATTTTTTATATTTGTTTATAAATTGATTAAAAGCGTATAATTCAACACTTTTAAATGTTTTTTATCGTGCAATTTCGACACAATCGAGAGGGCCAGTGTAAAGATATTCGTTGTGCCTGCAGATTGGAGGGCAACCTCTTATATTGGCCGTCTAAACAGGCCTTATCTAGGCCTGGGTGTCCTACCCAGGAGGACGGAAACTCAACAATTATTAATTATTGGGCTTTAAATAATCAATCTTGCAATAGGTAGGTACCAATCTGTACCTAGGTATATCTATTATTTTTACAAGAAATACCTAAAAAAATAAAAGACGAAAGTATTTACTTACTTCTGTTAGAAGGAGACAAGGTTTTATATGGCAGCCTATTTAAATAATATTTAATATACAGCTATGGGTAACTATATAAATACAAAAGAATTAAGTTTACCTTTAAGCCTTTCTATAAAACCTTTTTAAAATGCCTAAAAGTAATGGCAAAAACCAAAAGTCTAAAGTTTATATTTACCACTCTTAAAAACCTTAAGGAAACTAGGTTCTATATGGCCGCCTATCTAATCATATTTACTTTTAACCTACTGGTAACTATAAAGACAAAAGGATATAAGATAACCTTTTAACTCTATTATAAAACACTTTTGTGATGACCTAAAGTAATGAAAAAAACTAAATGACCAAAGTTTATATTTATTTCTTTTTAAAAACTTTAGGTAAAATGGTTTTATAAGACCATCTTTATAAATCAGAAATCAATAAAACCAAAAGTATCTAAAAGGAACAGAAGGAATATCAGTTTTATTATACTCCCTTTATAAATCACTTTTTGGTTGTATAACACCCCTTTAGGTAATTGGCTATATAAATTACCTTTATGTAGCTAAATTGATCCTAAAACCCATAACAACACCCTCTAAATAACCTAGGAACCAAATTGATAAAACCTTGAGTGGTAATAATGTTACTTGGGTGTACTGTCACGTTTACGTCAGAACATTTTCGCTAAAATTCAGATTGACTCAGAAGATCTGAACAGTGTCTACCCAAACTGATAGCCGGTCTTTTTGGAGGACTAGGCATTTAGTGGTGAGAAACCACTCAAAAGTGAGCCACAATAGACCCACTGGTGGTCACAGTGGAAGGGCTGCAAGGCCCACTCACATGAATCATCATCATCATCATCAATAGTATTGTTACAAATTTAAGTTATTTAAATTTTATAATTGGAATTTATTTAGGTTTAGTGTAGTATTAGGTTGATTTATCTTAAGGTTGTATTCTTAGTCTAGGCTTTAGTTGCGTTATCTGTGACTTGCGGTCGCAATAATACGAGAAGTTTCCGGACGTCGAAGGCTGCCGGAAAGTTCGAGAGAGATGGACGATCCTATATATAGGGCCGGGGTCGCGCACCAGGGAGTCAGTCAAAGATAACCAACGGTAGTGATCGCTAGATGTTAACGCGAAGTTAATAGGCGGATTAAAGTAGTGAATTATTAGCAAGTTATTAGTAAGTTTAAGTGAGTGTTTTTGTACATAATTTGTCGAAATAAATTGACGTATTGTTTTCAACAATTGCGAGTTTTTAGTTGTTGTTATGAACCCGTAACAGTATAAAGCCTGGGCTCTGTAATATTTAAATTTAATTCTGTTCTCTTACCTTCTCTACTTTGGATAGATATTCCACTATCCGAACCCTGAATCTCCGCTTTGCCATGCAAACTTAAACTCAACAAATTCTTGTTTTGTGGAAATCTCTTTTTGGCTTTGGTCGTATCATTCGAAGTTAAATTGGTAGTGCCTTCTGGTGAGCACTTCTGCGAATTGTTGTTCTTGTTATTGTCCGAAGTCTCCGAAATTGGTTCTTGGGATGACTTGTCCGATATCGGGCTTAGGATGTGAAGCTTGTTGCCTGATTGTTGATTAAGGAAGTTGGTTTGTGATGTTTTATATGCTTGTGAACGGTTACCTATCAAAAAATGTAAATAATTACTTATTTTTCTAATACACCTACTATTCACAATTATACCTATGATTGACGAGACAAAAATACTTATAGTGCAAAAAAATAGAATGACTTTTTTTTACGGTTAAACGCACTCGCAAGGAGATCCCTATCACGCTCGAGAAGCGGCCAGTACGCGGAAATGTTGGTGTGTATTGGTTTTGAAACGGTTCAGGTTGTAATCTGCAGGGAAAACTGTCGCAGGGAGTTTATTCCACAGCGATGCTGTTCTCCAGAGATATGAATTCTGATATAATGAGGTTCTTGGTGCCTCTATTTTTATTAGTAGGTGCTACTCCCGGGGGGATCATACGTGCCAACTCTTCAGAGCATTTTCCGTGATAATACCTGTAGAAGAGAGATAGATCGCCCACAGTTCTTCGATGTTCGAGACTATCCAAGCTACGGGTAAGTGCGGGGTCATTGATCAGCTTGATAGCTCGTTTTTGCACGGTGTTCAAAAGCATTAAGGTATGTTTGGGTGCCGCACTCCATACATGTGAGCAGTACTCCATAGTTGGTCGAATCTGGGCTTTGTAGAGTGTCAGCAGTTGGCTTGCTGTATACAGATGTCTTGTACGAAATAGCACCCCAAGCTTTTGGGACGCCCTTTTAGCTATATCTGCCACGTGACTGTGCCAAGACATGTTGGTCTCTGCAGTGACTCCTAAGATGTTCAACTTGATGACATGGGTCATTATTTAGGTCTATAAACTTGTAGCAAAATGTCATGGGTTCGAATCCCATGGTTACCCAGTTCACTAAATATTCTAACCTAAAAAAATTATGTGATTCTAACCTTCAGAGTCTGAATCGTGTGAGCTCAAAGAATTCGACTGCCTGCTATCGGAGCTGCTTGTACTTCTATTTCCTTCGCTGGTACTACTTTTGATACTCTCCATGCTTCCACCACTACTGCTAGTCGTCATACTTTCTGAACTTGAATATTTAGGTCGTATTCGTCGCATTAGGCTTTCTTTTCGTTTGGGAAGGATTAAAAGGTCACGTTTTGGTGGTCGACTTTTGATTTCAAATATTCTTTCCTGTAAATAATTTTATTTTATAAAAAAGCTAATCGCTTTTGTTTTTGTTCTTTACTGTACAAGTAAGTTCATCTAGCTAGGCCTGAAAAACCCAAATACTCAGACTACAAAAAGAAAGAACCTTCCTTAACATTCATTCACCTTTAATATATTCACATCTGCTTCTGTTGACTCCCTAGAGTTTCCAGGCCGTCCTTTAAATTCCGAAATTAGCTGATTGGAGTTAGTACTGCCTCCAAATTCAATGTCGAACGCATTACCCTGTCTTAATTGGATACTTCCACTCGTACTAGTTGTTGGTGATCTACCAACTAAAGACTTGACGGGCAACTTCAGGTCCTTAAGTCTGGTTTTCGTCGGTAGATTGGGGGCACTTCGTATGCTGTTCATCATAAGTTCTTTTCCAGGAAATTTCGAAGGCAGGGGTGCTGTGGACGGGGGTGAAGGAGTATATCCGAGTAGTAATTGCAAGCCCCCGTTCGAAGATGTGTGTTCTTCTGTAGCTAAATGCATTTTCTAAAAACAAATAAGTTTGTTGATTGAATGATTTAGTCAGACAGCAAGGTTAGGTTTCCATCCATCTCTTAAAATACGACACATTTCGAGGTTTTTGGAATACCAAATACCTATAAATGGTTTTTCAAGTCTTCCTCTTGATAGGGAATCTGCGTATTCATTGCCTGGGACACTAACACCAGTAATTACTCAGAAGACTTTGCGTTGTAGACCGGGTTTATGTATAAAGTCTATAGACTTTATACCGACCGGTTTAAGTGTATTTTTTTAATACTTGCAGGTCAAATAACTGCAAAGATTTGGTTCACCCTAATGTGCAATATGATAGTAAGCATTTCTCAGTGAGTTTTATCTCATATAAATTCAAATTAACTTTAGAAATAAAGAAAAACCATATAAAAATTTCGTAACGAAATGTAATTGTAGTACCACCCCTGAGAGGTGGTTTAAAGTTCAAAAAACAATAGAAATAAACCATGATTGACAAAAAAACTTATATGCAAAAATATTCAAAGCTAAATAATACATAAATAACTTAAAACTATATCTGTAGATGCATTACCGTATTAAATACGTATCAATATTGAAATATTGTTAAAAGCACAAGAGATATTAGAATCCCTTTTCAATTACACATTCACCAAAACAATCGACCATCGGTTTAATCGTCGCGTACTTGTCTAAAAAATTAACATGTAAAATATAGCGGACAGCTGACACTGACTTACACCGTTTTTATTCGACATTTCCTAGTGACGTTTGGAGGTTTAAATATGGCTACCATTTTTTAACCAAAATAGTTTATTCTTTTTATTTTTTTATAACCTTTGGGTAGAAATAATGTCTTTGGTACAACGAAAAAAGATGACCCATATCGCAAGGTACCTATTTATAAATAATTTATATAAATATTAAAAACTCTTGCATTCACGGGAAAAATAAGTTAAAGCTTCACTCAAAATGTAGACTTTTAAACCTAGTACTGCAGCCCCTTGAGTAAATACTGGTGTAAGGGTTTTCAGTTTATTTTTTTTTAATGCTTTGATTGATGCATCGCTATTTGAGAAAATTATGATATCCTTATTGAGATATCTTTTTTCAGTCTTCTCCAAAGTCTCTATAATTTTGTTGGGTCTTCATCAAATTTGATTGAAATAAGTATGTTTATTACTTTTAAGAAGTATTAACTCACCTGTAAATCCTGAGAGAGGTTTAACACCTTATTGTCTTCGGTTTTCTGGCTCGGCTTATCTAAACTGTCTCTTGATTTGCCCTTATTACTATTTTTGACTAAACTTGAAGCACTAGCTGAAAAATACAATTATACGTTTTATTACCTCACCTATTTTTGTTTTTTCTTTCTACAAATATACTGTTTGTCAAACAAATTAGAAAACTACACGTGTAGTGTTTTTAATGCTTTTTAATGCACATGTTAGGTCCTTCAAAACAAAGAATAGGTAAAGATTTCTTTTTAATTTTCAAGGTTTTTTTATGTGTTCTAATTTTTTTACGAGCAGTATAGAAGAGATCTTAACTTGATTGGCTGCTAGTGCTTAAAAATCCTGTTAACCTAATTGATTAAGAATGTTTAAGGTTGTCAACAGTTTCTTAAACTTTCTCTCCTTTGTTTGGTGAACAGAACGGGCTTGTAATAATTTATTTTTTAAAATAAGTAAGTCAATTACATCCTAGTTGATTTAGTAGCACTTCATTAAAATTAGAAGAATTGTCAGGTATTCTTCAAAATAATTCTGTTGCTCTTTTCTTACCTTTAACGGATGCAGATTTGATAGTCTGGGATCCCCAAATGGAACTAACTTCAACTAAAACTGGGTGATTTGACACCCTGTCAATCTGATCTAGGTCGTCGTCTGACTTACTGATACGGCAATCGAACGCAGTTTCATATACATGTCGTTGCCGTGTCATTTCGTCTATCAGTCCATTGTCATCAATACCAGCTGAAATAAGAATAGAGTTTCAATACCTTGTATACGAGGTGTGACAATAAAATTATAAGACTGGTGTAAAAAATCTACTTTATTTAAATACTAAAACATCCAAAAGCACGTAGCTTCATTGCCGAAAGGATAAGTCTTGCAATACAAAGGGGAAACGCAACGTCGGTGCTCGGGACCATTCATGTTGAACAAGGTTTAAATGAAATTTTTTATATCTAATGTATTTAATTGTTTTTTATATACAGTTATTGTTTATATTTCTATTACTTTCGTGTTTAATATTTTTTACCATTTTCTACGACGTAGATTTTTATTTAATTTAGTTTTAATTAACTGATTTACCTGTACATTTTTTTTACCTTAAGAAAATTTAAAAAATAAAAAAAGGAAAATATTGTTACGGGTTCACAACGACAAATTAAAACTCGCAATTGTTGAAAACGATACGTCAATTTATTTCGACAAATTATGTACAAAAACACGCACTTAAACTGACTAATAACTCGCTGATAATTCACTACTATAATCGGGCTATTAACTTCGTGTTAATATCTCACGACCACTACAGAAAGTTATCTGTGACTGACTGACTCATGCACGACGTCCGGCCTTATATATGAGGATCGTCCATCTCTCTCGAACTTTCCGGCAGCCTTCGACGTCCGGAAAGTTCTCGTATTATTTGGACCGCAAGTCACAGATAACGCAACTAAAACCTAGACTAAGAATACAACCTTAAGATAAATCAACCTAATACTACACTAAACCTAAATAAATTCCAATTATAAAATTTAAATAACTTAAATTTGTAACACTATCCTCCTCTTCAGGTTTGATCGTCTCGATCAACATTTCCCAGGTAAGGTTTTAGTCTGTCTAGATGAACAACTTTCATCTTGGACTTCGGGCTTCTCTGGATTCGGTAGACTACATCATTAATTCTCTTAACAACTTTATAAGGCCCTTCCCATGGTGGTGTCAACTTAGGTGATCTTCCTTTCCTGCGTTGAGGATTGTATAGCCAGACTTGATCATTCTGTTTGAACCCTGAAGAGTTTGCTTTCAGATCATATCTCGCTTTCATGCGGTCACTTCATGGATATCGTGCAGCTTTTGCCTTAAACGTTCGACATAGTCATTAACCTCTAAGTGTGCTTCTTCAGGTGAACCAAACATGATATCACATGGTAAACGCAGTTCTCTACCAAACAGGATACTAGATGGAGTAGCTCCTGTCGTATTGTGAATGGCGGTTCTATAGGCCATCAAAAACAATGGAATATATTGGTCCCAATCTGTTTGGTGCTCATCAACAACTTTGCAAAGATGTTCTTCTATTGTTTTATTAAATCTTTCAACCATGCCATCTGACTGCGGATGTCAAGCAGTAGTCCGTGTTTTATGTATTCCTAAAAGGTCACAGAGATTCTGGAAGAGCTTTGATTCAAAGTTTCTTCCTTGATCTGAATGTAGTTCCAAAGGAATGCCAAATCGGCTGAAAACATCATTTACCAGAACTTCTGCAACTGTAGCGGCCTCTTGGTTAGGCAAACCAAAAACTTCTGGCCATTTGCTAAAGTAATCCATGACAACAAGGATGTATTTGTTGCCCTTTTTAGTTTCTGGAAATGGTCCGGCCACATCAATAGCAATGCGTTCGAATGGTAGACCTACGTTATATTGTTTCATTTCACCTCTGGACCTTGTTTTGGGACCTTGGCTGGCTGCACAAGTCGAACATCGGCGGCACCAGTTTTTCACATCTTGAAAGTAATTGACCCAATAAAATCGGTTTCGAATTTTGTCCATGGTTTTATTTATGCCTAGGTGCGCGCCTGATTTTCCACCATGGCATTCGGCCATTATATTGTCTACCATGCTCCTAGGAACCACTACTTGATTAATCACAGTAAGGCCATCGGCACTTTCCCAGGCACGTTTAAGGATGTTTTCTTCTACTAACAGTGAATCCCATTGTGCCCACAGTGATTTGAATATCACCCCTTGGTTTGCGATATCTTGCCATGATGGTCGTGGCTTGTTCTCTTCTTTCAATCGCAAGATAGGTCCTACATCTTTGTCGTTAAGTTGTGTGGTTCTAATCGAAGCCGACATCCATTCTTCATCTGGTTCTAACTTTATCTGGCGCACGTAGGTAATTCCTTCTTTCTGGTCAATTTTCCTGCAATGTTTACAATCCTCAGGGCAAGGTCTTCTGGACAATGCATCTGCATTATTATGCACCCTTCCCGCTCGGTGCTTAATTTGATAATGGTATTGTTGTAGCTTTTCTATCCATCTCGCGACTTGCCCCTCAGGTTGTTTCATTTTCATGAGCCACTGTAACGCAGCATAATCCGTTCTAATCAGAAACTCTTGTCCGTAGAGATATTTGTGAAAGTGATCTACGGATTTAACTATGGCTAGGAGCTCCTTTCTAGTAACAATAATTTCTCTCTGGTTTGGATAGCTTCTTGCTGAAAAATTCGATGACCCGTTCTTCTCCATCTTGTACTTGGGAGAGTACTGCTCCTATGCCATCGTTGCTCGCATCAGTATCTAATATGAATTTTCCTTTTGGAATGGGATATGCAAGAATCGGACTAGAACATAATGCTGCTTTTAGTCTTCTAAATGCTTGGTCACATTCGGTATTCCATTTATAAGAAGCTTTATCTTCTGTAAGTCTATGTAATGGAGTAATCCTTCTACAAATCGTCTGTAGTATGTACACAGACCCAAAAAGCTTCTCAATTCATGTTTGTCACGAGGTTGAGGCCATTCTTTTATTGCTTGTAACTTCTTTTCGTCGGTATGGATGCCTTCTCGGGAAACGACGTGACCCAGGAACTCAACTTTTTCTTGGAACAGAAAACATTTCTTTGAGTTCAATTTAAGATTTGCGTTCCTGATTCTTGAGAATACTTCTCGTAAATTATCTAGATGATCTTGAAATGATTTCCCCATTACTATGACATCATCCAAATAGACTAGGCAGGTTTTCCAAGTAAGGCCCCGTAGAACGACTTCCATTAGTCTTTCAAATGTAGCTGGGGCATTGCACAGGCCAAATGGCATCACATTAAACTGATAAAGTCCACTTCCAGCAGAGAATGCAGTCTTCTCTTTATCTCTTTCAAAGATTCCTACTTGCCAATACCCACTTTTCAGGTCAAGAGTAGAAAACCAATATGATCCTGCCAACGTTGTTAATGTGTCGTCTATTCTTGGCAGTGGGTAACTATCTTTCTTGGTCACATCGTTAAGTTTCCTGTAGTCGACACAAAATCTAGTACTTCCATCCTTTTTAGTGACCAACACCACAGGAGATGACCAAGGACTTGATGACTCTTCAATAACACCGTCGCTGAGCATTTTATTAATGAGATTGTGAACTTCTTCTTGCTTGGCCATTGGTAGTCTTCTTGGGGGTTGTCTTATCGGTTGGGCATCGCCAGTGTTGATAGCATGTTGAATAAGGTTTGTGCGTCCCGAACTACTCCTAGTTTCGAAGATATTACTTTGTTCTTCTATAAACTCTCTCGCTTTACTAAATTCTTCTGGAGTGAGATGTTGCCAAGTTGACTCAAATTGCTGAAGTACCTCCATTGGTATCATCGGAAGTTGGCTCTTCACATCTTGTTACTTTCTGTACTGGTTCAAATAATGCTACCACCTCCCCCTTATTAATTTTGACACTATTTGGGAAAATATTGGCGACTCTAATCGGGATGTGTTTATCGGTTTTAACTAGTGATTTTGCAACGAGGTAGGTGTTGGGTGTGTTTTGTTGGCTTATGAGTCCGACGCAGCTTGATGTTTTACTTTCCAGCCTCCCAAAAATTATGGTCTCACTGTTACCGACTAGTCTTGTTGTGCATACTGCCACCACCTTAATTGGCTCTTTATTGATGTGACTATTTGACAAAATGAACTCTTCGTTCCCAAATCTTAGGGTATTAAGTTTATTATCAAACGCAAATCCATGTTTACTTATCAGGTCCATTCCCAAAATAAATTCGTCTTCTATGTCTGCAACTAATACCGAGTGGCGAATCTTCAACCTCCCCAGCTGTAGGTCTATGTCTGTCTGCCCCAACACGTCGGCGGATTCTCCAGTCACAGTCTTAAGTGTTATTTTCTTTTCTGTTGGTCGAATTTTATATCTCGTTGCAATTTTGAACTTAAGCAATTATATGGCAGCACCAGTGTCTACTGTTATATTAACTTTTCTTCCATTAATAAGTCCGTCGATGTTAAGACTGTCAGCAGTATGTTTTAAGCTCTTGATAGAGTAAATTTTGGGGGCTAAATTCCCATTAGCCAACACCCGCCCCTCTGCGTTGACTAGTTTTAGTTTTTCCTGATCTCTTCTTCGGTACTCTGTCCCACTAGATGGTGAGCGAGACCTCATTTGGACACGACAATCGCGTTGAATATGCCCTGTATGTCCGCATCTGAAACACTTTACATTTGGAGGGGATCGTCTACTTTCTTTCAAAGAATCAATCTTCTCTATCAGTGATTGAAACAGTTGGTTTAGCATTTTTAAGTTGACCTCATCTCCAGTGCTCATTTCTTCTCCCTCCTGAATTGAAACAGCTCTTACTTTTGGCCTGGACATATTATTTGATGATTCAATTTCAAGGGCTCGAATCAACACTTCACTGCTGTTATGGAAGCGTTCTCGACGAAGTAATTTTGCTAAGTCCGTGTCTCGCAAGCCGTTAATAAAGCGATCTACCGTGAAGGGATCTCTGTAATTTTCTGGCATTTCTGGGTAAGCCAAGTACATCAGCCTCCTGATATCCGCTTCATACTCTTGTAATGACTCTCCTGGTCTTTGCTGACGAATATTTAATTCTGACCAATGTAAATTTCGCAAGTGTTCGTCTCCATACCTTCTTTCTAACGCTGCCACTAAAGCGTTATAATTCTGTTTTTGTTCGACTGGAATGGACCGTAAAAGTCCCAGAGCAGGTTCTCGCAGAGCTACTAACAAAGCTCTAGCTTTTTCGTCATCATCCCAACCATTTGCAGCAGCGGCAGCTTCAAACTGTTGTTTGTAAGTAGACCAGGAAGACGTACCATCAAAATTTGGAGGCTTAATGTGTTGGTTGGAATTCACAACACATCCCTGAGCTTTTATTTTGTTGTGTTCTTTTTGAAGCTGTATAAGCTGTTTTGAGATGTCCTGGAATCTTTCTTCCATAGTTTGAAAAACTGCTTCCCTAACATTCTGTAATTTGTTCTCCACTTTTTCTTCAACATTTTGTACCTTCTCCTCAACATTTTGTACCTTTTCTTCTACATTCTGTAATTTATTTTGTACCTTTTGTTCCACGCTATGCACTCTTTGAGTTATTTCTTCCTTAAGGTCTTCGGTTGCAGTCTTAAACTCTTCTCTCAGCTGTTCGGAGTTGCTCTTTATTTGATCGAAGTTTTCTTGAATGCCATCTAATCTTTGCTCAAATGTCTGTTTCATATCGTTCTGGTTTTGTTCCATGGTCTGTCTCACGTCGTCCATGGTGTGTTTTATATCGTTTTGGTTTTGAGCCATTTGAGCTGCTAGAGCCTGCATCATTTTAGTTAGATCTTCCATCTTTGCTGATCCTTGTCTAGTAAGCATCAACTTCCTGATAAATCACTAAAAATGTCTATTTTTAGGCTATAAAGCTAATGTCGCAGTCGGTTTTTGTATATCTCTTCTAGTTCTCGAATAGAACGTCGTAGAATGTTATGGAATCTTCTAGAAATTCTTTCTAATTCTTACTTTTGAAATAACTAAACTAATGTCGAAATCGGTATTTGTATATCTCTTCTAGTTTTTGAATAGAACGTCGTAGAATGTTATGGAATCTTCTAGAAATTCTTTTTAGTTCTTACTTTTGAAATTACTAAGCTAATGTCGAAGTCTCTTTTTTTTTGGATATTTCTTCTGGTTTTCGAATAGAGCCTCGTAGAAAGTGATGGAATGTTCTAGAAATTCTTTCTGATTCTTACTTTTAAAATTACTAATCTAATGTCGAAGTCGGTATTTGTATATCTCTTCTAGTTTTTGAATAGAACGTCGTAGAATGTTATAGAATATTCTAGAAAATCTCTCTAATCATCAATTTTTGGACTGTAAAGTTAATGTCGAAGTCGGTTCTTAAATATCTCTTTTAGTTTTTGAATAAAACAATATCGAACTTCTTCGAATATTCTGGAAAAATCACTTACTGTTTTTCTGTCCAATTGTCCTATCCGGTGGTAATATGTCAGGGTAGTCTTTGCACTATTCAGTTCCGAATATTCTGGCAAAATCACTTACTGTTCTTCTTTTTAATTGTTCTAGCCGGTGGTACTGTGTAAGGATAGTCTTTGCACTATTTATTTCTTTTAATCTCACTTCTGACACCAATTGTTACGGGTTGACAACGACAAATTAAAACTCGCAATTGTTGAAAACGATACGTCAATTTATTTCGACAAATTATGTACAAAAACACGCACTTAAACTGACTAATAACTCGCTGATAATTCACTACTATAATCGGTCTATTAACTTCGTGTTAATATCTCACGACCACTACAGAAAGTTATCTGTGACTGACTGACTCATGCACGACGTCCGGCCTTATATATGAGGATCGTCCATCTCTCTCGAACTTTCCGGCAGCCTTCGACGTCCGGAAAGTTCTCGTATTATTTGGCCGCAAGTCACAGATAACGCAACTAAAACCTGGACTAAGAATACAACCTTAAGATAAATCAACCTAATACTACACTAAACCTAAATAAATTCCAATTATAAAATTTAAATAACTCAAATTTGTAACAATATTATATGTAAAACGTTCTTCTGAAAAAAAATACAACCTAATGATGTTCCCCATCAATACAGTCCCCTTCTCTATCGACGTAGCGTTGCCTGCGTTTTTTTCCAATGTTTGAAATAATTTTGGAAATTATCAGAAGAGAGGCCGTTTTTCCCTTGACATGTTCTAATATTTTAAAACGGGTTCCTTTTAACGATTTCTTCACTTTCGGAAACAGGTTGAAGTCGCAAGAAGCGAAGTCTGGTGAGTATGGTGGGTGGTTAACGATGGGGATCTTCTTATTAGCTAAAAACTGCTTACTGGATAGGGCATTGTGGGCAGGTGCATTGTCCTGGTAGAGCAGCCACGCGTTGTTCCTTCACAAATCTGGAAGTTTTTTCCTTGGACGTTCCCTTAGCTACATCAATACTTCCAAATATAAACTTTGGTTAACTGTTTGACCCGCACGCGCCCATTCAATAAGAATAATATCTCTAAGATCGAAAAGAAAAACAATGAGCATCGCTGTTTTGGATGCGTTGGAGCGCCCTTCTCGTTCATCATCTTTAACTTCTTCACGACCCTCGAAAAAGCTTTTATGCCACATAAAAATCATTGCACGAGACATACACTGCTCCCCGTAGACATCCATTAGCTTTCGAAAGCATTCAGTAGCCGTTTTTTTTGAGTTTTACTTTAAATTATTACGTTGCTCAATTTTTTCGGTTGTCGTAATTACGCCAAATGAGCTATGCACGATCCGCTTCAAACCACTGGGTAAACCAAACTAGCAGAGGAAAGACGATAAGATTGCGCGCGGTAGTAGAATGCACATCAAGGTAAATAACTCCAACCGCCCGAGGCGTAGAGATTTAAAACCTGTTAGTACGGGGGCCAGTCTTATAATTTAAATGTCACACCTCGTATATTTAGGGGAGAGAGGTCCACAATGATACATTTTTTTTTTAAATTAAAATATTTAAAATCATTTTTAAGAAAATATAATATATATATATATATTTATATATATATATATATATATATATATATATATATATATACATACAGGGTGCCCCATAACTTAAGGGCCATAGGCCAACAGGTGATAGAGGAGGTCATGTCTGATAAAAAAGTTCCTTTAATGCATGGGTCAAAACTCTTTCTTTGTCGAGATATAAGTGCCATTAGACGCAATGTTTTTTTTATATTTTTTGATAATAAAAACAAGTCTTCAGCAAGACATAACAATAAATGATTATTAATATTTTTTAAAACAATAAGTAAGCAAAAACTAATTTTTTAAAAAATATATAATTTTTTATACGTTTTTGGAGGTTATTTTTACAGCCTGTATCTCCTCAACTTGTAATTTTATCAAAAAAAGGAATACTGCATTTTTCAATCACAATTAGGTGAGTATTCAGCTGGCTATGACAGATTTTCTTGTTTTTGTAAAACCCCTTTTCCCCCACTCCTCTAACTTTAAAAATCCTATATCTTAAAAACAGATGTGTGTTGACCCCTATGTTATCCAAACTTTTTTCTCGGAAATAACCACCTCTATCACCTGCTGCACTATGGCCCCTAAGTTATGGGACACCCTGTATATATATATATATGGTTTATCTTTTTTCTTGAACCATATATTTTTTAGTTTTATTGGTTTCTTGGGAATGTGGTTCTTTAATAAAATAGGAAGTTTTAGTTTACATTTATTGACGTTTCGATCTAGAGACCTCCTTTATAGAACAGTCATTCACTCAGAATCACACATAACATTACATAAGTCAAAATACAAATTTAAAACAGGCACACAATTTACACGAAACATTCTCAAAAAATAAGCAATAAATAAAAACTTATTCTTTATACGCCTATTTTTAGTATTTTATATAATTTATTTCTTTTACCCGATTAGCCACGAAACCTTGTTTGATTTTTATAAATTCACGGGTACTAAAATTCACGTTTGTATTATTAGGCTTAAAAATTCCGCTGATTGACGCTCACGTCTGAAGGTGGGTAAAACCGCTAATCAGCGTTGATCTGACCTGAACCTTGCAATCGATCTTTTTATCGTTCGATATATATATATATATATATATATATATATATATATATATATATATATATATATATATATATATATATATATATATATATATATATATATATATATATAGCAGTTTTTACTCGCCTGCTCTTGTTCTAGTTTTTCTCGTACCTCGGTAGATGGCGCTTCTTGCGAATGTTTTCTCACTATAAACGTAGGATAAGGGACAAAACAGTCTGATTAACTTCGCAAGAGTGTCACATTGACCAAGCAGGGTTCTGAGGAGTCCCACAAGGACGAAAGTTAACTGTCAACAGTTGTTAGGTGTCCATTATTAGGAAACCGTGGCCGACCGGCTTAGCGCGTTGGTTCGTGCATACTATATGACTTGACCGACCGCGCGTAGACTGGGCGCGCTGCTTATCTTGTGGGTTCGATTCCCACCTTGGCATATGGTTGTTTTTGTAACGTCCCAACAAGGCATATCTCGTCAAACATTTGGCTGAAAAGACTGGGTGATATATCCTACCTATGGATGGAAAGTCCCAGTATAAAACAAAAAGTTGTCAATTAGATCTTGGACCCCCGTAAGGTAAAGCTTTCGAGCTACCCACGGAAAAATATTAGAGAAACAAAAACGTCCTTTTACGCGATTAGCCACGAAAACTTGTTTAATACTCAGGGTGTTTCATTTAATATAAGTCATCTGTCATATGGTTTAAAAGACTTTTGACAAACTTTATGGTCAATCACCCTGTACATAGATGTAATAATAAAGAGAATAAAAATTTAATAATTTTAAGATTAATGCTTTCATACTCAGTTACTGCCGCATTGAAGTTATGTGGGCGTTTTAGTACAAAGGGCTTCAAAGAGAGTAAGTGGGTGGTTGTTTTATAAAGTCAAAGTGTTTTGTTTTGCCTTTTCCAACAAAGCTGGAGCTGCAGCAACGTTTATAAAACTTAATTTTTGGAGTTCGCGGAATAAATTAAACTCAGAGTCTGTGAAATAAAATAGTCTCTAACAAAACGAGAATATTTTAATTGGGGCCTTACCTAGGTTGCGATTAGGTGGTGACTTATCCTCTTTTGATTTTTGTGCCGCCTCATTACCATTAAAAGCATCTCGAGAATCTGTACTTCTTGACTCTAAACTGGAACTTTGTTTGTGTCTAAAAAATATTTAATTTGCTTAACTCTTAAACAAAGAATATTCTTTATCCTTTGTTTAAATTTCTTAATAGTTTTTCCTTCTTGAAATGACCGTATATTGTGAAGACGTTGTACGTTGACCAAACTACTACCATCGAAGAAATAACATATTATTTCTTCGATGCTACTACTGAATCCGAAAGTTCGTATTCTGGGGGTTTAAATATGATTTAAATAATTTTTAGTCTTTTCTCAGTCTGTGTCAGTAAAAAGAGTAAAATGATCACTGTTCCCGATACAGGGTTGGATGGGACAGGCGGGCAACCGGGCAAATGCCCGGTGGGCCGGTACAATTTAGGGACGGTTGGACCGCAGGCCCGATGTACCTATTCCAAATTATTAATATTTATTTTTGTATATTTGACAAACAAACTAATTAAAACATTAAACATTTTAAAAAAACTCCAGGCCTGCGTTACTCGTTTGATTGTTACAGTTACTTTTATATTAAAATAAGTATAATGTATCAAGGAGATAATGTGCTAATGGCACTAACTTATTAATATCTTTTTACAATACCAATATCCAGAAGAAAAAATCGGGAGATTAAAAAACTGTAATAAAAAAATTGTCCAATTTTTTTCTTATTTGTGTTACTGTGAAATCTCTTTTAACACACTTTGTTGACTATTTTGGTGGGGATTGATCCCCCTGATCTCCCTCTTCGGTACGGCCTTGCCAATGTCTCATATCTTAGTTGCGAAAGATCATTTTTGGTGCTAAAATACATACAAAATCTAAGAAATCGATTAACCGATTGAAAAATCGGTATTGGGTCCAATTCAAATTAAGGAGATCATAGATAAAATTGCAGCATTAAGTTCATTATTAAAAAAGTCGTTACCATATGAAAAATTAGCATTCCTGCTCTGCCCCCGGTAGTTAAAAGGGCGCAAGTGATGAAAGTGTGGTTCGGTAAAAAACGACTTTAAAGTTTTAATTGTTCATAAGGCAGTACTACAGTTAGGAACTGCTATTTGTTTTTTTTAAGTTTTTTTTTAATTTTATTACATAGGACATGATGGAAAATCCGTCAAGACCAAAAACCTAAATTCAAAAAAAATTACTTGCAGTCTTTTAACTAACGGGGGCAGTGCTGTTGTATGTTGAAATTTTGTACGTTTTTTTTTTTTGAGTTTTCATTTTGTGAAAAAAGTAGATATTAATAATTATTTTAATTAGGTACTTAGTGTTTAATATAGGCATACAGAATATAAAACTTTACAAAAATATCTAGAGCAGTATCACAGATATTAATAAAAAAGAAGATTTTCTGAAAGTCTTTAAACACCTTGTATCTCACAAGTTAGGATGTTTAGGACATGCATACATATGTTTATATGAAGTTTTTTTTTCTCAAAATGCAAACTACATCCTTTAAAATTAGCTTGTTATTTAATAACAAAACCTCCATAATATCAAAAACAAAAAATGGCTTCGCTTTCTTTGCCGTAAAATTTTTGTGCCGAAGCGAGGGCCGAATAAAAACAAATTGCCAGGGCCGGTTTGTTTAAGCCCATCCAACCCTGTCCCGATATGATTATTCTGTCGCTTTCAGAATCAGCACCCAGTACTTGTTGAGTACTGATAGGTACTAACCTGTAATAAGGCTTGTTTCTAATAGCTAAAATTTGAGGATCCAACGATTCAGCCTTCTGTACCTGACTTCGCTTTCTTCGTTTAACAGACTTTTGGGGTTTATTGCTTTGCGATTTTTGTTGGTTTTGTTTTTTACTCGTTAGGCTTTGATTCTTCTTTGGACTGTTTGTTTTTTTTGCATAAGATGTTTCTTTTGTTGGGTTGGTGGTCTTGTATTTGAAGAGATCCCCTAAAAACAGTAAGATAACTAGTTAGGTAGTTATAAGTTATTGTAATGACAGAAAGCTTTGGTATGCTTTACTGATGGCTTAAGTACCTATTAAAAGCCAAAGAGTACAAAAGACACGGTTGCCAAGGAAAATATTTCAGTTTCTTCAAGTTAACTGGATAACAGGAAGCTTAATAGAAAAAAAATTAATAGAAATAATATAAACTTACCATAATAGTAGGGTGATGGATGTCTTCTTATGTCAGTTTCAGTTTTGTTGGGAGAAATGTCATCTAAAACAGAAGGTGGGTAGATGACCGGAAGGGTACCTTCATTGATGCTATCTGGGGAGTTGAGTTCTTTGGGCTTTACATTGCTTAGAGGGTAAGCAAATTCTTCGTCGGTTGAGGGATTGGAGGACTCCTCTATAGCAAAAATTAAATTGTAAACAAATAAAGTAATAATATTTCGAAATAAATATTTCACAGATTTATAGCAACGTTTTAAATTTTGTGGAAGGTGACGCACCAACAGGCAGAATTTCGTTTGCCTTTTTTTCCACTGTGCTTTGTTTAAATGCTTCTTTATTTATTTGTTCACAGTGTGTGTCTTCTTTATGCTTCTTTATTTTTTACCGTAAATAATAAACTAAGACTGGGCGAACTTTTTCTCAAAGTTCGAAATTATCTACGAGATGTTTATCAGTAGCATAGCGATGCTGAGGGTGTGTTTTTTGCGGCGATGACTATTGCCTTTAGAATTAAATTGTAAACAATGAGGCAGATATAACTAATTTACGACCAACATCACACAAAGTACATTGATAGTATGTTAATTAATCTATTATTAAGACATAATTATGAAACAACAATAATTTATTTAATAATTTGATATTTTCTTCGAGAATTAGTTTTTATAAAAGTTATAGAGGGTTTCAATTACTTCAACCTAACACCTGAAACAAGTAACCTATTCAAACCTAACCCTCTTGTTCATATGCTAATACCTCAATCTGTGCACTACATACCTACTGTATTCGACCCCTTGTAGTATATAGAACCCAGAAACATTAAATTATATTTTAGGCCAGAAATTTAGGCAGCATGATATATCACATAATTAATTACTGTAGTTAATCTTGATCTTGTGGCAAAAATTAAAAAAACATATATATTATTTTTTTCCTTAAAATATAAACCTAGTCCTTTGATAAGTTTTGGGATTACCTTGGTCTTTTTAAAATTAATATATAGATAACGAGGAGAGCTTTGTCTTTAGCAGAATAAAAAACCTTCATCGTTTTATTACTTAGCACGTCTTTAATAAAGTTTTAAAGTAAATAACGGGGGCTTTTAGAAAAGCTGGCCGGATTCAGTGAGAAACTGTTAAAAATGTAGCTTTGCTATACAGGGTGTCCCATAACTTGGGTCCATAGTGCAGCAGGCGATAGAGTATGTTATTTTCAAGAAAAAAGTTTATATAACATGGTGGTCAACACAAGAAGAATGGGGGGAAACAGGGTTTTACAAAAAAGGAAAATCTGTCACAACCAGCTGAATACTCAGTTAGTTGTGATTCAAAAATGTAGTATTCCTTTTTTTGATAAAATTAGTTGAGGAGATATATGCTGCCAAATTAACCTCCAAAAATGAGTAAAAAATAATATTCAAAAAAAAATGTCTACTTATTCTTTTAAAAAATATGAATATTATTTTTAAAACTATAAAAAAAACATTATTTACCAAAAAAATATTTTTTTCTATTAAAAAAATTACCTTATAATTTTTTTAAAAATTATTTTTACTTCAAATTATTGCTCTTGTTCTAATACACGACTTTACCCAATTTCATATTTTTACTGCGTTTTTTTAAAAAGTTATTATCAGAGTTTAAAAAATCGCCAGCTTTGATGCTCTGTATCTCGACAAAGAAAGAGTTCTGACCCATGTATTATAGGAACTTTTTTATCAGACATGACCTCCTCTATTACCTGGTGGCCTATGGCCCCTAAGTTATGGAAAACCCTGTATATCCTACAGTATGACCCAAAGTAGATTAGCTTCCTAAAATTGTATATATAATTCTAATGTACCAACTAACAAGTGTTTTTTCTCATTTAAAAAAAATTTGCAAATAAGTTTTTTCTGTGTAGTTTTGGGGAAAAATTATAGGAAGTACTAATTGAAAGTTTTTTCTGTGTAGTTTTGAGGAAAAATTATAGGAAGTGATATTAGAAAGAGACCTAACCTACTTTTGGCCAATACTGTATAGAGTTAGGGCAAGATTTCGAAAAATCCACTTTTTAGAAGAATTTTATATTACGTTTTGGCAAATCGTCAATTCCCGATTCCGCTGAATCTGAATATCCCGGTTACCACCTCGACATGTTGACAGGGGCTGAGATTTAAATTGCCGCTGTAAAGCCCGAATTGACACAGGTGTACATCAAAATATATATTTATATATAAAAACATTAGTTTTCTTTTAAATGGCTACAAAAACCTCAAAAAACCCTTCTAGACCCCAAAATCTAAAAGTTTGAGGTTTGTTCAAATTTTCTTAAAAATTAAGCCTTTAAGGGAGAAATTTAGAATACACTTTACTGTAGACAATAAATTTCCCTTTTTAACAAGGTTTAATTCAATGGGGTTAGACTGATTACAAAATCTCCAGCGGCGTCCGTTAATGGTAAACTAATTTAAAAAAAAATAAAAAAATACCCATGTTTAACCGAAGATTTATTCGATTTTTTTAAAAACCAACATCTACAGGAAAATATGTGCTACATTTCATTATAGCCAGTAAAATGTCCTTTGAAATGATGTATAACATGATCGGATTTGTTGTGTCCGTAAATTAAATCAATTTTAAAAAATCAGAAAATAAGCCATTTTTGTTATCAGTTTTATCTAATTTTCTCAGAAACTAAGCCTAATATGAAAAAATATATACTACACTTTATTGTAGACAGTAAAATTCACTTTTCGACAATGTAAAACTAGGTGAGGTTTGACTTAAAACAAACTCTACAGCGACGTTCGTAAATGAAGGTCATTAAAAAAAATATTGAAAAATACATGTTTTTCACACGTTTTATTCGATTTTCTTTTTTTTTTTAAATTGTTCCATACTTCGTCTTGTACAATAATTTTTTTTTTCAAACGCTGTATAAAAAAATTGGAAGTTATTCCATAATTACTATACTTACTAATTAATTTTACTGGTTTTATTCAATTTTTTTAGGAACCAAGCTTCTTATGACAATATAAGTTATTTACTTTAGACTGAATAATGAAATTTCCTTTTAAACGGTGTATCACAAACTGTGATAAAAAATTATGGAAAAAATAACTCTCCAGAGGCGTTCGTACACTTTCAAGAATTACTAGAAAAAACATTTTTGTAAAATTTTCTCAGTCAGTAGTCGCCCCTGGAAACTTATATGTGACATAAAGCCTACATTATATTGCAGCGTTTAAAAGAAAATTTAATTGTTTACAATAAAGTAAACTACACAGTGGCGAATATACGGGGGGGGGGCCTGAAGCTAAGAATTTTTTGGATATTTTCCACATATTTCATGAATACAAACATAAAATAGCATAAAATACAGCCTCATGAGGTCTTGGGCCCCCCCCCAAAACTGTCTTGGGCCCACCCCGAAACTTTTTTCTATTTATGCCACTGAAACTACACATTTTTTCATGAAGTGTAGTTTTTGAAAAATTTTATAAAACCTTTTTTTGTAAATAATCCCGATTTACGGACGCCACTGAAGATCTACTACTTCTTACCTTATCGACCAACACATTGTTAGAAAGGGAATTTTGTTCTCCACAAAATACTGTTTGCAATTTTCGATAAAATGTTATTTAACAAAACAGGTATTTGGGGGTTTGGAGGACATTTTCTCCATCCCTGTCGATATTTCGAGTTGTCAGTCAGGATATTCGGATTCAGCGGGGTCGAATTAAGGGGAAATGGTCTGTTGCCAAAAAGTAATATCAAATGCTTCTAGACCGAACACGGAGAGCCTTTTTAGATTTTTTGCTCTGACTAATATGCTTGCCAATGTTTTAAAGATACCTATAGCGATTTGAAGAGAATTTTAAACAAATTTAGGATTTTCTATGGCTTTGGGCTAAAGAAAATTGCTATATCCCTCAAAAAAGTAGACGTAAGATCTGGTAGGATCCATTAATTTAATTTGTTTGCAAGCAACAAACAGCAAAAAACGTTAAAAGTGTCATCCGCGAGCAAAATCCGTTTAAGAAAATGTAATCATGAAAGTAGCAAGAGTATCCTGGAAAACAGCCAATTTTACAATCACCCTAAAGTTCCGCATGCAAGCCCTAAGCTTTGCATCAATCACCCGGGACCCACAAAATTTATCTCAGTGGTTTATCCACATTCAACACGAAATATACAGTGTGTACCATTTGATTTAATGAACCCAAAATTTCTTTGAGAAACGCTTAAAATTTCAAAAATGTGCGAGATACGACTATTGAGTTTTACGTAGTTTTGTGCAAACTTTAGGCTGCGGTTCCATATGAGAATAATCTTGGAAAACTTCTCTCGACAGTTACCGGGTGGGCCAGAAAAAACCGGACATTTTTTTTAAATTATAACTTTTGAACTATACAATCGATTTTAATGGGATAAACTGCACTTGGCAGAAAATTAATCAGAGTGTAAATTTAAATATATTTTTTGTCCGCCAGCTCAAAATCCAAGATGAAAGACTAGATTAAAATGTGCCCTTTAACCCCTTTCTAACTTAGTAAAAAAGCTGCATTCAACTGCACAACAAGGTATAAATGAGCAAAATCGGTTTGGTGGTTCTAAAAAAAAGTTTTTGTTTTAACCATTGTTTTGCATATTATACGATTGCCCTGCCAATCATGTCTGCATTTATTTCCTTATAAATTCATTACTACTGAACCGAGTTTAATAAAATAGAAAGAACATGATTAAAGTTTATCGTCATCTTAAAATTTAAGATAGTGGACAGAATCATACTTGATTTTTCAAAATGGCGTGTTTATTCCCATTTACCGAAAATGTTTTAGTTTTTTTTTAATTTATGAAAAAGCACTACTTTACAAATTAGTAAAATCGGTGTGATGGTTCTTAAAATATCTTTTGTTTCAACCATTGTTTCACAGATTATACGATTGCATTGCCAATCCTGTCTGCATTCATTTCCTTATACATTCGTTACTACTAAATCGATTTTAGTGAAATAAAAAAAAATATGGTGAGAATTGATTGCTCTTTAAAAATTATAATTAAAATTTGCCGCCATCTTAGAATTTAAGATATCGGACAGAAGCATAGCGTGTTTATACTTATTTTTCGGAAATGTTTTAGTTTTTTTTTAATTTATAGAAAAACACTATTTTTCTCCGGCATAAAGAGGTACAAATTAATAAAATCGGTGAAGTGGTTCTCACAAAATCTGTACTTTGTTAAGCGGGAGAAAAGTAGTGCTTTTCTGTAAATTAAAAAACAACTAAAACATGATTGAAGGCAATCGTATAATATTAAAAACAATGGTTTAAACAAAATAATTTTTTTTTAGAACCACCGAACCGATTTTGTTGATTCGCACCTTGCTGTGCGTGACAAGAATGCAGCTTCTTTACTGATTTAAAAAAATAATTAAAACATGTTCGCAACACAAGAATAATTTACACAGGGTACAATTTAATTTCG
Source organism: Aspidapion aeneum (assembly GCA_963576565.1). NCBI lineage: Eukaryota > Metazoa > Arthropoda > Insecta > Coleoptera > Brentidae > Aspidapion > Aspidapion aeneum. The sequence goes on from OY755048.1 coordinate 22,456,218, forward strand.
TCCGCCATCTTGGATTTTGAGATGGCGGACAGGTTTGTTTGCCCACCCCGTATATGCTCTTCTTCGCTATTTCGGACCTCTTCTATTATTGCCGATATTATTACGGTGTACACACAGTAGCCTGCTCTTCGAACGGATGGCTCTTCTAAACTTCTAGTTTTTCCACGTATACTCCCGCTCCTATGATGTACCTCGCTGATAGTTTGCCAGCCATTGTAGCAAACCAAGACATAGAGAAAGTACCTTTGCCTTCCAATCACTGATTTTTTTTTAATTACTACTTTGGTGTCAGTATATTTGCACTTATAATATTACTTAACATTTCTCAAATGCGAATATAATTTAGAAAATAAAAAACTGTGAGATAGAAGTAGCTTGCCGGTGGATTACAAGCCTAATAATTCGGAAGGTTTTTCAGCGTGTTTTTTCATTTTTCGAGGGAGTGAAATATGCAAATCCTCTTGAAGAAATTCGTGACTGTCCTCTCTGATAAGTGGGTTTAAAAGATTCTTATTCATTTTGTATACCTACCTAAATATCTTGCACCCTGTTCCAGTGGCGGATCCATGGGGGCCAAAGGGGCCCACCCCCTTTCCCTCCTTGACATAAATTTTTAGTTCCAGAAAAAAATAACCAATGCAACCAATTTTTACAAAATATAAATTTTTTGCACTAAAATGTTATTTTTTTAAATTTTGACGCAAAATTTAACTGATTTTGCTTAAATTTTGGTCTGCGGCACATTTTATTTGCACGCAGTGGCAAACTTTAAAGCCGTCTTTTTAAATCCCGCAAAAAAATAGTTTTTTTTTCCCTTTTTGAAAACTCTTCCCCCCTTCCGGACATCCTGGATCCGCCACTGCCCTGTTCAAACTATGTATCGAACTCATGTAGGGGAAATAGGGCAATATGGGGTACTTAATTTTATAGGCTTATTTCCCCGATTCAGTGATCATCATTGCGTCGGTCATTTGGAATTAAGTTGACTAGATATGTTATCTTTATGTTTTAATTTTCAGTTAAAGCGATTTAGAACTTCATCATAGTTTTATTTTTATTTTTGTAAAACGTTGACTTTGCTCCATTTTGCCCCGCATATGTGGTAAAATAAGGTTCCTATATGTGGCAAAACGGGCTGGGTGGTTGTGTAATTTAGAGTCAATATTTTTGTAAGATAATTTTTATTTATTAAAATACTAACCAAGATTAAAATACTTATTTAAAAAATAAAAAGTTTAAAAATTACAGCGACCTAATTTTTTGCAAATAAAACTTGCAGTGATGGTATAAAAAAAAATTGGGGCAAAATGGGTAGGAAGGTATTAGGTATTACAAGGTACTCCATTTTGACCACATGAAAAGACCCCGTTTTGCCCTAAACCGGCAGTTAAATTTAAACAAAAATCATACACAGTAAACGCTAATTTTACGGGGAACGCGTTTAATTATGAATAATATATAAACACACTAATTGTAAAAAGTCTGTAAAAAATGTGTAGTGTATGTTGAGCAAAAACCAACTTTAGCTTAGCCGACCGGCATCAATCATGTTGCAGAGAGAGCATCAGATATTAACATGTTTTATTCCTGCCCAGATTACCTAAAACTGCGATACCCCGTTTTACTCCCGTACCCCCTTTCCACTAATTTTGGTTTAATGTGTGTGAGAGAGAGAGAGAGAGAGAGTTCTAAAAGTAGCATGCATTAGATGGAGATGATAATGGAAAATGTACATAGTCTGTAAAACTGTTTGCTTAAAATGTATACACTAACATAAAGCATTTATAGAGTGTTTTTTTAGTTTTAACGAATTGTTTAGGACCTAAATACTAATTCGTATTTTTTTTGCTTTTCAAAAACCTGTCAACATTTTTTTTTGCTTTCCGAAAACCTGTCAAAATATCTACATATCTATGTGGGGTACCGTTGCACACAAAATCTTCTAAGCAATTTAAAAATGTAAATATCTACAGAGTGTTTTATTTAAAAATTAAGACTAGAGGTCGTTCTGTCAAAAAACGTCAAATTTACCCTTATGTTCTTTGGTCAAGTTTGGCGTTTTGCAGAAAAAAAAGGAAAACACTCGGTAGATTTTATGTTTTAAAACTTTATTTCATAATTTTTAAACAAAACAAGTACAACTTCGAAACAAAGTTTGTGACAAAAGCAAAAAGTTTCCAATGTATTCGGAAAAAACTTTACCGAATGGATTCCATAAAATTAGTCTCTCGGGAACTTTTAAAAAGTTGGCGTGTCTTAGCTTAGCTTAGCTGGAACGCTAGCTGGTTGTAATCAATATAGAAAACAACTAAGTCCTAACAACAAAGACTGTTTCAATATTAATCCTTTAAAATTTTCTGTTTTCGGAAGTTTTAAGACTTGAAGTTTGGGAGTTTTTAGTTAATTAATTGGCGTCTGGTATCGTTATATTTAATTCTCGAGTAAAGTCGTAATTAATTAAAATATTCCAAAGCATTCTTATCTCGTAACAGTGAAGAGACTACGAAATTTATGAAGGTTCTGATTTGATGGAGTAAGACATCTACTCAAAAAAGAGCGGGTCGTGCACGGTAAAAAATTTTGTCTACAACGAAAACACGTTCTTTTCTTTAATAAATTGTTTTACTTTAAAACAATTTGTTTTGAATTAAAATATTTCTTTTTAGTTCAACGCAGCGTTTAATCTTGAAATGAGACTTTATTTTTCTTCTTTAATTGTTTTGATTCAGTATACTAACAAATTGTCTTCATATAAGTAATATTTTGCTTCCAGAGAAAACGGTGCCTTAGATTAATTCAGTTCCAACTTATAATAAAACAATTTCTGTTTCACATTAAAATAACAGGCAAGACATTTTAAGAAAATATTCTCTTGGTGAATAGGAAAGCACAAATTATTTTACTTCAAAGCCATTTGCTTTGATCTTAGACAATTTTCTTCGCTATTTCAGACCTCTTCTATTATTGCCGTTATTATTACGGTGTACACACAGTAGCCTGCTCTCCGAACGGATAGCTCTTCTAAACTTCTAGTTTTTCCACGTATACTCCCGCTCCTATGGTGTACCTTGCTGATAGTTTGCCAGCCATTGTAGCAAACCAAGGCATAGAGAAAGTACCTTTGCCTTCCAATCACTGATTTTTTTTTAATTACTACTTTGGTGTCAATATATTTGCACTTATAATATTACTTAACATTTCTCAAATGCGAATATAATTTAGAAAAAAAAAACTGTGAGATAGAAGTAGCTTGCCGGTGGATTACAAGCCTAATAATTCGGAAGGTTTTTCAGCGTGTTTTTTCATTTTTCGAGGGAGTGAAATATGCAAATCCTCTTGAAGAAATTCGTGACTGTCCTCTCTGATAAGTGGGTTTAAAAGATTCTTGTTCATTTTGTATACCTACCTATATATCTTGCACCCTGTTCCAGTGGCGGATCCATGGGGGCCAAAGGGGCCCACCCCCTTTCCCTCCTTGACATAAATTTTTAGTTCCAGAAAAAAATAACCAATGCAACCAATTTTTACAAAATATAAATTTTTTGCACTAAAATGTTATTTTTTTAAATTTTGACGCAAAATTTAACTGATTTTGCTTAAATTTTCGTCTGCGGCACATTTTATTTGCAAGCAGTGGCAAACTTTAAAGCCAAGTCTTTTTAAATCCCGCAAAAAAAATAGTTTTTTTTTTCCATTTTTAAAAACTCTTCCCCCCTTCCGGACATCCTGGATCCGCCACTGCCCTGTTCAAACTATGTATCGAACTCATGTAGGGGAAATAGGGCACTATGGGGTACTTAATTTTATAGGCTTATTTCCCCGATTCAGTGATCATCATTGCGTCGGTCATTTGGAATTAAGTTGACTAGATATGTTATCTTTATGTTTTAATTTTCAGTTAAAGCGATTTAGAACTTCATCATAGTTTTATTTTTATTTTTGTAAAACGTTGACTTTGCTCCATTTTGCCCCGCATACGTGGTAAAATAAGGTTCCTATATGTGGCAAAACGGGCTGGGTGGTTGTGTAATTTAGAGTCAATATTTTTGTAAGACAATTTTTCTTTATTAAAATACTAACCAAGATTAAAATACTTATTTAAAAAATAAAAAGTTTAAAAATTACAGCGACCTAATTTTTTGCAAATAAAACTTGCAGTGATGGTATAAAAAAAAAATTGGGGCAAAATGGGTAGGAAGGTATTAGGTATTACAAGGTACTCCATTTTGACCACATGAAAAGACCCCGTTTTGCCCTAAACCGGCAGTTAAATTTAAACAAAAATCATACACAGTAAACGCTAATTTTACGGGGAACGCGTTTAATTATGAATAATATATAAACACACTAATTGTAAAAAGTCTGTAAAAAATGTGTAGTGTATGTTGAGCAAAAACCAACTTTAGCTTAGCCGACCGGCATCAATCATGTTGCAGAGAGAGCATCAGATATTAACATGTTTTATTCCTGCCCAGATTACCTAAAACTGCGATACCCCGTTTTACTCCCGTACCCCCTTTCCACTAATTTTGGTTTAATGTGTGTGCGAGAGAGAGAGAGAGAGAGAGAGAGTTCTAAAAGTAGCATGCATTAGATGGAGATGATAATGGAAAATGTACATAGTCTGTAAAACTGTTTGCTTAAAATGTATACACTAACATAAAGCATTTATAGAGTGTTTTTTTTAGTTTTAACGAATTGTTTAGGACCTAAATACTAATTCGTATTTTTTTTGCTTTTCAAAAACCTGTCAACATTTTTTTTTTGCTTTCCGAAAACCTGTCAAAATATTTACATATCTATGTGGGGTACCGTTGCACACAAAATCTTCTAAGCAATTTAAAAATGTAAATATCTACAGAGTGTTTTATTTAAAAATTAAGACTAGAGGTCGTTCTGTCAAAAAACGTCAAATTTACCCTTATGTTCTTTGGTCAAGTTTGGCGTTTTGCAGAAAAAAAAGGAAAACACTCGGTAGATTTTATGTTTTAAAACATTATTTCATAATTTTTAAACAAAACAAGTACAACTTCGAAACAAAGTTTGTGACAAAAGCAAAAAGTTTCCAATGTATTCGGAAAAAACTTTACCGAATGGAGTCCATAAAATTAGTCTCTCGGGAACTTTTAAAAAGTTGGCGTGTCTTAGCTTAGCTTAGCTGGAACGCTAGCTGGTCTGTAATCAATATAGAAAACAACTAAGTCCTAACAACAAAGACTGTTTCAATATTAATCCTTTAAAATTTTCTGTTTTCGGAAGTTTTAAGACTTGAAGTTTGGGAGTTTTTAGTTAATTAATTGGCGTCTGGTATCGTTATATTTAATTCTCGAGTAAAGTCGTAATTAATTAAAATATCCCAAAGCATTCTTATCTCGTAACAGTGAAGAGACTACGAAATTTATGAAGGTTCTGATTTGATGGAGTAAGACATCTACTCAAAAAAGAGCGGGTCGTGCACGGTAAAAAATTTTGTCTACAACGAAAACACGTTCTTTTCTTTAATAAATTGTTTTACTTTAAAACAATTTGTTTTGAATTAAAATATTTCTTTTTAGTTCAACGCAGCGTTTAATCTTGAAATGAGACTTTATTTTTCTTATTTAATTGTTCTGATTCAGTATACTAACAAATTGTCTTCATATAAGTAATATTTTGCTTCCAGAGAAAACGGTGCCTTAGATTAATTCAGTTCCAACTTATAATAAAACAATTTCTGTTTCACATTAAAATAACAGGCAAGACATTTTAAGAAAATATTCTCTTGGTGAATAGGAAAGCACAAATTATTTTACTTCAAAGCCATTTGCTTTAATCTTAGACAATTTTTTTTACCGTGTGTTATTTTAAAAATAAATATCTCTTTTGTTTATACACAGAAAAAAACTAATTTACTATTAGCAATAAATATGTTGTTGGTCTATTTAATGTTTTTATCATTAATTTACATATTGAATTACCTAATAAATGTATAAAAACTATGCCTGTTTAACCAAACCAGAAGACTAGCTTGAGAATTAAATTTTTTAGCTTAAATGTCAAAATATTATTTGTTACTATTTTAGAAAGATTACCAATTTTTAATAATTTTGTGTAGTAATTTATAAACAGAAAATACTCGTATTAATATGCAGTTTTCAGTTTTTTATGTCAAGATTTTTCACCAATTCTGTCAAAAACCAGGCTATATGTATATGGATATTTGTATATGGTATTTTTGTAGATATCTTAGAAACTAAAGATTTTAGTATACATATATATTTGGGGAAAAATTATGATACAACGACTATTCGGTAAAACTTTATGTACTCATGTGTATAATTTTAAACCCTTAAAAAACCACCCTTAGGTTAGATTTATTTAATTTAAATCCCTTTGTCCCATTAAAGTTTAGTGAAACACTATTTTTACCGAGGGGTGACACCGTCCTACAGGATTTTAATAAATGTTGGGTCCTGTAGTGTCCTGTACATGTCCTGTATAGTCCTGCCTCTGGGGTCCTGTATAGTCCTGTGGCTGCAAAGGCGCCCATACAAAAATTCGTGACCAAAAAAAAAACAAAAAAGGTCGACGTGTCTTAACTTTCGCTTTTCTTAGAGCCGATTTGCCTGTGCCGTATTAGTACTTAATCATGCTTAGGGCACCCCTTAGGCGCCAGTACCCTCGGGGTCCTGTATAGTCCTGTGGAGACCTGTAGAGTCCTGTGGAAGTCCTGTGTAGTCCTGTGGGGTCCTATGGAAGTCCTGTATAGTCCTGTAAAAAAATTTGTACACCTACTGTGGGCAGCTGATCCTCGATTTTTACTATCAATAGCAGTTTGGCTGGAATTTCAAATATAATAAAAGTATGCATATTTCCGCATATTTTAAACCCGGAAGTTGAACTCTTTTTATGTACGATTTTTTTTCACATACAGTGCTTAATTGTATAAAAATATTTTTTTCTGTCTCATTTGCGGTCCGGATATTATTGACCATTAGCCTTTCTTGAAGTTGTTTAACTTTTAAGAAACAAAAACTAAATTTAAGTACATGGTGTTTTGTACAAGTGGGGATCAAGCATATTGTTATAAACCACTAAAATTTTAAAACAAGTTAACTACAGGGTGAGAAAAAAATAAAATAAAAAAAACATTTTTTTTTTAAATATATTTTTTACAATGTTAGGTTAGGTTTTTTTCTTAATTTTACATTATAGACCTTATTATTTTGCGTATTTTTTCTCTCATCACTTTTTAAGAAAAAGTTATTCGTTTTCGAGAAAATCGCAAAATACTGATTTTTAGGACCACATATTCTCCGCCAAAATCACCCTTGAGCTTCGCTAGATAAGGCCGCAAAGGTCCTAAAAATCAGTATTTTGCGATTTTCTCGAAAAGGAATAACTTTTTTATAAAAAGTGATGAGAGAAAAAATACGCAAAATAATAAGGTCTATAATGTAAAAGTAAGAAAAAACCTAACCAAACATTTTAAAAAATATATTAAAAAAAATATGTTTTTTTTTATTTTATTTTGTTCTCACCCTGTAGTTAACTTGTTTCAAAATTTTAGTAGTTTATAACAGTACCTTAACATTTATAAAAGGTGTTCCATCTTACCTACTGGCACCCTATTATATTGGAAGTAAGATTAATCTGATTAAGACCCTGTTTCCACCAATGCATGCCCACCCCGATTAAAAAAAAAACTGTGTCTGCTTAAGACCACACGGCACAGGTGTAAACTTCAACAAGGCGAAATTAATACTCGTAATACGAAATACAAGATTTTTTGCGTTGTATATTGACAAAGTAATTTACAAAGTAATAACATTTACATAATTATAATTGGGTATAAATTAATCTGGTAAATTTTGCTCTGAGTGGCTTTCATCTGCATCATCATATCGCTCTGCTGACTGTTCCTCTCACAGTTAGTCGACTCGAGCCGACTTCTCCCGAATGAGCGTGAAAGCTCAGTTCAATTCAGTACCCACCAAAATTGCTAAACGCGCCTAAAGAAGTTTACACTTCAAAAACGCATCACGTGATGGGCCATGCATTTGCACCGGTTTTAAATGCAGCGTCACCTGATGCGTTTTTTGAATCGGGGTGGGCATGCATAGATGGAAACCGGGTGTGAGATGTTTAGTCCTGTGAGAAACTTAAATTGTCAATCCTACCAGCGACAATTTTAAATATCGATGCAACACAATTAACAACGTTGTTTAGTTACTTTAACTGAAATAATTTTGTTTAAACTACCTAATTAACTGAAAATAAAAGGAGGTAAACCTATTATTTAAACAAATTTTCTTCCTTCCTGGATCTGAAAACCTAGGACAATATGACCATTTCTATAGCGGAGTGGCAAAAGAAAAACATGCCCAACAAGGAGTATCTATTTTGGTCAACAAAAGATTTAGAAAATTTATCACCAACTGGGAAGCAGTCAATGAAAGGCTAATTAAAATGAATATAACAATAAAAGGAATGAGACTTACGATTTTTGGAATCTATGCGTATAACGACGATGCAAATGTAGCCGTGAAAGACAATTTTTTTGAAGAAATACACAATGAAATATCAGCAGTAAGTGCATCTAGAGAAATTGTCATATTGGGAGATTTAAATAGTAGAACCGGTAACAGAGTTAATGATCTGACAGTTGGCCAATATGGAGAAAATCTTGTTAATGACAATGGAAACCGGCTAATTACAGTATGTGAGCAATTAGACCTAAAAATCCAAAACGGTTTTTTTCAACATAAGGAAATACACAAATATACCTGGACCAAACCCTCACAAAACCTGAAATCCGTCATTGATTATCTTATCACTAAACAAAAGACAAAACTAAAAATTCAAGATGTCAGAACAAAGCGTGGATCAACATGCGGAAGTGATCACTATTTTCTGAAGTCCAAAATTATCTTTCCTTATCAAGGCCGAAGCCTGCATCAACAACATCTTGATGATACAGTGATTGAAGAAATTGATCACTGTAAATATAATCTACTAAGCCTAGAACATGACAGCGTAAAAAACTTATACAAAAAGAGACTGAAAGAAAAACTTAATACAAGTTCAGGTGAAACCCCAGATGAGGAATACGAATGTATTACATTAAGCATCCACCAAGCTGCAAAAGAAGCACTAGGATTAGTGGAAGAAACTTCTAAAAGAATAAAACCATACTGGTGGGATGCTGAGATTGAGAGAGAAATAGAGGAAAAAAGGAAATTATATCACACCTACTTATCCCAAAAGACAGATAGAAGCAGACAAGAATACAAAATCGCGCAATCAAAGGTGAGAAGAATGATCAGTGATAAGAAAAATCATTCGTGGACGCAAAAGTGCCAGAAAATAGATTCTTACTTAGGAGGTAGGAGAAGTACCGAAAGCTGGAAAACTATAAGATCGATTAAAAAAGAAACATGCAGAGATATCATTTCACCAATACCAGACAAAGAATGGGATGAGCATTTTAAAAAACTTTTAACTGAAGATAGAGCAGAATTCAAGGAAGACGCAAGAGACAATATAATTAGAACGATGGGATCTCCAGTACCCCTCACAATCTCTGAGGTCAAAAACGTGTGCACAACCTTAAAAAGCGGTAAATCTGCCGGACCCGGAAATATCCCAGCCGAACTTATTAAATATGGCACTGAAGAACTGTTTTGGAGATTACGGAATCTTTTCCAAAAATATTTAAATGGAACTGTAGTCCCAACTGAGTGGAAAACGTCATATATATCCACAATACACAAAAAAGGAAGGAAAGATATATGTGACAATTATAGAGGTATATCTGTGACTAGTACGCTAAGCAGAATATACGGTAAAATAATAAGAAATAAAGTAGAGAGCGAATATAAAGACATGGAGGCAGAAGAACAAGCTGGTTTCAGGGCGGGTAGATCGACTTCAGATCACCTCTTTTGTATAACCCAAGTTATTGAAAAGAAAATGGCATACGGTCAAGAGCTGCATCTGCTTTACGTTGATCTGCAGAAGGCATATGATAGTATACCACTAAATCTGCTTTGGAAAGCGTTGGAAAACACAAACATAAGCGTACAACTAATTAAGGCCATCGCAATAGTAAGGCAAAAGTTAAAATAAAAGCAAAACTAACCAAAGGCTTTCAAGTAAATAAAGGTCTTAAACAAGGTTGCTGTATCTCGCCTACGCTCTTCAAGATATACTTGGAACAAGTCCTTAAAGTATGGAAGAGAAAATGCCAAAACATGGGAATTCCGTTGGACGAAACCACATTGTATACTTTATGTTTCGCCGATGATCAGATAGTAGTGGCTCAGGATTATGACGACCTCGAATATATGACACGAAAACTAATAGAAGAGTACAATAAGTGGGGACTAGAGGTTAATCTCAATAAGACAGAGTATATGTGTATCGGTGGAATGAAACAGGATCTAATCTTAAATACCGGGCAGCGAATTCACTCCTGTGATGAGTATAAATACTTAGGTCTAAAAATTACAGCTGACGGAACACTAGACAAAGCTATAAAAGATCGAAACGTACAAGGAAGAAAAGCAATAACTTTATTAAATGGAATAATTTGGGACCAAAGTATATCAAAACATAACAAAAAGCTTATATATAACACCATTATAAAAAGTATTATTACATACGGCTCAGAAGTATGGCCAATCAAGGATAGAACAGAAAAAATGCTTTCCGCTACGGAGATGGACTATTGGAGAAGAGCAGCAGGGAAATCAAAAAGAGAAAGAGTTACAAATCAAAGAATAAGAGAAATTATGACAGTGGGTGAACGTACTTTAGTGGATGATATAAGAACAAAACAACTGGTGTGGTACGGACATGTACAAAGAATGAATGATGAAAGACTACCTAAACAAATACTACAATGGAAACCAACTGGCCGAAGAAAACGAGGACGGCCAAGGAGAAGCTGGAGAGAAGGAATAGACAGTGAAATAAGAATAAGAGGCCTAGATGATGAATTATGGGCAAACAGAAACGAGTGGAGATTGGGTATCGGAAGACGTAGAACGTTGTGAAACCGATAAATATATATATATTGTTCCTTTTGTTTAGTTTCGTACTCGAACATATTTTCGTCTAATGAAAAAGTTATGGCAGAACATCTGAAGCGGTATTAATTTAATCTGGCCCTCCCGCGCAGTGCCCCCGACCACAAAGTTAAATTGTTATTTTCATCCCCTCACTTTTTAATTACATCTAAAAACCCTTCCGCTAACTCTGTCCCACGCAGATAGCAATATAAAAATACGGTCGATCAAAAATTTTTACAACTTTATAAAATATTATAGGGACTAAACCCACTCACACCTATTTCACTGGATCCACAGTATATTCACATACCATATTCAAATCAAGCAAAAAATCTTGGTATGTCACTTGATGCGCTAGAAAGCACATGTTAGGAATAAAAAGGACAAATTGAATTAAATTATGAGAAAATTTACTGGCTAATTATTGGAGGCAACTCAGATTTAAGCATTCATAACAAGGTACATGCACACTTTCCCTGAAAGATGTTTTTAAAAACTTAGATTGGGAAGAAATAGGCATCAAAGTAAGAGGACAATACACCACCACCAAGATATGTTGGCGATATCGCCTTAATAACAAATAAGAAAGAAGAACTCATAAAAATGCTGGAAGAACTGAATACAGCAGATAAAAATATAGGCTTGAGTTGTAGTATGAACTACACTAAAACTAAAATCATAACAAACACAGATGAAGGTATCACGATCAGAACAAACCAAGAAAAATAGAACAAGTAGGGAAATATATATATCTCGGAAAAATTATTAAACTAAGCATTCGGTAAATTAAGCTACATATTAAAAAATAAAAAATTTTCTTAATACCTTAAAACGAAAGTGCATAACCAATGTATTCTTCCTGTGCTCACATATGGATCCCAGACCTGGACGCTTACAAAATCAAACATGGATAAGGTAACAGAAGCCCAAAAATCAATGGAAAGGCAAATGTTACATGTAAAGCTAACAGATAGAAAAAGGAATGAATGGATAAGAAATAAAACAAATGTAAGGGATGTCAGAGTAGAGGAAGCAAAATTAAAATGGAAATTTACCGGTCATAATATCCAGAAAGTAAACTGGAGACCTTGGGAAAATGAAAGAAGTAGGAGAAGACCCCAAATGAGATGAGCGTACGATTTGAAGAAACATGCGGGGACTAGATGGATGAACGGGGAAGAGTGGAAGATATTGGGGGAGGCCTATGTCCAAAGATGGATCGAAGAAGGCTAAATAGTTAGATAGATACATAGAACGAGGTACAGTCGGGGACTTAATAAATGGCCGCTGCCATTTTCAGAAGAGCTTGGATAAGAATCCCAATACCGGCCGAGGTTATTGACCGGATTTCGTGGCGCGTCGTTCAACACATATAATTTATTCGCATTCCTGGGTTAAATTTAATCATGAAAAATTTTGCTTTTGTATTCCGTTTGAATGCTCGGTTAAAAAAATACACATAATTCCAGAAAAAATTAGCTTTGGTCTGTAGTCCGTTTGAATGTTCGGTTAAAAAACTTAACTTTGTAAAAATATGTTTTATAATACATTAAATTAAACTTCTCGGTGCCCTCTATATCACCAATATAAAAGGTAAAGGACAAGTGTTTATAATAATCACGAGAGGCCGCCAAAGTCACTTCAGTTTTGAGTTTTGACAATTTAAACTTTTATTTATTTCTTTTTTTCTCGATAGCCATTACATCTACAACTGTAATATTTTCAGGTTAGTTTAAGGGACTCGGTAGCTTCTTCGTGGCACAGTATCAACTAAATGTTTTTTTTTGAAATTTTGATGAAAATTTTCCTGACCAAAGGGGTACCCAAAAAGTGCAGTTTTTTAATTTTTTTAAATTGTTAACTTTGTAAAAATATATATTATAATACATTATACGCTTCTCGGGCCCCTCCATATGACGATGTTAAAGTTAAAGGACAGGTATTTATAATAATGCCGAGAGAGACCGCCAAAATCACTTCAGTTTTGAGTTTTGGCAATTTAAACTTTTATTTATTTCTTACAAACACAAACCTTTAGACCAACTTTTGGGGTCTTTTTTAATTCTTTGTGAGGCAAGCAATAAAAATATAACAATTGTTTTGACGTATATCCAATAGCAAAAAAGTTGACTTTTTTTGACAAAATTTTTAATTTTTTGAAAATTTACAACTTTTGATTTTATTTTTCTCGAACACCATTACATCTACAACTGTAATATTTTCAGGTTAGTATAAGGGATTCGGTAGCTTCTTTGTGACACAGTATCAACTAAATCTTTTTTTAAAAATTTTTCCGACCAAAGGGGTACTCAAAAAGTGCAGTTTTTTAATTTTTTTAAATTGTTAACTTTGTAAAAATATATATTACAATACAATAAATTAAGCTTCTCGGGCCCCTCTATATAACGATGTAAAAGTTAAAAGACAGGTATTTATAATAATGCCGAGAGAGACCGCCAAAGTCACTTCAGTTTTGAGTTTTGGCAATTTAAACTTTTATTTATTTCTTACAAACACAAACCTTTAGACCAACTTTTGGGGTCTTTTTTATTTCTTTGTGAGGCAAGCAATAAAAATATAACAATTGTTTTGACGTATATCCAATAGCAAAAAAGTTAACTTTTTTTTTGACAAAATTTTTAATTTTTTGAAAATATACAACTTTTGATTTTATTTTTCTCGAACACCATTACATCTACAACTGTAATATTTTCAGGTTAGTATAAGGGATTCGGTAGCTTCTTTGTGGCACAGTATCAACTAAATGTTTTTTTTTTGAAATTTTTGATGAAAATTTTCCTGACTAAAGGGGTACCCAAAAAGTGCAGTTTTTTAATTTTTTTAAATTGCTAACTTTGTAAAAATATATATTATAATACATTAAATTAAACTTCTCGGGGCCCTCTATATCACCATATAAAAGGTTAAGAACAAGAGTTTATAATATTGCCGCGAGAGGCTGCCAAAGTCACTACAGTTTTGAGTTTTGGCAATTTAGACTTTTATTTATTTCTTACAAGCACAAACCTTTAGGCCAACTTTTGGAGTCTTTTTTATTACTTTATGAGGCAAGCAATAAAAATATAACAATTGTTTTGACGTGATAATTTTCCTGACCAAAGGGGTACCCAAAAAGTGCAGTTTTTTTATTTTTTTAAATTGCTGCTTTCAGGATTTTAATTTATTGTTTTTTTATTACATAGTTACCTAGAGAAACACAAATGCAACATGTTTGTATTCCTAGCTATTTTTAAAATGGTAAAAATAAATACAAGCAAAAATTGGTTATTTGAGTAAGGGCGTTTATCGGCCAATATTCCAAATAGTTATTAATTTCAGTAGCAAAAATTGCATTGCACAAAAGTGCACAGCGACAGCCGATCGACGTGGAGTCGAAGGAATGAAAGCGCGCGATACTATGTTGAATAATTCATTCATTCATAAACCTCGTCCGGTATTGGGATTCTCATCCAAGCTCTTCTGAAAACGGCAGCGGCCATTTATTAAGTCCCCGACTGTACATGCTTTATATATTAATGTTAAAGCTATTATAGACATATAGTATTCAAGAGATTAATATACTAGTTGTGAAGAGATTTCACATCTAAAAATTAAAACTATACATTTATTCCTAAATATATTTTAGATTCAATGATTTCTATATCTACATATCTTGCAATCGAAAAGTCATGAACACTATTTTAGCTGAAGGCAGCACACATGCCGAAAACCTTGGAATAAAGTTTCGGGTGCCAAGGATAATTGGACGACAGCAAAATCGTATGAACATTCCAACAAATAACCCCCCACAGTAGTTGAAAAGATCTTTAATAATACCTTATTTGAACTCTCTGTTTAGCAGTTTTTGTGGGTAGTGAATTGAACTGGCTCGGCTATGTAAAGCTCATTCGGGTGAAGTCGGCTCGAGTCGACTAACTGTAAGAGGAACATTCAGCGAGCGATATGATGATGCAGATGAAGGCCAGTATTATTAATTTCGCCTTGATGAAGTTTACACTTCTGCCGTGTGGTCTGAAGCACACACAATTTTTTTTGTTTTTTTTTTGGTTTATTTCAATAAATACTTGTCTTATTTTTAACTTTTTGCATTTGACACCCCCCCCCACCCTAAATTTCATGCTGCGGACGCCCATGAAAAGCCATAAAAATAGACTCCATCGGCATGTGAGTCTTATGAAAGGCATTCGGCTTCTGAATAAAATAGATGAGGTAGTAAGTGAACTGAATAAAATAAATTAAGCAAAATACTGCCATAAACACAACAGCTGAAGTAAAGAAGCTACTAAGGAACTAATAATCACAATCTTGATGAGTTGGCATTACATTTATTATTTCGTAGTGTTCTGATCAATAAAGGGAAGGGTAGGCTTGCAAGATATAGAGGTACATATATTTTCGAAATGCAGCTTAATACGAACAACTTTGGAGTAAACCATTGAGTGGATAGATTAATCTCTATAGGCCTAAAGGGTTCTATGCACTGGAGCTAGGATTGTTTGTTTTGGAGGATAAAAGAGGATTTGTCACCCTTTCATATAATTTTTTTAACTTAATAAAGAGGTTTTTTCCTATCAGCGTTTAAGTCGCCATATACAATGTGTCTGAGAAGGATTATTTGTTGCGACTCGATGTTTTGAGCTCCATGTTTGCTTTAGGTGCTGACATGAGAAACTACCCAAAGCCCTGAACTAAATTTCTTTCGAAATAGTTGTATTTATGTAGTTTCTGAAACTTGGAGTTTTAATGGAAACTTACCACTACTATACGGCTCCGAATATTCCTTATCTGGACTTGTAAAATACTTAGTTTCGTTGTCTTCCTGAGGGAGTTGTGGTTGGGAGTCTCTTGGATTCGAATAGGTTTCTAAAACTACCACCTGAAAAGAAAAATATATACAATTAATAAATAATCTATCTCCATTTTGATCTCAAGCTACTCTCATACCTTTGACAGTGGGAAAGAAGAATTTAAGAGATCAGTTGGATGACTTGGTCGAGTTGATACCCTGAGAATTTCTCGTTCCTGTATTGAGACACCACGCACCTGCATAGATGGAAGTTTTCCGAAAATTTATGTGTGGTCTTCGGTAGTTCAATGCTTAGAGCGTTTGCGTACAGAGCCCTCTTGCGAGTCCCGGCCGAGGACAGAAAAACTTTTTTCTTATTTTTCTTTCTTTAATTTCACTTTTTGTCTACTCTGAATGGCTGTGCAATTCGGCTGTTTGTCTTTCTTCAGTAAATATCTACGTTTTGATATTTTCTTTTCATATTTGATATGCCGGAATTAAAACTTCTTTTCAAAACAATTGGCCAATTTTTTTTTAACCCGGCCTTATTATAGTGAATAGTTTAGATAGATTTATATTTAAAATATTAAAAGTTTTCCTATCAAACATTCAAAGCAGGTAAAACCTTAAAGTTGAATTTAAAAACTTTAGAGTAAGATAGATTAGACGAAAACGTAGTGGGTGTCATATATAATAAAGTTTCGACGCATTACCACAGGATTATTCTTACAATCTATGATCATATATTCAAAACCAAAACAGCATATTTATTTTGACTATCAAGTATTAAATTAGCCTTAAATACTAAATACTTCAGTATGAGAAGTTGTAAAAATCTATCAGTCTATAAAGCAGAATATGTGCTGACATAAATTTTGAATGTTATAGCAAAAGAAAATGGGGAATTTACATCTTTATTTCCCGAAGCAACCCAAATGTTAATCCATTAAAACTTTCCCCGGTTCTCACTTCAGTGAGTTGCTAGTTATTCGGCTTTCATCTATCCATCAACAAAAACAGAGTTATAAACAGAAACAAGAATGTTCGGGACATGCCAAACTTTATAATATGACGTACCAGAAACTGATTGTTTAGGCGAACCTGTATATTAGCCAGAAATTAACAGATTTTTTATGAAAAACCAAAAGACCACTCTATAAAAATACTGCAGTTAAAACACACTGTTCTGATTTTTGGTATAGTCATCCATTCATGGACAATTTTCTATGGAAATTTCAGTTTTCAAAACTTCCGTAAACCTCTCGTTTAGTTGTTTGGTATCCGAAACTTCGAACTTTATACAAAGCCATACCATAGAGCAAAATTATTGACGTCTTATTCAATGACTCTAAGGGCACCGATATTAAAATTATGATGGTTATCATAACACCAGCTCATGCTCATGTTCTTATCATCGTCAGGTTTAAAGAGTTGATTATCGTTTGATTACATCTTGGGGGCTTTGTTGTCAGGTAATAACACTTAGTTTGCAAACAACCCCATCATTATCAATCAGCAGATGACAGTTGGCAAATGTCAGATAAAACGTGACGGATATCTCCGACCCTATCGAAAGACTATAAAATCGAAGATGATTTCGTTCAAGTGACCAATAAAAGCCGATGACGTAGTACCTACTACTACTCTGGGTAAAGACTAGACTAGACTTTATGTCCCTCATTCCAGCACATCTCTATCTTGCCTATTCTAATGTTTGTAGTCTTCTAATTTCAAATAATTAAAAGAAAACTAAATAACTACACGTGGCGTAGAGTATAAATAAATTAGTAAATTTTTTTTTTAAGTCACAAGCTTTTATAAAATGTACTAAAAATTAAAAAATAATTTCTAATATTATCATAATAATAAAAGCGATGGCCGCAAATCAAAGCATAAGTTAATCTAAATTTGTGATCAGAATATTCATTCAGGATATTTTTTTCTTAATGTTGTATTGTCATGGGACCACTATGTGTGTACCAAATTTTATATGAACCGAACCGAACCAAATCGGATAATGGGAAGTGTGTCAAAAACGCTTCACAAGATTTGATAGATAGTTAGTTAGACAGAACATCTGAAGCTAAATAAAAGCTTGTAGTTCAGGCAAGATTCGGGAAAATCCACTTTCTAGAAGCATTTTATATTACTTTTTGGCAAATGGGCAATTCCCCCTATTTTGACCCCGCTGAATCCGAATATCCCTGTTGCCAACTCGAAATATTTACAAATTCAAGATAGCGGCCAAAATGGCGGCGGAATTTTAAATTGCCACTGGAAAGCCCAAATTGTCACAGGTGTACATTCAAAATATATATTTGTATAATTAAAAAATAATAACATATTATTATTTTTTTAAATGGCTGCAAAACCGCCAAAAACCCACCCAGACCCCCCCAAATCTGAAAGTTTGAGGTTTTTTTAAATTTTCTTAAAAACTAAGCTTCTAAGAGAAAAATTTATTATATACTTTATTGTAGACAATAGAATTCCATTTTCAACATGGTATAACTTAATAAAGTTAGACTAATAACAAGCTCTCCAGCGGCGTCAGTTAATTGAAGTAATTAAAAAAAGTTGAAAAAATACCTATCTTTTTTCCAAGATTTATTTAATTTTTTTAACACTAATATCTACAGAAAACCATTACATTTTGGTATACTCAATAAAATTTCCTTTAAAACGACGTATAACATGATTAAATCGGTTTTATAAATAAAACTTCAGGGGCATCCGTAAATTAAATTAATTTTGAAAAAACAGAAAATAAACCATTTTTGTTACACGTTTTATCTAATTTTCTCAAAAACTAAGCTTAACATGAAAAAACTTATTCTACACTTTTTTGTAGACAGGGAAATTCCCTTTTTAAAAATGTGAAATTCGGTGGGGTTTGAATTATAGCAAACTCTCCAGCGACGTCCGTCAATTATTATTATTAATTAATTCAACAAATCATTAAAAAAAACATGTTTTTCTTACGTTTTATTCAATTTTCTTAAAAACCACGCTCTTTATCAAAAAATGTGTTCTATACTTCGTCATAGCCAATAAAATTTCCTTTCAAAAGATGTATAACAAAGTGGAAGTTATTTTATATTTACCGCTCCAGTGGTGTTCTTAATTTAAAGAAATTATTTAAGATCAATCCAAACTAATCAATTTTGTGTCTTATTAGCTTTTCGGTGGATAATAAAGAGCGGCCTCGGCGGCGGATAAAAGGTCGAAAGTACAAAAGGTCGAAAATACAAAAGGCCGAAAGTACAAAAGGTCAAAAGTACAAAAGATCGAAAGTACAAACGATCGGAAGTACAGCCGCGGGTCCACATCGACTGGACAGGTCAATTCGACTTGATACGGTAAATTTGTATTTTTAATATTTTGATTTGTCGATTTTTTTTCGACCTTTTGTACTTTCGACCTTTTATGGCTTCGGCGGCGGGCCCGATAATAAAATGTCCTTTTAAACAGTGTGTCACAAAATGTGACTCCTAGTATAGAAAACTCTCCAGGGGCGTCCGTAAATTGCAAAAATTACCAAAAAATATTATTTTTGTTACTTTCTGCACAAAAATATTGCTTAGGGGGGGCCATGGCCGCTATGCCCCTCCCCTTATAACCATCGGTGTTTTTTTGCTTTAAAGAACTAATTTAGATAAATCAAAATATCTAATCTAATCAAAAAATAGTTTATTTTAATTTGGAAACATTTTATTTTAGTAGGCATAAATTACGAACCTTTTTGAAGTATTTATCATAACATTAACCTCACTTTGTAATATACCATTTAAAAAGAAATTGTCTTATCTTCAATAAAGAATAAAGGCACATTTTTTTCTGAAAATCTTAGTTAGAAAAGATATTTAAATATGCAAGAGAAACTGATTATTTCAGTTATTTTTGAAAATAAGTTTATATTAGTACGCTCCTGAAGCCTTAAATATGGCAACAACCCGACATTTTAATAAAGTTTTTAAAAGAAAATGTTATGTTCTACAATAAAGTATACGACATATTTTTTCCTAAAAAATGTAGTTTTTGAGAAAATTTTGAAAAACCTATAATAAACATGTTTTTTCTAAATAATCCCAATTAACGTACGCCACTGAAGAGCTACTTGCTTTTCCTAACCTTATTGGCCAATACATCGTTGGAAAGGGAACTTTATTCTCCACAAAAAACTGTTCTTTGCAATTTTTGATAGAAAGGTCAGTTTTCGAGAAAATTGCATAAAACTGAAAAAAACAGGTTTTTGGGGGTTTGGGGGGGATTTTCTCCGTCCCTGTCGATTTTTCGAGTTGGCAACAGAGATATTCGGATTCAGCGGGGTCAAATTAGGGGGAAATGGTCTGTTGCCAAAAAGTAATACGACTTGCTTCTAGACCGAAAACGGAAAGCCTTTTAAAATAATATGCTCTGACTATTGTAAAAAGAGGTGTAATATTCCTTCAAAACTAAAAGGGCTAATATTTAATTTGACTATCAAGCATTAATTTAGCCTCAAATACTGAGTACTTTTGTATGAGAAGATGTAAAAAATCTATCAGGCTATGAAGCAGAATATGTGCTGACATAAATTTTGAATGTTATAGCAAAAGAAAATGGGGAATTTACACCTTTATTTCCCGAAGCAACCCAAATGTTAATCCATTAAAACTTTCCCCGGCTCTCGCTTCAGTAAGTAGCTAGTTAATCGGCTTTCATCTATCCATCAACAAAAACAGAGTTATAAACAGAAACAAGAATGTTCCAAACACGTAACTGCCAAACTTGATAATATGACGTACCAGAAACTGACTGTTTGGGCGAACCTATGTACCAGCCAGAAATTAACAGATTTTTTAACTAAAAACCAAAAACCACGCTATAAAAATAATGCATTCATTGATAAATTTCTATGGAAATTTCAGTTTTCAAAACTTTCGTAAACTTCCCGTTTAGATGTTTGGTATCCGAAACTTCGAACTTTATACAAAGTGATACCATAGAGCAAAATTATTGACGTCTTATTCAATGACTCTAAGGGCACCGATATTAAAATTATGATGGTTATCATAACACCAGCTCATGCTTATGTTCTTCTCATCGTCAGGTTTAAAGAGTTGATTACCGTTTGTTTACATTTTGGGGGCTTTGTTGTCAGTTAATAATACTTAGTTTGCAAACGACCCCATCATTATCAATCAGCAGATGACAGTTGGCAAATGTCAGAAAAACGTGACGGATATGGGCGAGTTTGTAAAGTAATCTAATTTTGCTCACCGATTACATCGGTTTTTTTACATATGACGTTTGACGTTCATTTGACATTTTCATTCGGTGAGTCCGATGAACACCAGAAAATAAAATAGATTAGGTTAGGATTAGGATGAGGAATTTTACTTGAAAAATTTACTCTAATTTAAAACAACTAAAACTCATTTATTTTAAAAATTCATATTAGCATATAAACTTAGCATAAAATAATAATGGTAAAGGGCTCTCGAGATTAAGTTCTTCCGCTCTTTAGAATAAATTAATAATAAGTTTGTAAAATGACAATGATTTTATAAAAATTTTAACTCGTATATAATCAAATTGAAATTGAAATTAACGCCAGATCTTCATCATCCGAGTCTTGAGTTACTATTTATATCTTTTAAGATGACCATCGAAACTTTGTTTACCAAACTGTGGAGCATTTAACAAAAAAGATATAAAATTACACAGCCGAAAAAAAAACACAAAAACAGCTGATTTTGACGTAATTGACATTCATCGAAGATTGCTCACCGACTCTCAGGGTCGGTGAGCATTGATGCGATCAATTGGTGCCTTGGTGAAATTCATCAGATAATTTACGAACCCGATGGATTTCAACGAATTGCACTGATTAATTAAAAAACTTGATTGTTGTCATCGATGAGCTCATCGATGCCTTTACGAACTCGCCCTTTCTCTGACCCTGTTGAGAAACTATAAAATGAAAGGTGACGTAGTACCCAATGGTGACAACTACTCTGGGTAAAGACTAGACTAGACTTTATGTCCCTCATTCCAGCACATCTCTGCCTTGCCTATTTTCATGTAGTCTTCTATTTTCAGATAATTAAAAGAAAACTAAATAACTACACGTGGCGCAGAGTATAAAAAAGGGGTGCAACATTCCTTGGAGTTGTCCATGTGCGGTATTAGCATTCTAAAATAAATCCTTTCTTTTTCATCAAGCGCAAACGTTCTAAATAAGAGATACGTAGTAAGCCACATTGTAGTCTAGAAGGGTCACTTTTTTAAAAAAGAAATGTCTAAAGAACACGGAAGAACTAAAAAAACCGGTTAATGTGATGACAAGATTTGTCTTCAAGGATTCTCGATTATATTCTCCTCTTATACCAGAGCAGAAGGTTACATATATGTTAACTTTGTCCGAGAAACCAACCATGCAGTGTGGGTGATAAGGAAATGAACCGAAACTTTGTATTTTCCTTAGTTTCCCTGTACTCTCCACGTTCTTCAAGGCACTGATTTGCGATTGAGAGTTAAAAGTTTTAATGGGTGATCTTGATGCTGCTTGCTCTGCGGCAATTAGAGCTTATTGATTTTTCTGTGTCCTTGGCTTTATGATAATTTTATTCTTATTAGTATCTAACAAATAAGAAGTGAAATGAGAGTTTGGAATGAAAAATTGAAGAGTTAGTCACACGTTGCTTTATTGTGAAAACCAAGGATTCGTATTGGCCTCGAGGGAAATTATTCAAGTAATTAAACTCCGCTGTAAACTGTTCTGAACATTTTATGCAATATTTAGGCCCTTGCTCTCTATGACTCAGCCTCTCGACTCAACTCGACACGTTGTGGCGATCTGTCGTGAGGGGAGAGTTTAAAGCAGAAATCCAGAGATCACCAGGCTTAGAGGCATAATAAGAAAGCTATACAGAATAACCCTGCACTTCTGCGTAATCTAAATTAGGTTTAAAAAAAATTATTGGGCAGTTTAGAGACAAGTCGTAGTGATGATGACCCGTAGGCCCGGCAAGTAGGAGGCCAAAAAAGGCTCTTTGTGCCATGGCCAAGGTCTATTCCTTAACCTTATAAATTCTTATAAATTTTGTTGCTGATTTTAGTAATCAAAGGCCACTCTGGCACTCTTAAGCATTTTGAAATTTTCAAGATGGTGGCTGATAAAAGACAAAAAAAAAATAAAAATGAAAAGGTTTTTAAACACATAAAATCAATAGGGTGTTCCGTTAAATATAGTAAAAGATACGACCCTTCTTAGTTCAAGAATATTGTCAAATTATGCAGCCATCTTAGATTTTCGACTGTATTTTTTTATCAGACTTTTACTCAAAAGGTTACATATATGTTAACTTTAAGAAATATGTCAATAGAAAATTTAAAGCCCATTAAAGACCTATCAGACGGGATATTTCCAGGCTACCTAAGTACTACCCTTCCAGAGATAGGTACACTTAAGCATCACCAACATCCACAAAGTAAATACACAAATATTTTTAAATTTAACCAATTTTCTTTGAAACGAATACTTCTAGGAAGAAAAGTATGAAACATTTTTGTAGACAATGAAGTTTTCATTTAAAATGTGTATCACCTAGTGCGGTTAATATCATGGGTAACGCTCCAATGGCGTCCGTAAATTAAAAGCATATTTAAAAAAATTATATATTTAAAGTTTTTTGCGGTTTTCGCAAAAACCAAGTATTTCAAAAAAAACTATGTAAATACTTTATTTTAGAGAAAAAAATTTGCTGTCAAATGATGTATAACTAAATAGAGTAACGTAGGAAATGTAATTTTTAACGACGCAAATTTTTATTTGTTGTCTTAAAAAATTACGAAAACGCATTTTTTTTTACAGACGTCACTGAAATGTTAGTTGCAATTAAATTTTTATTGATAAAAAGGTTTTTCTCATCTCAGAATTAGGAAGAAAACATAGTTTGCACATACTCCTCTTTAGAGAAGATAACAGGCTGTACCTCCATTTTATTCAGTCTAAGCAAGCTTTATTATTGCCTAAAATATAACAACATGCTAAATTTTAACATATTCGAACACTTTGCTCTTGGCTCCTCCAAATAGAGATAGATTTTATCTGTAGCCTATATGAGCGACAGTGATAGGGCCAATGTTGGGCATTTTAGCGTTCTTTAAATAGAAAAAATCAAAGAAATTTTTTGACTGACACAGGCCATCAATTAGTCGTATTACTCGCATTGTTCTTGTGCGTGGAGCATGAATGTTTTAATTTACTCCCTTTACAATGCATTTCAATTATTTCAGCAGAATTTTTTGATAAATTTTTAGTCATTTCACGGCGGAATTCGGGTGGGCATAGGTAAGTTTCTTTTAAAAAAAATAGAATTAGAAACCCTAAACTAGTAGTGGTAGGTATGTTTTTTAGTCACTTGAGGGTAAATATTTGGGGGCAACACCCGGAATTTTTTTTTTACTAACTCTTCTGGCACCACCCTATATCCTCAATCGTGGAGGCCACATTAAACATTAGCTGAATGCCAACCAATGCGCGGCTTAAACGCGCTTTGGTCCACGTTGCTTATACCGTGTGTTAGTGGTGTTAAGAAAATTATCATATACACTCGACATCGAACGTTTAGCATTTATAAAAAGCGTATAAAAAAGGATGAAGTTATGGAAAGCAAGAAGTCAGTGAGGGACCAAAGACGCGCATATTCAGGAGCGTTTGCCGCTGTGACTTAAAATTTATTAATAGTTTTTTATTACTAAACAAGAGCAATCAATCACTTTTAAAAGACGTAGAAATAGTCACTATTATTTATTTAGTTATTTTAGCTTTAATCAGGAAACACTAAATCGAGAAAAATTCAATTTTTTAATAATTTTTTCTTTTACAATAACCTTGCTCTTTTATTAAAGTCGCGCTTAAATGCGGCTCAAGTGTTCGATCTCCTGGCGGCGGCTCACGAAGTCAAGTTGCTAAAAGTCACTATACACTATCCAGGAAACAGAATAGGGGACGACATTTTTGGGGGTAGGGTTGTACGACAGCCCTAAACCTCTTGCCCCTCTACTGGTTTCAGTCTGCAGAAAAAAATGAATGTCACGTTTTACTACTCCTTTTAACATTTTATTTTTGCCCCTTAAATGGAGGGGCCATTCCTCTTGAAAAAAAAACAATAAGTTGGAATGCGAACCAATGAATTGGTAATTGCAATTATTTAAGTTACAAAAATGCAATTGAATTACTAAAGTGATTGTTATTATTTGTAAAAAGCAATGCTTTTATTATTTAAAGCAATCCACGTTTCGTTCTGAATTTAAGGGGTAAGTTCGGAATGTATTACGAAGGAAGAAGGCTCCTAAATTAAGCATTTTCACATTTTGTAAAAGTGAAAGAAATAAATAAAAAATAATTGTCAACTACTTTTTTTTTATTTTGCAAGTAGGAAATTTATAGTTAAGTTATTTTTTTGTTGTAATTAATTACACAGTTTTCTAAGTACATTCCTGTAAAGTAATTTGTAATGTAATAGTTACTTTTCAAAGTATTGGTTTCTAATTCTGGTTGAGAATAAATCGATACACATGAAAACCAAGAAATTTGTTATCCATAAAGTTGAATTTGTGGAATATTTTGTTTGTGCGTGTAGTAACCTCCTTTAACATTTTTGCTATGGTAGAAAGCTCTACCTGTATACTTAATTACGGATTTACAGTATTGATTATTAGTCATACAGGTCAAATGATATCTAAGAGATGGCGCTACAGCAATTAAAATCAAGAGGTTTAAAGGATTTTATGCATCGCCGTCTTTGGCCTACTCAGCCGAGCTACCTTTACCTCTGAGGACTTGCTCGTGAAACTTTTTTGCTAAAAATTTTTACCTCGTAAACTTTCTTCAAACTTCCTTCAAAAAGAACCATTTTCTTGAATTGCTAACTTGACAACAGCGCTAGACTATTTATCTCTCTTATTGCCATTTATTTAAATAGCGATCTTACTTCAATTCACATATTTTCAATAGCCAAACGATCGTTGAGGAACCCTGTATGTTGTATTGACACGAGCCGCTGCTACGATGGGGTACAAACCTCGGAATATATTTGCTTTAGCAAAGGAATATAAAGTCTGGCTCAAATTAATTCTGGAGTCTTGTTGGATTCTGTATTTATAGTCCAATCATTTTAAATTTCTCTTCGTAGAAATGGATCTGCGGGAATTGTTTGCCATATCAAATTTTTTTTTCGCCGATAATATACACTAGGAAGATTAAGGAATGTGTACAAACCCATGTTTTTACCCAAACAAATCGCCCACATTTCCCCGCTCTAGGGTGTAGATAGATTGCTTCAAATAAATTAAAAATCCTGCCGAAAACGTGGAGGCAAGAAAAACAAAGAAAAATCTCCCGACTATAGACGCGCGGGAATAAGGCGTTGAAAAGTGAATTATTGATGTTTAACAATTCATTGATTTTGGGAAGTTTAGTATTAAACAAGATTAGCAATCAAATATCGTAACAGTTGATTTTTGTTTTTTATAGTCCACCGAACACTACTGCTATTTATTGGCGGATCCAGGGGGGAGGAGGGAGGCCTGGGCAGCCCCCTCCTTCCTGAGAGAAACCTTTTAAGAGGGAAAAAATTTCAATACATTTTCGCAAGTTTGAGCAAAATTTACTCGCAACACCACCTTTTTTTACTTAAAAAAATTTACAGTTTTTCTTCTTGTCTCCTCCAGCCTAGAAATCCTGGATTCGCCACTGCTGCTACTACTATCATTTTCTTATTTTGTATTTTAGTGTTCGTGTTTTAGAAATTCTTTAAAACATTTTGAGCACCTTTCGTCTTAAAATCGATTTGTAAGAGTCACTAAAATTGGTTAAAAATATGTTTTAAACGTATTCGGGCTGGTAGTGGGAAAGAAATGGAATACATCGTGACCTCTCGTCGTTCCGTCGTGTGCAGCGAAACAGGTGAGAAATGGGTATTTGTTTTTTACGTAAGTTCTAGCTCAAGGCATGCCGCGTATTACATTTAGCGTTCAGGAAAAAGCACGGATGGTTTAGTGGTATTTCGAAAGAAATAGCTGTCAAGATGTGGCTAATTATTTTGTTGTCGGGTTTGAGGGAAAAGATATTCCAAGCCGTAGCACGGTCCAAAAAATAGTGACCCATTTCCAACGAACAGGATGTGTCAATTTTTGCCACAAATGCAGTGGTGGGGAGGAAACTCCTGTTTGTGAAATGGGGGAGGAAATGGAACGACGCAAAACTATGATTTGTACCGCAGCAGAAGCTTTGCCTCCCTGTTCTAGTAAGGCAATTGCCAATGAGGTGGCCGATGATATTTCAGGTAGATACGGCATTAAATATTATAAAAAACAACAAGCTTGAAAAAAGGATTGTTACAATTTCCGATATTTTATATATAACTACCCTCGACCGCTTTCTTTACGAACTGTCAAAAGAAAAGTTCGCCGCGCTTGGGGAAACAGTCGCTGTCATAAATTTCCTCCCTCGACTTTATCGGGGGCGCATAGAGGACAGTTATTGGCTGTAGACCTGGCTCTTCTGAAACAAATTTTCAATCAAAGTGTGAAAACGGCCTTACTCAAGCTGCTGTGGTTCTTGAGATATTTAAAATTTTCTTTCCTCAAAAATTGTGACTGGCAAACTATAAAATATTGCGATTCTAAAATATCTAAATCTAAAATATTCTTCTATAAAAGCCCCTGTAAAAATAATTCCAGGAAATCCGCTGTATAAAAATTTACCTCGTTTCATATTTTAAAATACTACCGTAATATTTTTGAACAAAACATTATTTCTCGAGATCCAGAAAAACCCTATACCCATGCAATACTCTTTTATTCACCACGTTCAAGCATCCATATAAAAAAGAAGTTAAACTTTGCCACAGAGAACTTCTGCTGCGGGCAAGAAGTGGCCCTGCTTTCAGTTTCACGCTCCCTCCTGCCTTAACTTGGATATTTATTGCTTAAACTTGACCAGAATACTTCAAGTTTAACCGATGTGAATGCGCTTTTTAGAGTTTCCCTCATTGTGAGAGTCACAGAATATCAGACCGATCCAGATTATGGAGTAATATTAAAACTTTGTCAAGGTAGCTTTACTTTGCTTTTAAAATTCATACAGTAGAAAAATAAAACACACACAAGGTTAATTTTAAAGTCCTAAATGTCAGAATAGTTACAACATTAATAGTGATTGATCTTTAAAGAGCGGGAGAAAAGTAGTGTTTTTCTATAAAGTTAAAAAATAAAGTACAACATTTTCGGAAAATAAGAATAAATACATTTTGAAGAATCAAGTATGATTGTGTCCGACATCTTAAAGTCTAAGATGGCGGCAAATTTTGATTATAATCTTTAAAAAGCAATCAATTCTCACCATGTTTTTTTTTTTAATTTACTAAAATCGGTTTAGTAATATCGAATTTATAAGGAAATTAATGCAGACAGGATTGGCAATGGAATTGTATAATCTGTAAAACAATGGTGGAAACAAAAATAGATTCTTTGAGAACCACCATACCTCGTTGTGTGGGGGAAAAGTATTGCTTTTCTACAAATTAAAAAAAGCACTGAAACAATTTTGGAAAATAAGAATAAACACGCCATTTTGAAGAATCAAGTATGATTCTGTCCGCCATCTTAAATTTTAAGATGGCGATAAATTTTGATCATGATATTTAAAAAGCAATCAATCTAACCAGGATGTTTTTTTATTTTCAAATCGGTTCAGTAGTAATGAATTTATAAGCAAATAAATGCAGACATGATTGGCAAGGCAATCGTATATTAAGCAAAATAATGGTTGAAACAAAAATATTTTTTTTAGAACTATTAAACCGATTTTGCTGATTCGTACCTTGCTGTGCTTGGCAAGAAATGCAGTTTTTTTACTGATTTAAAAAAAAATAATTTAAACATGTTCTTAAAACAAGAATAAACGAGGATATTTGAAGGGTACAATTTAATTTCGTCCGCCATCTTGGATTTTAAGATAGCAGACAAAAAAATATATTTAGTTAAAACTCTGATTCATTCTCTGCCAAGTGCAGTTTGTCTCATTAAAATCGATGGTATAGTTCAAAAGTTATAATGAAAAAAAATTGTCTGGTTTTTTTTGGCCGACCCGGTATTTTAGTACCTAGTCCTGTTGTTTCGTCGTCGTAGTTCATTCATACTTATATCTTCATCATCCATACTTATATCATTAATTCATTCATACATATATCTTTCTAAGGACTTTCCACTCACATTTTTTTAATATGGAAGTTCTGTGAGAGTAAATTTTAAAAAACCGAGCAGGGGTTTAAAAGCATGCATAACAGTGGGCTTATCTATGGCAGCAGAAAAAGTTTTAATATGAAGGACAAAAAAGCTATGAAGTATTGTGACGTATATCTTCCCGTTCCGGTTGGTTGTAGGAGGTGCCCAATCACTAATTATTACTAGGAAACAACATTTGTAACGTTTTGAGCACGTATTTGTTATAAATTATCAATAAATCCTATATCTTTTGCGAGAATCTACTGTATGGGACTTGATTTAACTTCAAACTTTTAAACACCACCCACAGTACTGAGCAGGGTTGCCAGATTTTTCAAATTAAAAAGCGGGACAAATTAAGTAAATGCGTAAACACAAAAATTTTAAATAGATAAAAATTTACATCGATTTTAACATAAAGTTAGTGTAGGAGTCTCTTAGGAACCAAATGGTGTGTTTATTTATTTACGTTTCCAAAATACATTCAATAATTTAATTTTAACATTTAAATGTTATACCTACCTATTTAAATTTAGTTTTTTTTTTAATTGAAGAGGTGAGATTAAACTTCCATTGTCTTCATTATATTTCGATTATCAAAATTTCATGCATAATAAAATATATGATCTGTAATTTCTTTTAGTGATTTGTGAATTTTATTTAAAATAAACAAATATGAACGAACACATAAGATACGTATGTATAGATTAGAAATATCCGCCCTAAAATGAGAAAGTAACTTAAACGAAAAAGTAAAACACTCCTCTTCGATTGTTTATTGAAGTGTAAACTTCTTTAGGCGCGTTTATCACTTTTTGTGGGTACTGAAATGAACTGAACCGTCACGCTCATTCGGGTGAAGTCGGCTCGAGTCGACTAACTGTGAGAGGAACAGTCAGCAGAGCGATATGATGATGCAGATGAAGGCCACTCAGAGCAAAATTGACCAGAGTAATTTATACCCAATTATAATTATGTAAATGTTATTACTTTGTCAAAATACAATGCAAAAAATCTTGTATTTCGTATTATTAATTTCGCCTTGTTAAAGTTTACACTTCTGCCGTGTGGTCTTAAGCACACACAATTTTTTTTTAAATAAAATTTATAAGTTATATATAAGAAGATACAGACAGGTAAAAAATAGGACAGAAATTAAAAAAAAAACGGGAAAATCGGGACAATTTGCATAAAAAGCGGGACTTTCATAGGGTTAAAAAAAAGCGGGACCAAACTACAAAAAGAGGGACCGTCCCCCCTACGGCGGGACGTCTGGCAACCCTGGTACTGAGTGACAATTTGGCACTTACCCGGTCTTCATCAGGACTGGATAAAATTAAATCTGAGAAGTTCTGTGATAGAAAATTATTGGTGACAGCTGCTATGCTATTCGGTCTCCGTTTGGCGAGCTGGGCTGCTAAGTGGTCAACCGGTAGACTGTAGTCTTCGCATAGGGATATCTGAAAAGAAATAATGTTAAAATGATTGGTTTTAATATATATAATATAATAATGTTAAAATGACAGGTTATCGAAACACATAGACCAGTTTGTGAGAGACGTATTTCGGAAAAACTGGGTTTATCAAGCAAATTTGTGTAAATAGTATATTGTGTTGTAATCATACTTTAGGTAGGGGCTTTTAGAATCATTCAATGCGGAGTTTAGGGGTGACATACCAGAAGAAAACATAATCCCAAATAACCATTATTCTACACAAGAAAGGTGATAGAGCAGACCTAAGAAACTATCGACCTATAACACTCCTCAATGTAATTTATAAGCTTTTCACGAAAATATAACAGATAGACTAGCAACAAACAAACAAAACCCCCCACAAATCCACGCTTGGACCCCACCATATTTTGTTAATAAACTGTATAGTTTTTGAAATATGAATTTTCAAAGTTTAGCCATTTTGGTCTTACAGGATTCCCTACCCCATAATTCGCTAAATGACGTTTTTCGGACTCTTAAGTCAGCGTGTGGTTTTTTCGCATCACTATGACCCGACCATACTGCAACTCGGTGCTTTTGTTTATAAACTGTATAGTTTTTAAAATATGAATTTTCAAAGTTTGTCCATTTTGGTCTTATGGGACCTCACCCTAAAATTTACTAATAACGTTTTTCCGAATCTTAACTCACGATGTGGTTTTTTCGCATCTCTATGGCCCCATCATACTGCAACTCGGTGCTTCTGTTGATAAGCTGTATAGTTTTTGAAATATGAATTTTCAAAGTTTGGCTATTTTGGTCTTATGGGATTATCTACCCTAAAATTCGCTAATTAACGTTTTTTCGAATCCTTACTCAGAGTGTGGTTTTTTGGCATCTCTAGGGCCCCACCATACTGCAACTTGGTGCTTTTGTTTATAAGTTGTATAGTTGTGAAATATGAATTTTCAAAATTTGTCCATTTTGGCCTTATTTCTCACCCTAAAATTTACTAAATGACGTTTTTCCAAATCTTAACTCACGAAGTGGTTTTTTCGCATCTCTATGGCCCCACCATACTGTAACTCGGTGCTTTTGTTGATAAGCTGTATAGTTTTTGAAATACAAATTTTTAAAGTTTGGCTATTTTGGTCTTATAGTATTCCCTACCCTAAAATTCACTAAATGACGTTTTTCCGAATCTTAACTCAGGGTGTAGTTTTTTCGCATCTTTATGGCCTCACCATACCGCAACTCGGTGCTTTTGTGGATAAGCTGTATAGTTTTAAAATATGAATTTTCAAAATTTGACGATTTTGGTCAGATAGGATTCCCTACCCTAAAATTAGCTAAATGACGTGTTTTCGAATCTCAACTCAGGGTGTGGTTTTTTCGTATCACTATGGCCCCACCATACTGCAACTCGGTTTGTTGATAAGTTATATAGGTTTTAAAATATTAATTTTCAAAATTTCCCCATTTTGGTCTTATGGGATTCCCTACCCTAAAATTAGCCAAATGACGTCTTTCCGAATCTCAACTCAGGGTGTGGTTTTTTCGCGTCTCTATGGCCCCACAATATTGCAACTCGGTGCTTTTGTTGATAAGCTGTATAGTTTTTAAAATATGAATTTTCAAAATTTGACGATTTTGGTCAGATAGGATTCCCTACCCTAAAATTCGCTAAATGACGTTTTTCCGAATGTTAGCTTAGCGTGTGGTTTTTTCGTATCACTATGGCCCCACCATACTGCAAATCGGTGCTTTTGTTTATAAACTATATAGTTTTTAAAATATGAATTTTCAAAGTTTGGTGATTTTGGTCTTATGGGATTCCCTACCTTAAAATTCGCTAAATGACGTTTTTTCGAATTTTTCCTCAGTGTGTGGTTCTTTCGCATCTCTATGGTCCTACCCATAGACGAATGACAGAGATAGACCAGACACTTACACGGTGGGAGTTTTATTACTCAATTGGCGCAGTATACCGGGGTGCCTTGGAAAAACCAGCGCCTCTCTAACTTCGTATTCCGTACTAAACATTTACAGGGGGATTTGAAACAATATAACGCTTGCGCAGATTGTCTCTAAGCTACAGGGTGGCTCTTCAATTTATTGTATACCGGATGCTCATAGCCATCAATGTAATCGTTCTCCAATCAAGCTACATCTTATAATATGGTGTTTTGAAAAGTTTTTATCAAATTGAATTTTAACACCAAAAAATCCATTCTACTCGTCAATTAAATACATAGTGTTAAATTTAAACTTTGCGCGCTGATAAGAATGAGTTATTTTGTGTCAACACTCAATGTGCCTAAAAACACTCTATAAACACCAATTAGTAAGGATGCTCAATCAAATAATTTTTTTATTAATGGCTACTAGCAACAATAAAAAGGAAGGTTGAATTTTTTAAAATTAAATCTAAGGTTTAAAAGTTTGTTTTCCATTGATATAGGTACATAAATTTCCTTGAGAGGATAATTTTCTAGTAAAAAAAGGCTCTTTGACGAATATTCTGCAGAAAATTCCTTTTTATTAGTGCATAGAATACATTAATTTAATTATTACAATGCTTTACACATAATATAATGCAAATATAGTATTTTTCTATCAACGGAAACTTTTTTAACTGTTTTTTAATGAAAAATATAAACTTATGCAATGCACTTATGATTTCCGTACTCCATCAAACTTCACGAAATTTTGGTTTGTTGTAGACTGAACCTTTCTTATCAAAAGTTCTCAGGGGCCCAACTCAAATTAATGACCAGTTATTGAAATACAGGGTGTTGAAAGTGATAATGTCCAAGAAGCATAATGGCTCTTTAGACAGCTTTGCCAAACATATGCGCAATGTTACTATTGCATGTATTTACGATTTATTAATTTCTTTTAATCTATATCTTTAAAACCGTATAGGGTGTTTAAGTAAATATTATTCGAAAGTGTTATCGAGAAACAAGCGGTATTGTGTTTTAGGTTGAACCTTTTGTATCAAAAGTTCTTATGGGCCCAACCTAAATTAATTACCAGTTTTTAAAATACAAGGTGTTGAAAGTGATAATGTCCAAGAAGCATTATAGCTTTTTAGAAGTGTTTTGCAAATATATACGCAATGTTACTATTACACACATTTACGATTTATTCTTTATTTTTATCTGTACCCGTAAAACATTATATACAGGGTGTTTAAGTAAATATTACTCGAAGGTTTTATTGAGAAACAAGCTTTAGTATGTTGTAGACTGAAACTTGATGATCAGATGTTCTTATGATGGGCCCACGTAAATTAATTTCCAGTTTTTGAAATACAGAGTGTTGAGTAATAATGTTCAAAAAGCATAATAGCTCTTTAGACGGAGTTTCCAAACATATACGAAATGCTACTATTACATATAGAGAGAGTAGTTATTAGTTTTTTAATGGTTCTTGACTTATTATGTATTTAATACAGGGTGTTTCGGCAAATGTAATTTAAATAATATTAAAAAATATTTAAGCGTTTTGTACATCTGTACCGTGCCCTGTAAAAAGCTATAATGCTTGTTTCTCAGTAAAAATTTTGACTAATATTTATTAAAACACCCTGTGGATAATGTTTTATTGGTACAGATTAAAAATAATAAATAAATCGTAAATATATGAAACAGTAAAATTGCATAAGTGTTGGAAAATCCGTCTAAAGATAATTCGTCTTGGACATTATTACTTTTAACACCCTCTATTTTATAAACTGGACATTAATTTATGTTGGGCCCATAAAACTTTTTATACGAAAGATTCAATCTAAAACACACTAACGCTTGTTTCTCATTATCACTTTCGAATAATATTTACTTAAACACCCTGTAGAGAATGTTTTAAAGGTAGAGATTAAAAATAATAAATAAATCGTAAATACATGTAATAGTAACATTGCGCATATGTTTGGCAAAGCTGTCTAAAGAGCCATTATGCTTCTTGGACATTATCACTTTCAACACCCTGTATTTCAATAACTGGTCATTAATTTGAGTTGGGCCCCTGAGAACTTTTGATAAGAAAGGTACAATCTACAACATACCAAAACTTCATGGAGTTTGACGGATTACAGAAATCCCATTAGAGGTGTGCCTGATTCTTTTAGCTATGTGATGTACAAACAGTGGCGTATATAGGAACAAGTTTCGGGGGGGCCCGAGACAGTTTCGAGGGGGGCCGAGACCTCATAAGGTCGTATTTTATGCTATTTTATGTTTGTATTCATGAAATAGGTGGAAAATATCTAAAAAAAATCTTAGCTTCGGGGGGGGGCCCGGGCCCCCCGCCCCCATCCCGTTATATGCCACTGTGTACAAATGTATTTAAATTAAACATTATTATATTATATTTGGGTGTTAAAAAAAATGTTACGTAAGCTTTTTAAATTAAAGTAAAGTATATCGCTTTTAAGCTACTGTACGAGTGAAACTTTCAGAAATCAGCTTTAAATGTGTATCGAAAAAAATGGCCGCCACATGGACTCTGTAAATTTCAAAACTTAATAAAAACCAATGGTATAGAATAGTTTCAGTAGAAAAAAAATCTAAATAGCATTTACAATGGCGTTTTTAATGTGGGAGATCATTATGCCGGACCTGTATATAAATATAGTGAAATAAACTATGTTTTTCCAAGCGCGGATTCGAGGTGGGGGTAACGTGGTAATTACTCCCCCCTTGAAAAAAGTTTAATAAAAAAATATCGTCGATTATAACCCTTCCCCCCTTTGATTTTGACCTAGATCCGCGCTTGTTTTCTAAATATTAAAATTTAAAACTAAACATTTTAAACTCTGTCCTGGTTCAAATCACACACTATATATTTAACTTAAATTTCGTCTTTCTTCAAAGTTAGCCAGTTTTTAGGGCGAAATATTTTTAGCCACTCATCCAATGGTTTCGTTTGGGAAGGCAATGGCGCTTGCTAACATAGTCTTCGCACCCACCAACACAACATTGTTTTCTTTTCAATTTCTTAAGCGATGGATCGCCCCCATCAAAACGCACAAAATACCGATTGGTCATAATTTAGCAAAACACACCATAAAAATTAAGGTAAAAAGTCGAAAAATAACGAAAAATTGCATCCACGAACGAAAAATGTAAAATGAAATTACATATTTTTATCTATTTTGCTAAAGTCAATGTCAGTCATAATCAAAAACAAATTGTCAAAATATACCAAGAGTAGCGGTTAATATATATTGCGACAACGCAGAACTCTGTCCATAATATTTTTATACAAGGGGTGACGGTCTGTAATCAGCGCCTCTCGAACTTCGTATTCCGCACTAATGTATACAGGGGGTATGTATAACACTATTATGAAAATACCGGGGTGCTTTCCTTACTATAAATAATTAGTTTACTGTGGTCCTACCATACTGCAACTCGGTGTTTTTGTTGATAAACTGTAGTTTTTAAAATATATGAATTTTCAAAATTTCGCCCTTTTGGTCTTGTGGGATTCACTACCCTAAGATTCGCCAAATGACGTTTTTCCGAATCTTAACTTAGGGTGTGGTTTTTTTGCATTTCTATAACCCTACCATACTGCAACTCGGTGCTTTTGTTAATAGACCGTATAGTTCTTGAAATATGAATTTTCAAAGTTTGGCCATTTTCGTCTTATGGGATCTCCTACCCTCAAAACTATAACTGAGGGTGTGGTTTTTTCGCATCAGTATCACCCCATCAATAGCGGATCTGGGCATAAATCTAGGGCAAAGGTAATCGACGAAAAAAATGTTTGGGTATTTATTTTTTTTCTAAGGGGTAATTTTCCGTTAAGCCCTTTATGTATTAACTAAAAGAGCATATATTTTTTTTCTAGGGGGGTAATTACCACGTTACCCCCCCCCCCCCTCAAATTCGTTCTTGTGTATGACAGAGTGACCTGGAACCCAACATAGTAACACGATATAAGTATAGTGTAAACACGATGTGAACCTATTCAAGATGAAGATTTGTTTTTAGAAACTTTTTGAATGCATCAAAACATTATGTTGTTTTAAAGTTCCTTCTCATCATTCCTCACCTACTTTGCAGTTATAGTTTTTGCAAAGTCACTTGAATAAGTCCACTAATACGAGGTTCTATCGATTTCATGAAATTTTGCTTCATTCTGCCCTTCAAAAGTTATCCAAATTCATATAAAATCTTCCTGGTATAATTTCAACCCTACCGACAGAGAAAAGGCGCGGCTCTTTGCGGTCCGACCGCAAAGTATTTATTTTCCGACAGACCGAGGCCAGGTGGATGGACGGCACCTGATTGGCAGATATTTTTGAGATCCGCTTTTAATTGCTTTCAGGTGTTCGTTTCGGGACCCCTTTAGTCGGCAGTATGCAGAGTTAGAAAATAAATCAGTGTCGTTTCTGTAGGTGTAGGAATAGAAAGTTTTATTATCTATTTTTATTTCTTTAGTTTACGCCATAATTAAATGAAATAATTTTCATGAGTATATCTACCGCCGCCCATGTCACTTTCTTTAAAGGATATGCCGATGGTCGGCTTTTATCTTTGTTCAACCGACTTTGCAAAAACTATACGACAAGCGACAACCTACGTCGGCATGCGTTTGATCTCTATATTTCAATTGATTTTTGACAAGTACAGCATCTTATATTTTAATTGAGTAAACTCTGGTATGGCGATGTGTTTCCCCCGTCTTTAAACGCTGATGTCTCTCAAAATCTCTAAGCCATTCTTTCTCATTGTATACCTGTGCCTCCACCCACTTTGCGTTATACTCATTTGTTCCTCCTAATATCGCTATGGTGTTGAGATCTTCCTTAGTAACGAGCGGGGTGTTTTGGTCGCTTTTTGTAAAGTTTTGCCATTAAAATAATGATACTTTTCCACCCCTGCATTGCGGCCGGGAAGTGGTTTCGGCCCATTTAATCTGTTTATGTCATCATTTTTAGCGCCTTTAAATGTCCTTTAAAGCTTAGAACGGTTTAAATATCATCCGAAATGAGCCGTTGAATTAGAAAATGTGTCTGGCCAATCTTTTTGAGGCAAACCTAATATTGTCAGGATAGAAAATAATGTCCTATTAACTAAGTGGCACAAGTTACGTTTATAAGCAAGTGCACATTAATCCTAAACAATCTAAGGAAATGAACTTATGTATATAGTTAAATTTGTATTAAAACGTGTAATAAACTATATACGGAATTAAAAACAATAAGCGATTGACCGGTTATCGATTATGTTTATACAGGAAACAAAACTCAACTCGATATCCTATCAATGGCAAACGGTTTTTAATAAAAGCATCTCCAAGAGAATTTAGCAGTTAGTTGTAAGCTGAAAACGTAACATCCCACACGTACAAGTTAACAGTGAAGACAAGTAGTAGTCAGATATCGAGCGTATTTAATGTAAGTAGTAATTATTATTATTGTTAAATAAAACCATAAAACCTAACTTGTTACGTCACGTTAAAACCCCCTTAGTATTCGTAAGTTATTAAGCCAGAACTCGAACAACTAGTCAAAATTAAAGAACAGGTATCAGGAGCTAGGAGCACAGCGCAGCGTATGAAACAATTTTCTTGATTGCGATTTCGCTATAGGTGTAGCATTTAAATGTATTGGTTAAACTGCTCCAAAATATCACTGCTATTTATCACCGTGACGCAACTGGAGCAGTCACGTCTTGTCACTGGCCCACTAAAACCTCAGGTTTTCCGATCTCTAACTTCTATTTAATTCTGAAGTTTTGAAAACCCTACGATATGCCTGAATCAAGAGCTGATGCTGGAACTATTACACAGAGTATTTCTAGAGAGTTGTTGAACACTCTGCATGTAAAACTTTTGTAACAACGTCATTATAACACCACGTGTACAATTTATGGAAACCCCATGTCGAAAGATAGCCATGCATCGCCGTTTAAGGGGAGTTGGAAAATTAGTCGCCCGAAGTCACCCTTTAGAGGGGGCTGATACCATATAAGTAAGGAATAAAGCTCAAATCTAGAGTGGTTAGTCTTTACAAAAACAAGTGAGATGCGATTCATACCAAAGATACCGGCACCGTCACGGCACGGTACCGTTACCCTAGCGTCAACGACAGGTCAAATATTCTAACACTGAAAGAAATGGATGTATTCACACTACCTACATCATTTAAGGTGCCGTTTTGGTGTAGTGTAAATACGTTTTTGTTTTTCTTTTATACTGGGACTTCCATCCATAGCTAGAATCCATTTTTGCCGACATATGCCTTGTTGGGACGTTACAAGAACAGCCATATGCCGAGGTGGGACTCCAACCCACAAGATACGCAGCGCGCCCAGCCTACGCACGATATGTCCAGGTATATAGCAGCACTGGAGCCATATGCATGAACCAACGCGCTAAGCCGGTCGGCCACGGTTCCCATCTACTGTAAATACGTCCATTGCTTTCAATGTAAGAATATTTGACATGTCGTTGACTGTGTATGAATAGTATGAATCGTCCCTGACGCGTCTACATGAGGAAGTAAATATAACCTCCAACTTTTATTAAAATTCTATATCTAGTGCGTGGGAACTGCATATGTATAAAATATCTAGTATTTAAGAAAAAAGGATGTAAGTTTACACGTGGTTACGCCTATTGTTTCAGGATAGCCAGACCCACAGCCAATACCTGTCCTCTGTGCGCCCCGGTAAAATAGAGGGAGTAAATTTCTGACACCAGTTCTTTCCCCTAGCGAAATATTATTGAATCATCTGTACTTTTCCTGAAAGCTAAATGTTAAACGCGGCATGGCTTGAGCTAGAATTTTCGTGAAAAACAAACACTCACTTCTCACCTGTTGCGCTGCACACGGCGGAATAACAAAAAACTTCGTGAAGACGAAAGGTCACGATCTATTCTGCGACTTTCCCACTACCAGACCGAATACGGGTCTAAAGAACGAAAAATATTTCAAGACATCGCCCAAAATATATAAAAATGATATACAGTTTTATACTTGTGTGTTTGGGGTCCACTGGGGATGTGTGTATTTCATAATCATGTGCGTATCACATACCAACAAGTCCGAATGGGGATCCAAATTGCCAGAGTAATGTGTAGTGGTGGAAGTAACAGCTGCTGTGTACCATCGGTTACATACGCGTGATTTTCATATAAAATCTGCTTTATTAGAGTGCGTGAATAATAACAGAAGCTTTTTGGCTTCTGGAAAAACCCTCAAACCCCTTTTTGTTTGTTTCCTAGGAGGCACTTTTTGCCTTTCTTGAAATTTTTGTAATGTCCCCTTTCGAGGTGTAAACTTTATCTCTATATTTTAAATTATTAAAGTGGGTTGAGTGATACCTTGTTTTAAAGGTCTTACATGACTTTACAACTGGGTCAAAATTTCAAATAGGAATCAAATAACTAGAAAGAATTAAATATTTAATTGAAGACCCTAATGCAAGACTGGGATAAGTAACAATACGTAAATTTATCAGGAGAGGCAAATTTTTTTTATTTGTTTAAAATTTATGCTATTTATGAAGTGTATTCAAACTAGTACAATATCTATAAATGATTTTAACAGCATTCTAAAGCCAAATAACAATGCTAAGTATAGAAAAGTGGTGGAATAATAGGATAAGCTTATAATATTAATATAACTTTCTTATAATATAATTTACAGCTGCAAAAAATGGATAAATTACAGTAAAATAATTTTTTCAGAAAAGCTTTATTATTAAATGTGAGCCAACAATTAAAATGAATATAGACTAAAGCAATGCTAATTTTAACAAAAAGTCTAATATTTCATATAAAAATAGGTAAGTATATAGTATTACCTACATATAAAAAATAATTTGGTACAAAAAAGGGACACAAATCTTACCCCGCTATGTGTAGTTTGCGATCATGTTTCAGTATCTATTACTATACGTATAACTTTTTATACCTAAATCTCACTTCTTCAAAATTATGCACCTTTTTCTTTAATTTGGCTTCAAATTCAATTCAAGTATACGCCAATTTTCAAAACAAAACACATTTTCAAAACAATTGAAGACCTCGGTTCAAGAACCGGGCAACTCCATCTTAGTTATTGTAAAATTTTCTAATGTTGTTGGTTGCGCAATATGAATTAAAAGCATTCCCGAGGTAAATGCAGCTTATCTGATGTTACTAGTGTTGTAAAATTTCCAGAAATATATTTTCGGAAATATTTCCTGAAACATTGGAAATATATGGAAATATTGGAAATAACTGAAATATTAAAAATATAAGAAAATAGGGAATATTTATTTATAAAAATCATATCAAAACACCAGAAAACGCAGAAGGCTTATACAACACAAATCAGGAGTTATTCTTCAAACAAATAAACAGAAATAAGATCAAATTTGTACAAAAAAATCTCATTCTTGACCCACTACAGTATCCACTAGTCGAGCAAAAGATATGTTCATCGCTGTCATCAACATCACACTCAATAACATCGTCTTGCCAGTCTACTTCCTCAAAATCTTCAGTATCGGAAATAAAAATTGTTCTATAGTAAGTTATATGCTTATAAGGTTACAAAATATAAAGGATAATATTTTTTTATATATTTCCAATATTCCCAATATTTCCGAGACACGTTCGGAAATTTCCAATATTTCCATTTCCATGGAAATATTTCCAACGTACATCACTAGATGTTATGCTAGAAAAACTAATACCATTAAATATTTGGTAAACTTATCACGTCCTTGCAATGCAACTATTTTTCAAAAATAAAACAAAAGAAAATATAAATAATTAGCAGATTAATGTTGGGTTTCGTTTTTAATTTTGTGCCGTTTGTTTTCCTGATGTGCTTGAATTCTTGTTTTTTGTTGTTCCAATGTACGATCTAGTCTGAAGGTCTGATGAAGACAAAAACCATTGTCGAAAAGTTACCGATGGATTAGAACGTATATTTACCAGAACAACAGTGTCCTTATTCCCACTAAATTTACCTATAGTACCATTAAATATATTCTTTTTTGAATTTCAGTAAAATAGGTTCTTTTTTTGATTTC
Source organism: Aspidapion aeneum (assembly GCA_963576565.1). Lineage (NCBI taxonomy): Eukaryota > Metazoa > Arthropoda > Insecta > Coleoptera > Brentidae > Aspidapion > Aspidapion aeneum. The sequence goes on from OY755048.1 coordinate 22,497,832, forward strand.
CCAACAGTTTAAAAAGTGGTGTTACCCGGTTCTTGCACAGAGGTCTTCAATTACAAGTATACGACTAAAACAACTTAAACACAAGTCAGTATTTAACTATGTTACCAAATGACTAAGACTATTAACATAAATGATTTTTTTTATTTTTTAGAATCCTGGAGTGTTGTGGAAAGGTAATCTGCATGCTAAACCCCTCGTATTTACGCATGTATGACGCTACACTATATTGTATCAAGTAGTCCTGCTTAAGACAGGACAATTCTAAGATATAAGAGTGCTGTCAATATAAAATTTTGTCGGACAACAGAACCCGCAACCTGACTAGTCATAACTCAAAATTTACCAATAGCACAGAGTTGCAGCATAGTGTAGCTTATAGATCCAAAAAAATTGCACTGTTGAGGGAGATTCCGTAAAATATTTTTGATAATTTCATAGTTCTTAAACTATGAATTTTATGAACAGAAGCACTGAGCTGTGGTATTGTCGGGCATTCTAGATGCGAAAAGAACACAAACTGATTTAAGATTCGGAAAAAACTTATTGGAGGTATTTGTCTTAACAGTATTTTATGGAGCAGAGAGATAAAAAATAATGTAAAATTTAACATATATGAAACAATGGTGAAAAGCATGCTGTTGTATGGAATAGAGACTTGTTGCGTAACAGAAAAATACAAAACGAAAATGGAAAGTGTCGAAGTGGATGCAATAAGAAGATCAATGAGAATGTCTAGAACAGATCTAGACATCACTAAAATACAACTGATATGGTACGCCCATGTACAACGAATGAACGACGAAAGATTACCAAATCAGGTACTAGAACGGCAGATCAATGAGTCAAAAAAACCTGACAGAAGATGATTGTAAGGATCGAAGGAGGTGAAGAATAGGCGCCGGACAGAGTAGAAACACGTTTTAAACCGACATAGTAGTAGTAAAAAACTTATTTATGGGTTTCGAACCATCTAAATTCAACAAAACCACACAGTGATTTGCGATTACAAAAAACGTCAGTTACGGTTTTTAGGATATCAAATTCCAGAAGCCTCATTTGACGAAACTATGCATTTTACGAATAAAACACCGAGTTGGGGTATCGTCGGGCCATCTAGCAGTGGCGCACCCAGGAATGTGTCTTGGGGGGGGGGGCCGACAGCTACGAAGTGCGCCCTCAAAAAACTTGCGACCAAAAAAAAAAAAAAAAGGTCATCATGTGTGGGGGGGCCCGACAGCTACAAAGCGCGCCCTTAAAAAACTTGCGACCAAAAAAAAAAAAAAAAAACATATATAAATATATATATATATATATTATCTTTTCGCAACTACGCCACTGCTTGGGGGGGGTCCGAAGCCTCCTGATGTCAAATTTTAAGGTATTTTTCATGTTTTATCATCAACTATGTAGAAAATATATTAAAAAATCTAAGGCTTGTACACAGTAATTTCAGATTCATATTTTAGAAACTACAGTCGAACCTCTCTAACTCGAACCTCTATAACTCGAACCTTTTAAGTGGTCCCTGCACTTTTTACATGTATTTTAACCTATGTAACTCGAGTTTTTATAACTCGAACTCTCCATAACTCGAACTGTTTTGGTCGTCCCTTCAGGTTCGAGTTATAGAGCTTCGACTGTATATATTTTACGAAAAAAAGCATCGAATTGTGGCAAGAACTACATTTTGCGATTTTTGGTGTACCAATTCCCATAAGCTATCAAACCATACATTTTAAGAACAAAGGCATCCTTTTCAGTATAGAGTGGCCATATAGCTTTTTACTTTTAATTTATGACCTGATTGTTTCCACTCTGAGAATGTGGATACTCGCCCCAAGACAAAGCATGCAAATGTTGCGCCGTTTGGGGGGCTCAGGAGAAAATTTACGACATCCATATGAACACCGACTCCTGCAGAGTGGAACTTGGTGTAAATTCCATCTCATCAAATATTCAAGCGACACGCGCGCGAACATGCACCGTTGTTCCATATTGACTATAGTTAGGTGAAGTCGTGAATGAAACAAAATAGACTTAACTCAAAAGTCAGCTAGACCAACTTATAAGCGCTTAAAAACCTTTTTTATTAAACTATTTCCTATCAAATATTAAAGGAATTTTTTGAGGTGTTGTCAAAGACTAAAGAAATAATTTTTTTCGCTCGTCCTGGGAACGGGGTAGCCGCAGACATCGAACTTACCGTTACCACGGCACAATCAAAATTGACAGGCGATTAATTTTTAATTTGATTGTATTATTATTACTATTTTGACCTCAATTTTAACTCTGTGTTGACTTTTTTTAGTTTCTAACTCCCAAAGTTTTGGCTAAGCCTATCTATTTTATTCGAAAACAATTTTAAATGTCTAAAGTTTCAAAGCTTATTTATTCAAAATATTTTACTTTCATTATTTTTTCATTAAACGAATAAACTTTAATAAACTTAAAAGTTAGTAGTTAGTTTTTTATAAGTTTACTAAGAGTTTGTGTATATCCAACCACTTTTTTACTATTTCCAGACCTTGTAGTGTGATACCACAGAAGACAAGTACTGTGCCATCTATGTGACACTATTTCAACAATTATACCTTGGTCTACCAATCCTTTAATATATATGTTAAAGAATAGAGGACCCAAAACAGTGCCCTGGGACACCCCTATATTTATTTTCTGTGGTATACTAAGGATATCGTTAATTTTGGTTTGCTGTTCTCGTTCTAAAAGATAGTTGGTGCAAAGTTTTAACACAGTCCCCTCACCCCATTAGATTCCAGGATTCGCAATAGAATCGTATGAGAGACTGTGTCAAAAGCCTTGGATAAATCCAAAAATACCGCAATACACCTCTTCCATTATTAACATGGTCAGACACTTCTCTCAGTAAAGCAGCTATTTTACCGACCCTTTCAGTAAACCCAAACTCTTTAAGCATTTTTCAAAAACTTGTGAAATTATTAATTAGACTTACTGGTCTGTAATTAGATACTTGATTTTTCTTGCCAGATTTTTATATTGGAACTATTATTGATTTTCTAAAGTGACTTGGTATAGTAACTGTCTGTATCCCAATTTATGCCGGTCTTTTTCTTCGCCAATCGCCAACAGCAAAGGTACTTTTTAGAAAAAGTCTGGAACCAATTTATTTGAAGTGGAGGAGATAGAGATAAATGCGACTAATTGATTTAAAAATCCACTTTATTTGGTTCATCTTATAGTAAGCTTCCTTGGAAAGATTTTTCTCCAGAAGGTTTATTGTTCTGTAGGAGTTTAGTGCAGACCACTAGTATATGACGTGCGTAGGTGTTTTCTCAATGTGCAGGGACCGTTAATGATTTCAGAATTATGTTGCTGTGCTTTAACCATCGGTTAATACAGCCCTGTATTGAAGTTTTTGGAATTCCAAAAACAGGTTCTGGAACTCTGAATGATTTTTCTGATCCTCTTTCTTACTAGAGCGTTTGCATGTTCGTTGTCTGTTACATCTTTGTGCTATAACAATTATAAAAGGGCCACATTGTTATGTTCAAACTAAAGTTAGATGGGGTTGGAGGCAGCTCCAAACTATATTTAAATTTATTTTTTGGCACCTTGTACTTCTATTGCTTTTGCACGAAATAAAAAGTTTACGATCTTTTGAGGTATAAATTATCAAAGTTTTTCAAGAGATAAAACATTCAATGATTCCAGGCCATAGACGTCACACCAAAAAACCATTTATTTCTTTGGAAAACCGAACTCTGCTGTGCGAGATTTCTTTCTTGTAAAATTTATCTCAATCGAAACTAACTGCATGGGACCAGGCCATAACAAAAAGATATATTACCATTGACGTTTAGCTAAATTCAAAAATCAAGTACCGCTTCAAAATAAATGGTAATTTGAATTTATATACCGTTGCTGCGAAATCCGAAAGAGCCAAAACAGTTTAAATTAATCTTCCTGGCAACTTCATCATTTGCCATTGGCCCATCATTAATAATGATTTAAAACTGAGATTGGAAACCGTAGCGCAGTTAAATAAGACAAAACGATTTTCCGTTTTATACAGCCAATTGCACTCAAACCATTTATGAATAATATAAACCATTTTTTTTACTTTCAAAACAGAACATACGCAACAGGTACTGTGTGCAACCTGAATTTGATAAATTTAATAAACAACACTCTCTCTGTGGCCATTTCTGTTAGTGTTGCCGCCGACACGAGAGATTATCGCCTCTCTCTCGATGAGACGATAGAAATATTTTCTCTCGAATGAAAGCTCGAGACGAGACAAGAGAGAAAGAGCCTCTCGTCAAGAGATTCTCGTTTCTCTCGTTCTTTCCAGCAAAAAAGGTTGGTTTTATAAATTTCTATGATTTACTATCTGCTCGTATTACCTATTATAGAGTTAAGCTGATATTTATGTACTGTTTTTTTTAAATAAAAGGTATTCATGCAAGAATTGTCATTTATTCCTTCCCTAACAGCATGTATGCTCTGATAAATTCATTGTTTATTTTATTAATGTGTTAAAAAACGTATTACTCATCTTTTAGTATCTATTCGAAAAACTCTTAGGTTGGTTGGCAAAAATGTACGTAAAAACCCTGTAGATAAAACTCTTATATCAGCACTTCCATAGGACTTAAGAGCAGGTACAAAGGCCTTGTTGCTAAAGGGTTGAAAATTATATTTACTGGAAAACAAATTTCTTCTTACTTAGAAGTTATATATAATTGTATAAAAAATTAAGTACAATGTTAGAAACGGAGACTGTAACTTGCAAATAAATAGTTCTATGTAAGCGTATAGCGAAAGAAAATTTAGCTAGCTAAGTTGACACAGCTTCAATTTTAATGAATTTTTTACATCACATTAATCTTAAGCAAAAAAAACACACATTATTTCCATAGTCCCCTACAGAGGACAACATATCATTTTTTACGCGACCGAGACTTAAATTTCATTTAAGCACCCATTTTTAAGAGCAGTACAAAACTATTTTAAGGTTTTTATTTTTTCTGGCAGTACAAATATTTTTTCGTAAAAACAATATGAAACATTCATATTATATAGTAAATTTATTTTAATCCGGCCTTGAGATTAACTCCGAATTCCAGCCATCGTTGATTTTACCGATATCAAGGACCGCCAGCCAGCTTATATATCTGTTTGTTGGGTAACCTGTGGTAAAAATATCCCTACATTTTTTTTTACAATTTAATATCTCAATTGCTTTGCTACCTCGTCGTAGCCGCGCCGCCGCGCCGTCGGCGTGCATCAAAGGGCTATTTAATGGTTTTACCCAAGAATTTATTTAAAAACAATTATTTATTGCTTTATTAAGGATTTACAATCTTGGCAAAACACAAAATAATCTTTTATCAACACTTGGGATTTTAGGTACAGTTTTAAATAAATAAAGCGATGCAAAAATTTTCCACAGCTTTTATTTCATCGGCATCAACGAGGTATTTAAGTACATGTATTGTATTTACTTCTTTATTTATTGTATGTATGCATATACAGAGTATATCACAGAATGGACTTAACACATTATTTCGCAAAACGTAAATACAGAGATCTTTGATACTTGAGTGAAATCTGAACAAGTATGAAAGGCTAGCAATTAAACATGATTGAAGAAGATCTGAAGACAATGAAGACAATTTTAGACAAGAACTTGATGAGAAAGAATAAAGAGGAATTAATTTGAATAGAGTATGAGGAATATTTTTGACTGGCCTATAAGACAGTAATCCCGTGTGATTCTTGAATCGGAAAGAGACTCCCTTTGGACCCTTTGTTTAAAATGGTAAAGGATAGGGGCAAAGGAATTTGTTTTGATTCCAATTTGAATTTTTACATTTGTAAAAATGTCTCCTGTCAAGGGGACAGTTTAGTTTTATGATGCATTTTATTAGTTCATCAAAAATTGTATTTACAGTCTACAATACAATGTAGAAATAATGTTTTAATTTTAAAAATGTTTGTAGGTAGATAATAAAATTTTTGTATTCTTTTTTAGATTTATTTTTGGCTGTGTTCTAGGTGATATTGGGATTCTCTTTAAATATAATTTGTTTTGTGTTTTAGTCAGGTAGACGGAAATGAAGGTCCACTTGTCATTCTGGTGTTGACACTTTAATTAACAATGGCGGAAAAGGGAGTGTTCGTGATTTTATCGATTTTGCTTATTTATGGCAAGATTCTCCAGTTCCTTCTTGATTGGGAAAAACCTGGACTTTCTTTTAAAATAAAAGACCCGTAAGCCTAATTGTCTTTCTGTAAAAGGGCTACTCAACGAGGTCCGAATTAAAGAAAGGTTGTCTAGACTTTAAAAGAATCGGGACTGGAATTATTAAACAAGTAAAGCCCGCTTGACGTGGAGCAATTTGACTTGCATTGAATTGCAATTTGCAAGAAACTCGATTTTGGACATGCGCATTTTCAAACCAGCTGATAAAGTGCAAGGCTTGCAAATGTTGCAAATTTATAGTTTCTGGGGCCATTTCCATTGCTGCAATGCTAGGGAATTCTGGTGACAAATCTAGTTAATTTTGTTTTCCTACATATTTGACTCACCATCGTCTTTGCGCTTTTTCTTGTCCATAATCTCAGAGCAAACAAGCTGCAGCAATTAATAAATAGATGGATGCGCTGATCACTTTTTTTTCATTAGCTTTATTTATTTTTCTGTGTATATTTAACAGACAAAATTTTTAAAATTATAACCATAGAGAAAGAAATCAAAATAAAACTGTAAAACCAAAACAAGATACAGTCGAACCTCTATAACTCGAACCTGAAGGGACAACCAAAACAGTTCGAGTTATGGAGAGTTCGAGTTATAGAAACTCGAGTTACATAGGTTATAATACATGTAAAAAGTGCAGGGACCGCTTTATAGGTTCGAGTTATAGAGGGGTTCGAGTTATATAGGTTCGAGTTAGAGAGGTTCGACTGTATTTGAGGTTAGAAACTTTAAGCGTATTCCATTGAAGAAGTTTGTACAGACAGACAGAATGGTGCACTGACCGTTTCAAACTAATATGCTGTTTGTTTACATTTTCCAGCGGAAATTTTCCTATTTTTGCTGTGGTTGGCAAATTAAAATAGACTTGCACCATGTCAATGGACCTGCAAGTATCATTGCTTGCAATCTTTTGACCTTGCAAGTTATTGCTGCAATGCATTGCAGATTTTATTACTCCATGTCAAGCGGCCTTAAGAAGTAATTTTTCCAGTTGCAGAACATATACACGAAATCACTGGATTCATTTAAATCAGCGATTCTTAAACTGGGTTGCGCAAGAAGTTAATAAAATAAAAAATATATTTGTGGTATCACCCAATAATTAAATAATCAATAGTGTCATGTTGTAAATAAAATAAATAATCTTAGCAGAGTAAAGTAAGTTTGGGAATTGGGACAGTCACCTGCTTACTGCTTGGTTACAATGTTTGGCCTATCTTGCCGATATCTTCTTAAGCTTTCATGAATTAAACTTATCACTTCAGGGAACTTCTGACACAGTTATCTCACTACATTACAAAATCCAGGCTATAAAAATAAAATAATAAAATAAAAAATATCTTGTTTAAATAGAGGAGTACTTTCCCACACTCCACGATTTTGTGTCCAAGTCAGAGAGTACATTATCAGTAAAAATCACTTCTGAGATAACCAACCATCTTAAGAACCTTCAAGTTTCAATCCGTTCTTAGTCTCAGTCGAAAAAGCTCATCAAAGTCTAACTGTAAAACAAACTAAACAAGCTAATTGATGTTGCAGCCGATGAAAACCTTAAAACTACTTTTAATTCGGCTACTTTGTTGGAGTTTTGGGGCCAGCTTAATAGTGAATATCCAGAATAGGGTGTTTGACAGTAGTAAAAAATAAATATATATTTATTTTCTTTAGGTCTTGGGAATGCTAAAAACAAACTTTTATATTTTCTCAAATTCATAGTTCTTTTAATTAAATAAATCCATTGAATTAAAACAATTAGTCACGTGATTCAAAACAGGCGGTCTACCAATCAGCTGCGAGTGACGTCACAAAACAGTAAACGCCTCGAACAAACCTATTTTCTGTGTTATTTTCTTATGGATGGTAATGTTTGCTTTGGTTTAAAGTGCGAATTATCGTCCTAAATTAGATTTTATTTTGTGTTTTGCTTATAAAAAACATTTTCATTGGAAAACGGATTCTCCAAAGCCGATAGCTCCAACTTGCCAATGCTGAATTCCTTTATGGTGGCAGGCTTCTTTGCCAACAACAGTGATTTTTGTTCTGCGGAATTTAGAAACGTTAAAATGTTGATGTAAGTATTCAATGAGTTGTTTTGTATACAACTGAAAGTTTTTTTACGATATTCTTCGCCTACTTTTACTCATTTAGATTTTGAGGTTAGGTTATATGTTTTGCTATTTTGTTTAATATGGCACTTACAATAGATTCAATTAAATACCCAATCATTATTATTTTAAGCATTATGAAACAATCAAAAATTGCAGTACAGGTAGGCAAAAAGTATACAACGACAAGCAATACTTGAAGTACTGCATAGGTTACACTACATAGTCCTGCGTAGGTACTGCCTAGTCCTGCCTATGCACTGCCTAGTCTTGCTAATGCACTGCTCAGTCCTACATTTAGCCTGCTAGGCACTGCCTAATCCTGCATTTAGAGATACTCCCTAGTCATGCCTAATAACTGCCTAGCACCGCCTAAAAATTTCTACACCTTTCGGCCTATTATAGTTGTTCACCCCTTCCTTGTAATAAATATAACCTCAAAAATTTCATCGTCATTTACGAAATAGTTATATATATTATAGACAACGTGAGAAAAATTAATAGAAATAATTTAGTTATACGCACATCAAAGTGATCTTCACAAATATAAAGTGAAAATGTATTAGATAAGGCCCTTGTGTCTCTTCGAGCAAGTTCTAGCCACTTTTTCCGTTCTTTTACTGCTGTAGGCATATGAATAAATAGTTTTTCAGGTGTTTTTATGCTAGTATTCGAACACTGAGGCACTACACACCACTTATAGGACATTTTTTTAAATAAGAAACAGTAAAAACACAGACCAAAAACAAATAAACACTTGAATGCCGTGTATCTTGCCGCGAGTTTACTGCGCTGTGACGTCATTGCAACGCCATGCTAGAAATGAGCGTTTTAGCGGCAAATTCAAATCGGAAATGAGAAAACTTGATTTTTAATGTAGTCATGATAAAATATACTATTTTAATAATTTTGCGTAGCAAATTAGTGATCTATGTAGCATTCTAAACTCTTTTCTAAAATTTGTCAAATACCCTATTAGCTAATTGTTGCCTTTTGCTATAACTTACCGTTGCGAAGCAGGGTTTTCAAAGAATGCTCTTACACACGACGAAATAAACTAAATCCTGAATATGCGCGTGCAATATTTAAACATTGAACCCGATTTTGAGAAATTTGTCTCCAACAAACAGGCCCATTGCATAAAGTTTAAAAAAAATAATAACAAAATATTTTTAATACTTATTTTAGTGTTTTTACTGTTTCCGAGTTATTAATATATTACGTGCCTACTCAGTTCTTACATTTTTTTAGTTACTCTTTATTTTGGAAGCTTAAAAAGTAAGTAGTGTGTAAGTTTGAGAACCACTGTAGACCACACAATTGTTTCTAATTCAATATTGTTGGTGAGTTTTTTTCGAGGGAAGTAGTAGAATCAGTTTTACTTGGAGTAAGAGGGTGAATTAAACTAAAATTTAACCTTTGTCATCCTTTTGTAAAGGTTAGTATTTGAGTGTGAGAGCATAAAGGCATTCCTGAGAATAAAAATGCTGACAAATTGTCTTTTTTAAGTTTTTGGTACAGCTTATAATTTAATGTAAACCATTGAAATTTAAAAAAAAAATGCCGATTTTTTGGAAGAATATTTTTTTAGAAAGATTTACGGAAAGGCTGTTCGCTTCATTTCACACGGAAAAAGAACAGACTGAGAACTTTTCTATAGTTATAAAATGAAGCTCTTTTATGCATGAAGGCGTCAAAAACTTTATGTAAATCCAGCTTTCTTTTCCCTTACAATGAGGCGTAATGAATTCAAGGTGGTTTAAAGAAAACTCGACGTTTTTATTATCTGTCTAAAAGTTTTTCGAGTTTTTAACATTCTAATTGCGGAAAATATTTGTCAAATATTTTCTTTGTACTTTTGCATTAATCCCTAGTAATTATCTATACAATAACATTTTGGCAATAATTACCATGTTGGCTATTCTAATTTATTTTTATTTTGTCCACTTTTAACAAATCTTTGAAAAATATTATATACTATTTGATTGTATTATTATTACAGAACATGTCTATTTTTATACTCATACTAGTGTTCCAAGTTTTCCACAAAACATCGAAAATTGCTCTACTGAACTTATCTTGCTTCCAATCCATATAAAATGTTTCCTCTCTGATAAATCCATTGATTTAAAATCCGCTTTTTTACCAAATGTGTTCGTGTCAAAATCAGCTTTTCCTCTTAGGATTTTGTTCTTCATCATCATGATATTAATGAGAATAAGATCAAATGCTCGTTTTATAACTTTTTCAAACTAAACTCTATAAAATTCTTCTAGAAAAGTCCATCGATTTTGGTTTGGAAGAAGGTGCAGATATTAAATATAGTCTAGAGTCTAAATTACTCTTAGTAATAAAACCACAAGATTAGACGCCCTCTATCAATTATTATCCTACCTAGTTACAATTCCTGCATAAATTTGATGTTCGAATCAAGATATTTATACAATAAGAACTTAAAATAAGAATCAATTATACCGACATTATTTGAGGTTTCTTTTGTTTACTCGGTGCGATATGTCTCAGACAAAACTTTTAGCCACTAAGCAAAAGAGCATTATAAAAATTCGGGTAGTTAAACAACCAGAAAGACTCTGGACTTCTACAGATTTCGAGGACAGTGGAGAGGTGGATGCGCTTAATAGTTAGCTAGAAACTTAAGTTATCTCACAACTGAATATTCTTATCCATAAAAACTTTTTGTGTTTCCCATTTCATGGTGCTTCACCAATATCTAAACCATTTCGTGCAAAAACCCCGTCTGAACGAATTGAATCCCTGGATCAGTAGCTAACGTGTTAAATCCCAGATACACGCCAGAAACTGTATCCTAGTTTATTTCAAAAATGCATGTATAGAATGTAAGGTAACATTTTAACTGGCTTGCAATCAACCGTGAAGACTTTCCTTTTGTAGACACCCATTAGGGTGCCCTTATAGCTATTGTGTTGTCCAGTTGACTTGACAAAGGCTAGGTTGGATTAGGTTCTCTCTTTACTAAGTTTTGAGGGATTGGACACTTCAACCATACAAAATCCACGTCATCCCCTTGTATTTCAAAAAGGCATTTTATAACTTATTTGAAAGCATCAAATAATTTGTAATCTAATTTAAAAGTTAATTCGGAAAGGCAGATATTCATTACTTGTCAAGGGAGTTTAAATCCCCTGCAACTGAACACCGGCTACAAGGGAATGTAGAGCTTAAGCTAACCCTTTATAAGGTCTAGGATCACAAAGGAAAAAAAAAACATCATTACATCACTGATCGAAAGGCAGCAGTTCCAAGAATAGCAAGGCTAGAATCTAGAAGCAATTTGCATAAAAGAGTTGGATCGTCATCGTCACCTGGAACAAAGGACACTCTGGCAAAGATTTCGTCAGTGTTCAGCTTTGAACGACAATAATCGAAAAACTGACAACCAGATGGTTCTTCATATAAGATGACTCATCTAGAAAGAACAAATGGTTTTAAATCCTAACAGGACACTGCACCTAAAACGCATGACTGCACAAAAGAAGACGTTTTAATACTCAACCACCCTCTCCGAAAGAAATGTTTTAAAGATGGCCAAACAATAAAGCATATTTTGTAGGATTGTCCTTGTGTCTTATCGTCAGGCAGAGGCTTAAAGTACGTCCAAACCGAGCAACATTTGTTGCAACACGCAACAACGTGTTATTCAGTCTCCCGCATACACGAGTTTTCGGCAAATGTTGGTCGAGACATCTGTTTACAAAACAAACTGCCCTCTTTGAGGTCCTCCATATTGCAGTTCAGGTTAGCTTAAAGTCAGCTACAATAATCATCGTCTAATCCAATCTGAAGCGAAATGCAAGCTCCTTTCTAATTCAAGTTGTATTAATTTGGTAAACCTTTGTCAGTGCCAGCTTCCCTCTTTTTTCCTTCGAACTTTTTCAGAGCGTGCAAGAAGAAAAACTACGCCGTAACGAATTGACTTTATTTTCCAAAGACGAGCAATTTTCGTAAAAGCCAATCCCGATCTTGCGCGTTTTTTATAGCTTTTCAATTTTTCAGTGTTCCGAGGATCGCCTGAGCTTAAATTTTAAGAAAAGGAAAAAAACCTATATAGAAAAACGTCCATACTAGGACGTTGGGAATTATATTTTTTAATGGATGGGTGATAAGCTCTCTTTTTTCACTATTTGTTCTACTAAGTTTGAACCAAACGCATTCAAAATTAAGTACACAGTGCTTATGTTAAATATAACGTTTATAGCTGTAACAAAGAGGATTGTTGAAAAAACCATTCCAGGAATCCCAATCAATATAACGTAAACTTGGGTAGTAAGGAGTTGTGACACAATCTCGTACTTTACATTGAACTGATTGGCCGCTATCGTGTTTATAGCCAATATAAATAAATAAAAGCTAGGTGGTCGCTTATTTACCAGACAACAACGAAGCATTGAGGTTGAAATTCAACAAATTTTCAAAAAATATTGGGCAGAAGTTTTGTATAAACTGTTTTGTCAAATGACCAAGTATCGGGGGTTTAGTGGAAAGCATAAAAAAACATTAGAGATCTATTTTTTTAAATCAATTTAACATGATATGTTCATCAAAGTCATTCTATATCCCTTGATAATTATTTTCATCAAATCATTCGTTACAATAAAACGTTTAACAACTGAAACTATGAAAGTTGTGTGACAATTTCGCCCAAATAAAGGGGATAAAGTACTTCATCTCATCTTGTCAATAAAGAGCGTCCTCTTATTCTGGATCCCCGTCACATGCAATAATAGAGCGCTAAATTTAAGGAGGACCAGTGCCTGTCAAAAGAAAGATATAATTATCTTATTTTGAGGGCCTCTTTCTCTGGAAACTGGCGGCTAGACTGTAGGCGTGATCTTACCGAATGATTAGTATCAGAGGCGTAGCTGTGTTAAAGCTAGTATGTGAAAACTAGATGCCCTTGATATAGTTCTTTTTGACAGTTTTAAATAAAAAATTATTGGTACCTGAAGGTTGGAATTACCATCTAAATAAGGTAGTTAGCAGAAGCTCCGACCAGCGTATTCAGAGGCTCGAGCGTTTGATTTGACGCCCCAAAGCGCTCTTTGGCGAGAAGCAACTGTAACTGCATCAGCAACCAAATTGCCTTGTTGGCACCTGGTTCGGGAACACACTTTAGGCCGCTGGAAAAAATTGGTTGCAGTTACTATTACATTTACAGATCGCTAATGAGCACGCACCTTTAAGTATGTATCTTTTGAATCTGTCAAAGTGACAGTAAACTAAATAGTACAAGGACAAATGTACTTTCTCGCGGTGGCAATGTGTTAATCTCATGAATTGTACTAAAAGCTTAACTTTTAGTTTTATCTTTGTTTCGTATTTTTTTAAGTGTTTTTATTAAACCAGTTTTTTGTTATTTCAATGTTAATTTTATATTCCATTTTACTTTAATAGTATTTCCCTTTTACCTGCACAATTAGGGTAAAATTGGAAACTGCAGTCGTCTAGATTTTTCAAAATAACAAATTATTTTTCAGTGTTTAAAGTACTACAAATGAACTATAACAAACGAAAAATAATATTTCATCAACAGCATGATGTTTTAAACCAAAAAGGCAAAAAAAAATTTGTATGCATTTTTAAAGCTTAAGTATCATATTTTAAGTACACTTCCCCTATCTGGAATTTGCTTTATGCCATCTAAATACTAATTCAGCTATCAGCGATGTTAAGTGCGCTACTGATAGCTTGGTAGCTAAATGAAAACACAAGCTGGGTAGCTAAACGAAAACACAATACGGACATTGGATAGAGATAATAGCCTTCATGAATAGGCCATAAAGCAGCCCAAAACAGGGTAAACGATTTCTGTGCGGAGCCATCAAAAACCTTAGAATTAACACTTGCAAATATAATAATTTTATGCAATTAAAAAATATGGCTTTTTGGAATAATGGTAATTTTATATAGCGTAACAGCATGGACACAAAAATAAATTAAAATCATATTTGTTAAAATTGTGTATTATAAGTTAGTACTGACTAGTCTTTAATCCTACTTGATTGACTTTGAAGGGTAAAACATATGGTTCTTTTTATTTAGTACAGGTCCATAAACTTAAAATCCTGGTGATAAGTTTTAGCAGATCACCATGTCAGTGAATAACGAATACTATGGTTATTTATGGTGCCAAGTTGCAACGCCGTTGGGGTGCTCTAAGCGGCCTCTAAATGAATTCCATAGCTCATCTCGATTTTCGCACAAAGGACCTCTAAAGCCTCTTCTGAACAGGAATTCAAATCTTACGGGGTTTACCGCGATGGTAGTGCCTAAGCGTCATCTGACGCCATAAGAGGTCCCTATTATTATATTTAGACGGCATTGTGTATCAAGGATCCTGGTTACCCCAATTAAAGATATTAATGTAAACAACGAGCGATACCAACAATATTCATATTACAAATTTATAGAAACAGTAGAATTAAAAGAAAATAACAGTTTAAAATATATTTTAATACATCTTTAATAATTATATTATGTAAAAACAAAAAAAAGTACTATGGGAAAAACACAGAAACTTAGTGAAAAATGAGATTATAAGAACTATTAAGTCAAAAGAAAAGTTTTTTACATAAACGAGGTTTTTAACTTGACGAGATTCCCACTGTCCCCATGTTAAGGTATTATGAAGGTAAATGTAAATTAAAAATAATAAAACATCTGGCACAAATAAACTGCTTTTAATAAAATACTTTTACTGCTTTTAATGATTATATGAGCACTAATGCTGATAAAGAGTGCATTTAAATTTAACAGTTTTTGTTAATGTAATGAAATTGATTAACTTATTATCTTCCAACTTTTTAAACTAGATTTCTTTATTATTTTGAATATTCTTTAATTTCGTAAATCGCTAGGATGTTTAGGAACATTAACCTTCATTTCCAGTTTTAGGCTTTCAGCGAATGGGTTTAGCAAAGTTGAATATTAAATAGCACATTTAGTTTTTATCCCCGCTAAATCCCACAAACAACGAAAGCAAAGGGAAAAGAAAAACAGATTATAAGCCTTATTAATGGGTAATATTGTTGGGGGATACGTCCTTACTAATTTTTAAATTTATAACAAGGTATTTGGAGCTGACTTATGACTATCAGTTTTGTGTAATTTTATGTTTTTAACACTATAAAACGCGGTATACAGACTGGCACTGACATATCTACAAATTGATAGGAAAGACTGCCAGATAGACCAACAAACTGAAAGACTGACAGACAGATAGAACGACAGACGACAGACGTATTGACTGACTGGCGTAATGACACAGACAGACTGACATGGCAGACTGACATAATACCAAACAAATATTACGACAGATTAAATGTAAAGTTTTGGAGAAAGTTCCAACATTTCTTTACCTTTAATCCTCCAGCGATTTGTTGTATCCGCCCAAGTAAATACAGACTCAGGTGGCCTTTTAATGCTTCATAAAATCTTGATTCGAAAATGATGGCTGTTAGGTCGTTATGCTTTAGCGCCCCCGATGGCTTCACTTAGCGCTTTTTAATATTAGAGTGATTTCATTACGACTTTAAGTTGAAAGTTAAATGAAAACTAAAAGACTTTTCTGATTAGTAAATTAATGCCATCAGGTTTAACGTTTTTTTATATTTTTTCAATTCTGAAGGGTGTTTATAACATCACACACAAGTACATGCAGAGTGGGAATAAGAACGCTATTGTTTAGCACAATGTTTTTTAGTTCATCGGTTACGTTTGTATAATATTTTGTTCGTTTTCCCCGGACCTTAAAAACTGTACTTATATTTTAACCAGCTGAATAAAATTCAAGTCCATAAGGAACATGACAAAGGCTAAAAAATTTAAAAAAGGAGGCTTGATGGCGAATGATTTGTCTTTTGTTTATTTATTTTTGTATTAGTAAAGAATACCCGCTGATATTCGATTTTAGATTGTGGTGTGGTTAATAAAAAAGTATATGCAAAAATCCAATAAAACAATGAAATAAAAGAGCGTGCCAGCAAGGCAATCGGTGACAGATCAAATTGCTTTCGTGCATTTTGGCAATCTACCAGCATATCCAGAAAATTACCATTCACGTCTCGCTTGTTGTTCTTGTTGACCCGAATAACAAATATACATTTTAATCTGATCAAGTTGATTTGACAGACCCTTTAAAATTTTAAACTTATGATAACATCTTTACTAACGGGGTTCTGCACGAAAAAGTTTGAGTTATTTGCATTCTAAATATGTTTCGGCGACCCCAGTTTTCTATAGCTTATTGTTTTTTTAAAAATAGTGGATTGGGAAGTACCACTATTGGCCCCATAGTTTAAATAATCATCCAAAGATTTAAGACCCACAAGGAAACACACGGCCACTTAGAGGGGACTGGAAGGAGGACAGAGTGATATTCCCGGCAGGAGCCCTCTTCTGCTTTATAGGCAATTATAGAATAACTGAGGGAAATGAGACAGGTGCAGAAGTACACTTCGAGAACTATGACAAAGGACTCACTTCCTAGCAAGTCAGGCAACAGATTTCAGCAATATTTTCAAGCAGAAGTTTCGATAAAAGCTGCGGTTGAGGAGGAAAGGATAAGAGGAGAGAAAAAACCCGGAAATCAATCTACATAAATCTTCTCAGATAAGAAAGCTTTGTCTATGGTGGATACCAGATCAGTGCTTTTCAGAAGGACGGGCCGAGACAATGGACGTCAAGCTTTTGCAGGTTCCAGGCCATATGGGAAACGAAAGAGTTGATAATCTAGGGCTAACTAAAGAGCAAATAAGATTGGCTGGCTCGAAAAAAATGGACAATAGTTCGAACTGCTGTACACAGACAAGGGAAACTCTTAACAGATTTAGTAATTGGCTGCTGGGCAGGAAAATATGGGAAGAGAATCTTGTTGAAATTGCTTACAAGACGCGGTTTACTTCACGGGCATTTAACTACTCTAAAAATAAAACCTGGCACAGTGTGAGGGACATAAAGGAGTGAGAAAAGGAGTGTTCATCGGTTACATAACATACATCTAAATATTTACAATAAAATTTACTTGCTTGCAGCTTTCTGTGAGTCACTTCTTAAGATAAATATATTTCAGGTAGACTATGATAAAATTACCACCCTGTTTATAGCCTGACATTTTCCAATTATTAAATGGTTGTTCAAGTTAGCTCAAAGGCTGGAGAAGACGAACAATAATACAGTAAATTTCTGCGTTGCGTGTTACATGCGAAGGGCAGTTTAAGGTTGACCCTTTAGGGACTGAGAGAAAGCAAAACACTTTTTTGAAATGTCCAGAAACTGGGATCCGGGAATTTCCAATATTTATGGAGAGAAAGAATGAAAAATGACAGAGAATTCCTTACAATAGAAAAAATAAAAGCATATTTGAATATTTAAATGCATTATTTAATGTGTAAAACTGAAAATCTAAAGTTTTCTCTGAAACTAATACTCAGGGAGTGCTCTGAGCCTTGAAATTCGTACAAGGGTCGCATACGAGCAATGACTGACTACCTTGTTGTGTAATCATTGTTAGGGGTCACCGTGGACAGGAGGTACCATTCCACGAAATGAGACGGAAGAAACGTTATGCAGATTTTATACTGACGATCGCGAAACCGGTCGAAATTTACTTTTAAAATGCCCGGTCATAGTAATTTGTATTAGAATTTACTTGGAAAACCTTAAGACCTGAATAAGACGTTATTCAGAAAAACTGTTATTCATAAATAAAATCCATTTAAAACTAAGTCAAAATAATGGACTTCTTGGTCGATGTGTCTTTTGAGCTTTAACTAAATTTTTAAAAAAATTTCAATTAATTTAAATCCCGCTCATCCGAGAAAATATCTATATACATACCTCTCTAGCCACATTCTCGCAATCACCCCTATGTATACGTATGAAAGGGAAGGGGGCAAAGCTATGCGGAGCTAGGGGGTGTATCGTCGTTTGTTTTTTGCTCCCCCAGGGTAAACAGCAGCAATTTCGCGTTAGGCATTTTTCATTCGCTGCGCTCATCGAATACTTTTCGCATACCTGACTCTACTTTCCAGTTAACTTTCTATACCATTTTCTTTTTCGAGCTTCACAGCTCCGGGATGCCTTTAAGTTCGTCAGATTAATTTTGATAGCGATTTGTTAACAACTTTAAGAAAAATACATCCACCTAGCAAGTCTGGAGTATAGTAGTCAATTACAGTAACTTTTTGTTTCATTTTTTATTTCGTATTGTAATTTCTTCACTTATAGTTCAAGCCCTTCACGGGGGGGGGGGGGGTGCTGTGTTGAATGCTAGAAGCAACACACTTGGTATGGATAGACGTAAGACTCGCCTGAACATTTTACGAAACGGAACCACCTCCCCTCTTAAACGTACTTTTTGACGGTTTTTTGCTAATAACTCGAAAACGGTCAAGTTTTCTAAAAGTATTCTAAAAATCATTTTGCAAGCGGATAAAATTTCCTTTTTAACCATGCACCTTAGAACCTTCTAAAGGCAGTGGTGCACATTCCATAGGCCTACGAAAAAAAGAAAAAATATTTAAAATATGTTTTTTTCATTTTTCTTGTGGCATTTTGTATCCTTAACACATGGTTTGTTTCAAAAAAGTATTTTTGTTCAAAAATCTGTTGTATACAGTTAAATATTTAATAAGTTAGACATAACTTTTTAAAGTAGCCGCCTTGGAATAAAAATAAATGTGTTTGTAGAAATTCTCAAATCAAACAAAAATTTTGAACATTCATTTTTGTAACTAAGGAAATTATACTCAGTGGTGAAGTGGTTCCTTTCTCCCCTAAATGTTTTTTTCGACATTTTTTAATACTTGGAATATCAAATTTGACCATTTTTGGGGCGTCTATGCAGTTTTTTCCACATCTATAATTTATTTAAATGCCTATAAAAGGTGCGCCATGATGTAAGGAGGGCGTGTTGTACATCGTTAGAGAGGACTTTTCATCTGCCTCAATAATTGTTACTTAGTTGTTTGTTTCCAAGTTAAAAGTTTGCAAATAATTGGAAAAATACTGTAAGAGGGCACTTTTCACCTTCACCAACACTTTAAAGATGGTTAACTAGAAAAAGTCAGTTTTAAGTTATTATTGACCAAAAGTAATTTTTTACTCACTCTCATTATTATTTACCGAGTTACAAAAATGAATGTTCAACATTTTTGTTTGATTTAAGGATTTCTACAAACACATTTATTTTTATTTCAAGGCTATTTAAAATAATTATGTCTAGCTTAATAAGTATTTAACTGTATATAATGGACTTTTAACCAAAAATATCTTTTTGAGAAAAAAATATTGTTAAGGATAAAAAATACAAAAATAAAATTATAAAAAAATATTTTAAAAATGTTCCCTTTTTTTCGTACGCTAATGGAATGTGCACCACATCAGAGGGTACTAAGGTACATCGTTGAAAAGGAAATTGTATTGAAAAATGATCTCCAGAAGATTTTTGGAAAAGTTGACTGCTTTCGAGTTATTAGCAAAAAGCTATCAAAAAGCACGTTTAATGGGGGAGGAACCACCCCCTGCCAGGGTTGGTGGGTTAATTCCTTTCGTAATATATTTGTCTCTATCATTAAACGCACCATATCGCTTGAATCTCGAATGGGCCTGAACTAATAGTGAGTTACGTTCATTTATAAATGAACCAAGATGAGTAAAATATAACTTTCATATATTCATGATCTTCTGTTACAAACGTGTGTTCTCCATTCGTGTCTTGTGACTATATGTATTTAGTATTATCTTTTTTTATTTAATTTTCTTAAGTTTTACTGTTGAGACTGGTGTCTCGTTTGCGAAATTTCCTGTTGTTTTTTCGAAATCGCGTCGTATTTAACTATTTCAATTTCAGCGTTGAACTTTGATAGATATGTAAATGAGCTTTCATGCGAGATTATTGGGAATGCACCCTGCATTTTTGACGCCCTGCAATCTATTTCCATTAAAACGCACCCGTGATGTTCCCCGGATCTAAATTTATCTACCCGTAGATGTGAGCTAAAACCCCACTAAAGGCTGAATTTATAGCTAGAAAGGCACAAAGCAGTTTTTAATGGTGTATTGTACTCTAATAGCCCATTCATCCTAAACTTCAATGGCTATTTTTATTGTAAGAGATTTATTTTTAAAATACGTATAGGCCTTTCAATAAAAATGCTTATCCATGCTATTTCAATTGAACGCTTGATATTTTATACATTTAATCAATTCTTGGGTTCTCTATCCCCACTTTTTAATAAATTTTCCATTCCGACAATATTCATGATGATAATTTCTTATACCACGACCACTAACAATTTATTTTGCCTCACTAAAAAGTTCGCCCTCACTACCGTATGCTTCCGAAGCACGCTGGCGACCATATTCAGCCAGGTACTGTTCAGATATGTCAGATGTGTTCTGACGAAAACTTGTTACTACTGGGCACTCAAACATTACGCGCTAGCCCGTTTCGTTGTCCTCCAAGCAGACATGCAGTATTAGACTCATTCTGTTAGGTATGTACCTAAACTGTGGAAATTTGCAGACATGATTCCAAAACCGGGAAAACCACTCCATGATGCGTCATCTTGCAAGCCAATATCTTTGCTGCTAATTATGTCCAAGCTCTATGAAAAGTTGTTGCTTAAAAGAATAAAACCAGTCATAGAAAGACAAGAAATTATTCCATCTCATCAATTTGGTTTTCAAGACAAGCATTCCACGATAGACCAAGTACACAGAATCACGAATATAATCGAAAAAGCATTAGAAGAGGGAAAAGTTTGTTCTGCAGTCTTTCTAGATGTAGCACAAGCACTTGGCAAAGTGTGGCATAAAGGCCTTAGTTTTAAACTAAAACGGTTTCTGCCAAAACAATATTCCGATATTTTGGAATCAGACATTTCTGATAGACATTTCAGAGTAAAACAGGAAGACTCATACTCAAATTTAAGTGAAATTCAAGCAGGGTGCCCCAGGGTAGCGTACTAAGCCCTTATCTTTATTTATTATTCACTTGCGATATCCCAAAGCCAGAAAATTATCACTTAGCAACATTTGCCGATAATACTGGTTTATTGACGGTAGAAAAATCTATTGAAGAATGCATAGAAAAACTTCAGGATGCAGTCACCGAAGGTTACACCTGGACCACAAAATGGCGAATAACATTAAATGAAACCAAATCAATTCATGTTGATTTTACAAACAAAAAACAAAAATATAAATGACATACAAATAACAATTAACAACATTCCCGTACCATATTCAAATCAGGCAAAATATCTCGGTATGACTCTTGATGCCAAATTGCGCGAGAAATTGAGATAAGGTATAGAAAAATGAACTGGCTAATTGGAAGTAAGTCCAATTTCAGAATTCATAATAAGGTACTGCTTTATAGGCAAATACTGAAACCAGGATGGACATATGGTATTCAACTATGGGGTTGTGCTAAAGAAAGTAACATTCTAGTTTTACAGAGATTCCAAATAAAGTATTAAGTAACGTTGTGAATGCACCTTGGTACGTTCTAAATACTGACCTTCATCGGGATCTAAAAATCGAAACTGTAAGAGACTATAAAAACTACGCAAAAAGCAATGAAGCCATACTATGCTAGTTCAAAGACTAAAGAGAGGAAAGCCGTTTGAGCTAGTAAACTAAGTGAATTACATAAAACAAAATAATGCTATAAACACAACACAATTGTGAGTTACAGACGAAACAAAGTTACAGACGGACTAAGTTTAACTCTGACTTTTCTAGTAAATTAAGTTAAAACAAAATTGCTAATTAGTCTTTTAGCTAAAAAGACCCATTCTGTGCAATGATACTCTTAGCTGGTTCCTATATAAAAGCCCACCATTATGCAGATATCGTGCCAAGTAAGTCCTATTTGAGTTTCCTAGCTTTCTTTTTACAGGGTATTTTATTAAACTTTAGAAAGAACTAGTTCTAACAAGCTTCTTCAATATTGTTAGTGTCGGTGGAATGTATTCTCTATCCATCCTAAGATGGTAGTTTTCGCCAAATCGCATGCAAAATTACCCAGAAAACCACTTTTTCAAATTCAACAGAAGCGGAGGACACCTGGGACAATAAAACAGTGTCATATATTTTCTGGGCCTATGTTAAAAACCGTCGCCAATTCTGAAATAAAGTTGCCGACATGAAGTAAAACTAAGTTTGAATTATGGACGCCCAGGACCGGCATCCAAACCCTAAACAACTCTCAAGAGAGTCAGCATATTTGGCGTCACGAGTCAGAGAAGTTCTTGTTTCAATTTGTACTGGTTCTGCTGTTTTATTTTGGGTTGAAATTTTCGTTTTATTGTTTCTAGGGCAATGAGTTTCCTAACATTTGATTTATGCAGGCGGCCGGTGCGTGATTAAATTTAATTGAATTTAAAAGTAATTTTAAAATCTAATACTGGGTCGTTTGAACAGGTCAAATGGTCTCAGATTTGGTTTTTTGGACAACAACGCAGACTTGTTGTTCAGATGCGGCGAAAATACAGACATTATTCCAGATTCTGGAGCAAATTGATAACGTAATTAAATGAGCTTGTAAGAATATTCAGTACTTGAACTAGTTGGGATTGAATGGAATGTGAAATGCAACTTGCATACAGACTGATTTTAAAGATAACATTAACAATAGATCCTCAATCCTCTCCACTAGATCGCCAATGTAATTTATAACCTTTTCAGGAAATATTAACAGATAGACTAACAACAAAATTTGACGGATATCAATCAAAAGAATAAGCAGGCTTCAGAAAAGGCTCCAGTACAGTTGACCACCTACTTAACATGAAAATCTTAATAGAACGAGCCAACGAATACAACATTCCGCTTAATATTGCATTTTTAGGCTTTGAAAAAGCTTTCGATCAAATTGAGCACTGGAAATTAAAAGCATCTTTAATTAATTGCCAAATAGATCACAGATACACAGATTTAATAGCCAATATATAGAGCGAAGCAACAACATTAATCAAAATCCACGTGTCAGATAGGGTGACACAATATCCCCTAAACTATTTAACAAGGCCCTAGAAAATGGTTTTAAATACTTAGATTGGGAAGAAATGGGCATCAAAGTAAACGTACAGTACTTGAACCACTTAAGTTGTGCTGATGATATCGCCTTCATAATAGATAAGAAAAAAGAACGAATAAAAGTGCTGGAAGAACTGGATACAGCAGCTAAAAATATAGGCTTGAGTATGAACTACACTAAAACTAAAATCAGTAGAGGATATACCTGGGACAAGTTATTTAACTAAAATAAGAAAACCAGCTGAAATCAAGAGACGAGTAAGATTGGCCTGGGCAGCATTCGGTATAAAAAATATCCTCAGTAAATCAAAACGAAAGTGTATACCCAATGTATGCTCTCTGTACTTACCTATGGATCCCAGACCTGGACACTAACAAAATCAAACTGTTACATGTAAAGCTAACAGATAGAAAAATTAATGAATGGATAAAAAATAAAACCAAAGTAAGGGATGTCAGAGGAGAAGTAGCAGAATTAAAATGAAAATTTGCCGGCCATAATATCAAACAAAAAGATGAAACAAATGTATTGTAAACTGGAGACCTTGGGAAAATAAAAGAAGTAGGGGAAGACCCCAAATGAGATGGGCGGACGATTTGAAGAAACATGCGGGTACAAGATGGATTAACACGGCGACAGACAGGGAAGGGTGGAAGATATTGAGGAAGGTCTATGTCCAAAGATGGATCAAAGAAGGCTAAATAAATAGATAGATAGTTTAACAATCGAAACAAAATATCAGATTTGTCTTTATTTATTTTAAACACGACGTTTCGGTTAGTATTTCTAACCGTTTTCAAGTGTAAACTGTTTACACTTGAAATACTGGAAGTCCGAAATTTTGTTTCTATTCAATCATTGTCTAAGAGTTTCAGACAATAACAATATCATCCGATTAGTCTTCTGTTTCATTCGTCACAGAACCAATCTCAGTATTCAACTAAGAAATGTGGCGTCAGTGGAGGACGGATTGGACGAAAAACTTAAATGTATATTTATGTGTTTTAATTTTTTTTGTATTTATTATTATTTATTCTGCTTATACTGAATAAAACGAAAAAATGTATCAGGGTGTTTCCTAATTGAATGTCAATATTTATGGGGGTGATTTTTGGGCCCATTTTAAG
Source organism: Aspidapion aeneum (assembly GCA_963576565.1). Taxonomy (NCBI): domain Eukaryota; kingdom Metazoa; phylum Arthropoda; class Insecta; order Coleoptera; family Brentidae; genus Aspidapion; species Aspidapion aeneum. The sequence goes on from OY755048.1 coordinate 22,522,390, forward strand.
AAAAAAACTTCATATGAATATATGTCCTAAACGTCTTACCTTTTGACATACAGGGTGGTCATATTAACGGTATTGTTATGATCATGCAGAGAAACGGTTTTTATTTTTTTAAGCGAAAACCGTGCATCGGATTGAAAAAAATCAAGTGATCAACTTTCCTTAGAAATGATTGGGGATTTCAAAAATAAATTTTATTTCAGGAAAAATCAGTGGCATAATGTCTGCCTAAATAGGCAGGTCAAATTACGTATGAACGCCACTGATGGAAATTTAAAAAAAAGTGATACATTAATATATGCCTCTTGATTTATAGTACATGTATGGCAAATTTCATTAAAATATCTGAAGTGGTATTATAGATATTAATAATAAATGATTTATATTTGAAAACTTTACAACCCTGTATCTCGAAAAGTCAGACGTTTAGTAAGTTTTTTTCTTGAAAAGGGCCCAAAAATTACCCCCATAATAATTGACATTCAATTAGGAAACACCCTGTATAATCAAAAAAAAATCCACCTTTCGGAAAACCTCAAAGCAGAAGGGGAGGGGAGAGTCATCTGTTGATCGTAAATTCATCAAAATCGGGTCATCCCTTACAAAGGCACCTTGTCGAGATTTTTAATTACCTTTACAGTGCTTATAATATTTCAAAAATTCATTGATTCGAATTGAGCAATAATGAAACCGATTGATAGAATTTTCCAATAATTGGGGAAATCGGTGACTTATTCTTTTTGTTACCCGTTTTGTCTCAGCAACCCTTTTGTTCAAAAAAGACAAAAAAGCCATAATGCCTCGAAGCGTTTGCGAGACTATTATCGTGTTCATTTATAATCGCGAGACAGGTTTTGTTTTCTGTTTTCCGACTTTTTTTATTTTTATCATAAACTGGAATAATGTGTTGCGAGCTGCAAAAGATTTATTAAAACCGCCGCCCTCTCAAAAGGGGCGGCTTAGTATTTTAAAATGAAGGACGTTGAGACTACAGTATGTCTGAGACGCAGTGACAGAGAAGATCAGGAAAATGGGGGCCAAATCACAAACCGATCGCGCTTTTTACTTAAGGTTAACTGACAAAACTCATTAACATCCAAAATACAATTTAGGTTTTTCAGGTTTAAAAATAGGGTTAGGTTAGATATCTATCAAATAGTTACATATGTATAACAGTAAACCCAAACTTTTAAACTAAAAAGGTTTCTGCCAAAACAATATTCGGATATTTTGGAATCATACATATCTGATAGACATTTTAGAGTAAAACAGGAAGACTCATACTCAAATTTAAGAGAAATTCAAGCAGGCGTGCCCCAGGGTAGCGTACTAGGCCCTTATCTATACTTATTATTCACTTGTGATATCCCAAAGCCAGAAAATTGTCACTTAGCAACATTTGCCGATGATACTGGTTTATTGACGGTAGAAAAATCTATTGAAAAATGCATAGAAAAACTTCAGGATGCAGTCACCTAAATTCACAGTTGGACCACAAAGTGGCGAATAAAATTAAATGAAACCAAATCAATTCATGTTGATTTTACAAACAAAAATATAAATCACATACAAATAACAATTAACAACATTCCAGTACCATATTCGAATCAGGCAAAATATCTAGGTATGACACTTGATGCCAAATTGCGCTGGAAAGCACATGTTAAGAAAAAAAAAGAAGAACTTGAGATAAGGTATAGAAAAATGAACTGGCTAATTGGAAGGAAGTCCAATTTAACAATTCATAATAAGTTACTGCTTTATAGACAAATACTGAAACCAGTATGGACATATGGTATTCAACTATGGGGTTGTGCTAAAGAGAGTAACATTCTAGTTGTACAGAGATTTCAAAATAAAGTATTAAGAAACATTGTGAATGCACCTTGGTACGTTCGAAATAGTGACCTTCATCGAGATCTAAAAATCGAAACTGTAGCAGAGACTATAAAAAAGTACGCAAAAAGCCATGAAGATAGACTCCATCGGCATGTGAATCTGGAAGCAATTCAGCTTCTAGACAATACTATGCTAGTTCGACGACTAAAAAGAGTGAAGCCGTTTGAGCTGGTAAACTAAGTGAATTACACATAAAACAAAATAATGCTATAAACACAACACAATTGTGAGTTACAGACTAAACAAAGCGGGGAGAACTGTTGAGTGAACCCTAAGTTTAAATCTGACTTTTCTAGTAAATTAAGTTAAAACAAAATTGCTAATTAGTCTTACTGACTAGATTGTAATAAGAAAAACACAGTGTGTTTGACAAATAAAAAAAAAATAAAAAAGTAAACCCAAAAAGTTTTCTTGAATGGCGAGTAGTACAATGATGCTATATATATGCAGTTTTGTGTAGCAAACTACACTAAGACATGGACGCACTCAGGCTTAGAGACCGCCCCCCCTCCCCCCGAGTTGAAGTTTTTTTTTAGATATTTTCCACATATTTCATGAATAAGAACAAAAAAAAAGCATTTTTCCCCCCCCCCCCCAAGACTTATTCCTGGGTGCGCTATTGATTAAGAAATCTGGGCAGTGCCCCGAAAAGTTCACGTAAACTGATGTACCAACTTTTCTTGAAACGTTTCAGCCCATATTTGACCTATAAAACTCTACTTCGTAATGAGCTCCAAAACTCAAATTTTGCACAGTCGTAGATCCTTATAGAGTTAACAACCCCTCCAAATTTTATGGACTTTCATAAAGTAGTAAAGTAGTTACGAAATTTCAAAAAACGTCGAAATTGCCACACACTCACTGATAGAAGTTATTATAATCCCCTTGGAAAAATCAGAAAACCCGAAAATTCTAATTAACTCCGCTCCCCTATACATGTAAAGTTATGTAAAAGTAACATTGCCCACTGTCGAAGCGCTAGAGAGCTGAGCTTTGGCAGACTTATAAATAATATGATAAAACTGTAGGAAAAAATTTAAAAAAACATTTTCAAACTAGTAAGAACCTTTCATTTTGAAATTTGTATTGGAGAACTTGGCTTTACTTTTATTTCAATTCTTTTTGAGGAACGCCATTTCGCGTACTTGGTTTTTTTTACATGAAATGTTTTTGTTATGATAGCATTTTCTTAATGATTGCGCTAATAGTTGGGAAGAGCCAACATTACTATGAGGAAACAAGAGCCTTATTTATTTTGATTTAAATAAAATTTTATGTAGAAAAGATCTGCCTCAATTTATTTGCTTATTTTGAATAAAATTTATCTAAACATGTAAAACTAATATAAAACGCTTTGGGGGTGCCCATTTCTCCAGTCTCCAATATAACTCCTCAAAGTTTGAATCAAATAAAATAAGGACTTGCTTTGTCAACACTAGTCAAACAAAAACAAACAAACCACTAATGGATGTTTGCGAATGCCATTCTAAATCAAAACTATCCGATTTTTCAATGTGTTAACAGGTTACTTACAGGTTATTTACTTCTTGCGTGTTTCGAGGATTGTATTTGCTTCGTCTGACCTTATTCCAGAAAAAAGAATCAATAATTCATTTCATTTTATTATAGTTATGAGTCATGTTTTTATTTACGGCACACTTTCGACACAAACTCATGCGGTGTTGTTTACACTAAGTATATCCATATGGCACACGTACAGCTATTTTGCTTTACGAGCTCCATAAATACTGGGGTCTCTAAATTGAATTATGCCTAAAAAACATGTAACCAAACACTTACGAAGAATTACTTTTGATCCTTGTTCCAGTTCTAGTAAACAATGGAAGCCCTAAGGAGTTTCCTTAGGAACCCCGGAAATTTGATTTTATGTGTTAATATGATCAGTAATGCTTATACCCAACTAACATTTATAGTAGCGGCTACATGTTCTAAAGGCTTGGCTACTTTCTTATAGTAGAAATGTGGTGATCCCAACCAAAATTTGTTACTTTTTAGTTCTAACTACTATTTAGTATCAGGAAATAGTAGATGTTTCGTAAAAACGACCCTCTAAACTACTTCTTAGGATTGTTTCTTGATAGTCGATTCTGATAGTCTTCTCTACCACAATAGGAAGTTGCTAAAGTTTTACTTTCTTTTTAGTCGTTATTTCGTAGTCACCCTGACTTTTATATCCTACTTAATTACCACTAGAAAGTTAAGCTTCATTGGAGTCCCAAACAATTGTATCCGACAACTACATTATAACTTTAATTTTTACCACAAAAGTTTGTGTCATCATAGTAACATCTGATGTAACAATGTAGATAAAACAACTTTGTGGATCAACTTTAAAGCCGCAACTACTTGGACTTTTTTTTAATGTCGATCTTTTAAAGTAATCTCTCCTTCCTGTTTCTACTTTGAAAACGTAGACTTTTTGAAGTCGCATCTTTGTCGCACACATTCTTAATCCTACTTTTTGTGGCTCCTTTTATAATATGGGAATACTAGGAATAGTTTTGCAAATATTTTTTTAACTACCTTGAGCAGTCCATGTTTTCGAGCTCATTGCTTGACCATTTTGCAAAACAATCAAAATGCAAAATATTGATCCAAAGTATCGAGTACCGCACCCGGATTTTAAGAATTCCCTGGTCCATGCTTAATCTCCATCCTTAATCTTTTACGCTACTTGTTGCTGTTCTATTCACTGTCTTTACGGTCGTTCGTGGTTTGTGCTGTGGCACCACCCTATCGCCATCGTAACCCTCTTGTGCGGACTAAACCGAATTCGTTTATCTATGCCTCTTGTGCTCACGTGTCGTGTCTCACTGTGATTCATTTTATGTGTTGAGCTTGGGTCAATAATTCTTTTTGGTTTTCTTCAAATTTGTGCTGTTGTTAAAGCTTGGTTTGAAGTGAATAAACTTAAATTTGTGCTGTGTTACATTTTTAAAAAACTCTTTTTATTGGCACTTCATTTATTGTTCTAATGGAATTTGATTTATCTTGTTTTTGTTTTAAAACCTACCACAAATTCACGCTCGTACATAACCTATAAGCAGTGGTGTTGTTGTTGACAGAAACGGCAAATGACAAGTGGCGACACCCCAATAACTTGAGGGTAGTAGTTATACTTATCGCGTGGTTCCTATCACTCTGTAGACGTTTTCTAGTGGCGAAAGCTAGTTAATAATACGTTTCTGCAACGAAGGAGTAGAAATTCGAGTGTGTTATCTAGAACTAAAAAGGAATGCCGACATAAAAGTCGTAAGTGACATGTTGCCGTAACTTAGGCTCACTTTCAAGTAACCCTTTCGACTATCAGGGAATATAGTTTGGGACGCCATGTTTTTATTTAAGAAAGAAAATTTAATATTTTTGTTGTCGTTTTATGAGCTCATATTAAGGAGCTATACTATTTTAGAAACAAATTAGTTGAAGCTTACCAATAATGCCCTTCTTAAGCACCATTTGTTGGAGTTAACTGTCGATTAAGAAAACATAACCTCCAAAATCACAACATAAAAATTCCATCAGCTACCAGAAAACGGCTCAATTTTACGGGCACACCGGTTTTTTGCAATATATATAATGCATGTTATACAAAAAACTTTGCGTCGCACTCGAATTTTGATCCTCTGCTCGTAAATTCTCACACTTTTGGATAACATAGTACATATTATAACCATAACCAAACACAAAAACTAAGCGAGTCTGTTTACTGTTGTGTCCACCATATTGTGTAACAATTCTACCAAAAAGAAACGATTATATTATTTGCAACTACATCGCAACTTTTATGCCATTACGGAAAAAAAACAGCCTCTACGACGTAGTAGATACCTGGCTACGACGTAGTAGTGTAGTTGTTACTACAGTGACTTTAAACACTTGGCCAAGTAGTTATAACCAGAAATTGGTTCCCCACTTAGGGAATTATAACGTCGCTGTATGGTATACTGAGACGTAGCGGGAGTACGTTGCGGTTACTTTTAAGAAATTCTTTCTAGTTGGGGTTTCGTCGTTACAACTTTAAATGTTTGTTGGGATGAGGAGTACATTTAATACTTATTACAAAAACATGCACAATAAATGTTATTTGAGGTTAAGTATGTTAATTAAAGAAAACAATTGCATACTTATTTATTGCTGTATTTAAAATTAACAAAATTCTTTCCTTAACATTATTAAACATCAATATCGACGGTACCTGCATCTTCTTCATTATTCATATCATCATCATCATCGCTATCATCAATATAGACCATCTTCATTACCTTTCTTATCTCCACTCCACCATAGAAAATTGGCAGCCTTAGCATACTTAACCCCACTCTTTTTAATGATTTTTCTCGTTTTTTTTCGCTTTTTGGTCACAATAGGGTCAGAGGATACCAGCATCCAGTTAAATATATCCCTATTAGTGTTAATTCTTCAGGTTTTCCTAGAGTAATATTGTCGAAATCTTTATGGCCCATATCAATTACATTTTCTGACAGTAGCCCTACTGGCAAAGGTAGCGATTTTATTATATATTATATTATTATTATATTATCAGCTTTAAGCAGCAATAGTTATGAACGCTAGCACTCATTTTATACCATCCGTAAATGAGAATTGCTATTTCTGCTGTTTCAAATACATACTTTTTATAAAAATTTCCTCGTTGATGTAGTGCCCACAAGAAGTGATGGAAAGTATATTTGCAAATCTTTAAATCTTTTTAATAATCCTTTATCGATACCGGATATTTTGGAAACAAACTCAGGTTTTTAAAAAAATTTGCGTGCTGTATTTCCATCATTGCTATTGCCTCCACCTTGTTTAGGTTGATCAAAAACGAGACCCATTTTATCATAAAACTGAGATGTTATTTTACTTTTTCTTCTTTTACTGGAGCTTTTGGATAGTCACCTCTTGCTTGCCGCTGATGTAGTTCTTGATACATATCGACTCATACTCGTAAATTAGAAAGCTCGCCATTTTGGATCGGTCATTTTAATGTTTTAAGGAACCAAAAATTATATTAAGTGGCTTTACGCAGTGCAAGTTTTTAAATTCGGGGCAAATTGGTTTATAAATAAACATGTCCGCCATTTTAAATCCGACATTTTTATTTTTTAATAAAAAAATTCAAAGTTATGTTGTCACCGAAACTTGATACACATACCAACTTTCCCAAGAAACAGAAATGTATATGGAAACAAGTATACGGATTCAAGTAAAATAAAACCATTTAAAAAAAGAGGGGGAAAGAGGGGGACGTAAATTATAGTTTTGTAAATTTGCTATAAGATATGTTTACGAGGTAGCAAAGAAATATCGGTGTACTCGGTGGAACTTTTTTTATAACTAGCTAACAGATAGAAAAAATAGCTAACTTTTAATATTTTTTTAATCAAAAATACTTTTTCATAAAACCTTGTATTATAACAAGTCTACAAATAACTGGTTTGTGTGGTTTGTTACCAATTATTGCAAAATAAAGTACTTACCTGCTGCCTGAATATCCATGTTGACACCGTCTAAACCTGACGTCTGACATCAAATAACAAATAAAATTTTTCTGTCACAGTTTTAAGAACACCTTATTTAATAAGCAACGTGTAAGCAAAGCCAACTTTGCGCTAATGCTAATACATTTGGGTGAGTTTAAAAAATAAAATGATATGTTGCCTTGCTACCGTATCTATGGGTAACATTTTAAAGATATGTGTGATTAGTTTGAACGTAATTTGTTTTACTATTATTGGCGCCCTAATGTAGCTATTTGCCTTATATGCGTCGTAAGAAAAAGGCAGTAAGTAGATATATTATTTTATTACTTTAGATAAAAACCATACTGCGTTCAAAAACATACCGCGCTTGTCAAGACCATACGCCATACAGATTCAAGAAACCTAGAACACTTTCGGCACTTAATGCCCTTTTCCTTATGATAGCAGAGGTACACGGGATATTTCTGGTCAACAAAACCTCATTTAAACGTGGAATTTCGTACCCGTGAATTTAAAAATCAAACAAGTTTCGTGACTAATCGGGCAAAAAGGAGTTTTTGTTTCTCTCGTATATTTTTCCGTGGGTAGCTAAGCTTAACCTCACGGGGGTCCAAGATCTAATGGACACCTAATAAGTGTTGACAGTTAACTGCAGTGTTGCCACCCTCGACCCTGAGGTCTTCGGTAGAAGACTTCGAGAAAAATCGGTAGATTTCGGTAGATTTTCTAATAATCTCAGCAAGCAGTGCTGGAGAACTATCGATAGTTTGGATTGATTTAGTAGGTAAATTGTATTTCTACGATTTGTTTTTACTGACAAAATACCAAAATTAAGAATTAAATAAAAAAATTAGGTACATACTAGGGACCTATTGCAATAAAGCCATGCACAAATTGTGCCGGGCACTATATTAACAGTTTCGCATTAAAAACTGACAGTTGATCTTTCAAAATTGACATATCAAAGTCGAATTAATTGTAATTGTAATTGTGGCGTCACTATTAATTCCGGCTCTTATAATACACAATGGCCTTATTTTGAAAGAAGACAGCTGTTCTTATAATGTGAAACTGTCAATATAGTGCCCGGCACAATTTGTGCCTGGCTTTATTGCAATAGGTCCCTATCAGGTAGATAATATTATAAGAAAAACCTCAGGGTCTATAATAGCGTGATCTTTAATGCCGCTTGCAGCTGCCGGCTAAGTATATCGCAAAATCCAAGAGATGGCGCCATAAATACACTTTTAAAAACAATGGCTTAAAATAACATTTTTATTCTACAAAGGATCTTACATACAAAGAATATTTTATTTATGGTGTTTTTTTTTAATCGCGATTACGAGGCGTATCAAAAAAAAACAAGTTTATATCGAAAAAAAGAATCGGTAGAAAACTATGGTAATTCGGTATATCGTAAAGTAAAAGGCTAAATCGGTAGATCTACCGAAAAATCGGTAAAGGTGGCAACGCTCGTTAACTGTTTCATCCTTATGGGACTCTTCAGAACACTGCTTGGTCAGTTTGACAATTCTTGCGAAGTTTATTAGACGGTTTTATCTCTAATCATAAGTAAATAGTGAGAAAACTATCGCAAGAAGCGCCATCTACCGAAATACGTGTATTATATAAGTCCATTTATGGATTTTCAAAAATACAGGCCATTTTCTCTGATAATAAAATTAAAAGCGTTTAGCTAAGTCTAGCTCGAGAAAACGCAGCTACTTGGCCACTTAACCACACATTAGCCGGTTGTTATTTTAGCTGTTTACGCTCCCCAAGCAACAGCCACCTGGAGAAACATTGTGTTTTACTGCTGTCTACTCGGAAAATTACAAAGTCATTAACACAGGTGTAACGTGTAAACTGAACCATTACCTTTATTAGCGAAGTTTAAAAGCATACACTGTTATTTACTGTGATTAGTGGCAGTAGTAGTGACAAGTAGAGCATCTCAAACTAGGCCCAAGCGAAGCTGCAAAAGAAACAATAAAAATACAGGAAACGCTAGAGACTCAAAGAAGTTTCCGACCGGATATAGAGACTGGCTACTTGGCAGAACAGGAAAAGAGGTAGGAGCTATGGTCGGAGTCCTCACCTGAAACTGCTTCGTACAAGGACACTAAGCGAGGATGAAAGTAAACAACCTGCAAAAGATATTGAGATATGGACGAAACCTTGGCGTATGTCCTCACATCATGCAAAGAATACATTAAGAGAGAAAAGAGGTATTCGAAGAGAAAGCATTTGAAAACGTGGACATTATCACCCTGAGGACCTTAGGATATCCACCTGAGGCTGAGGTGGCCTAATATCCTGGCCTTTATACGGGGTACAGGAAGGCTTCCCAGCGAAGGGGACGCAGAGCCCCCCGTACACACTACACTGACCACTATTGACGAAATCATTAGGACAGCGTTATAATGCAAGTATTATAACTATGTTTTAATTCTGTGTATGCACACCCCAAACAGAATCCTTACGCAGGGGGTGCAGCCAAAAACACTTTTACCCTTCGAAAGAAAATCCTTGTTTTAGCCAACTCTAATCCTTGTCCTCGAGAGTTGCACATCTTTATGACTCACCCTCAGGTTACATCTAGATCACGGACTACTTAACGAAAAACTTTTAAATAGGTCTACTTCCTTTCTGACAGAGTTAAACTTTCTAGAATTTGCCTGCAAAACTCTTATATAATATAAAGGGTCTTGTTTTACTTAAATTAAGCCAAAAAATCAAGCTCAATAAATTTAGCAGTACAAATTTCCCAGAGTATTCAAGAATTATCTTAGATAGTACTTTTAGTTACTACCAATGTTTACAAATAATCAAAGTTACTACTAATAAATTTGGAAGCCTGAAGTCACTTCTAGGCATGACCAAGAGGCAAGTGCAAAGAGGTCTGAACAATTGGGCTCACACTGATAAATTCATGGAAAGCAGGAATAAGTTGCAGAGAGACAAGAGAATTAGTGAGCTGACCCAGCCAACCAAAAGCAAGCAAGCAGATTGAGCTGGTGGCTGAGAAGGAAAAGCAGAGACTATTGATAGGAATTCTATCGGGACATAACCGGCAGAGGAAACAAGCAACAGATAATGGGCAGGAAAAATACAATCAAGACACCTCAGTGGCAGAATGTGATGCCTACTCAAAGATGAGACAATAGCACGAGGTGCACAGACCGTGAACCATACTGAAGTTTTTAAAGAAAACTAATTTTGGGAATTTAAGGGAGCCAACCATTGATTTTAAGCTAACACTTTTTTAAGCCCTGAAATGAACAAGCATTGTAATAGGAGCAAATAATTCTTAAATTTATAGTATTAAAATGCTGGAAGAACTGGATATTGTAGCTAAAAATATAGGCTTGAGTATGAACTACACTAAAACTAAAATAATAACAAACACAGATGAAGATGTCACGATCAGAATAAACCAAGATTAAATAGAACAATTAGATATATATATATATATATATATATATATATATATATATATATATATATATATATATATATATATATATATATATATATATGTTATACTTTAAAGTTTACTTTTAACTTTTTAAAAACTTTATTTTGATTAAATACAATATAGGACTTAAACGTTATAATTGAACGTGTACTTAAGAACGATTCTAAAGAGAATGACTTAACATTACAATGATTTGAGTTTATATAAAGAAAATGTGCTGATTAAGCAATGGAATAATTCCTTAATATTCTAGACTTAAACTAAAGTGCAATTCGGCAGGAATGCACGTGTTGTTTATTCCGTGAGAGACGCAAGTCAGCAGAATGGTCTTCTTATCTTGAAAGATTCTGAGAAATAAAGTGTTGATTCGGCTTGAATGCACGTGTTGTTTATTTCATGGGAAACGCAAGTCAGCAGAATAAGCTTCTTATCTGGAAGGTTCTCGGGTTTCATAGAAGGTTCTGGTTTCTTCTAAGTGTAGGCAGGATATTTTCATATAACAGCTCCCCTCTTTTTGAAAAAGTTGGCGTTATACGGCAACTTTTATTAAGATGATTGATTGATCATTAATTTTGCATTGGGTTCGATTTCTTCTTCGATTTGATCTTCGATGTGTATGCTTGGCCTTCTTTTTGGTAAGATATTCGATAAATTCCTAATTCTTTGTAGATTAGGTTTTGGAAATGGTGGAAAGTCATTACCATTATCATTATCGTTATTGGTATTATTACCATTTCTTGTTCTTCGGCGTCTTCGACATTTGTTAATAATGTAAAGAATTACTAGTAGTACTATCAATGTTATTGTAATGATAGTAAACCAATCAATGTGTTTTTGAATGAATGGTTGATTGATCATTTTATCTAATTCTTCTGAATATTGGTTAAGATTATGTTGTGCAATATTCAGATCTTCGACGTTTATTTTGCTTAACTTTAATGGTTTTAGGCCTTGAATTTTGGGGATTGCAGGCATATCTTTACAACAAGTATATGGAATATTGATTATTGGTGAATTTATTTCTTCGAAGGTACTTTCTTGAAGTATGGTTTCAGAATGAATTCTCGTACTTCCAATAAAAGCATTGCATGTTGATTTGAAACGAACTATACTATTGGTTTCAATTAATTTCGTAATGATTTCTTGATTCTTGCATTTGATATTGGTAGGTACTGGTTCTGACATAGTAACTAGCCATTGATTTTCTTCTAGTGGTTGAACATTGTAGCCTTGTGCATAGAAAATGGTTGTTTGACATGTTTTCGGCAGCTGAGTTTGTTGCTTCAATAGTTGAGCTTCACAAATAGCATCACTGTCGATGGGGTACGGAAGTACTTTGGAACAGAGCTTCGTTCTTCTTTCGATGATCTTGCAGTGGTCCACGTTGTGGATGGTGACGAAAAACATTGAATCATCGTCACGCGCAATAAATTTATTAATTGTTGATATAGTATGGTGAAGACCTGTTCGATTATCTAATATTGGTATTGGGTAAAGTCTGTATAAAGTATAAGTCGAAGGGTCTATAAGAGGTATTTTAAGAACAAATACTATTTTTGATTCAGTTTGAAAAGCACTAAGTTCAATTAAATTAATGTATTGGGCTACCGTTGAGATTGATATTGGTAAAGGCAAATAATTTTTTTGTAATGAATGAGAAATCTTTTTCAATGAATCTACCAAATCCGATGGTTTTATTATTGAACCATGCAATATTTTTAAACGTGCAAAAGTTACTGCGTTTAACGCGTCATTTAATGAATCTTTAATAAAGGTGTAACTTTCCATAAGCGATTCGCATAAATCTAATGCTTTTATTTGTGCTTCTGCATAGGCAGCGTTATCAGAAATCGAAGTGACTAAATATTGAATTCATTTAATATCATGATTAAACGTTTCTTCATCAATTTGTAATTTTTGTAAAGTCGTATTAAAACTTTTAATAACAGAGGTTGTTACTGAAATTTGTTTTTGCAATAATCTTTCAATATTTTTCTCATCAGTCGATACTTTATGAATACAATCATTAAAGTATTCTCCGTCTGATGCATCTAAATTTCCTGTAATAGATTTCCAAATTTTTCCGATGCCATTAAATATTCCACGTTTTTGCCTATATGATTTTTCTTTTGTATCCGAGATAAGTTCTTCGTATTTAATATTAACGTAATTAGAAATTTGTTTTAAAAGGCTAACATGCGTTTTAATTTGCGATTTGAAATTTGCAATTTGATTATTATTGATTGAAAAGTGATCCATAAAGGTATCTAAAATTTTGTCATTATGCTCAATTGCTTTCTTAAAGGGTAAAAGATCTTTGTAAACAACAAGTGTCCATTCATTATTAGAAATTCTGATAAGGGATTCTTCATGATAAAATAGTCCTAGTGTATTATTTATTGGTAATATTGAATATTGACTGGAAACGATTGAGATTATTCCCATTAATCTAAAATAAAAGATTTTTATTTTATTCAAAGCACGGTTTTAACCTATCAAAATTAACTTTGGTTAATTGATTTGTTTGTGGGTTTTTAAGTGTTGCAGAATTACGATGTATTTCTAAAATTTTAAAAGGACCATTAAATAAATTTTCTGATTTTGATTTGATTTGTGATTCTTTAAGCCAAACTTTGTCTCCTACATTAAATTCAGGGAGATTCTTTCGTACGTGTTCGTCGAATCGTTCTTTCGATTTTTGTTTCGATTGATCAGTTCTATTTCTAGCTAATTTGTAAAAATAGTCCATTCTATTATTTTAATCGCGTACATATTTAGATATCAATTGTTCTTGATTATAAAGTTTTTCGGGGGGTCTACTTGATGTATGTCCGAAAACGAGTTCGTAAGGGGTAAATCCGTGTGTTTTGTTTTTTGTATTATTATAGCAAATTACTGCGTATGGAAGAACGCTAAAACAATGATCTTCAGGGTTTTCTTGTTTATTGATTCTAATCATTTCGCAAAGGGTTGCGTGAAATCGTTCTAGTGAACCGTTTGACTGTGGATGTGCTACGCTAGAAAATGTTAACTTAACATCGTATAGGGTACATAAATCTTTTAAAAAAGTATTATCAAATTCTTTGCCATAATCGCAATGTATTCGTAAGGGTACACCGAAATGTTGGAAAAATAGTAAAATAGTACTAACTACTGTACTTGCTTTTTTATCACTCATTGCGTAAGCTTGTGTAAATTTTGTTAGTTCATCCCGTACTGTTAACGGGTAATTTCTGGTGGGATATTCGAAAATATCGATATTGATTCGTTCAAAAGGGGTACGTGGTGTTTCTGTTACAACAAAGGGTCTGCTTAGATTTTTACGAACAATTTTTACTTTTTGACAAGTTTCACATTTTTTTATGAAATCTTCTACGTTTTTTGTTAAACCACGCCAATTATATTTTTCTCTAATGCGTCTAACTATTTCATTTATTCCACGGTGTAGATTGCTTTTTCCTAAGTGATAATTTTCTAAAATTATTGGGATTTCATCTTCGTCGGGGGTTGTTATTATATTTTGGCAAATTTTTAATTTTATGTCTTTATCGGAAAAGATGTAAGATAGCATCTCTAAAGTTGGTAAATCTAGATTGTTTTCGATGCAGTATGTTTTGTTAATTTCAAATTCATTTTGGTCTTTAAAAAGGCAATAAAATAAGTGTTGCGAACAATCATCATTATCGAATGGTAGGGCTATAATAAAATATTTACGATCTTTAACTGTTTTGCTAGAAACAATATTAATTTTTAATTCTTCAAGGTGGAACTCTTCTTCAAAAATATCATCAATGATTTTAAAATGTAAATCTTCCATTTTATTTTGTCGGAAAAAGGTTACTATTAATTTATTTGATTTATCTAATAATTGATCATTCGAGGTTTCGATTTTAGAATAATCAATTAGGGATCGCGTCTTGTAAAGTTCAACAAATCTGTTAAATTCATCTGTGATTTTTTGATCATCGTCTTCGTTAAAAACTGGTTCTGGATCGTCAGTTTCGTTATTTGCAAAAATTTTGATGTTTGATTTAAAGTCTATACAGTCTTTGAAATGATTGATTTTTATTCGCGATAAAGCGTCTGCATTTTTATTGATTTTACCGGGTTTATGAATGATTTTAAAACTATATTCTTCTAATTTTAATCGCCAACGTGCTAATCTGCTACCGGGGTCTTTAATTGAAAGTAGCCAGGTTAGAGGTCTGTGATCGGTGACTATAGTGAATTTTCTACCAAAAAGGTAAGGTCGAAAGTGTTTTACGGACCATACTATTGCTAATAGTTCTCTTTCAATAGTGGAGTATTTAGTTTCTGCACTACAAAGGGTTCTCGATGCAAAAGCTATCGGAAGGTCTTTACCAATTGGACCTTGTGAAAGTACGGCTCCTATCGCAAATGCGCTCGCGTCTGTAGTTAAAAGGAAAGGTTCTTCAAAATTTGGATAGATTAATATTGGATCAGAAATTAATGCATTTTTGAGTGTTTCGAAAGCTTCTTTACATTCTTTAGAAAAAATAAATTTAGTATCTTTTTGAAGAAGTTTTGTTAAGGGTTTTGAGATTTTCGCGAAGTTCGGTATGAATCTTCGATAATATCCGGCAAGTCCGAGAAATGATTTTACGTCACGAGGATTTTTTTATTCTGGAAAGTTTTGAATACATTTTACTTTATCAGGGTTTGGTTTTACTCCATTTTCGGTAATTAAATGTCCGAGGTATGCTACTTCTTTTCGTAAAAACTCGCATTTGTCAGGTTGAATTTTTAAATTTGATTTTCGTAATTTTTGGAAAACTTCGGAAAGACGTGAAATGTGTTCATGAATTGTTGGTGAATAAACAATAATGTCGTCCATATAAACTAAACAACGTTCATTTAGAATGCCTAATAAAATGTTATCCATCACACGTTGAAATGTGGAGGGTGCATTTTTTAAACCAAATGGCATACGAACAAATTCGTAGTGTCCATTTTCGACAGAAAGGGCTGTTTTTTGAATATCTTTTTGATCAATTTCAATTTGGTGAAAACCGGATGCTAAATCAAGTGTTGTAAAATATTGACATTTACCTAACTGATCTAATAAATCTGAAACATTTGGAGGTGGATATTTATCGTCAACTGTTACTTCATTCAGTTTTCTATAATCGATTACTACTCTCCATTTTTGTTTGTTAGAGGCGTCAAGTTTTTTTGGGACTACCCAAACAGGTGATGACCACGGGGAAATTGATGGTCGGATTATTTTTTGATCGAGCATTTTATTAATTTGTGTTTTTACTTCCTCTTTGTGTATTTGAGGGTACCGATATGATTTAGTAAAAATTGGATGAGCATTGTTGGTTTCAATTGTATGTTTGATTTCATTAGTGAAGGTTAATTGATCTCCTTCGATATAGAAAATATCAGAAAATTCAAAACAAAGATTTGAAATTAGTTCTTTCTCTTCGTAATTTAGATGTTCTTGTCTTAATTGATTTTTAATAAGGTCGATTCTATCAATGAGTTCGTCTTCATTGGTATTAAAATTTAAAATATCGTGAACACTTGGTATGGGTTCGAAAGACAAGTTGTTGAAATTTATTGTTTTAGGAATAGCATTGGGATTTATTACTGACGTATAAAATTCACCATTTTCGTTAATGTGGACTAGGGCGTTTGGTAATCTTACTTTTTCTATTTCTTGACCAATTAAAATTGCATCTGTGTTTTTTAAATTACATTTTAATTTAAAAACTTGTTCGGTTCGCGGTTCTAGAGATATTTGATTTTCAAAATTAATTTGATTTATATTTATTCGCGGTTTTGGTATTGGTGGCGTTTTTTTATTTTGAATTAATCTTGGTTTAGGTATTGGTGGTATGTTTTGATTTATTATTTGATTTTGAATAATTTCGGGATTTTGTTCGAAAGTTTTTTCTGTTACTTGAATTAAAGGTATTATTTTAAAATTGGTGCATAGCTTTTGAATTTAAATCAATTACGCACTGGTAATGTTCAAGAAAATCGAGTCCTAATATTCCGTCAAATTCTATGTCTAAATTACAAATATAGACTTTTAGTGGATCGTCTTTAGCAAAAGGGATTAAAACTGATTGAGTGATTGGAATTTTTTCATCGGTTATTCCTTGTACTATTACATTTTCTGCAAATCGATTATTATAATTTTCGACTGTTTTTTCTTTAAATACTGAAATTCCTGCGCCGGTGTCAATTAAAAGTTTAAATTTATTTGTTGCGTCATTAATATAAAAAAGATTTTTTGAGTTTAAATTATGTAGATTGGTATTTACACGAATGTTTGTTCTGAGATTTGATTGATTGACATACATTGGATTTTCGCAATAGTTTGTTCTAATTGGGTATCTGTTTCTTGAATCGATTGGGGTGGATGGTTTTGATTGGAAGTAATTTGAAAATTTTGGGTCTCTGGTGGCAAAATTTGATTTTGGTTTTCAAAATTTTGATATGTTCTGGGTTGATTAAAATTATATTGACTTATGTCATTTAAATATTGTTCATCAAAATTATTTGAAAATTCTTGTGAATAAGGATAATCATAAGCTGGTTGATAGATTTCATTTTCGTAATGAAGCTGATTTTCATACTGAAAATTTTCAAAATTTGGATCATAAGGTTCATAGTTGTTAAAATTTTCAAAATTGGGATCATAGGGATTGTAGTTGTCAAAATTATTAAAATATTCATCAGAATAGTTCACTACATGTGCTCTATGTTGTGGGGAATTATAATTTGGATTTCTTTGAATTACTGATGGTCTAAAATTATTTTGTTGGTTTTGGGGTACAAAATTTCTAGACGTGCTTGGTTGATTTTGGGCAAAATTGGGTCTTTAAAAAATTTTGGTTAGATTGTTGATTTTGATTTTGGGCAAAATTGGGTCTTTGAAAATTTTGGTTAAATTGTTGATTTTGATTTGTGTAGACCGGGGGTCTCTGTACAAAAGTACGGCATTCACTTCCGTGATGACCTAAACGATTACATTTAAAACATTTTTGGGCTTGAGAAGGTATTTTTCGTGATTGAAAATTATTTTGTCTATTTTGTATGGGATTATTTGAAACATTGGGTCGGTTTGGAGTTTTTTGTGTTTCAAAATATGAAAGGTGTAGTTCGCGTCTTATTCTTACTTGTGCTTCAAGTAAATCTTTTGGATTGCTAGCACGGACAATATGACCTATGCGCGATTCTAATCCTGTTAAAAGCGTATTTAATGCCATGGAATCTATAATTTGGATTTGTGCATCTTTTTGAAGCATATTTAAATTTGATTTTTGAATACAAGCGTGCATTTTTGAATTCATGACTTGTAATCTATTGAAAAACATTAAAGGTGATTCGTTTGTTTGTTGTTTGAGTCTTTGTAGATCTTGAATTAATGAAGAAAGGTCTCGCGTATCTCCATAGTATGTTGTTAATAATTGTTTAATTTGAATCCAAGAAAGAGGATTTCGAGAGTTTACCAATTGTGCGGCTTTTCCTTTTAATTTATTTTTAATGTGTATGACCAATAAATCGCGTTGATCTCCGACGGCCATGTTATAAGCACAATCGCAAGCATTGATAAAAGTTCCTAAAAATATTTGATCTCCATCGTATTCAGGGATTATTGAGAAAATTTCCGATAAACGATAAGGTTCAACCTCAACTATAGGTTGGTTTGCTGGTACGTTTGCTGGTTGATTATTACGAGGTTCAGTCATTTTGATGGTTTTTGATTTCTCGTATTTTAAAACTTAAATAAAAAATTTTTTTAGGTTTTGTTTCTTAAACTAAATTTTTATTTTTGACTTCTTTTAAATTGAAAAAAATTTTCTTAAAAATTCAAAATTGTAAAAGTGAGGGTTAGAAAATCGAACAGATTTTTCAAAATATCAACTTATTTGAAAAAAAAATAAAACGTGATGATTCAATTGTCTTACTCACAAAAGCTTTAGCTGGACCATTTGTCTCCACGTGTTCGGCTACCAGGGGCTTCACTAGGTGTTCCTTCCGTATCCGTTGGTTGCGAGGACGCTTTGTTCGTTGCTGTCTAGCTTCTTGGTTGCTTATGTAACTTCTTAATTGCTATGTAACTTCTTTGTTGCTCGTGTAACTTCTTGGTTGCTGTAGATTCTTGATAGCTTAAAGAGCTGGAGCTTCACCACTCGCGAATTAGAATACTCGTGTTTTCGCGTGTGTTAAACTATCCGTACGACTGCGCCAAATGTTATACTTTAAAGTTTACTTTTAACTTTTTAAAAACTTTATTTTGATTAAATACAATATAGGACTTAAACGTTATAATTGAACGTGTACTTAAGAACGATTCTAAAGAGAATGACTTAACATTACAATGATTTGAGTTTATATAAAGAAAATGTGCTGATTAAGCAATGGAATAATTCTTTAATATTCTAGACTTAAACTAAAGTGCAATTCGGCAGGAATGCACGTGTTGTTTATTCCGTGAGAGACGCAAGTCAGCAGAATGGTCTTCTTATCTTGAAAGGTTCTGAGAAATAAAGTGTTGATTCGGCTTGAATGCACGTGTTGTTTATTTCATGGGAAACGCAAGTCAGCAGAATAAGCTTCTTATCTGGAAGGTTCTCGGGTTTCATAGAAGGTTCTGGTTTCTTCTAAGTGTAGGCAGGATATTTTCATATAATATATATATATATATATATATATATATATATATATATATATATATATATATATATATATATATATATTTAAAATTATAATATATATTTTTATAATATAACCTGGGACAAATTATTAAACTAAAAAAAGAAAACCAAATAGCTTAAATCTAAAGACGAGTAAAATTGGCCTGGGCAGCATTCGGTACATTAAGCTACATATTAAAAAATAAAGATATCCTTAGTACCTTACACGAAAGGGTGTAACCAATGTCTCCTTCCTGTACTCACCTATGGATTCCAGACCTGGAAACTTACAGAATCAAACATGGATAAGGTAACAAAAGCCCAAAGATCAATGGAAAGACAAATGTTAAATGTAAAGCTAACAGATAGAAAAAGCAATTAAGGGATAAGAAATATAACAAAAGTAAGGGATGTCAGAGGTGAAGTAGCAAATGTAAAATGGAAATTTGCCGGTCATAATATCAAACAGAAAGACGATCGATGGAGCAAATGTATTCTAAACTGGAGACCTTGGAAAAATAAAAGAAGTAGGGGAAGACGCCAAACGAGATGGGCGGACGATTTGAAGAAACATACAGGAACTAGATGAATGAACACGGCGACAGACAGGGAAGAGTTGAAGATATTGGGGGAGGCCTATGTCCAAAGATGGATAGAAGAAGGCTAAATAGATAGATAGATTAAAATATAAAAAAGAATTTAATAACTTTGCAGGGCAGTCTAAATCTTCGAAACTAGAAGAGCATTTCATTTGGGAATAAGGCATTTCGTTAGCCTTTAATGAGTCGTTAAAAAATTTCGTCGACAATTTATATAATTTTGTATGTGGTGTTTTTGTCGATGATTTTGGAATGAGATTAGCAAACGAACGAATTTTAGCGTTAATTTGGGTTTATGCGTAAACTTGGGTAAATTAAGCGGGACCAGAATCACACGCCTGAATTTTAATTATTTTGTTGATTTGCCATGTTTCGCAAGCCTGTGTTGGGCACAAAGTGGAAATAATAGCAATACAAATAAATCATGATAACCCCTGAATTTCAAACCGTTTCATTTATGGAATTTTGCATGCGCTCAAAGTGGTATTTATATTTATCTTGGTAATGGGTTTATCCCTTCTGTTGTGCTTTTTTTAAAACAAATCGCTTTTTGCGTCATAAAAATATTATTAATGAATATTGCCACAAATCGCCTGATAGCGTAAACTCAGTACACTTAACAAGTTTGTGGGAAAATACCGAGTGGGCCAAAAACACCGGACAATTTTTTTTCATAATAACTTTTAAACTATACAATCGATTTTAATGGGACAAACTGCACTTGGCAGAGAATTAATCAGAGTTTTGAATAAAAATATTTTTTTGTCGGCCATCTCAAAATCCAAGATGGCGTATAAAATTAAAATGTACACTTTAAAGGTGCTCGTTCATTCTTGTGTGGCGAACATGTTTTAGTTTTTTTTTAAGTTAGTAAAAAGCTGCATTCTTGCCACGTACAACAAGGTATGAACCAGCAAAATTTGTGCAGTGGTTGTAAAAAAAATACTTTGGTTCCACCATTGTTTTTCATATTATACGATTGCCTTGCCAATCATGTCTGCATTTATTTCCTTAGAAATTCATTAATACTGAGCCGATTTTACTGAAATACAAAACATCCTGGTTAGCATTGATTTCTTTTTAAAGATCATGGTCACAGTTTATCGCCATCCTAAAATTTAAGGTGGTGGACAGAAATCAGAATCATACTTGATTTTTCAAAATGGCGTGTTTTTTAAACCACTTCACCGATTTTATTACTTTGTACCGTGTTAAGAGGGAGAAAAGAAGTACTTTTCTTTAAAATAAGAAAAAATTAAAACATTTTCGGAAAATAAGAATAAACTTTTATCTTTGAAGGGTCCAGTATGATTCTGTCCGACATCTTAGCTTTTGGGATGGCGGCAAATTTCAATTCTAATTTTTAAAGGATAATAATCAATTCTCACCATGATTTTTTTTTATTTTGCTAAGATGCATTCAGTAATAATGAGTTTATAAGGAAATAAATGCAGACAGGATAAAACTAGATTTTTTGAGAACCACCACACAGATTTCACGAAATTGTACCTTGTTGTGCGGGAAAAAAGTAGTGCTTCTCTGTAAATCAAAATAAAAACTAAAACATTTTCAGAAAATAAGAATAAACATTTTTAAGAATCAAGTATGATTCTGTCCGCCATCTTAAATTTTAAGATGGCGATATATTTTGATCATAATCTTTAAAAAGCAATCAATTCTCACCAGGATGTTTTTAATTTATCAAAATCGATTGAGTAGTAATGAATTTATAAGGAAATAAATGCAGACATGATTGGCAAGGCAATCGTATAATATTCAAAACAATGGTTGATACAAAAATATTTTTTTTAGAACCACCACACCGATTTTGCGGATTTGTACCTTGTTGTACGTGGCAAGAATGCAGCTTTTTTACTGATTTAAAAAAATAATTAAGACATGTTCGCAACACAAGATTAAACGAGCATCTTTGCAGGGTACAATTTACTTTCGTCCGCCATCTTGGATTTTGAGATGGCGGACAGAAATTATATATTCAGTCAAAACTCTGATTAATTCTCCGCCAAGTGCAGTTTGTCCCATTAAAATTAATGGTAGAGTTCAAAAGTTATATTGAAAAAAATTGTCCGGTTTTTTTGGCCGACCCGGTATGTTTTAGCAACACCCTAGACTACTACGCAAGTTTGTGAAAAAAATATAAGTTTCAACAATTCCTTGAAATCCAAAGTTCTCTTCTTCAAGTTCCTGATAATGACGGGTAAAAAATATTATAAAACTTCAAAAAGTTGTAAAACGTATAAGTAGTTAAAAACTTTTTCCTGCGAAAGAAATTTTTAAACTGGCTCTTGGAGTTACACGCTTGGTTGAATTTAAAAAGAACGCGGCACTTAGCCGTCATCGGAAAATATTGTTTTACGTCATTTAATTTGAGATCCACTCAAAATATACTTCACCACTTCTTTTTAAAATTCTTTTGCGCTTTCATTTTTGTCGCGTTTCATTTAATTGAACCATATTCCACTTCCAGAGAGAGAGAGAGAGAGATAGAAAAAAAGCTTTCTTATACCAGTGGGCTTTTGATCTTGCTGGAATGGAATTATTTTAAACATAGACAATACCCCAATTTTATAACTACTGTCGTATTTTTTCCCTTCTCATTTTGTTCACCACTGCAAAATGCTTGATATTTTGTTAGTGATGAAATCTGTGTGACTCTATATTTATTTTGGCCGACCAAATAAAAGCGTAATATAGCTACCGTACAGGGAACTGTACGGTGTAGTTACCGTACAGAGAACTGTACCTTGATATGGCATTCCGGATAATACGAATAAAATTTTAATCCATAAAAAGCAATATAACTGACGTTCAAAATGCAAAATGTAATGTTGGGAACGTCACATAAATCAAAAGTCAAATCTGGAATTCCGAAATCCAACAATACTTAGTCATACATCACTCATGATATAAATTGAACGTGAACTTCTGAAATTTTCTTCTTTAATAGAAAAAGAGAAGGCTGCTGTTGAGAATGATTTTTCGCCGTTGTGACGTAAAAAAGACATAAATCACGACTACGAATCTTGGCACAGCCAGTCCATCAACTTTTTAATATGTCACATCTAATCTAGTTAAGCGAGGGAAATATGGGGAAAAAGTTTCATCTCGGGGCCAAAAGTCCAAAGTCGGTAGTATTGTTGCGTGTGTATCAAAAAGAAACTTTTTTCGATATACTTAGGTATCAATCAGTCTTAAGGAAAAGAGCAATTTTTTTCTATCGCTTGCTGTATTGTATTTTTGCTTACAGATCTAAGATAAAGTATGAAACTTTCTTATATTCATGCGGCAAAGGTGTGTTCGGTTTTTTTAACGTCAACATATATGCTCTTATCTTCGTTTAGATCAAATCCTTTCTCTCTGTCCTTGTTGAGATTTGTTTTCCTGAACATCTCTGTCTCAATTTGTTGTTATGACACTTAAATCTTCTTCAATGCGAATAATTCGTCTATTTCAGGTCTTCAGGTGTACAGACAGGGTGTACAAACGTGGGTGTCGCAAACTCAAAAAAAATTGGGGGTTTCTCTCTCTTTACATCAAATTTAGTCACATAATTGTACTTTTTACATAAACACTGTCCCAAAAATATGTGTTCTACTTGGAAAATAGTAAAGATAAAAGCCTAATGAATATTTATCGTAATCCTAAATAAGTTCCGACTGAAATTGAGATGGTTTAGTCAACACTTCACATTGTTAACTGCACATTAGTCTTCTGGTTGTTTTTAAGTACCTTTATCACCGATGCTCTACGAACATTAGCTTTGGACATGGTTGGTTCAAAATCCTTTTCTACAATGCCATATTCATCCACCTCCTTATTTTCAGCAATTGCTGCAATTGAAGTTGCGGTGGTACCTACAGCACCTTCATCAGCTGGGTTGACTTCCTTGAATTTCTCTGCAGCAATTACTTGAGCCTGTTTAGACAGATCTTCAATTTTGGCTTTACCAAGGACAATGTAAGTAAGTATCACTAATTCGGTTCTTGTAGACATCAGGTTTACTAATAACAAAAAGAAGGTTTTTTTTGATTTGCGGATGGTTGTTCTGTTCACACCGTGAAGTAACTAGTTTTGGGCCCAGCTTAGACATATTAGCAACAGGACCTTATCTTGGAACAACAACATCAGATAAAATAATTCAAAAAATTCCCCTTTGAAAGAGAAAGCTCGAAACTTTCTTGAAGCCACTGAAATGGATTATTGGAGACGCGCTGCCGGAAAATCAAAACTGGAAAGAGTGAGAAATGAGAGAATACGAGAAAGTATTGATGCTAAGCATGAAATTATGGAAGACATAGAAATTTACCAACTTAGATTGTATGGACACGTACAAAGAATGGCGTAAGACAGAGTCCCAAAGAAAATACTAAATTGGACACCACAGGGAAGAAGAAAGAAAAGCCCAGACTGAGTTGGAGAGAAGGAATAGACAGATACATTACAGAAAGAGGAGTAAAAGAGAATCTCTGGACCAACCGAGACCAATGGATGGAAATCAGAAGACGGCGGACAACGTTATAGACTGACATATGGTAGTTAGACATATTTTTTCTCGCTTTCTTTTCACCCTGTACTTATAGCTCATAACCAAGGGAGAAATCTTGGTATATAAAACCGCCTT
The DNA here is from genome assembly GCA_963576565.1 of Aspidapion aeneum. Taxonomy (NCBI): domain Eukaryota; kingdom Metazoa; phylum Arthropoda; class Insecta; order Coleoptera; family Brentidae; genus Aspidapion; species Aspidapion aeneum. Next base: position 22,547,181 of record OY755048.1, read on the forward strand.
CGCTTTTCAAATTAAAAGCTCAAATGTCGACAAGCAAATTGTATGCAAACATCTAAAAAACCGAGTCCTGTGTAAGCGATATCGTTCGATCTGCTATTTCAGCAAACACTTTAGAGAACTCGAGAAATTCCATGTTTACTTTTGAAACTTGAGAGAATTTAATAAGGTTGCTCAAAAAAGATGCATGTATGAACGAGGAACAAAGAAGGACAGAATTTTGTTCAACGTGCAGCATAAGTTAAAACTAAAGAAATTTTTATTCGTTGATCGAGATATTTCAGTGAAGTTGGCCATGACAAGAAATTGATGTATAGATTAGTCCCTGCTATGATTTCTTTTGACAGTTTTGAAAGTCTGTTAGAAATATATTTAACTTAACTTAACTTATATAAATAGCTAAGTATAGCAATGTGTATAGCTGTCGCAGTACATGGATAGGTGAATGCAAATGAACTCGATTCGTTTGGTAGACAATGCTAAGTAAAGAAAATGGAGAGGTTTTTAGGGGTTTTCCCTCCATCCTAAAGTTAACGTTTTATCATAATTGCCCACCTTTCCTCGGACAAGACTTATGAAGTCAACTTGATGGTTAAAATTAAGCTTCTCTATAACGTCTTTAACAAGATTCTTGTTTGAAAGTTCTAAATACACCATTACTGGATTACCTACTGCATTTACCTAACAGCGTGGATTATATAGCTATAGGCTGGCTGCATTTTCACTGCGGAAAAGTCTTTGTGTGGCTTCGATATATGTATAAATACACATAATAATTTATCTACGTATACCCGCGTTCAAAAATAATGTCGCAGTAGTTTCCCCAGATTTAACAAATTCAAAGAAATATAGCACTATTTGGCACCAAGGTTCCTTGTTTGTGTAGTACCTATTTAAAGTGATTCAGGAGAACGATGCATATACGAGGGTGGTATAATATTTAATTGAGGTCATCTGACAGCACTGCATCACATGCTTGTTGTTTTTTATATTGGAAGCGCTTGACAAAGCAACGTGCACAATATCAACCAATCCCGTCTAGTAGTTGTATGTCCCATAACATTTTAGTTATGAAATAAGCCAAAGAATCGCCTACTTTCAGATGTACCATTAATTTAGGAACACCCGGTATATGTGCCAGGATGTACACATAAAAGAAATAGAGACCGATGTGAGTGAGTGCACCTTACAAAATTCGTTTCATCCCTAACCGATGCATACAGTAGATATGACCCACACAAGGCAAAGGAGGATATGCCGAGATGATTTCCTTACCTGATTTTGTTTAAGAACAGATGCAGTGTGGTCAAGTTGGCTTAAATGACGTTGCACAAATTACATGGGCGTTGGGCTTCGGTGAAATGCTTTTAGACTTGCGTATGTTATTGACGAGATCCTCCCATACAACGTTTAAATGGGACAAATTCCTGGAGCCCATCGGAAGAGTTGTTCCGTTTAACGTTGTACAGGAGGATCTCCTTTATAACATACCTGAGTGTAAAAGCTTCAACCGAAGCCTACCTACGTAATTTGTGTGACGTCATTTGTGTTCCTACAAAATTAAGTTGCGACATCCTTTATGAATCCAAGTGTACAAACTATGCATCAGTCATCAGTTATGTAAAGAGGTACCTATGCAAATGAAATTCCATTTTAAGTCGCTTTAGACCTGGCGAAACCTCTTGACGTTACTCTGCTTAATTGATTTTACAGGGTTTTAATTGCACTTGCCTTGTTTATTCTAATTAAATAGATTGCTCTGTCTATCTATTTAGCCTTCTTCAATCCATCTTTGAACATAGGCCTCCCCTAATATCTTCCAATATTCTCTGTCTGTCGCCGTGTTCATCCATCTAGTTCCTGCGTGTTTCTTCAAATCGTGCGCATCTCATTTGGGGTCTTCCCCTGCTTCTTTCTTCTCTTCTTTCTGTCTGATATTTTATATGACCGGCAAATTTCCATTTTAATTTTGCTACTTCTCCTCTGACATTCCTTACTTTTATTTTATTTCTTACCACTAATTCCTTTTTCTATCTACTAGCTTTACATGTAACATTTGTCTTTCCATTGATCTTTGGGCTTTTGTGTCCAGCTCTGAGATCCATACGTAAGTACAGGAAGGCTACATTGGTTATACACTTTCGTTTTGAGATACTGAGGATATTTTTTATATTTTAAAATGTAACTTAGTTTACCAACTGCTGCCCATGCCAATCTTACTCGTCTCTCGATTTCAGCTGTTTTTGTTTTTTAGTTTAATAATTTGTCCCAGGTATATGTATATATTCCTCTACCTGTTCTAATTTATTTAGGTTTATTCTGATCGTGATATCTTCATCTTTGTTTGTTATGATTTTTAGTTTTACTGTAGTGTTACTTAAGCCTATATTTTTAGCTGGTGTATCCAGTTCTTCCAGCATTTTTATCAGTTCTTCTTTCTTGTCTGTTATTAAGGCGATATCATCAGCATATCTTAGGTGGTTCAAGTATTGTTCGCTTTCTTTGATGCCTATTTCTTCCCAATCTAAGTTTTTAAAAACATCTTCTAAGGCCTGGTTAAATAGTGTAGGGGATATTGTGTCACCCTGTGTGACACCTTTTATGAGGATTGGATTAGTTCCGTCGTTGATTTTGATTGATGTTATTGCTTCGCTATATATATTGGCTATTAAATCTGTATATCTGCGATATATTCGGTTATTAATTAACGATGCTTTTACTGCCCAGTTCTCAATATTATCGAAAGGTTTTTCGAAGTCTATAAACGCAATATATAGTATTTTCATGGTTAATAGGTGGTCAACTGTACTGAAACCTTTTCTGAAGCCTGTTTGTTCTTTAGATTGATATCCGTCAAATTTTGTTGTCAGTCTATCTGTTAGTATTTTCGTGAAAAACTTATAATACATTGAGGAGTGTTATAGGTCGATAGTTTTTTAGGTCTGCTCTATCGCCTTTCTTTTGTAAAATAATAATTATGGATTCTTTCCAGTTGTTTTAAATAGAGTTACTAGATGGTAAACGTCTGGGGGCGGGCGGGGCGGTAAATAAATCAAAGCAATTAAGTTTTAAAAAATTGTCTTTTTAACACTCCCATTTAGCAGAGAGAAGGCATAAAAATAGGCAAAGTAAAAATGTCTGCTTTTGCTTCTGTCTGTACCACAAAACCACCAAACTGATTTTAATACACTTTTGAGGAAAATAATGATCGGTCCAATTCGAATTAGTTTTATTAAAATTGGTCTGCCCTAACTTTTTAAAATATTAAATAATACATTTTCATTAGTAAATTGTTCTAATAAATGTAAATTTTAAACCACCAAAAATATCAAAAAAATGTTGAATTAGACCAAAAACCGGTTAAGACTTTTAACATTATTGTTGTTGTTGTCAAAAAGTGTTGTAAAGTAAAAATCCTAAATAAACAATTTTTATTGAGTCAGTATTATTAAAGCTACTAATTTTAGCAAATAATTTTCATATCGTTTCCCATTTGAAAAACATTAATTTATAATAATTATTGTTATTGTCACCAGATCGATTTGATAGTAATTGAATATTAATTGTTATATTTATTATAAATCACTAATATCCTGTCAAAGGTAACAGAATTTTGAGATTCGTTAGATTATTCTCTATCATTAATCCTTTAGACACAAATGTTATTATACCGGTATGTCATCTTTCAAACACCACACGTACCTACTCAGTACTCATTGCCTAGGTAACTACGTACTTTTTTATTTATACTGTAACTTTTCATCTATCTAGCATCAATCGTACAATGTCATTTTTTAAGCAATCACAAAAATCCATGTATCTAGCCAGGATTCTAAACCGGGCTGCTTGGCTTGTGAAGAAACAAACCCAACCCTACCTATCTACAACTTACACTATTACTATAACTTTATCGGTTTTTACCACAAGTTTCTTAAAACTCTCTCTACTCAAAAAAGCTCCTGTTTTGAGTAGAGCAAACATTAACTTTTTACCTTTTGCCATCAGTAGATTTTATGACCGTTAAAATTTGCGAGGTTTTCCTCTTATTTATGTGTGCTTTCCAGAAAAATACCCTTAGCGGTTTCCTTTCCAAATAAACACGTAGTTTGAAAAAAAAAATTACCTCAGGGTCATGGGTTACTAATTTTTTTACAGCAACGTTTTTGAAGTGTAAACTTCTTTAGGCGCGTTTAGCAGTTTTTGTGAGTAGTAAATTGAACTGAGCCGTCAGGCTCGGCTATGTAACGCTCATTCGGATGAAGTCAGCTCGAGTCGAGTAACTGGGAGAAGAACATTCAGCGAGCGATATGATGATGCAGATGAAGGCCCGTATTATTAATTTCGCCTTGTTGAAGTTTACACTTCTGCCGTGTGGTTATAAGCACACACAATTTTTTTTTTGTGTTCAAAGCCTATCTTTCAGAGATTCTGCTTAGCTATGTTTAGTCAAAGTCAAATAAGTAGTTCCGGAGATACTATGCCTTTTTTTAACCAGTGTCAAAGGAATCAAAAACACGTATTATCATCGCGTACTTATAACTTATTATCCTAGTCATCTGATCATGATAAAACTTGGTGTGTAGATTTAGATTTTCGGGCACCAGATTTTTTTTAAATCAGTTTAAAAATTTAATATCAAAAGAAATAAAACGGGCTAGTTTTCAAAAACAAATTTTTTAGTTTTTCTCAAACTCCGTAAAAAAATTTCAAAATGCTGGGAAATCTTTTGGCTTATTTTAGGAGTAGAACACTAGTAACAATTTTCAGATCGCTATCGCCTTTCTTTTGCGAGATATAGGAAATTCGCTTATAAACTTGAACCCCCAATATCGCCCTATTAGAAGCGACATTTTGATAAATAATTTGGGGGCACGGCAGGGGTACTGCCCGTGCCAAGTTCGCGTAAACTACTGTACCATCTGTTCTTGAACTATTCCAGCCCGTATTTGACCTCTCTCAAACTATACTTCGGAATGAGCTACATAACTCAAACTTTGCACCGTCGTAGATCTTCATAGAGTTAATAACCTCTCCAAGTTTCATAGACTTCCATAGAGTAGTAAAGTAGTTCGAAAATTTCAAAAAACGTCGAAATTGCCACTCATCAAAATTTTACTGTACTTCCAGACAAGCTGAAATTTGGCACACTGATAGAAATTATGACCAAACCCTTCGAAAAAATCAAAAAACTACAAAATTCTAATTTACTCCCCTCCCCTATACATTTAAAGTTATGTAAAAGTAACATTGCCCACTTCCAGAGGCGCTAGAGAGCTGAGCTTTGGCAGACTGATAGGAACTATGACAAAACTACAGAAATAAATTAAAAAAGCCCAACATTTTAATTAACTTTCCTAACCTATAAATGTAAGGTGATGCAAAAGTAACATTGCCCACTTCCAGAAACGCTAAGGAGCTGAGCTTTGGAAGATTGATAGGAACTATGATAAAACTATAGGAAAACAATTAAAAACACCAAAGTTTTAATTTACTTCCTTCCCCTATAAATGTAAAGTTATGTAAAAAAACATTGCCCACTTCCAGGAACGCTAGAGAGCTGAGCTTAGAAGGCTGATAGGAACTATGATAAAACCATAGGAAAAAATTGAAAAACCTCAACATTTTAGTAAGGCATTTTAAGGAAGGAGTGAAATCATAATAAAAACATTTCATGTAAAAAAAAGCCAAGTGCGCGAAAATGGTATTCCGTAAAAAGAATTGAGATAAAAGTAAAACCAAGTTCTCCGATACAAATTTCAAAATAACAGGTTCTTACTAGTTTGAAAATGTTTTTTTTAAAACTGGGCTATTACGGCTGCAAATGACTCTTAGGCACAGTGCTAAATAAAACATAAAGAAGTGGCTGTAATAGCAAAGTTTTAAAAAAACATTTCCAAACTAGTAAGAACCTTCATTTTAAAATTTGTATTGGAGAACTTGGTTTTATCTCAATTCTTTTTACGGAATAACATTTTCCCTTACTCGGCTTTTTTTTTTACATTAAATGTTTTTGTTATGATTGTTGGATTTCATAAATGTAATAGTATATTTGCGTTGGCCATAAACTAAAGATTTGAAATTCTTCTCTTCGTCTGATTTTACATCATGTACATGTACATGTACATGATGGATATACCTTGTTTAGGTGTATCGTGAGAGAAATCAGAATAGTAAAAGATGTTCTGATGTTACATTATTTCTAAGCACGTTACAAGGTTAGGTCTAGAGACCGTATTTCGACAGAAAATTCTCGTTTCTATTACTGTTAAGCGATTTTTCCTTTTCAATTTCATTTTCGAATGTATTCTGGGAATATAAATCTCACGCATGCTTTTTTGGTTTGGTTTTAGATTCATACATACATACATATTTATATGCGGGGGAAAAGTGGACTTTTTGACAGTTTCAATTTTTCGACGTATACCATGCAACGGGGAAAATACTTAAATCGAATACAAAGTACACTGAATACTATGAAATGGATAGTGATTTGGCTCCTAGACTTCGTTTTTACCCAACTGCAGCACGACGAAAGGAAGGGTAATATTTTTCGATTATTGTATGTAAGTAAATATGTTTGTGTCACGCTAGAGGCTAAACGGCTGAACCGATTTTGACAAAAAAGGTGTCGTTGAATTGCTACTGATCCCGAACGTGCTATATTTTTTTAAACAGGAATCAACATGGCGGTCTTAAGACGCCATTTTGTCACATGATGTAGGCTTTAAGGCATACAAATTATCTAAATTTCAGGCGATTTAATTGAAATTCCTTTGACTACCCATTGCAAATGTCGTCTAATTTACTATAGTTACTTTGTATCCCCCCCTCCTGTCATTCTCCCACCCTAATATAGAGCTCTCTCTTCACCACCATCCTTATTAATAATAGTTATAGCTATAACTTTCACAAATATAAAGTAATTTCACAAGTTCTTTCTGCACATGCTTGAAGACTTTTTTCCAACATCATTTTATTAGTTTCCTCCTCCCTCTATTCCCTCCCTTCTTATTAGTAATAGTTGTATTGTAGCTATACCTTTCACAAATATAGAGCGATTTCAAAAATTCTTTCTGCACACGCTCTATGACTTTTTTTCCAACGTCATTTTACTAGTTTCCTCCTTCCTCTCCCTCTCTTGTCCCCACCCTCCTTATTAGTAATAGTTGTAGTTATACCTTTCACAAATTTAGAGCGATTTCAAAAATTCTTTCGGCACACGCTTTAAGATTTTTTTCGACACTATTTTTCTAGTTCCCTTCTCCCTCTTTCCTCCCCCACCTTCACTAAATAGAGGGTACTTTTTGGGTAATGCTAAATGAATTGTAAATGCATAGTGCTTTTTATAAGGCTGAATAAGAATTAAACCTAAAAGTTGGAAATAAAAAAAAATTAAATAAAAAATTTACTAGTAACTACTAGTCGCAGTTGGGTACAAAATTACCCAATAACCTGATTCATGAAAATACAAAACTGTATAATTTCGTAAGTGCGCTTGGGGCATCAAAACTAAAAGTTGAAGCCTGTCATACAATATAGGTATACCTATCAATTTTGTACTCAGCTGCGACTAGTACTTACAAGTAAATTTAGCAGTTGGGTGTTTTTTTTTATTTAATTTTTTTTTTATTAGGGAAATTTTTATATTTGAAAAACATTGATGAACATTTCCAAAAAACAACTTTTACTTGACCTGGTAAAATAGGAGATCGCCTGAAATATTAAAAAAGTACCATACGGGTCTTTTGAAAGCTCCTTAAAAAATATTTAAAACACCATACAAAATCGGTTTTTGGAGAGCTAATTAAGGGATTAGTCACAATTAAAGTACTCAACCGTCACTACCATTATTCATTACATAACTTAATTATTAGATCACTGTAAGTAACAGTGTAAGAGTTCATTGCTTATTATTTTGCTACACAAGTTCGAAAATTCTTAAAATGCTATTGAATACAGATATTTGATAGCATTGTTTCAAACCGTTTGATAAAAGAAACTAAATAAAAATTATTTCCCAACTTATTTCTTTAAACTACAAGTTACAATCTATAATAACTCTGTACCAAAAAAAGTTTTTTACAGAAAAAAAAAACAATGGATAGTTAGAGTAGGTGCACATGTAATTGATTGTTTCATTATATTTCTTAATGTGATAAATAAAACGTTTTACATATTATATTTTAAACATTTTGGAATTTCGGATCTAATTATAATCCTTTAAGAAAGTCTTAAAATAATTACAAAGATGTTTTTTATTTCAGTAAAATCGGCTCAGTAGTAATGAATTTATATGGAAATAAATGCAGACATGATTGGGGAGCCAATGGTTGAAACAAAAATATTTTTTTTTAGAACCACTGAAACGATTTTGCTGATTCATACCTTGTTGTACGTGGAAAGATTGCAACTTTTTTACTAATTTAAAAAAATTAATAAAACATGTCGCAACACAAGAATAAACGAGCATCTTTGAAGGGTACATTTCAATTTCGTCCATCATCTTGGATTTTGAGATGGCGGCCAAAAAAGTATATTTAGTCAAAACTCTAATTAATTATCTGCCAAGTGCAGTTTGTTCAAAAGTTATAATGAAAAAAAGATTATGCGGTTTGTTTTGCCCACCTGTACATGTATCACATCAACATGTACATCATCAACATAAATTAAGAAAAATAAGTATGATTACTTCTTTAAATTTTACAAAATTTTTATCGTCTACTATATACAAAACGAAATCAAATGTTTTTTAACAGCTTATAGTTTAGTGATGTGTATTAACTGAAAATATCAAAAAATTTAAATAACCAAAATATTCTTGTACACAAAAATAATGGTAACTGTTGTTGCGATCAGCTGCACTAGTTGTATATAATTTTTAAAAATATTTAAAAAATGCAATTCAAGAGCCACAAACAAATAAACAAAACTAAAGATCGACTTACCAATGAGCGTTAAATAATTGAAAACTCAGTTGACAACTTAAAATAGTTGGGAAAACACACCGATTTTTCACACTTTATTACATGCCGCGCTGTCTGTCTCGACGGGACCAATGTGCTGGGAAACACTGTTGGCATGGATGAGTCATTCGCTATATATAGAAGGAAAAGAGTGGATGCAGGGACGTGTCTGCCTGTTTTTCCCATCGGGACGAAAATATTTATGAATCCTTTAAAGACATACTTGCAACAAATATAAATAGGTGCTGAGGTTTTCCTCATTAAAAATGGTGTACGCCAAGGAGATACTCTATGGATCCTTATGTCTAACTTAAAGCTTCACGTAGGTCTGCTAAAGCTTAATATTCTGATACCCTGGCTGCCTCGGATTATATGTGTAGGTTTGGTTGGGTTAAGTGGCGGAGCACTAACTAGCAACGTCTGGGTTGATTTGAGAGAAAGATGGTTTAAGCTCACAATCAAACGAGCCAGGTATTTATAAATTTGGCAAGCCCGCCAAACTCTATATTCCTCACGTCTTATAGATCTTGTAAAAATGGTAGACCTAAAGGGCTACAACAATCTTTGACCACACTTTCTTTGGCTAGTCTATCGGTTGTCTCATTACCTTCTATCTCCCAGTGACGTAGAACCCCATAAATGTGTAATATGAAGAGGAGCATGAGATTCTCAAGAGTTGGTCAGAAATCTTAGCAGTAAGTATGAGAAATCATACATATCTAAAAAATTACAAACACTCCGTTGCAACAGATGACTACAAATATTAGAAAGTCTAAGTTCATCTGTAAATGAAGGTAACAAGGACAATGCAACAAAAAGATAAAGAACTTCTAAATAAATTCGAGGGGAAAATACTTAACAAATTAAATGAATAAGTATAAAGTTAATACAAGTCAAGAATTAAAGCACTAATTAAAACCCCTATTATTACAAAGATTCTAAAGGCACAACGAATGGACCAACGGGACAAGAGAAAATTTCTCCGACAGCCAAGCAGCCTTAAGAGCACTTGATTCCTATCCGGTCTCATCGAGAACCATAAGGAGCTGCAGGGATTCGCTCAATGCGCTTGGTAGCGCTAACAATGTGTCATTAGTATGGATACCAGCGCATTCTGGGCACGAGGGAAATGAGGCTGCAGACCAAGCAGCGAGGAAAACAGCATCTGCTGTATTTTTTGATCCCGGACCAACCCTGGGGATTTCAGACAATGCTGCTAAATCAAGCATATTAAAATAGATGAAGAATAGCTTCCAACAATACTGGATAAATATACCAGAACTGGCTCACTCTAAAGAGCTCATTAAAAGACCTTGTAGAAACAGAGCCAGGAACATCATTGGACTTACCAGACAGGATATACTTAGAGTGACTGGTCTTTTTACGGGTCACTGTCGACTGAGAGTACTCATGCAGAGAATGGGACTAACAGAAGACACGGAATGTAGACTCTGCATGGAGGATCACGAAACAGTCCTGTGCAAATGTCCGGCTATTGCACGTTTACGTCAGAACACTTTCGGTAAACCTCCGATTGACTCAGAAGATTTGAACAATCTATCTCACCCAAACTAACAGCCGGACTTTTTGGAGGATTAGGCATACAGTAGTGAGAAACCACTTAAAAGTGATCCACAATAGACCCACTGGTGATCGCAGTGGAAGGGCTGCAAAGTCCACTCACATATGAATCATCATCATCATCAAAGGCACAAAGTATTCGATAGCTTTATCACATCGATAGAATGGAGAATATCTAGAAAGAGTAATTAGAAATAAGAAAGGTTTAAAAATTAAATTCTTGAACAACTGCGTTATAAGTTCAAAAGATCAACCGTTCTTGTTGATGCAAGTCATAGAGAAGAGTGCAAGAACGCAATGAAACCTTACCTGACCAGATCGAAGCATGGAAGTACATTTTAAAAAATTTCTAGAATATAGAAACGAGATCATAAAATTGGCCTCTTTATCCAGTGTTTGGAGCCAGCTCTGGTTACATGAAGCAAAGCCAATCACTGAGTCGAAAATAGAGCTTGCGCCTCGGTAAAAACCGCGCTCTGCTCAAACTCTGAGAGATAGCATTGTTGTTGGAAATCGATGACAAGAGCGGACGCGTTCGAAAACTACCCTTAATATACTTTAGCATCACTCACAGAATTAGCAAACTATCAAACAATCGCAATTGTTAGATACTGTTGACTATCTCAAGCTTTGGTATCTAAACGTCAATTCATGAAATTAATGAATTCACTAACCAAAATGTATTCCAACCTTAGTTTATGATAAGTAATGTTCTCTGAGTATCTTATTACTTTGGCAATGGCACGTTCAAAAATCCACTTATAGTCGCAATCGCACAACACTTGATATCAAAGTATACATTCTTGTGTAACCGTTCAGATAGAAATGATTTTTAAACTCTCTTTACTCATGGAGGACCTTATACTTTTGGAATAACTGGAATAACCAAAATGCTGGATTCTTATAAAAATTCTTATGAATATTTAAATTAATAATCAAGTTTTGTTGGCTGGCAGGGACACATTCATCAGTTTTTGAAGGAAGATTCATCAGTTTTTGAGGCTGGGCATTATTCACTGCGAAAAAGCAGCGCATCATGGGTTTGATCCCCACTAGATCAGCTGATACCATTTCCCACCGCCTCGTTTCTCGCAATGACCTCATGCCCTAGGACTAGAGGATATTGTGTCTTGTCAAGGTTTTTAATACATGGCACTTAGCCACAACTGCAGTTTACTTTGGCCAGTTTGATGGCAGAAAATCTCTTATAGCTGTGCAAAAAGTATAGATATATTTTTCTTTTATATAAATTTTTACATTCAAACCCTTTTTTATAAATAATTTTAGGATTATATTACGAGGATAATTTAGTGGCATAATGCAAGGAATGTATAAGAAAAATAAGATAACACAAAGATTTTACCTCAGGCTGAATTAAACTAGCAACCTTCTCTTCTAGAGCGCTAAAACTAACCTTTGTAATTATCGGATGCTTTATAATTTATTCCAAAATAATTTCTTCTATTATCTCTGCAGCAAGGTAATCTGGCAAAGTAGTAAAATGAGGAGGAATAGGAGTATTCTTCCTCTTCTATTGTTATTAGTAATTTTATGTCCTATTAAGTTGTTTTATTATTTTCCTATTTTATGTCTAGTTATTTATTAATATGTATGTTTTTAGTTTTTGTTAAGGCAAACGATTGGAAAATAGGTTTTTGGTTGGAAGATGGATCTGCGTTACGCTTATGTGGGAGGTATGTTAGTGACTAGGACATTATTCTAATAAGGAGAGTTGGTGATTCCCTTTTCCTTGGTCAATGTGATGCAGTTTCTAATATTAATATGACGGAATAGGAGCATTATTCCTCTTCTATCATTATTATTAGTAATTTTATGTCATCCTATTAAGTCGTTTCAACTCAATGATCAATCAACTTAATGATCTATTTTAGCCTACACAGAGTATAATGCCTTCCCGAATTAACTCTAATTTATCTCATAATTTGATACCCTTGCAATTCACCATGCTAAGCTCAATCAATGTAACGTTGTGTGTTATGCGTAATTTTGTTATGCCTGTTATACCTATGTCTGCTGTTTCCTCAGTTGTACAATTTTTGTGTGTGTGATTACAATTTCAAAGATTTAACGCACAATTGGATTAATGGATATAAAAACCTACCAATAAATTTATATCTATGGTTTTGACACCTGACAATCAAACAATACATCGGAGAGATAGAAAGAAAGAAAATCAGACCAGATACAAATAACAAGCTACAAAATGCAAAACTTTCCATACTTGGCATCGGACCTCATTGGCTTGTATTTCATGGACTTTGGGTTGAGTTTCATAAAAAACTTTATTTGGAGTTTTCTGGGGTATATAAATTTTGAAAATTGATATTTTATAAACTATTCAACTCACAAGCCATAGCACTGAGTTGCAGTATGTTGGGCACATGGTAGATTAAATGCTCTAGGGATCATAGACTGCTTGCTGTGCCTAATGTGTGTAAGAGAAAATTAAAAGAGAGAAAAATATATTTTTCGCTGTTTTAGACCCTCGTGACCTTCCATCTTCACGAAGTTTTTTGTCAATTAGTCGTGTGCAGCGAAACAGATGAAAAGTGGGTATTTGCTTCTCACTTAAATTCTTGCTCAATCCATGCCGTGTATTACATTCAGCGTTCGGGGGAAATAGCTGTCAAGATGAGGCAAATATGTTTGTTCTCGCGTTTAAGGGAAGGGATATTCTAAGCCGTAGCTCGGTCCGAAAAATAGTGACCCATTTCCAATGAACAGGGTGTGTCAATTTCTGCCACAAATGCAGTGGTGGAGAGGCACCTTCTGTTCGTGAAATGGGAGAGGAATGAGAACAACGCAAAACTATGATTTGTGCTGCAGCAGAAGCTTTGCCTTTCTGTTAAGACTAATGAATCTTATCCATCTGTCCCTGGAATAGCCAAGAAAACATGATTACAATCAAAATACAACATCTAGTACCTAATCCTAGCATTCCTAGCATGCCAATATGGGTCAGGGTGCCTGTCCACATGGGATTAATAGCAGTTGCTATACGATATCAAATTCAGTTTTGACACTTACTCTTAAGATGTGTTTATTTGCGAGAAATACTTTCAAGAACAGTTCTCGGGAGAATATTTCCCAATCTCCGAATTCGGGACGCAGCAATTTGGGTAAGGCAAGGATCAACAGGCCACAGTACTAAATCATGGTCTTATGTTTTGGTCCTTCAGAAATCCACTTGGGCTGTCCCAAACTGACAGAAACAAAACTGGTTAAGATGACTCTTGACTGTGCCACTGTACGGAACCAGTTTAGAAAAACGAAAAGCGCAAAACATGGTTTTGCAGAGATAAGAAAGCGGTTCCGCCGCCCTCCACAATTGGTTGCCGCCTACCTACACAGCAGGTGGTTGATGCGAGAAAAACTACTGAAAAGTTAAGAATGAGAGTTGTAATGGTTAACCGAAAGGAAACTTTAAGTAGATAGAGGGTTTTCCCTTCAACGTGATTGGCTATGGAAAAACAATGAAATAAAAAAGTGTTGTCTATCAAATGTCATTTTATCTATGTTTTCGTTTAGGTTTTTTGTTTAGCTCATTAGCTAGAATGTGAAGTAAGCTTTAGGATTATCAGCAACGCCACTCAGTTGGTTCCTCCAAGCTCCTCAAAGAGGGGATAATGGATTACTTAGGTCCAATCTACTGTTAATAAAAACCCAAACTTTAAGGAGATAAGTCGGTAGTCACACTCTAAGTTTTGTTGAACTTAAACTAAAACCTCTAAATTAATTGTTAGTAAAGAAACATAAGATTTTTCTATTTGAAGAATATTTTGCAGTTTGTAATTTTAGTAAGGTAAAGTTTTTACTTACTATTAAATATGGCACTAAAAAACTGTTTTGGGGATTACAGAATCTTTCCAAAAATATTTAAATGGAACTGTAGTACCAACAGAGTGGAAAACGTCATATATATCCACAATACACAAAAAAGGAAGGAAAGATATATGTGACAATTATAGAGGTATATCTGTGACTAGTACGCTAAGCAGAATATACGGTAAAATAATAAGAAATAAAGTGGAGAGCGAATATAAAGACATGGAGGCAGAAGAACAAGCCGGTTTCAGGGCGGGTAGATCAACATCAGATCATCACTTTTGTATAACCCAAGTTATTGAAAAGAAAATGGCATACGGACAAGAACTGCTTTACGTCGATTTGCAGAAGGCATATGATAGTATACCACTAAATCTACTTTGGAAAGCGTTGGAAAAACAAACATAAGCGTACAACTAATTAAGGCCATCAAAGAGTTATACCGCAATAGTAAGGCAAAAGTTAAAATAAAAGCAAAACTAACTCCAAGTCCTTAAAGTATGGAAGAGAAAATGCCAAAACATGGGAATTCCGTTGGACGAAACCACCATGTATACTTTATGTTTCGCCGATGATCAGATAGTAGTGGCTCAGGATTATGACGACCGCGAATATATGACACGAAAACTAATAGAAGAGTACAATAAGTGGGGACTAGAGGTTAATTTCAATAAGACAGAGTATATGTGTCTCGGTGGAACGAAACACGATCTAATCTTAAATACCGGGCAGCGAATCCTGTGATGAGTATAAATACTTAGGTCGGAAAATTACAGCTGACGGAACACTAGACAAAGCTATAAAAGATCGAAACGTACCAGGAAGAAAAGCAATAACTTTATTAAATGGAATAATTTGGAACCAAAGTATATCAAAACATAACAAAAAGCTTATATATAACACCATTGTAAAAAGTATTATTACATACGGCTCAGAAATATGGCCAATCAAGGATAGATGGACTATTGGCGAAGAGCAGCAGGGAAATAAAAAAGAGAAGGAGTTACAAATCAAAGAATAAGAGAAATTATGACAGTGGGTGAACGTACTTTAGTGGATGATATAAGAACAAAACAACTGGTGTGGTACGGACATGTACAAAGAATGAATGATGAAAGACTAATTAAATAAATACTACAATGGAAACGAACTGGCCGAAGAAAACGAGGACGGCCAAGGAGAAGCTGGAGAGAAGGAATAGACAGTGAAATAAGAATAAGAGGATGAATTATGGGCAAACAGAAACGAGTGGAGATTGGGTATCGGAAGACGTAGAACTTTGTGAAACCGATAAATATATAAAGTTTTTACTTTAATATTTTGGGTCTTGTTGGTTTTATAGGTAATAAGAAAAGTATTGTAACAATTTGTAAATAACAGTTTTATTTTGTATTCATTAAAGTTTGTAACGTTTTTAAAACTGTTTTATATTTATTTTATACACACAAGAGATCTACTACGATACCCTTGTTTAAGGGCTCGATTTGAAAACAAAATCGTACCCGACAACATCAACAGGCTAGTGCGAATTCTTTTTTTGGTTTTAATATTTATGGAATTTTCCCTGCAAAAAAGTATTTCTTCATAAAATTAAAATGCTCTATTTTTGAGGGAATAATTTCAATAAAACTCGATGCACCCTTTTGTACATCGCCTGCAAACGGGGTAATTAAACGCATTTTTTGGTGCCTTTGTGTCTTATTTTTGCACCCCTCAACCGTTATTAAGAATTGCTTTATCAGGCTTGTTTTGTCTTTTTACTGAAACTTTAGTAAAAAAAAATCAAGCAGCCAGTAAATTACAAAAACGTCAGAAGATAATTTTGTGATTAATATCTACTTAAATATTTGTGGCGGATGCATTTTAGAAAGGCGATTTGCGATAATTTGGCAGAACTGTCACAAGTTTTTTTTCTCTCGTATCTCGGTCGATGGCGCTGTTTGTGGAATTTCTCGTTGTTCTGCGGAGTCCCATAAAGACGAAACAACACCGATTAGGTGCCCATTAAATCTTGAACCCCCGTGAGGTTAAGCTTTCTAGCCACCCACGGAAAAATATGAGAGAAACAAAAACTTATTTTTACCCGAGTAGCCACAAAAACATTTTTTGATGTTACAAGTACATTATTAAAGTACTTGAGGTACATATTTAATGTACATAAAAATTTGAAAAATAATTGAAGTTTTAAGTATATTTTTTCAAATGTAATTAAATTATCAAATACTTAAAAAACTACATAGTCTTGTACTTAAGTACTTTATTTGACAGAATCAAGTACATTGTCAAAATAGTTCAAGTATCAAGTACAAGTAGGTACTGCTTATTTAGTTGTACTTCAAGTAAAGTACTTGTAAGTACTTAAAATACAATTTCAAGTATTTTGCTTAAAGTAATTGACAACTCTATGTCCTGTTAATCGAAAGATTAACAGGACATAGAGTTTTAAACAATGTGAAAACATTGTTTAAATAGATATTGTCAAAAATAAATGTCAAAATAATGATATGTTAAAAAAAAATTAAAAACATTCGGTTATTCTGGTTGTTCGAAGAGTGTTCTTATACCTACTAAATCTACGTGTAGTTGAATTGCAAGGACGTGATAATTTTACCAAATATTACGTTATATGTATGATAACAGGTATAGAAACATTGCTACTTCCTATAAAGATTGGTTAAAAAAAAATTAAACTGACTCCAGAAACATTTTCTGAAAATATTTCTTTCCGGTGTTTGAGCAATTTAAAGGGATGTATAGAAAGTCGTAAGGGTATCTCTTCGAAAGAGACTTGCATCGTTCTTATCAGGGACCCTTAAAAAGAAAATACCGTATAAAGTTATTCGAAAATATTATAATAGCTTTCATAAGTTATAGTCATACAAAAGCCTTTTCAATCAATTTTTATTACAAGCTTTTATTTAGCTTCAGATGTTCTGTCTAACTATCTAACTATCTAACTAACTATCTATCAAATCTTGTGAAGCGTTTTTGACACACTTCCCATTATTCGATTTGGATGAAATTTGGTACACACATAGTGGTCCCAAGACAATACAATTTGGATCAAATTTGGTATACATATGGTGATCCGATGACAATACAATATTAAGAAAAAAATATCCTCCCACCCCTACCCCCACCCCCTTTCGTAGAAAAATGAGTTTTTGATATACTTCCCATTATCCGATTTGGATGAAATTTGGTATTCACATAGTGGTCCGATGACAATACAACATTAAAAAAATATCCTCCCACCCCTACCCCCACCCCCTTCCATAGAAAATGCGTTTTTGACACCCTTCCCATTATCCGATTTGGATGAAATTTGGTATACATATAGTGGTCCGATGACAATACAACACTGAAAAAAAAAAATCCTACCACTCCTACCCCCACCCCCATCTATAGAAAAATGCGTTTTTGACACACTTCCCATTATCTGATTTGAATGAAATTTGATATACATATAGAGGTCCGATGACAATACAACAATAATGAAAAAATGTCCTCCCACCCTAACCCCCACCCCCTTCCATAAAAAATGCGTTTTTGACACACTTCACTTCAAATGACTTTTATAAAATTTGGTATATGCATAAAGGTCCGATGGCAATACAGCCTAAACAAAAAATATATTTCTACCTCTACCCCCACCCTCTCCTTCCTCAATAAAAAATGAGTTTCCAAGCAACTCACGACCAGTGATTTCATTATAATCTAGAATAAACTCTTCTGTTCTGTTATTGAACAAATATTTTCATTTAATAGAGTAGATAGCTGAAACTAAAAAATAGAAAATAAATTGGTAAAAAAAAAATTTAAGTCACAGGCTTTGCCATACCTATGTCAGAGAAATGCTGGGGTATCTTGGGTCGGGTTGGATGGGTTTGGTATCTCTGCATTTTTCTGCTAGATTGATTTTTGCAAATAGTGATATTTAATTGATACGGATATCTTATCGTGCTAACATCGTCAAAATTTCCATCAGTCGGCCATCGCTTTTATTATTATGATAATATTAGAATGTTAGAAAATTCTTTTTTAATTTTTAGTGCATTTTATAAAAGCTTGTGACTTAAAAAAAAATTACCAATTCATTTACTCTTTAAAATACATTCAAATTTAGCTTTGCTGGTAGCATAAATGTTATTTTTTTTTGGTTAACGGTATAATATTCTTGTTAAAATGGAGAAGTCCAAATCGTTTTCAGTAAATAGAGTTGAGGGTTCAAGGGACGCGCAACCCTCATTTATTGCAAATGACGTCGTTATTTTGAAATTAATTGGCTGTTTGGCTAAAAGGGCATCCTTCTGCCATTTTTAAAGGCAAATCGACCATGTTTTTAAAATAAAATAAATATATTATATATAACTTGGATAAGTTTTTGAGGGTGTAGTTGAATTTTGCTTTATCCTATGTATTAGTATAAACACTGGGTGATTACGTCTCCTAAAGAGCTGGCAGTCATTAAAGCGAAAAAAGAAACCCCCAGCTTGCAAAAGGTGGTGTAGTCGCTATTTTGTTCTATGTTGTGTAATCTTCTTTAGGCGCGTTTAGCACTTTTTGTGGGTACTGAATTGAACCGGCTCGAGTCGACTAACTGTGAGAGGATCAGTCAGCAGAGCGATATGATGATGCAGATGAAGGCCACTCAGAGCACAATTTACCAGAGTAATTTATTTTATTTAGTCGGTTTAGAACGTTTTTCTACGTTGTCCGACGCCTATTCTCCACCTCCTTCGATCCTGACAATCATCTTCTGTCAGATTTTTTTGACTCATTGATCTTTGGATTGACTGTTGCCATTCTAGTTTAGGACGCCCTCTTTTTCTGCGCCCTATTGGTTGCCATTCTAGGACCTGCTTTGGTAATCTTTCGTCGTTCATCCGTTGTACATGGCCGTACCATATCAGTTGTCTTTTAGTGATGTCATCCAAAAATTTCTTTTATGATCTCATTTCTTATGTGATCTGTTCTAGATATTCTCATTGATCTTCTTATTGCATCCATTTCGACACTTTCCATTTTTGTTTTGTATTTTTCTGTTACGCGACAAGTCTTTATTCCATACAACAGCGTCCTTTTCACCATTGTTTCATATATGTTAAATTTTACATTCTTTTTTATCTCTCTGCTCCATAAAATACTGTTAAGACATCCAATAACCTTTTTTGCTTTTACTATTCTTTTTTCCAGTTCTTTACAGTCTGTTCTTGTCTTATCAAATGTGTCACCCAAGTATACATACTCATTGATTGCATGGAGATATTACTTGTCCATTGTCTAGTTCTAACTCACTGGATTCGTTTCCAATACAAAAGTACTGTGTCTTGTCCACGTTTACTGTTAGTCCCCACTTTTTGTATTCTTCCGTTAACTTTCTCATCATATACTCCATGTCTTTTTTATCATTAGCTACAATTACTTGGTCGTCAGCAAACTGTAGTGTGTATATAATAAATCGATCGTTAAGTTGTATTCCCATGCCGTGCACTTTCCGTTTCCAGTTTTTTAGAGCTACTGCGATATATATTTTAAAAAGAGTTGGAGAAATACAACATCCCTATCTTAAGCCTTTTGTTACCAGGAATTCTTTTGAAAGTCGATTTCCAATTTTAATTTTAGATTTTGACCCTTTGTATAGTTCTTTTATCGCTTTTATGTATGATTGATATTAGTCTGCTCTAGCACTGTCCATAGTTTTTCTACTGGAACGAGAGTAATTTATACCCAATTATAATTATGTAAATGTTCTTACTTTGTACAGTCAAACCTCTATAACTCGAACCTGAAGGGACAACCAAAACAGTTCGAGTTATGGAGAGTTCGAGTTATAGAAACTCGAGTTACATAGGTTAAAATACATGTAAAAAGTGCAGGGACCGCTTAAAAGGTTCGAGTTATAGAGGGGTTCGAGTTATAGAGGTCCGAGTTAGAGAGGTTCGACTGTATATTACTTTGTCAATATACAAAAAAAAATCTTGTATTTCGTATTATTAATTTTGCCTTGTCGAAGTTTACACTTCTACCGTGTGGTCTTAAGCACACACAATTTTTTTAAATTACTTGGTCCCGGTACATTTTAGGAAAAAAAAGTTTTTGACAAAGGTTGAAGACAATAGAATTTTCTACAAGAACGCTTTTGTACGTTTTTTTGTCAGACGAATGGTTTTCGAGTTATGATGCTAAACGTTTCGTCGCCATTCTGGATACTTCGAAACGGCTTATTTTTGAGAACATCTGTAATATCATAAAATAAAGATCAAGTAATAGCGTATAAAATGAGACGTCACCGAGTTCTCTGTGTAGTACCCTTGCTCATATACGAACCCTGAAGTTAGCAGTACACCAGTTTCCTATGTATTTCCATAGTATATGCAAAATAAACCGAAATTATTCAGTTTTATGCATTTTTTCAAATGGTAAGCATGTTACAGAAGGTGTGTAAGTTTTAAAACACCTTTTTCAAAGAAAAAAAATGTTCTTTCAAACGGTGTTTTTTTTTTAAATTTTTTATTTGTTTTATTTAGTTTTCTTACAAACTAAGCTTTCTGAAAAATCCTGCTTTACTCTGTTTTGTTGAAAATATAATTATTTTTAAAACGATATGTATGTATAAGATTTTATTTTCTATGAAAAAGGTTTTTCTCTAAAATGCATGATTTTTTTGTGATCCTAAAAAATAACCCCAATATATGTATGCCAATTAAGTGCTTACCGTGGACTTGGCCCACTTAGGTGATACATCGTTTAAAAGATAATTGATTTTCTACAATAAAGATGAATAAAGATTTTCTGTTAAATGTTTACCTTTTGAGAAAATGACATAAAACTGAATAATTTCGGTTTATTTTGCATATATTATGGAAATACATAGGAAACGGGTGTACTGCTAACACTTCAGGGTTCGTATCTCAGCAAGGGTACTAGCCAGTGAACTGAGTAATCTCTTATTTTCTAGGCCATAAGTTGTTCTTTTTTTTAATGTTATTACAGATTTTCAAAATGGCGGCGAAATGTTTAGCATCAGAACTCAAAAACCATTTGACAAAAAAACTTGTACAAGCGTTTTTGTAGAACATTTTATTGTCTTCAATTTTTGTTTTAAACTTTTTTTCTAAAACTTAAAGTTACCAAGTAATTTTTAAAAAAATGCTTTTTGTGCACACAAAATCCAAGATGGCGGGGGGAGCCAGCCCCCTCAAGGTCGAAAACTCAAATTTAGTTTTAAGACACCAATGTCACCACACCTATATAATTTAAAATGTCCAAAACAAATCATTCCGAAGTAATTACAGAGTTTTTGAAGAGTGACGATTTTGCCGATATTTTAAGGGGGTGCCTTACTGAAGCGGTGCAACCTCTAGTGCAGAAGATCGAAAATCTTGAAAATGAGATATTAAAAATGCAGCAAAAAAATGCTGATATGATGAAAACGTTATCTAAAAATCAAAATACATTAACACCCCATAATGGAGGGAGTACTGCCCCTTCTACCGCTTTTAATACAAGGCAACAGGAGGGTGTACAAACTAGAAATAGAGTAAAATCAACGTCGGGACCTAAAATAAACCCAGCGGTAACTCAAAAAAGTGTGGAAAATGCCATTGTCGCGGCCTCAGCAGGCTGGCAGATCCCACAAATTAAGTTTGAGAGGGAGACTAAAGAGGACTCTCCTTGGCAAACATTTCAAAACCGTAAAAATAGGCGTATAAATGTCATTTTTGGCAAATCGGTTGAGGCGGGATTTGCTGGAGTGTCTAGGATTGTAGATTACCATGTTTTTCGCTGTAAATACCTGGAATCCAAGAAGATTCTTAACGTAGTGTGCGAGAAAATGCAGTCGAAATATCCAGAACTTTATAATTCGTTTAAAGTCGGTGTTCCCGCAACCCTAGTTAAAGATTTTACAAATCCAGATATCTGGCCAGAGCATGTTGGAGTTAATAAATTTAATCCTCGTTTTTTAAAGAAAACCCCCACACAAGGGGAGTAAGTGCAATAACGATTAAACCGTGTGCTAAAAATAAATTATTGCCCAAAATGCAGTGTTTTCAAAACGAAAAATGTGATGTCGTGTTTTTAAATTGTGAAAGTCTATTAGCGCATAAAGACGAAATCGGTAAAATGTTAAATGATAGAAAACCCATGGTTTTGTGTTTGACTGAAGCTAGAGTAACTCAAGATATATTTGATGGTGAAATCACGTTCCAAGAATACGATTTGGTAAGATGCGATTCCCTTAGTCGGCATACTGGCGGAGTGATTATGTATGTCAAAAAAAAACTTAAGGTATAGTATAATAAAAAACTGTTCTATACACCCAAATTATTGGTTTGTGCAAATAAAAATACATTTGTGGCGGAAAACATGGATGATAGGTGGCTTCTACCACTCTCCAAATGCAAGTCACGCAGGGTTTTGTGACTTTTTTGAATCAATACTTGAGACACTAGATTTTCAACAGACTTATATTTTTCTTGGGGACTTTAATATTAATTGGAATCAACCAAATTTTATATATACAAAAAAGTTAAAACAGCTAGCAAACCAATACGGTTTTAAGCAGTTTGTTAATTTCTTTACTAGAATAACTAGAGACTCTAAGTCAATTTTAGATTTAATTTTCTCTAATAATTTTGACCTTGATGTAAATATGGTCGCACCAAAGATAGCAGACCATGAAACAGTCTGTATTTATTTAAATGACAAAAATCAAATGTGTAATAAAGAATCTGATGTTTTTGTCAGGAAATTAAATTTTAGTGGAATAGAGTTAGATCTTATTTCTAGATCATGGTTCTACGATTCCACAGATGCAAATTTGCTGTTTGAGAATATGTTTTCAAATATTGTTACGTCATTGAACACTGTTTGTCCTTTGACTAAAAAACTAGTTAGAAAAGATAATGAATGGTTTGGAATAGAAGCGAAAAATGCTGTCTTTGAGCGTGATCTTGCTTATAAATGGTTTAAAAACACAAATAACCCAGACAACTGGAACCTTTAGACACTGAAACGTAATAGGGCTGTTTCTGTTATAAGACATTTAAAACAATCCTATTATGAAGAAAAAATTGACAATGTTAAAAACAATTCTAGTTTAATGTGGAAAACGCTTAAGTCTTTAATAAGTACCAAAAACACAAATAACATTCCTTTTTATAATGTTTCTGGCGTTGAGGTTTCAGTAGATGTTCCAAATCTTTTTAATGAATATTTCGTTACAAGCATCGATGCTATTGTCAGCGCTTTAGATGCACAGGAATTTATGCTCGAAGAAAAAGCCCTTTTTTCTCGCAATGCTGCATATCCTACCCAGATGCTAAGTTGTTTTGAAAAGTTACCTTTAGCCGAGTTAAGGAAGTTAATTTTTTCTGAACAGAATAAATATTCAGAGGATGAAGTTAATTTTAAATTAGTAAAAAATACTTTTGATGTTATCGGATACCCATTATTACATTGTGTTAATACTTCTCTTGAGACGGGCGTTTTTCCATCATGTCTTAAAACGTCTTTGGTAATACCCATCCCTAAAAATTCGGGCACCAAAAATATAGAAGAATTCAGGCCAGTTAATACATTACCTTGCCTCGAAAAAATTTTAGAGCTTGCAGCCTATAAACAAGTTACGTCCTATATTGACAAGCAAAAATATTTATCTGTCAATCAATCAGGCTTTAGAGGCGGTTATTCTTGTGAGACTGCCCTCCAAAAAGTCATTTGTGATTTTAAAAACTCTATAGATAGAGGTAAAGCTATTGTGGCTGTATTTCTAGATTTAAAAAGAGCTTTTGAGGTGGTTGACAGAGAACTGTTGTTCAAAAAACTTGAATTTTACTTTGGTATATCCGATAACACCCTGGCTGGCTTGGTTTAAGTCATATATGAAAGAAGCACGTTACCAACAAACAAAAATAAATGGAACCAAATCTAGAAAAACGCCGGTCGGTCATGGCGTTCCTCAAGGAAGCGTCTTGGGTTGTTTGTTGTTTATTTGTTTTATTAACGATATTTTAAAGATAAGTGATGATTTCCCTGATTGTACCATGCATTTATTCGCAGATGATCTTATTATATATATATATATATATATATATATATATATATATATATATATAGCTGGAGATGATATTGATCAAATAATTTTAAGAGTAAATTTAATTTTAAATAAAATCAAAGATTGGTTTATAATGAGCAAATTAGCTGTCAATACTAATAAATCAAAATACATGATTTTACTTGGTAGAAAGCCTGCGACTTTTAACCCGACAATGACAGTTTTATTTGATGGAAATACCCTAGAGCGCGTCTACATAATGAAATTTGGGAATTATCATTGATTGTAAACTTACTTTCAGTGATCATGTTGACTACATATGTAAAAAGATTTTAAAAAAAATTGGATTTACTTATCGAATTAGTAAAAGTCTGTCGCAAAATACAAAATTTCTAATTTATAACAGCATTATAAAACCGCATTTCGAGTATTGTGCTACTATATTGTTTATGTGTAATGAGACAGACCTGTATGAACTTCAGATGTTGCAAAATAGATGCATGCGACTAGTCTTGGGTTGCAATAGATATACCAGCATAATATACATGCAAGAGCGATTAAACTGGATGTCAGTAAAAGTAAATATAAAATGTAGAACCCTTCTATTTATTTTTAAGTTAATTAATAATATGTTACCTTTATATTTATCTAAGAACTTACAATTTAGGTTCAACATTCATTCTTATAATACCAGACAACGTAATGACGTCCATATTAAGTAAACTAGGTTATTTTCCACAAAACGGACACTATTTTTTGCAGGCATGAGTTGTTATAAAAAACTGCCCGCAGACATTAAAAAAGTTTTTCAGGTTAACGCCAGACTTTTAAATTTATCGAATTATATTGTGTGTTAAAAATTGCTGTGATAAATTTTAAATAGTTCGTGATGTTCGTGTAATTTTATTCCTTTTATCATTGAATTGGACTACTACTTCTTTTCTTTTGCACCAGCTGTACTGCTTTTCTTTGGTTTTTATATAAATTTGTAATTTGTTGGTCTAGCTTTTTTTTGCTAAATAAAGAGAATTTTGAATTGAATTGAATTGAATGTCAACAATATATATCAAAATCGCAAGTACACCACCTTTTGCAGGATTAAATTCTATAATGACTGGACTAAATAGTTTCTGGTTATAAATTATTTTGTTGTCTTCGCCTTTTCCCTCTTCCTGTGTCACTCTCTATTGGCTAGGTATTTTTATATTTTTTTGAAATTCGTATATTATTTGCATGCACGTTTAATGCATTTTGAATTTCCAGAGTACTTACCAAGCAGGCAGCTGCCTGTGCCAGAAACGTTGCGGAAAACCGCAAAATATTCCAAATTAGTTTAGAGGGTTTTAGCGGGCTCAAACTAATTTAGCTCGCTCAGCTTACACAAAAGCTTTAACAAAAGTTTTTCAAGCTTAAAAACAATACCGAACTAAAGCGGAAAAGTTCGTGAAGGTTATAGAGAGTAGCCATTTAAAAATGTTCCATCTAAAATAGCTTTAGTTAAGTTTGATAATGATGATGATTTAAATGTAAGTAATATCTATATTGACGGATATCAATTAGAAGAACAAGCAGGCTTCAGAAAAGGTTTCAGTACAGTTGACCACCTATTAACCATGAAAATCCTAATAGAAGGAGCCAACAAATACAACATTCCACTATATATTGCGTTTATCTTTGAAAAAGCTTTCGATAGCATTGAGGACTCGGCAGTAAAAGCATCTTTAATTAATAGCCGAATAGATCACAGATACACAGATTTAATAGCCAATATATATAGCGAAGCAACAACATCAATCAAAATCTACGAAGGAATCAAGTTAGTTCAAGAAGAGGTGTCAGACAGGGTGACACAATATCCTCTATAAACTATTTAACCAGGCCATAGATGTTTTTAGCTTAGATTGGGAAGAAATAGGCATCAAAGTAAACAGACAATACTTGAACCACCTAAGATATGCTGATGTTATCGCCTTAATAGGAGCTAAAAATATAGGCTTGAGTATGAACTACACTAAAACTAAAATCATAACAAACACACGTGAAGACATCACGATCAGAATAAACCAAGAGAAAATAGAACAAGTAGAGGAATATATATCCTGGGACAAATTATTAATCTAAAAAACGAAAACCAAACAGCTGAAATCAAGAGACGAGTAAGATTGGCCTGGGCAGCATTCGATAAATTAAGTTACATATTAAAAAATTAAAAATATCCTCAGTACCTCAAAACAAAAGTGTATAACCAATGTATCCTTCCTGTACTTACCTATGGATCCCAGACCTGGACACCCTGTAATTTCGTTCGTGGAGCTTATCCGAAACCTTTTTTCTAAGTTCAAAACCCAACAGCGTGTTGGCAAAGTTTTTCTGCTTCTCTCAAACAATACTTTTATTGCCTTGATACAGAACAGCAAGTGTCAGTTCCCAGACTCCACACTTTTTTCAACCTTCCGCCATCCCGTCGCCCGCGCCCGAGGGATACAGTGTCCAAATGGGATTTTGATGACCATGTACCGAAGGCATTTTTCTGATATCCATATTTATTAATGGTGTTTCCCTTCGATATACGACCAAACCACATAGAAACGGCAATGTAGCGTCTATGTCCAGTGCAAAAAATTGAGTTATTTTTATTTTTAGAAACTCCTAAAATGTAACTGCTGGTTTAAAAGCTTATTTGACTAACTAAGAGCACAGCCTACCTAGGTAGGCTGTAATAAGGGTGCGTGTCTATTTAAGAGAGATATAGTAGAGTAGTAGTAGTAGTAGTAGTAGTAGTGGTAGGGAGACCATTTTTGGTATGGCGACTAGACACACGGCGCGCCCTTTTCGCAAACCCCGATTTGTCCGTACATATACCAAACTGATGCACGTGCCCCTTAGGATGCAAGTTTTCTTTCACTAAGAGGACTTAATTTTGCCTAGCACCTCTTTGTCGAGGGCAGGGATGTTTATACTGCGTAGCAAGTAACACAGAAAGGTGGTCCTGCTACATGTTAAACTTGCATCTATCTAACATCGGTATCGTCCCAGCAGTACTTGTTTATAGACGATAGACTTCTTTCCTTTTCAGCGCAACAGTCGTGGTCGTCGTGAGTTGACTGTGGGAGATTTATGCTGGCGTCATCCTGGTACCGACTATCAAGTACTTATAGCAGGCTCCTGGGTGATTATTTCTGATTCCTCGGCTGGCTGCGTGTCGGCTCCTGGACTAAACCTGCGTATATTCTCGATGTTCAAGGTCAACTTATATTTTACGCGCATCGCGTCGCACGCTAATTTGATGACGACTGTTGAACGCTGAAATGGAAGTGGGCGGCAGGGCGATGCACTTTCATTTTTGTTTTTGCATCGTTGTTCGAGGCTGGTACCTTCTGCATGTGAAGCCAACGATCATACCACGGCATTACCCTGCCGCTGTTCTTGAGAGTAAGTATTCCTGGCAATTGGGAACATTTTAGAAAGTAACTGCATGTCAGATAGCTTCGATCGGCTCTCAGACAGCGCGCGATTCGAGAGCAACTCTCGACTGTCCAGAGAAGTATTTTGCGAATAATGTCATGTGGCACAGACTCAGTTTCTTTTTTTCTCAACCTCCCCTTCTAAACCATGTTTTAGCTTTTCTTTTTTTTTTTTTTGGAATAAAACCGGATCTGTTTACTCACAGTCCGGCTTTTATGGTATAACAACATATTTCCATTATCAATCATATTTTTGCCTCGGTTTTATTAGATTATAGGCTTATTTTGTCCTGAAACCTGAAAAATTTTGAGTTAATCTGTAAACAATTGCTGAACAAACACGTTTTAAAAATAATATAGATATAAATACGTGTGCTGTGCTGACTAATGTGTTAATATTGACTGTCAGAATAAAACCACTAGGCACTTTCCATATCAATACTAACACGATCTGCTGGCCTAAGGTTGATTCCCTAGCAGAATCAGATCCCGATGCAGTTTTACAAAAAGTACTCTTTAGTGGCACATGAGGCTCGCTCTGGTAGCAGTTTATCGTCATCAATAATAAAAATAAATAAATAAATAATAACTAAATAACTTCAGTTTGTACATGGCAAAGCATTCATAATTGGGTAAAAACGGATCTGAACTTACGGTATTCAGCTTTGGAGTTGTACTAAAAATCCAGTGCTGTCGTTATTCAAAGTTTTCTAAACTTTAAACAAATTACTAAGAAACATGGTAAATGAGTGATAATGATCTTTACCGAGACACTAAAATGGAAACTGCTGACGAAACAGTTCAAAGATTTGCAAAATGTCACGAAGATGAGCTTCTTTATAAGCATGTCAATACTGAAGCAATATAACTCCTAGATAATAATCAGCCTTTAAACATTAAACAAGTTCAATTTTCTAGAAGTAATCAGCTAATACGAAGACTCAAAGGAGTGAAACTATTTGAAATAGCGGGTTAGGCACGTTCGTAGAAATTCACTAGTAGAAGTCAGAATAAAAACAAGTCAGTGTAACAGTTACACTGACACACCAAAGTTATGATTTTTTTTAATGAACAAAATAAGGACTGCAGTTGTGTTATTCCTTGGTTCATTTGACAAAAAAATAAAAAAGTTTCTACTTGTACACTAATATAATAGTAAACACACACAACTAAGAACACCAAGACTTCTTTAACATCTATAGACTGATTTGTTTAGTGTTGTTCCTGGCCAGATGTTCTTTAATGGAATATGTCTCACATAATTCGGATCATGCCATGTAATTGAGAAATTGCCCAACAACTTTCTTATATTTTATGACACCTTTGCTAATTTATGGCAAACAGGGGGATGAACGTTAAGTTTCCAGATTCGACCCTGTGCGCTTTCGCCTGGTATCAAAATATTCAGATACGAGATATTCACTTCACTAGTTATGTGTAATGTGATTTGAAAGATACCAGTTTTATGTTATCTTTTTCATGTTAATGTACAAGTCGACGCTTTTTTGTTATATGGGTATGAATTTTTGAACCAGGTGAGAATGAGAATTCACATCTCTCTCAGTCAAAACCAGAGAGATTTAGTGAGATCGCATCCGCAGTTCGAGTTTCACCCGATTTTGAGCGGGTAGTCCTCACCGATTTAAGAATTCATACACAGACCAGGTAATGTCAAACAAACTAATCTAATTGTTTTCTCTGGAGCTTGATGTGGGTGCTGTTGTTGTTTTAAATCTTATTTAATCTGAACCTCCATCAAATCCCATTAGATTTAGAGTACGTTGCCCGTTGTTGAGTAAAAATATTCAGCCAATCCGCCAGGTCCATAACATCAGCATAATTAGTCTTGAATCCGTAACAATGGGGCTAGCGTTGGTTGTTAGGTACGTTCGTACGTTTCTTGCGTGGTATAAAGTTTGAAAATTTTGGAAAAGAGAATCATCTACTTTTTAGCTAACAAGGTACATTGATGGATACCAAATTCTTTCTTAGATATATTAGTACATCTGATAGCTGATGTGTCAATCAAGATGCAATAAAATATTCAATAGATTTACCTGCTGATAAACAGGTATCATCTTCAGGATCAAGAGAAAGGAAGAATATCCAGAGATGGCAAGAAAATCTTCACAATTATTATTTTCTTTCGCCACTTTCTGTCTATATGAAACAGGAAAACTAACAAGAGAAATGGGCTCCATTTCCACAATGATTCACGTGTCAAATATAGAAGCAAGAGTAGAAAAAAATGATCAAAGAATAAACAGGCACAGCCTTTCCACTGAAGATGTTATATTTTTTCTGGCTTGCCACCGTGACCCTTGAATACTATGGGACCCCCCTGGAGCGTTGCGACCTACAGGTTGAAAAAGTCTGCGTTTATTACTAAAGAAGCCACATGTTTAATGTCCTCCAATGATGACCGGAAGAATAAAGCCACGAAGCATATTACTACCCTGGTTTTTGAACGATGTGACCTTAGACCAATAGCAAACTCTGAGCGGTCGCGCGTTGTGCGAAATGACTTGTCTCCACTAATGACATAGTCGTCCGCTCTTCAGAGTTAGTGAATTTGACGCGTTTGAAGTGAAATCTATTCTCCTGCTCCGTACCGACTGAACGGTCGGATTGTAGGTGAAGCTTGCGCAATGGAGGTCTTGTCGCATAGCACGTGACAGCTCGGAGCTAATTTAAAGCTTGCCATTGGTCAAAGCATGTGATTAGAACTATTACATCGTTCAAATACGAGAATAGCTAGCCTGGTGGGTACGAGATAGAGGTGTTGAAAAAAGTAACTATTCGTTACTCGAGTACTCGTTACTTGACAAAAAACGGAGTAACGATTACCGATCCGAAAATTAAATGATTACTTTCGTTACTTTGATTACTTTGATTCCTTCGATTATTTTAGTATTCAGTAATCACTCGTTATTCTACAATGCAACCAAGATTTGTAAATTATTTTAGGACATGTTTTTTAAATATGTAGTATCTACAATCCACATATTACACAGAATGTATTTTTTTATTTTTGTTGTTTTTGTCCAAACTTTTTGTATATTTTTTGAGTTCTCGTCTAAGATTCTTATTTTTGTCTCCATTTCTGCATTCTCCATTATGTATGTATTTCTTTGTATGGAAGGCATTAGATTTTTAAAACAAAGTTGTGCACAGAACAGTTCCTACGTCATTACTACCTTTATTTTTTTTTTGCACAACAAAAATATACTACTACTATGTCGGTTTAGAACGTTTTTCTACGTTGTCCGATGCCTATTCTCCACCTCCTTCGATCCTGACAATTATCCTCTGTCAGATTTTTTTGACTCATTAATCTTTGGATTAACTGTTGCCATTCTAGTTTAGGACGCCCTCTTTTTCTGCGCCCTATTGGTTGCCATTCTAGGACCTGATTTGGTAATCTTTCGTCGTTCATCCGTTGTACATGGCCGTACCATATCAGTTACCTTTTAGTGATGTCATCCGTTATGCTTCCCTCGATTCGGAAATACTATAAACTTAACGACCGATTTACCATATACACACTACAGTTAATAATAATAAAGAAGACATGGAGTATATGATGAGAAAGTTAACAGAAGAATACCAAAAGTGGGGATTAACAGTGAACGTGGACAAGACACAGTACTTATGTATTGGAAATGAATCCAGTGAGTTAGTACTAAAAAATGGACAAACAATATCTCCAATATATGCAATGAGTATGTATACTTGGGTGTCACATTTGATAAGACAGGAACAGACTGTAGAGAATTGGAAAAAAGAATAGTAAAAGCAAAAAAAGTTATTGGATGTCTTAACAGTATTTTATGGAGCAGAGAGATAAAAAAGAATGTAAAATTTAACATATATGAAACAATGGTCAAAAGCACGCTGTTGTATGGAATAGAAACTTGTCGCGTAACAGAAAAATACAAAACAAAAATGGAAAGTGTCGAAATGGATGCAATAAGAAGATCAATGAGAATATCTAGAATAGATCACATAAGAAATGAGATCATAAAAGAAAGAACAACAAAAATATACCTACAAGAAATGATCTTCGAAGTAACGACAGTCCGAGAATTTTGTACTAATTGTATGATTGAATTGAATACAGTCACAGTAATCAAAGTAACGATAGTAACGAATATATAAAATTATTACTTAGTAGTCGAGTAACGATTAGTAACGAGTACTGAAAAGTAACGAAAATCAACACCTCGAGTACGATACTATATTTTTGGCACCGAGTTAAAATAGGAAGAGGGTTGAATTGCAATGGGCCAAAATGAGATAAAGCTCACCAACGGCCCCAACAGCGCCGCTTTGCTTAAACGAAAAACTTTATTTAATAAATGCTTAAGAGATGGGGCTTCTGCTCTCCACCACTCATTGTTTGATAACAAAAATGCACGATTATGGGCATTTAGAGATTACTTATTAAGGCCATTTATTATAAAAGTTAGATTAGAAACAGCGTGAGCGTATACCTACGCCTAAATACACAAGACAATAGAACAAAAAAAGCTGGGATCGTAGCATCGTCATTAACAGGGACAAAGTTTATACAATTAAAATATAAGTTGCTGCACTTGCCAAAAATCAATGGAAATATAGAGATCAAACGCGTGTCGACGAAGGCTGTCGCTGGTCGTAACCGCAAAACCGGTGTGCGGTTCGGCGTTTCAAGTCGGCCGCTGGCTCACGTACAGCGTGTCCCATTTTCGATGGGATTAAATGGGAAACTCGGTTTAAAGATATTGATTTTCTGATTGCACCTTACCGTGCTCTTTTTTTAAGCCCCTAAAAATGGTGTAATCAGATTTTTGCTATACCCCGTGGTTTCGCTAATACAGGGAGATTTTGAAAAAATTTAATTTTTAATAATTCCTTGTATCTCGCTTATTTTGCAAGATATTTTTATTCTGTAAAAATCTTTTTAGAGCAAAATAATGACGTAGTTGGTTTTTTAAAAGATTGTTTACTTTTTGAGATATGGTATTTATCATTAAAAAATTAAATACGGACCTGGATTTTTTTATTACTGTTTTGATTGGTTTTATCCTATTATTATCTTAAAATGATAAAACTATAATATTTTTTTGATTAAGGTTAAAAAAAAAAGTATTTAATCTGTTCTGTTCTGTGTTTTTAAAAAAATTTTAGTCCGAACCTGGAAATTTCCAACGTAAATATAAATTAAAAAATGCAAGACACACATTACTTAAAAGATATATAAATACAGTAAAAAACGTTAAAAAGTTACAAAAATTATATCAAAGTAATTATTTGATGGTAGCACAGCAACTCATGAAATTTACTTCAACAGGGAAAAACAAAATTCGTGCAATTGACATTGTCATTTTACTTGTCATTTTTGTGAATGGCTCACTTAAAATTATTTCAAAGGGGCTAGAAATCGACCATATCCAGATTTTGATAAATGTGATATGTTTGACTGTCATAGACTTTGTTTCAAATAAATCTTTAACTTAACGTAAAACCATTTTAATTTGCTAAGTATCAAAACAGTTAAACTAAAAATCGTTTAACTAGCAATTTTTAATATATAATTATCTTGGAAATTTCCAGGTTCGGACTAAAATATTTTTTTTAACCTTGAAACAAAAAAATAATAAATTTTTAATGTTTTGTGATAATATTAGCATGAAACCTATCAAAATAGTAATAAAAAAAATCCAGGTCCATATTTAATTGTTTTATGATAAATACCATATCTCAAAAACTAACCATATTTAAAAAAAACCACAACGTCAATATTTTCTTCAAAAAAAGTTGGTTCATTCTGTATTAGTGAAACCACAGGATATAGCAAAAATCACCATTTTAAGGGCTCAAAAAAAGAGCATGTTGAGGTGCAATCAGAAAATCGATATCTTTAATAATAACCGGGTTTCCCATTTAATCCCATCGAAAATGGGACACGCTGTACATCAACTTATATTTTGCTCTTCTCGGCTTATATTTTAATTGTTTAAACTTTGGCAGGAAGATGCTGTTAGAACAGGGATAAAATAAGAGAAAACATATAGAATTAAAATAAACTCAACCAGTTAAAAAATCAAGCCAATATACAGTTCATCAAGGGCGATGGCAATCTTACTATTACTACTACTATGTCAGTTTAGAACGTTTTTGTACCTTGTCCGACGCCTATTTTCCACCTCCTTCGATCCTGACAATCATTTTCTGTCAGGTTTTTTTGAGTCATTGATCTTTGGTTTGACCGTTGCCATTCTAGTTTAGGACGCCCTCTTTTTCTGCGCCCTATTAGTTGCCATTCTAGGATTTGTCTTTTAGCGATGTCATGCGTTATGCTTCCCTCGATTCCCATGCTTTCTTTTATGATCCCATTTCTTATATGATCTGTTCTAGATATTCTCATTGATCTTTTTATTGCATCCATTTCGACACTTTCCATTTTTGTTTTGCATTTTTCTGTTACGCGACAAGTTTCTATTCCATACAACAGGGTGCTTTTTACCATTGTTTCATATATGTTAAATTTTACATTATTTTTTATCTCTCTGCTCCATAAATTACTGTTAAGACATCCAATAACCTTTTTTTCCGTTTTGGCCCGTAGTGTAAAATTTTGAGGGTGCACCCCCAACAAAAAAATTTCGGCGCAGGCAAAAAATTTTTTTGATCGCCACGCCCAAGTTTTTGGTTTGAGTGGGCGATTATATCATATAATTTAGAGCAGATAATTAAAAAAGAGATATTTAGTAATCAATAATAGATGTATCTAGGTTTTATATTTCACAAACACATTTTGTATTAAAAATGAAACCGTCTGTCCTTTTTTTAAATAAATTCTTCAATTTTTTTTAATAGATAACATTGCGAGGGCAGTTAATCTATTCTCACGCATTGTAATAAAGAATCTATCAGAATTGGAAACGTGTGCCATTCTCGTAACTACGAAATCGTCGAAATCAAAACAATAGAGCCCGACCGATAACGCCAAGTCTTCCCAGTGCACTAATTTAAAGTGCACATGAGGTGCTGTGACAGCCAACGCTGACGGTTGACGGTGCGGTGCATAACATCTACAGTACATAGAATTTGGTTCCAGTAAAGCGCGAGCGAGCCAGCCGATACATCCATCATCCACTGCATCCTGGTTTGAACACGAATAAAACACAGATATACCGGGTATTAATTTCTAGTTTGTATTCAAGTCTTTGGTGAATTCCGTTTGGGGTTTATTGATACCTGATATTGCTTAATGATCAAATTTGAATATTTTTTTAAGTAGAATTTGAGAGTGAACATATGGAGGAACCGCCACTGAGTGAGGCTTAGAATGTGAAAAAACTACGTGGCGATGACGCAGTGTGGAAAAGCGGGTGTGGAAAGCGGGAGTTAAACACACCGATCGGAAATATTTGCCCAAGATAATCACAAACCGTTTCCCTGGGTATTTCGCATTCGCTTTTGATTTCCCATATTTCCGATTAGTTTTACAATTATTCTCTTGAATTTGGTATGAAGTTTATTTAATTTGTTAACCTAGCATTGATTATTTTGTATTTTTGGCTCTTTGTTTGTTTTCCATCTAAATTTACTACACTCGGATTCATAAATAATGGCTCACCTCAAATTTGAGAGAACAATTTAAGCTAACTTGACAAAAATGCATCTTGTATTCAACAAAATTTACCCCTAAAATTCGCTAAATGACGTTTTTTTTATCCTAAATTACGGTGTAGTTTTTTCGCGTCTCTATAACTCTACCATACTGTAACTCGTTGCTTTTATTGATAAACTATACAGATTTTAATATATGTATTTTCAAAGTTTGGCCATTTTTGTCTTATGCGATTCCCTACCCTAAAATTCGCGAAATGACGTTTTTTCCGAATTCTAACTTAGGGTGTGGTTTTTTCGCATCTCTATGGCCCCACCATAGTGTTACTCGGTGCTTTTGTTGATAAACTATATAGTTTTTAAAATATGAATTTTCAAAGTTTGGTCATTTTGGTCTTATAGCATTCCCCAACCTAAAATTCGCTAAATGATGTTTTTCCGAATCCTAACTTAGGATGTGGTTTTTTCGCATCTTTATGGCCCCACCATACTGCAACACACTGCTTTTGTTGATAAACTGTATAGTTTTTAAAACATACATTTTCAAAGTTTGGCCATTTTGGTATCTGCCCTAAAATTCGCTAAATGACGTTTTTCCGCATCTTAACTTAAGGTGTGGTTTTTTCGCATCTTTATGACCCCAGCATATTGCAACTCGGTGGTTTTGTTGAAAGAGTATATAGTTTTTAAAATATTAGTTTTCAAAGTTTGGTCTTATGGGATTCGCTACCCTAAAATTCGCTAAATGAAGTTTTTCCAAATTTTGACTTAAGGTGTGGTTTTTTCGCATCTCTATGGCCTCACCACACTGCAACTCGGTGCTTTTGTTGATAAACTATACAGTTTTAGAAATTTGAATTTTCGAAGTTTTGCTATTTTGGTCTTATGGGATTCCCTACCCGAAAATTCGCTAAATGAAGTTTTTCCAAATTTTAACTTAGGGTGTGGTTTTTTCGCATCTCTATGGCCTACTATATAGTTTTTAAAATATGAATTTTCGAAGTTTTGCTATTTTGCTCTTATAGGATTCCCTACCCTAAAATTCGCTAAATGACGTTTTTCCGAATCTTAACTTAGGGTGTGGTTTTTTCGCATCTCTATAGTTCCACCATACTGCAACTCGGTGCTTTTGTTGATAAACTATACAGTTTTAGAAATATGAATTTTCGAAGTTTTGCCATTTTGGTCTTATGGGATTCCCTACCCTAAAATTCGCTAAATGAAGTTTTTCCAAATTTTAACTTAGGGTGTGGTTTTTTCGCATCTCTATGGCCTACTATATAGTTTTTAAAATATGAATTTTCGAAGTTTTGCTATTTTGCTCTTATGGGATTCCCCACCCTAAAATTCGCTAATTGACGTTTTTCCGAATCTTAACTTAGGGTGTGGTTTTTCACATCTCTATGGTTCCACCACGCTGCAACTCGGTGCTTTTGTTGATAAACTATACAGTTTTAGAAATATGAATTTTCGAGGTTTTGCCATTTTGGTCTTATGGGATTCCCTACCCTAAAATTCGCTAAATGACTTTTTTCCGAATCTTAACTTAGGGTGTGGTTTTTTGGCATCTCTATGGTTCCACCATACTGCAACTCCGTGCTTTTGTTGATAAACTATTTAAAATATGAATTTTCGAAGTTTGGTCTTATGGAACTTTCTACTTTAAAATTCGCTAAACGACGCTTTTCCGAATGTTAACTCAAGGTGCGGTGGTTCAAATAAGTTATTTTTCTTGCTGTTTCCAAACTTTCTTTTGATCCTCGTCGCCTTGGTAATTAGAGAATAGAACATATTTTACAGCTTTGTTAAAGATTTCTCTCCCCTTTTCCAATCACAGCGGTTCTTTGTCTTGCTGTTATTAACATTGCTCTTAAGCTATCTCCAGAAATTTCATGTTTTTCTAAAGAAGAAAATACTGTTTAGCTTTGTAGCTTTTCTTCCTCATGGATTTCTTTTCATATCATTACCAAATCCTAGAGAAACCAGCTGTCAACATTTAAAGAATAACATTTTACATGTTTTTGACAACTTTCCATTTCAAGCAACTCCTAAAATAACCCGTTTTATATCACTTTCTTACATTAAGAATGATTTTCTGATAAAAACTAGGTAAATATTTGGGTCTAGACTGGAACACCCATACAGATTTTATAAAAAAGACTTGAAAAATATAGTTTTTTAGAAATTTAAAAGTATATCGAGAGATTTCGACCGCATGCTTTTAAATAAGGAATATAACAACTAACACCAGTATTTACTAAAGGGTCTACAGTGCTAAGTGCTACAATCCTAGGTCTACAAGTTGAAGGTTTAACTTATTTCTTCCGTGAATGCAATAGTTTTTACTATTTATATAAATTGTTCATAAATACCTTGCGATATTTCCACACAAAGGTTAGAAATAAATAAAAATAATATAATATTTTGGTTTAAAAATGGTAGCCATATTTAAACCTCCAAACTTCACTAGGAGATATCTATTAAAAACGGTGTCAGCTGTCCGCTATATTTTACATGTTAATTTTTTAGACAAATTAGCAATGATTAAACTGATGTTTAATTGTTTTGGTGGATGTGTAATTGAAAACGGATTGTAATATATCTTTGTGCTTTTTACAGTATTTGAATATTGATACGTATTTAATACGGTAGTGCATCTACAGACATAGTTTTAAGTTATTTATGTATTATTTAGCTTTGAAATTCGTGTATATAAGTTTTTCTATTAATCATGGATTATGTCTATTGGTTTTCGAACTTTAAACCACCCCTCAAGGGTGGTACTACAATTTGAGACTATTTTCAACGGGAATCCTACGACTGCACGGATTAAATTTCCAAAAAATTACATTTTGTTACCAATTTTTTATGTGGTTTTTCTTCATTTCTCAAGTTAATTTGAATTTATATGAGATAAAACTCACTGAGAAATGCTTACTATCTTATTGCACATTAGGGTGAACCGAATCTATGCAATATTTGATCTATTAGTATAAAAAATACTCTACCAATATATGGGCCCCTAAGCTCACACTAGGTACTATAGTTATAGTTTACGTGTGAGCTAATATAACTAAAAACTAAAATATATTTTATTCAACTCCAGACTAAATTACCTTTTGTTTGATACCACACAACCCATGTTTTGACTTAAACTCAAATTTTTGAAATCTACCCCCACCCTTAAAAAAAACAAAAACTAAAATGTATTTTGTTAAACTCCGGACTCAATTACCTTTCGTTTGATATCACACATGCCATATTTTCACTTAAACTCTAATTTTTGAAATATACCCCCACCCTTTTTTTTAAATAAATTAAAATGTATTTTGTTTAACTCCAGACTCAATTACCTTTCGTTTGATATCACACACGCCATATTTTCACTTAAACTCTAATTTTTGAAATCTACCCCCACCCTTTTATTTGGTTTGTGTTCGGTGGATTTTGTTCATTTTTAAATGGGACCATCTCGGCCCAAAACCCAGCCTAGATACCAAATTTCATTAAAATCGGCCAAGCGGTTTTTGAGTTATGCGCGTTGGTCGTTACAGACATACAGACAGACAGACAGACAGACAGACAGACAGACAGACAGACAGACAGACAGACAGACAGACAGACAGACAGACAGACAGACAGACAGACAGACAGACAGACGGACAGACAGACAGACAGACAGACGGCGCAACAAAAAAGTTTCAAAATCTTCTGAAACGCAAAGATATATAAAAGTTTTTGAAATCGGAGCAACTTTTTTTTCTTGAAAAAATTAGGATCACCATAGCTCACACTACTATAGTATAGCATATGTGTGAGCTGTCTGTCTGTCTGTCTGTCTGTCTGTCTGTCTGTCTGTCTGTCTGTCTGTCTGTCTGTCTGTCTGTCTGTCTGTCTGTCTGTCTGTCTGTCTGTCTGTCTGTCTGTCTGTCTGTCTGTCTGTCTGTCTGTCTGTCTGTCTGTCTGTCTGTCTGTCTGTCTGTCTGTCTGTCTGTCTGTCTGTCTGTCTGTCTGTCTGTCTGTCTGTCTGTCTGTCTGTCTGTCTGTCTGTCTGTCTGTCTGTCTGTCTGTCTGTCTGTCTGTCTGTCTGTCTGTCTGTCTGTCTGTCTGTCTGTCTGTCTGTCTGTCTGTCTGTCTGTCTGTCTGTCTGTCTGTCTGTCTGTCTGTCTGTCTGTCGGTCTGTCCGTCGGTCTGTCTGTCTGTCCGTCTGTCTGTCTGTCTGTCTGTCCGTCGGTCTGTCCGTCGGTCTGTCTGTCTGTCCGTCTGTCCGTCTGTCCGTCTGTCTGTCTGTCTGTCTGTCTGTCTGTCTGTCTGTCTGTCTGTCTGTCTGTCTGTCTGTCTGTCTGTCTGTCTGTCTGTCTGTCTGTCTGTCTGTCTGTCTGTCTGTCTGTCTGTCTGTCTGTCTGTCTGTCTGTCTGTCTGTCTGTCTGTCTGTCTGTCTGTCTGTCTGTCTGTCTGTCTGTCTGTCTGTCTGTCTGTCTGTCTGTCTGTCTGTCTGTCTGTCTGTCTGTCTGTCTGTCTGTCTGTCTGTCTGTCTGTCTGTCTGTCTGTCTGTCTGTCTGTCTGTCTGTCTGTCTGTCTGTCTGTCTGTCTGTCTGTCTGTCTGTCTGTCTGTCTGTCTGTCTGTCTGTCTGTCTGTCTGTCTGTCTGTCTGTCTGTCTGTCTGTCTGTCTGTCTGTCTGTCTGTCTGTCTGTCTGTCTGTCTGTCTGTCTGTCTGTCTGTCTGTCTGTCTGTCTGTCTGTCTGTCTGTCTGTCTGTCTGTCTGTCTGTCTGTCTGTCTGTCTGTCTGTCTGTCTGTCTGTCTGTCTGTCTGTCTGTCTGTCTGTCTGTCTGTCTGTCTGTCTGTCTGTCTGTCTGTCTGTCTGTCTGTCTGTCTGTCTGTCTGTCTGTCTGTCTGTCTGTCTGTCTGTCTGTCTGTCTGTCTGTCTGTCTGTCTGTCTGTCTGTCTGTCTGTCTGTCTGTCTGTCTGTCTGTCTGTCTGTCTGTCTGTCTGTCTGTCTGTCTGTCTGTCTGTCTGTCTGTCTGTCTGTCTGTCTGTCTGTCTGTCTGTCTGTCTGTCTGTCTGTCTGTCTGTCTGTCTGTCTGTCTGTCTGTCTGTCTGTCTGTCTGTCTGTCTGTCTGTCTGTCTGTCTGTCTGTCTGTCTGTCTGTCTGTCTGTCTGTCTGTCTGTCTGTCTGTCTGTCTGTCTGTCTGTCTGTCTGTCTGTCTGTCTGTCTGTCTGTCTGTCTGTCTGTCTGTCTGTCTGTCTGTCTGTCTGTCTGTCTGTCTGTCTGTCTGTCTGTCTGTCTGTCTGTCTGTCTGTCTGTCTGTCTGTCTGTCTGTCTGTCTGTCTGTCTGTCTGTCTGTCTGTCTGTCTGTCTGTCTGTCTGTCTGTCTGTCTGTCTGTCTGTCTGTCTGTCTGTCTGTCTGTCTGTCTGTCTGTCTGTCTGTCTGTCTGTCTGTCTGTCTGTCTGTCTGTCTGTCTGTCTGTCTGTCTGTCTGTCTGTCTGTCTGTCTGTCTGTCTGTCTGTCTGTCTGTCTGTCTGTCTGTCTGTCTGTCTGTCTGTCTGTCTGTCTGTCTGTCTGTCTGTCTGTCTGTCTGTCTGTCTGTCTGTCTGTCTGTCTGTCTGTCTGTCTGTCTGTCTGTCTGTCTGTCTGTCTGTCTGTCTGTCTGTCTGTCTGTCTGTCTGTCTGTCTGTCTGTCTGTCTGTCTGTCTGTCTGTCTGTCTGTCTGTCTGTCTGTCTGTCTGTCTGTCTGTCTGTCTGTCTGTCTGTCTGTCTGTCTGTCTGTCTGTCTGTCTGTCTGTCTGTCTGTCTGTCTGTCTGTCTGTCTGTCTGTCTGTCTGTCTGTCTGTCTGTCTGTCTGTCTGTCTGTCTGTCTGTCTGTCTGTCTGTCTGTCTGTCTGTCTGTCTGTCTGTCTGTCTGTCTGTCTGTCTGTCTGTCTGTCTGTCTGTCTGTCTGTCTGTCTGTCTGTCTGTCTGTCTGTCTGTCTGTCTGTCTGTCTGTCTGTCTGTCTGTCTGTCTGTCTGTCTGTCTGTCTGTCTGTCTGTCTGTCTGTCTGTCTGTCTGTCTGTCTGTCTGTCTGTCTGTCTGTCTGTCTGTCTGTCTGTCTGTCTGTCTGTCTGTCTGTCTGTCTGTCTGTCTGTCTGTCTGTCTGTCTGTCTGTCTGTCTGTCTGTCTGTCTGTCTGTCTGTCTGTCTGTCTGTCTGTCTGTCTGTCTGTCTGTCTGTCTGTCTGTCTGTCTGTCTGTCTGTCTGTCTGTCTGTCTGTCTGTCTGTCTGTCTGTCTGTCTGTCTGTCTGTCTGTCTGTCTGTCTGTCTGTCTGTCTGTCTGTCTGTCTGTCTGTCTGTCTGTCTGTCTGTCTGTCTGTCTGTCTGTCTGTCTGTCTGTCTGTCTGTCTGTCTGTCTGTCTGTCTGTCTGTCTGTCTGTCTGTCTGTCTGTCTGTCTGTCTGTCTGTCTGTCTGTCTGTCTGTCTGTCTGTCTGTCTGTCTGTCTGTCTGTCTGTCTGTCTGTCTGTCTGTCTGTCTGTCTGTCTGTCTGTCTGTCTGTCTGTCTGTCTGTCTGTCTGTCTGTCTGTCTGTCTGTCTGTCTGTCTGTCTGTCTGTCTGTCTGTCTGTCTGTCTGTCTGTCTGTCTGTCTGTCTGTCTGTCTGTCTGTCTGT
Source organism: Aspidapion aeneum (assembly GCA_963576565.1). Classification (NCBI taxonomy): domain Eukaryota; kingdom Metazoa; phylum Arthropoda; class Insecta; order Coleoptera; family Brentidae; genus Aspidapion; species Aspidapion aeneum. The sequence continues at coordinate 22,589,352 of OY755048.1, forward strand.
CTGTCTGTCTGTCTGTCTGTCTGTCTGTCTGTCTGTCTGTCTGTCTGTCTGTCTGTCTGTCTGTCTGTCTGTCTGTCTGTCTGTCTGTCTGTCTGTCTGTCTGTCTGTCTGTCTGTCTGTCTGTCTGTCTGTCTGTCTGTCTGTCTGTCTGTCTGTCTGTCTGTCTGTCTGTCTGTCTGTCTGTCTGTCTGTCTGTCTGTCTGTCTGTCTGTCTGTCTGTCTGTCTGTCTGTCTGTCTGTCTGTCTGTCTGTCTGTCTGTCTGTCTGTCTGTCTGTCTGTCTGTCTGTCTGTCTGTCTGTCTGTCTGTCTGTCTGTCTGTCTGTCTGTCTGTCTGTCTGTCTGTCTGTCTGTCTGTCTGTCTGTCTGTCTGTCTGTCTGTCTGTCTGTCTGTCTGTCTGTCTGTCTGTCTGTCTGTCTGTCTGTCTGTCTGTCTGTCTGTCTGTCTGTCTGTCTGTCTGTCTGTCTGTCTGTCTGTCTGTCTGTCTGTCTGTCTGTCTGTCTGTCTGTCTGTCTGTCTGTCTGTCTGTCTGTCTGTCTGTCTGTCTGTCTGTCTGTCTGTCTGTCTGTCTGTCTGTCTGTCTGTCTGTCTGTCTGTCTGTCTGTCTGTCTGTCTGTCTGTCTGTCTGTCTGTCTGTCTGTCTGTCTGTCTGTCTGTCTGTCTGTCTGTCTGTCTGTCTGTCTGTCTGTCTGTCTGTCTGTCTGTCTGTCTGTCTGTCTGTCTGTCTGTCTGTCTGTCTGTCTGTCTGTCTGTCTGTCTGTCTGTCTGTCTGTCTGTCTGTCTGTCTGTCTGTCTGTCTGTCTGTCTGTCTGTCTGTCTGTCTGTCTGTCTGTCTGTCTGTCTGTCTGTCTGTCTGTCTGTCTGTCTGTCTGTCTGTCTGTCTGTCTGTCTGTCTGTCTGTCTGTCTGTCTGTCTGTCTGTCTGTCTGTCTGTCTGTCTGTCTGTCTGTCTGTCTGTCTGTCTGTCTGTCTGTCTGTCTGTCTGTCTGTCTGTCTGTCTGTCTGTCTGTCTGTCTGTCTGTCTGTCTGTCTGTCTGTCTGTCTGTCTGTCTGTCTGTCTGTCTGTCTGTCTGTCTGTCTGTCTGTCTGTCTGTCTGTCTGTCTGTCTGTCTGTCTGTCTGTCTGTCTGTCTGTCTGTCTGTCTGTCTGTCTGTCTGTCTGTCTGTCTGTCTGTCTGTCTGTCTGTCTGTCTGTCTGTCTGTCTGTCTGTCTGTCTGTCTGTCTGTCTGTCTGTCTGTCTGTCTGTCTGTCTGTCTGTCTGTCTGTCTGTCTGTCTGTCTGTCTGTCTGTCTGTCTGTCTGTCTGTCTGTCTGTCTGTCTGTCTGTCTGTCTGTCTGTCTGTCTGTCTGTCTGTCTGTCTGTCTGTCTGTCTGTCTGTCTGTCTGTCTGTCTGTCTGTCTGTCTGTCTGTCTGTCTGTCTGTCTGTCTGTCTGTCTGTCTGTCTGTCTGTCTGTCTGTCTGTCTGTCTGTCTGTCTGTCTGTCTGTCTGTCTGTCTGTCTGTCTGTCTGTCTGTCTGTCTGTCTGTCTGTCTGTCTGTCTGTCTGTCTGTCTGTCTGTCTGTCTGTCTGTCTGTCTGTCTGTCTGTCTGTCTGTCTGTCTGTCTGTCTGTCTGTCTGTCTGTCTGTCTGTCTGTCTGTCTGTCTGTCTGTCTGTCTGTCTGTCTGTCTGTCTGTCTGTCTGTCTGTCTGTCTGTCTGTCTGTCTGTCTGTCTGTCTGTCTGTCTGTCTGTCTGTCTGTCTGTCTGTCTGTCTGTCTGTCTGTCTGTCTGTCTGTCTGTCTGTCTGTCTGTCTGTCTGTCTGTCTGTCTGTCTGTCTGTCTGTCTGTCTGTCTGTCTGTCTGTCTGTCTGTCTGTCTGTCTGTCTGTCTGTCTGTCTGTCTGTCTGTCTGTCTGTCTGTCTGTCTGTCTGTCTGTCTGTCTGTCTGTCTGTCTGTCTGTCTGTCTGTCTGTCTGTCTGTCTGTCTGTCTGTCTGTCTGTCTGTCTGTCTGTCTGTCTGTCTGTCTGTCTGTCTGTCTGTCTGTCTGTCTGTCTGTCTGTCTGTCTGTCTGTCTGTCTGTCTGTCTGTCTGTCTGTCTGTCTGTCTGTCTGTCTGTCTGTCTGTCTGTCTGTCTGTCTGTCTGTCTGTCTGTCTGTCTGTCTGTCTGTCTGTCTGTCTGTCTGTCTGTCTGTCTGTCTGTCTGTCTGTCTGTCTGTCTGTCTGTCTGTCTGTCTGTCTGTCTGTCTGTCTGTCTGTCTGTCTGTCTGTCTGTCTGTCTGTCTGTCTGTCTGTCTGTCTGTCTGTCTGTCTGTCTGTCTGTCTGTCTGTCTGTCTGTCTGTCTGTCTGTCTGTCTGTCTGTCTGTCTGTCTGTCTGTCTGTCTGTCTGTCTGTCTGTCTGTCTGTCTGTCTGTCTGTCTGTCTGTCTGTCTGTCTGTCTGTCTGTCTGTCTGTCTGTCTGTCTGTCTGTCTGTCTGTCTGTCTGTCTGTCTGTCTGTCTGTCTGTCTGTCTGTCTGTCTGTCTGTCTGTCTGTCTGTCTGTCTGTCTGTCTGTCTGTCTGTCTGTCTGTCTGTCTGTCTGTCTGTCTGTCTGTCTGTCTGTCTGTCTGTCTGTCTGTCTGTCTGTCTGTCTGTCTGTCTGTCTGTCTGTCTGTCTGTCTGTCTGTCTGTCTGTCTGTCTGTCTGTCTGTCTGTCTGTCTGTCTGTCTGTCTGTCTGTCTGTCTGTCTGTCTGTCTGTCTGTCTGTCTGTCTGTCTGTCTGTCTGTCTGTCTGTCTGTCTGTCTGTCTGTCTGTCTGTCTGTCTGTCTGTCTGTCTGTCTGTCTGTCTGTCTGTCTGTCTGTCTGTCTGTCTGTCTGTCTGTCTGTCTGTCTGTCTGTCTGTCTGTCTGTCTGTCTGTCTGTCTGTCTGTCTGTCTGTCTGTCTGTCTGTCTGTCTGTCTGTCTGTCTGTCTGTCTGTCTGTCTGTCTGTCTGTCTGTCTGTCTGTCTGTCTGTCTGTCTGTCTGTCTGTCTGTCTGTCTGTCTGTCTGTCTGTCTGTCTGTCTGTCTGTCTGTCTGTCTGTCTGTCTGTC